>CM061142.1:35679027-36879027 GCA_030789695.1 Scilla litardierei
GGTCCGGTGCTTGTCCAGTCAAGATCCGCTTCGATGTATTGCTAGAAATCGCATTTGACCTATATGGCTATTAGGGTTACGTGGGGGTGTTTCATTGTCATTGGCGGGAGAAAGACCGCCTCTGACCGTCGGGCCAAGGGGGAATAAACTTGGCGGTTGACTCCCTAGCCACAGCTCACGCCCCTTGTGCAGACATCGAGTCCTCGCGCGTGGGAACGGCTTGGACGAAGTGTTGTGAGTTATCATTGTAGCCTTAATGCTCCCGGTTGCAAAAGGTGTTAATGGACATGGGAATGCCCACCGTCCGGAACCGGGTAGGCCTAGCGTGCTTGGCACCGACCGGAATATCGGGCCATGGACGCTAGGTACCACCTTTTGGGGGCAATGTCTCACCCTGGGTCAAGTCAAATGCCAAGTGTCATGAGTGCTCTAGCCCGTGTTAGCGGGGATTCATTTCGTGTCTTTTTATTTCTTCTCTTATTTCTACACTTCCACCCATATTATCCGCGTAGCTAGCACGCACCCCTCGTGGCTAGTAGCCACTCAAGCCATCCACCTCCCTGAGTTCGATAAACCCGCACCCTACACTAACCGTGCACTTGCGGTAAAACGACACCGCGCCCATACCGTAAACGGGGCGCCGGTCAAGTTTTTGGCGCCGTTGCCGGGGAGGCGTTCGGTTTGATATTAGCTTAGCTTGGGTTCGTTAGACTACGCATAAAAACACAAAAAAATTTCTTTTTCTTTTTAAAAAAAATTATTCAATAACCAAGAAATTTTTCCCCCACTATTATATTATCTTTTTGTTATTCTCTTGTACTATTGACGCTCCTCTCTAGTTTTCTTATTTTTGTTGTCCAGGTATCTTTGGTGTAACCATGTGGAGATCAAATTTCGATGCTCAGATGGGAGGATACAATCCTTATTCGGTTGTGGTTTGTGAGACTTGTGGGATGTCGGGGCATGTGTATTATGATTGCCCATTTACGCTCGAGAGCCTCCCCCTACATCAAGGCCAAACATTTTCCCACAACCTTAGCCCAAACACCTCCCATCCATTTTCTCAACCTTATATCCCTCCACCAACACAAGAAGAATCAAACCTCTTGTCTCTCCTTGAAAGTGCCGTGTTTAACCAATGCCAAATATTACAAAACTTAATGGTACCAATCACCGAGCCGACACCGAGGAGAGGGGATGAAGGAGAGGATATACCCACTTTCATGGTTGAGACCACCATGCCATCGGCCACCATAGACACATCTCAAGCCGATACCCCATTTTTCCATCACTACCACTTGGATGACGAAGCATTTTTTGATGATGATAGTGAGGATGGGGTGATTTCTATAGGATCTGTGGGAGAGACTTCTTGTCTTGATTTGGATACCCCGCATGAGTCCTATGAGAGCACCAAGGAGTTTACAGAGATTATGCATACCGGCGAGGAGGATGTGCGTGAGGACGAGGACACCATGACCACATACGAGGGGTTTGCTCTACATCCACCTCCACAGCCATCTCTGTCGCAACTTCTTCCTTGGTCCGTGGTCAACCACGAGGATGTCATTCAGGACATCGGGCAGATGGTGGAGTATGAGCATATCGTCGAGGAGGATGTGCATGAGGGCTTGGATACGATCGTCCACTTCATGGAGCCCGAGCCACATCTACCTCTACCGTCACGCTCCACTTCTTCTGCGGCTGAGCATCTACTTGAGCATATTGCCCCTATTCAGGGAGATTTTCATACTCACTCTCACTCCACATTTGAGTCTCGCTTTTCACGTCCTATTTCTTTAAACTCATATATATTTGACACACCATAACTCTCGCAGGACACAGGATCGACTTCCCTTGAGGTATGCTGCGGTGTGTCACCACCTGGAGAGCCACTTCTCATGGAGAGCAGGGATTTGATCGTCGCTAGCACAGAGGATAGCATACCATTTCCAGGGAGTGTTCGCCACATTTCATATATTTTACCATCATTTATCGGCGACTATCCCTGGGATACATTTATTTTGGGAAATAATTTCTTGCCATGGACTAATGCACCTCGTCCTTTGCAGGTCACAGGTGGACACCTACTAAGGATGCTTGGAGGTGCATTGCTTGGGTCCATTGGCACACGTGGCACAGCGCTTCTGGCGGAGCCACAGAAGGAGCAGTTAGAGTAGCTACCTGCCCCACTCCAGATCTTGGATCCGCCTATGCTCAGGTGTATCTAAATCCAGTAGTGTAAAAATTTACAGCTTTCTAGTTTAGATTTGAATAATCTCGTCTCCTCTCATTAGCGAGGGGAGCGTATCTAGGATTTGCTTTTGCATCTTAATAACCCTTCATGTCGTGCCCTTCTATCATTTCACCCCACATCCTCTTCCGAGGAGAACGAGCAGACTGTCTCTCATGCATTCTGATTTCTTTCTTTTCCGATTTTCCCCTAGCATATTTCTGCATCTCATTGATCATATCATTTTGCTAGTATTATCATGTTCAGCTTGGGGGAAATCGACTTTTATGTGCATGTTTTCGTGTGTCGTTGTTGTGTGTTTGTGTCTTTGAGTCCTTCGTTGCGTTTTATATCTTTTATTCTGTATGTTTCTTTTTCTTTATTTTCCAGTTTCGTTCGTGTATTTTTCGTGTTTTTCATTTTTTGTGTCGGTGCGTAACACCCCCCCATTTTCATTGCCCTCCCGTATTCACTACTATTGCATTGAGGACAATGCAAGTTTCAGCTTGGGGGAGTCGCACTTCGTGCGTCATTTGTCTCTTTTTCTTCGTTATTTGAGTCGTTTTTCTCCGTCTTTTTCTTTTTCTTTTTCTTTTCTTCTTTTGTTCTCTCTCTCCTAGAGATGACCCCATATGATGAATTGCCACAAAATCACACACACACCTAGCACGGCTTCGATAATCACATTCACTAACCTCAGGAAGCCGAGTCCTCTTGCATTTCATGCATCGTGGGTCCACTTAGCTTTCTTGTGAGTCGTGTGTCGTGACTAGCATTTGGTGCGCTTCTACTTTGTGATTTTACTTTATATACATGTCCAGGAATGACCCCTAGATTATCATGCTTCGATTTGAATATGCGGTATTTATTTCCCCTGTCTGCTTCTGCATGCTATATATATATATCGTGTCTTCATTTCGCATGTGTCGGGATTCCACAATTAAGGACTAGGATAACACATTTAGCCTATGCTCTGATTAGCAAGAAATATCTCCTTTGCCCAAGTGTTTAGAATCCGATTTCATTTTTACTTTACTTGGTGCAAATCCCCTCGTCGTGTACCGTTCTCCCACTTGGGAGAGTACACATGTGTATAGCCAAAACCCCAAAAATCCAAAAAAAGAGAAAAGAAAAGAAAAACCCAAAAAGAAAAGAAAAGAAAAATTTTGTATAGCCCAAAATCCAAAAAAAAATACAAATACCCAAAACCCAAAAATTTCAAGTGTGAATATTTTTCCTATCTACCGAGAATAAAGGGAAGGCGAGAATTTGCACCGAGTGTTCTACTCCACATCATCTCAACCCCCATTGTTTTCGAAAACACTTGGCATGGGAACTTTTTAGCTAGTATCTCGGCTATAGTGGTGTGATTTCTTTAACCCTAGTTGTGGAGTCCCCGATGCATGATACGCTTCTATTCTTATACTCTTCTCATGCATGCTTGAGCTAATATTCACCGCAATTTCAAATTCGAATCGGTATTTGGGTCGTTTCCTGGATTTGTGTATATCGAGCTTTATTGCACAATGTAGATAGTGACACCGTCTGCTAACACACGACCACACTCACTCGTGCTTCACCGCGTGGGCCCACGGCATTTGTCTGGACTCGTATTCCTTAGTTTAGTGATGTGATTTGGTGTTTGCTTGCTTGGTGTGTCATTTTTGACTTTGTTGGCCCTGACGGGCGATCTAGGATATAGAGTTTTCTTTTTCTCTCTTTCTCTCTATTTTCTCCCTCCGAGCTCCTACTCTCACTCGTCTTCCTCAAGGACGAGTAAGAGTTCAGCTTGGGAGATTTTGACGTGCGTTTATATTTCATATATTTGCGCACGTTTTCTTCCGTGTTTCTCCGTATTTTCCGCCGTCTTTTATTCGTTTTCTCGTGTTTTCTTGTATTTTCTTGTTTTCTTTCACTTTTCCATGTTTTTTGTATATTTGCAGGAATTTACAGTATTTGGGACATAAAACGACGATATTCTGAGTCCCCGAAGACACGGGAGGAGTCACGCGTGATCCAGGGGGTCAAACGACCAAGATTGCCACTTTTCAGCCCCCACCCGATCGGTTGGACACAGCCAACCGATCGGGTGATGCATGCGTGTCCGACCCGGACTGAAGCTGGAGCGAAGCGCAAGGTCAACCGATCGGTTCGCCGACCGGTTCATCCCAACAGAGTTCTCGGGAAAATGGAGCTAAATTCCAACCGATCGGGTGACCTTCACCCGATCGGTTCATCTGTAGCCGATTCCTCCGAAGGACGATCCGATCACACCACCCGCTCTCCTCTGTGCCCGGTTGATGCTCCCGAAGGCGACGGCTGAAGCAACAAGCCGCTCACCCGATCGGTTGACATTTCAACCGATCGGGTGGCCTTTTCGTCCCCTTTCGCGCACTGCTGCTCATTCATTGAAGATCTGCTATCATTCCAGAAGGATTTTGGGTGATCTCTTATTTTTCTAGCGTCGGCATCGTCGTTAGCTTTCCAACGATAGGTCGTATGCCCAAATCCGATTTTTCTAGATTTTTCTGGAATTTTCTGAGCGCAGCTATGTGCTGAAACTGGCTGTAGTCTGGAATTTCATTTCACCCGATCGGTTGACTTGTCAACCGATCGGGTGAGATCTGTTTCTGCGAATCTGAGCTCTCTGTTTATTCCACCCGATTGGGTGAGTTTTCACCCGATTGGGTGGGCCTTTTTTGACAGTTCTGAACCCGACCCAAGAGGGGTTTTGAGGGTTTTATAAATAGAGGTTGGGGGCACGACTTGGGAGAGTTCTTCTTCAGTTTTTAGGGCTTTTTGCCCCTTATCTTGTGAAGCTTAGGGTAGTTTAGATTAGGTCTTTGCTCAATAAATTTTGTACCGGATTGTTGGATTCGAATCAAGATAAGTATTTCTTTCTCTTGTTTTCCATTATTTTGTGTTGTATTTGTTTTGTTCAATGATGAATGTTTGTATGTCTTTTGTGTTGGTTGTTTATATGTTTTTCATCGTTGAGTAGTTTGATGAACCCTAATACGGGTTAGGGTAGGATTGATGCTTGGAAATTTACATTTGACTTGATTGCATGGTATGTGTTCGATGAAATGCGTCAATGGGGATTTCTAGCAATCTGGGTCCAATTCGTACGACGACACACTAGTTGTGTTGGGGGTTGGGGTCCGGTGCTTGTCCAGTCAAGATCCGCTTCGATGTATTGCTAGAAATCGCATTTGACCTATATGGCCATTAGGGTTACGCGGGGGTGTTTCATTGTCATTGGCGGGAGAAAGACCGCCTCTGACCGTCGGGCCAAGGGGGAATAAACTTGGCGGTTGACTCTCTAGCCACAGCTCACGCCCCTTGTGTAGACATCGAGTCCTCGCGCGTGGGAACGGCTTGGACGAAGTGTTGGGAGTTATCATTGTGGCCTTAATGCTCCCGGTTGCGGAAGGTGTTAATGGACATGGGAATGCCCACCGTCCAGAACCGGGTAGGCCTAGCGTGCTTGGCACCGACCGGAATATCGGGCCATGAACGCTAGGTATCACCTTTTGGGGGCAATGTCTCACCCTGGGTCAAGTCAAATGCCAAGTGTCATGAGTGCTCTAGCCCGTGTTAGCGGGGATTCATTTCGTGTCTTTTTATTTCTTCTCTTATTTCTACACTTCCACCCATATTATCCGCGTAGCTAGCACGCAACCTAGGCGAGGCTAGTAGCCACTCAAGCCATCCACCTCCCTGAGTTCGATAAACCCGCACCCTACACTAACCGTGCACTTGCGGTAAAACGACACCGCGCCCATACCGTAAACGGGGCGCCGGTCACTGCCGCCCCTAGGTTAGCCGCCGGGCGACGGCTGACCGAGAGGGAAGGGCATGGCCGCCCCCTGGGGGGGTGGAGGTGTGCGGCAGAGCGAGGGCCGCAGCCCCCCTTCGGGGGGGCTTTCCTGCGGCGGCGACGAGGGCCGCAGCCCCCCTTCTGAGGGGACTGTTTCGCGGCAGAGCGGGGGCCATTTCGCGGCAGAGCGGGGGCCATAGCCCCCTTCGGGGGGGCTGTTTCGCGGCGGAGCAGGGGCTGTTTCGCGGCGGCAACGACCGCAATGGGTTTAGGGGGAAATGATGTTTGGACGAGAAAATTCGTCGTATATGGGCAATAAGCAATCCCCATTACCGATCTAGCAAGATCTAGGGGAAGAACAATCATACGTATGATAAAAACATCGTTTTAAACGATTTTTACCTCTATATCCGTCCTCCGAAAATAGCGACGGTTGAATGAAGCCCTACGCGGATGATGACGCTCGATTGAGGAAGCCTTGTACCACACGCGTGTATCTCCCGTCTCCCTTCGCCTTCGCAACGAACGAAAAAAATTTTGTGGAAAATTTTCTAGAGGCTCGTACTGATAACGTGTTATGAATCAACTACTGGGAAAGGAGCCCCCGGCTCTTTATTTATAGGCAATAGAGGAGAATACAAATATGGGCTACATTGATATGGGCTTATCTCTAAGATATCACAGAATCAAAACCAACTCCGGTTAATAACCGTTTACAACAGTTTCAAATTAAAAGAGCAGATGGGAATGTGTGTATCGTAAGTTTTTGGGGTTTTTTTAATTGGGAGTGTTCTATTGAGTTTTTTGGTTTTGTTTGTGTGTTGATTGTTGGGGCTGGGTTTTAAGGGTTTTTTTTGTTTTTCGGTGACTTTTGGGTTTTCAGCTGTTATCCCATGTGGTACCTATCTTTGGATGTCACATAAGACAAACGCCACATCAACTCCTTTCAAATATATAATAGATATGTACTAGTCATAACCTATGCCAGCGGGCACGGTTCATTTAAGATTTCCCTCCGCGAAATCTTTGTTCCCCAAAAAATTATATCTACAACCAATATTGCGCGGAACAATAAATTAGCGTAAAAATATTTAGTGGCACGTGCACCTTCGACATGGAACAACAAATTCGGAGTGGCCACATTCAACACGGAAGAACAAATTCGACGAGGAACAACAAATTCGACGCGGGCGCCTTCGGCGCGGAACAACAAATTAGAGTTAAAAAATTTATCAATTCAGAGCGAGCGCCTTCGGCGGAGAACAACGACGTAGAACAACAAATTCGGCATGGGCACCTTCGGCGTGGAACAAAACATTCGATGTAGAATAACAAATTCGGTGCGGGCGCTTTCAACGCAGGAAATTATTCTCATCTTGTTGCACCATGCGTCGAAAAGATGATGGGCCCCGCGTTGAGGGAGAGATCATTCGATTTGCAGCGGCATTCGATCTGCATCATTAAGTGCAAGTTAAAGTTTTTTTCCAAATGCATTAATTACGTGCACTATGCTATTTCCGAAAAACTTTCATTCCTCCAAAACTTTCATTTCTCCAGAAGCTTTCATTTCCCTAGAAATGTTTTTCCCTTCCAAAATTTTCACAAACCCTCATCTCAACCGTTGATTTAACAAGATTAAATCTCAACCATCCTTCTACCAACATGTTTGTCCTAGTCAGCTTATCCTAGTCAGCCATAAGATTCAAATACAGTTGTCAAATGTAATATAGATTTGTTGGATAATATCATATAAATACTGACAGTATACATAATGGTAATAAATAAAAACTGCATTAAAAACATTATGCAAGTTAATTGTGTAATGTGTTATGAATGGGCTTTTGTAGTCCTATGTGAAGCCCACGTAGGGCTAGGATATCCACTCATTATGTAAAATTTTCCTATATATATATGGCTATATGTTCAGTAGCCGCCATCTTCACAACACGTTATAAACACGATTCTCTGAAAATTTCCGAGGATCCGATCTTGCAAGGGCGACGAGGATGAGGTAGATCCACCACACGCGGACGTCATCTTCCACGCGAAGATTTCGACAAACATCGCTAGATATGGAGGACGAATCTAGAGGTAATCATACATAATCTCGATCTAAACCTATTTTTTTCGTAGAATATGTTTAGACCTGCTTATCTTTGGACCAAAATCGATGTTTAAATAATAAAAATCAAATTTTTATGATGAAAACATTGATTTCAATACTAAAAATCATTTTTACTACAAAAAATTAGTTTTTTATATGAAAAAGTTGATCTTTTGTTGGATCTGTGTGTTTCCCACTACCCGGCGTTGAACTCTTCACCGTCGCGAACCCTAAGGGGGCAGAACCCCTCGCCACTCGCCGCCATAAACAAACACAAAAAGAGGGGGGCGAACCCCCCGCTGCCATATCAACCACAAAACGGGGGCCACCAGCCCCACGACAATCAAAGGAGGGGGGCCACCACCACCCCCAGGCGGCGCAACAGGGGGGGAGGGGGGCGGCAGCCCCCCGACATTCAAGGGTTAGTTTTAGTACACCAGTGAATTTTTATTTTTACGCCTTTGCACGGAATCTTAAGCTTTGTTCCTTTCATGGTGACCCATGTTTTTAAAGAGATGGACTATATACACCTCAAATTGAGGTGTATATAGGGGACTTATTGTCAAAAATGGAAACAAAAAACACATCATGGGTCACACTCCTCCTCCCCCTCTTCTAATGTTTTGCTATTCTTGGCAAACATCACCTCTACACACCTCAAAATTTTGAGGTATATATAGTCCCCCTCTTTTTAAACACACATCCATTTAAATGATTATTTTGTCTCTTCTGTCTTCTTGTAATTACAAAACGATTATTTTGTCCACACTTGAATTTTTTAAGCCTGAGACATGTAAGTAATAAAATGAAAGAGTACAATAGTCGGTGCCAATTTTTAAACGGCACGTGGGCTCTATTTATGTGAAAAAACTTAAAGCTTCCGTAAAAATGGGTCAAACATCGAGTCAAACACAATAGTTTCAATGAAATTAATCATAAAAACAAAATGATCCATACACAAATGCAGAACCTCCAAGGTGTTTTCGGATGACTTCGTCGAACAGTAAAAGTGGAGCTGATGGGGACGCCTTAGATGACGTGTTGCTCCATCGACTGATGAGAGAAAGCCGGTGGCAGCTGGATTAGGATCAGGGAGGGTCGAATCGGAGCTGGAGGAGGAAGCTCGAGCTAACTTAGGATCAATCCGAGTGAGCTACCGAGCTATATAAGCTACTTGATGAGTCGATCTCTGATCTATCTGCAGCACAGACAATCATCAGTGGGGGTCAGATCTAGGTTCCGACCCAAAACTGTCACGCCCCGCTTCCCAATTATGGAAGGCGAGACTGGAGAGGTCCGCTAAGACTAGAGCTGTGAAGCTGCAGTCTGATAAGCATCCGTGTATTCATCCATTCATAGATTCTTGCATTGCAAAAGAAACAACAACAATAATAATAGTTGAAGCAGATAAAGTTTAACCAACATTTAAACATCCATTTAATTATTCCAAACATCCACAGATAGTCATAAAAGAAGGTATAAGAGAGTATAAAAAGAAGGCCCAAGCATGTGCGAAACAAAACAACATAAGGTGCTACGTCCGAAGAGTCTATCAACAACAATCTAGAAGGTGAACGGCAACTACGAAGTAGCCTCCAACTGAGACTAGAACTGGTCTCCGGTGTCCTCGAATTGGACGTCAGCAAAAGCCTCAAGCGTGACGTCAGCAGCCTGTTGTGCTCGGCCAATGCCTCAGACTCAAAGCCTGACATGTGATACCCAAAGAGGAAAGGGCACATGTCAGCAAAAATTTCCAAAAAGGAAAGGGAGACTTTTGTGCAAGGAAACATAAAAGCAAAAGAGTACAACTAGCGGTTCTAAATTAATGATGATGACATGGCATGATATTTTAATGAATGCAGCAGTTATAATGAACATGATATTTTACGATGCCTGGCACGTCGTAGCAAAAGCTACTAAACAATATTTCATGAAAAGCAATAAAACATGCGTTTACATTGTGCACAGGGTTTACGTCTTACAGCTGAAGTTGTTGATCGGGCACACTTCTACGTTGAGTGGATGCTTAACCCTTCCTCCGTGTGTATATCTCTTGGATCACGAGCCAGGAAGTGTTTTTCATTTGGCATAGGGGTGCACCTAGCCTCATTCATGGTGTCGGAGTAAAAATCCTACTCGTCGCAGCTTACATTTCAATAGTAGCGTGTGCTACACATTTGTTACAAGACACTCAATGCATGAAATGATATGCGACATGCAACATAATAGTATAACAAGCAGATATTGAAAGTGTACAGTTATATCAAAAGTAAACATGACATGTGACATGCATGAAATGACATGGTAAATGTGTCGGATCTAGCTTCATTGTCAAGCTAGAACAAGTATGGTGTCAGATATAGCTTCGTTGCCAAGCTAGATCAAGTATGGGCGTCTAGGCGACTATCATTTCATCGCCTAGTCTCTTTTGTACAAATTCACAGAATGGCCTAAACATGGCCTAACAAATCAACTGAGCAAGTTTCACTTGCCTGAAACGATGTCCGTAATCCTCAGTTCAACAGTCCAGAATCTCTTCCTATGTACTCAATCAACAGTCACCAATCCTAAAGTCCCGTATTATTAAATCTTAAATTAGTGATTTCACCAGACAATAAAATTACGATTTTAATCTTGTTTACACATGCGACGTTTGGGTTTCCTACGGATCAGGATTTACCTCAACACGACGCGAGAGCTACACTGACGTCAGATAGCAACGTTAGGGGTTGGACTCCGGTAACGAGCAATGGTACGGTGAACAGCTAGCGACCATGGTAGCATGACACATAAACGACGATGAGCAACACGAACACCGACAGCAAAGGAAAGGCCGTGAACGGGTCTTGCGGCCTAAGGACAGCCGTGTGGATCAGGGCTGCCGTCGAGGGGGTGTGCAGCAACGGCGCAGCGAGCAAGGGAGGTTTGTGCGGTAGTTTTAATGGGGAATGGGCTGTTTTCGGCTGTTTTGAGGGGGTTGTGCGACTTAGAACAAGGGGAGGCCGGCTGTGGGTAGGCTGCCGTGGAGGAGGCCGGTGGCAAGGGTGGCCGACGGCGCAAGGAGGAGCTGGCTGTTGATAGGGGGTGTTGCCGTGAGTTTTTGTGGTGGAGCAACAATTTTAGGCTTGGGGAGGGTGTTGCGACAGTATGCAAGGGAGAGAGGGGTTGTGCAAGGGGAGATGGCCTGGGCGGTTGTCGGATTGGCGGTGCACGGTCTGGGGAGACCGGAGGGAGGCTGGCGGTTGATAGGGGGTGCTGCCGTGAGTTTTGGAGAGGGAAAATGGCAATTTTTGGGTTGGAACGGCAGTTTTTTTGGGTTGGAGGGAGGTGTTTGCGCGGTGGTCGAGGGGGTGTCCAGAGGTGGTGCGGCCTGGGTTGATGGCCGGAGCTAGGTGATTGCCGGAGGAGGAGAGGGGAAGATGCGTGCGTGAGTTTGGGTTGGTGGCGGCTGATGCATGAGTAAACCCTAGAGTAAGTTCGTTCTAATAGAAGATGATTTGCTTTTTGGGTTGAAAAGGGGGTGCACTTAGGTTGATTGGAGAGAGAGTGTGAGAGGGGGAGGGTAGATTTAGGGTGCACATAGCTATGGAATTGTTTCATGTGCTACGTATGAAATCCTAGGATTTGATTAAGATTTTATTAAGATTTGATTTTTGAATTAATTAGGACTAAGTTTAGACTAGGAAGTGATTAGGGGAAAAAGTTGGTCTAGCGATGTCCGATAATTATAAGAAAAATACCAGGACGACCCTGTCGACGAGAGGGTCGAGACTACGATGATCGGTTACGTGCTAGGTTGACGAAAAATGGAACTAAAAATAAAGAGATCAAACGTCGAAGGTAAAAGTTACAACACCCCTTCAAACAAAGCTGTTTTGTGGAAGAATGAGCCGTGAAATGACGTTCACGAAAAATTCCACAAATAAGTACTCTCTTAGAGGGTTACAACGATATATAACTTCGTGCGTTCGAGATACCAGAGGAGGTCAAAAAATATGTGTACGAACAAGAAGGTATGCGCACGAAAAAAAACATTCGGTCGAAAAGCGATCGTGACATCCTACCCACCTTAGAGCAAAGTCCGTCCTCAGACTTTCTACCAAAACAAAAAAAATATCTAGCCATTCTAGTAACTACCCCAATCATGACACACAATAATTCAAACCATGTATAGTTACTACAAGTGCTTATATATGCACTAGGTATGCAAACATTAATACTACAAACATGTATACATATGCACATCCTACACCTATACCTATCATATACAGTCAAATTCATACACATACTTCAATCATTCATATAGTCACGTACATCCCTTATATAACTAGCACTCACTCATCACATAACCATGGTACAGATACCTACATAAAAATAGTTACACACTAGCAAATACAATCGTAGCACTTTACGTATAGATAACTGTGGGATCCTGTGGATGGAAAACAACACTAGAAGGAGGGTTGAATAGTGTTGTGCAAATAGTAAACTTTTTCGTTTGTTAATATTAGCACAAATAAAATCATTCTAATGTTGCCTAAGAAACCAAGTACAGTGATCTACGCTTGGTTCTTAATCAACAAAGTAATCTTACAAATAATATGATAGAGATAAGATTATAATCAGATAAGAGATCTTTACAAAGAGATCTTTACACAACGGAATAAAATGAATAAATAATCTTTGCAATAATGACAAGGAATTACAAAGCTATAATAATATCAAAGTAAATAAGAATTGCTTGCAGATATAAATAATCAAACACAGAAACGCAAACGCAAAGACAAGCAATTTTTATCCTGGCTCCCCGCAACTCGGGTACGTCCAGTCTCCGACCAATCCGGTACGAGATTTAATCCACTATTGTCTTGGCAATACAATTACCTAACGCCACTCGTTAGGATTTCCAATGACCTAGCATTAACCAGGATTTCCAGCCACCTAGACTTGTCTAGAATTTCCAACCACCTAGACTTGTCTAGGATTTCCACTATTCCCTTATAACACGGGAATTTACAATTCAAAGTCTTCTTCAAAGACTTGCAACAAATATGAAATTAATTACAAGATTTCCTAAAGCCAAAAGAATATATTTGTGTATATGTGGCTTAAAGAAAATCGGAAAACCCTTGATCAAATTAAATGAATTAGATGAGCACAAATTTGATCAAAGGAGTTATCTTGAAAATTGATCTTCTAAAAATATGCACTTGGGCTTTTAGAGAAAAAAATCAAGTCTTTTTAATCTTTGAAAGAATATAATTATAAAACACAAAGATTAAAAAGAAAGACTTTTATTTTGAATCTCAATATAAAAAGCTTTTAGCTTTGGAGATCAAAAACAAGTAATTCAAAAAAAAGTTGTCTTGAAAATGTTCTTCTAAAATATGCACTTGGGCTTTAGAGATCAATGATCAAGATTTTGATCTTTGAGAGAAATATAAAAGTTAAGAACACAAAGATCAGAAAGAAAAACTTGATGTTTGAATCTCAAGAAGAAAAGATATGAGCTTTGGAGATCAAACCAAGTTATAAAGGCTAGGAATGATCAGAGAAAATAATTGCGAAATTAAGCACAAAAGAATTAAAAACTTAGCCTTTAGAAAAATGGAAGAACTTTGAGAGCTTGAGAACTTTGAGAACTTTTTGAGAGAATTATAGCTTTGCTCAAGAATGAATTTCTTAGGAAAAATGTTCTCATATGGTTCTCTATTTATGGAGTTTAAGAGAGAATTTTGAATTTCAAAATGGTTTGACTTCAGCCCAAAAATCAAGCAAATAATAAATGAGAGAGGCAATCAAGGAAGTCAAATCGCACAGCTGGTAGTCGATACCCAGAGGAGGTAGTCGACTCCCTGAAAGATGAGTAATCAACTCCTGGGTGTTTGGAGATTGACTACGAGAATTGAATCAATAGCTACGCTCTCAAAAATATTTAAAACAAGTTTAAAACTATTTTCGAAAATCATAGTGTGTGTATAGAATATTCATTTGGCTTTTACATTCTAAATACACAACTTACTAATACACACATCTTTAGCTCTCATTCTTCGATCTTTGACTTAAGCCATCTTATCTTGATCTTAAGTCTTCATATGCTTCGTATTGTTGAGCCATCATATGCTTCATTTTTTTGCTCGTAAGTAGACTTTGATCATGGCTTCTAAGTCTTCATTTGAACTTCATGGATATAGAATAATTGATCAATGCATTTACACACTTGAATTAAACATATTAGTACACATATCACTTTGTGCACATCATCAAAATTCACTGGGGTGTGTCTCAATATCCCAACATTCTCCACCTTTTTGATGATGACAACAAATGATATAAAATATTGAAAATATAATATGACAACAAAAATAACTTATACTCCCCTGCAGAAATGCATGAGCATGATTGCTATGGAGAGGTTACCCCCCCTGCATTAAGGCTGGTTAGCAATAAGAAGAAATGTGTACATCTTCATATTATATTTCTTTTTCAAGTGTGGAACAATATCATTTTACCATGAAACATGATTTTATTTGCATTGTACTTTTCTCCCTCTTTGTCACATCAGAAAGTGTGATATGAATATAATCTAAGTGTTAAAAATATTCGTGACACCAAGTGTGAAAAAAATTACATGGAGAGAATAATATGCATACTATGTGAAAGAGATATTTAATAAATAGCATGTCTTAAACTTTCATAGCATGCAATATTCAATTATTCAATGACATAAAATGTCTCAATATCACATTTATGCATATATTTCAATTTAACATAAATTCAAGCATGAATTAAAAGAAATCATACTTGCTCCTCATATAATAATGCATTAATCTCATGGAGGTGTTTCTCTCTCGGCATTAAAAGCAAGCAACATTTAAACATAGAATATATCCAAAAACAACAATTGTAGTTAATAAGACGATTCAATTCCAATATACAATTTCTAACATAAAAATATTTAGGATCTTAACATATGAATAAAATCAAATATCATGCCTAAAGAATGCATAACAACCAAGTATAATACAATCTTTTGCTATCCATGAACAAATAGAATATTATTCATTTAGGATGACTCAATAGCAATTTTTTTAAATATTTTGAGTCATAAATAAATATCCAAGCATTCATTGATTTTAATAGAAAGTATGATACCAAGTGTTATATCAATACCACGTATAGAAAAAAAATAATAGGCATGGATTCATATGTTATCAATGTTCATATTTCACAAAATGAATTGCATAAGCAAGAAATGTGAACAAGTGAAATGTGAACATGTTGTGTCATTAAGATAATAATTCTATCATGAATTTTTTATGACATTGTATCTAAAAGTAAGCATTACGATAGATGTATGAGCATGTCAATCATAAATACAATCAAGCATATATGTGACTATTAAAAGATGAACTCCAAAAAGAGTTATAGCATAAGATATCACAAAATAAGCTTAACTCAAAATATTTTCATAGATGTCACATATCAACATATGCATGCCTTAGCATTTTAGGAATATGTCATGATCATTAGTCCATAATTTTATTATACCATATTCCAACTTACCAAATGCATAATATATTCAAGAATGTTATCATAAATAATATTGACATCAAATATATTGAAATGTGATGATTTCTATGAGTATGACAAAAAATGAATCATCAAATATATATCAATTAATAATTTTTATATATTAACAATGTGTGAAAAATATCTAAGATATCACCAAATATTGAAACAGATATCTAAATAATAGCATGAGCATTGAGATGCATCAAATATTACAATTGAGCAACAATATCATACGATTAGTTGATATTCAATAAGAGTAGACTCAATTATGTCAACTAACTATTTTCTTCAATATATAATAATGAGACACACGGAAATAAATCCATAAATTAATCAATTTGTATGGCATAATAGCATAGCATGGTAATTCGTACACTAGAGATGATGTGCCATAAGTATGTGATGACATACATCATTTATATGATCTCTCATGTTGAAAAAATTAAACTTTTTATGTCATCAATTAAATCTAGTACATATGTTACCAAGTGTGAAAATCACGTGTTGGATTAATAAACATATCACATGTGATTCATAAATAATTTTTCATATGTACAACTTTTAGCTCCCCCTACAAATGAGCATATCAAATGTCAATCTCCTTCTTTAAGTGACATTCTTTGAAAATCAAGGCATTAAAGGGGTTGGGTCCACTTTGTAAATAATACCTGAAAAATAATTCTTTTGGTACCCATAATTTTTAGGGTCCTTGTGGTTAGTCATAAGTCATATTTAATTTCTTCATCAAAGAATATAACATTATATTCAACTATAATTAATTCTATTTTATAGTTCGAATATCAACAAGAAGAAATTATAGGCATAAATACATAAGCATGATAGTTTCAAAAAAATGTATTTCATCATTCTATACAAGGGTATCAATAGAATAATCAAGTAAGCACATGGATACCCGTAATCAAAGGTTCAGATAAAACTATCCATTAGGAACCCAAATCCTATTTGGATTTTACTTTCCATGAACAAATGAATCATTATAAATCCATGCATGCTTCTAATCAAATTATGAACATAAATATTTTTATCATGCAAGCCTAAGTGTTTATGCACTCATATTATATTATTTCTAACATTGTGAGGTTTGTGTACAAACTGTGATCTTTGATGTGTATTGTGTACGGCATTTTTGGTGCCGTGTTATGGGATATAACATGAGGTTTATTGTGTGCATTATGTATAACATGTGGAACATGTGAAGCATGAGGTGCATTATTGTGTCTAGCATGTTTACCATACAAAAAGCCTATTTTTAAATATTCATGCACCATATTTACATTTCTACTCGTATCTTTAGATGTAGAAACTTGAGCATGGGTAGATCTATTAACAACATTTCTAGGAGTATAAGAACAAGAAGAAATAGAATTATTCTTGATACAATAAAATTTTGCAATTAATTCTTCATGCTTTATACGGCTAGAAGAAATAATATTTGCAAGTGAATCTATCTTATCATTTAAACAAGAAACATACAAAGTAAGTTCATTTTTCAATAAATCATTATCAATCAATAATGCATCATATTTAGCTTTCAAGGAACTATGATCATGTAATGAAATATTACTACAATCATTTTTCAAATCATTATAATCATCCAATAAGCTATCATGTTTCTTAGATAAATCATTATTGTCATCATGCAAAGCATTGTATTTATTATCTAACCTTTTGTATTTCTTTGTCAATCTTCCGTATTCTCTATACAAATTTTCATATGCACTAGCAATGTCAAAATCATTTTCATCATCAAAACTAGATTCACATACCTTATCCTTATTGTCTTGATAAGCCATCATGCACATATTATTTGTGAGTTGCTCTTCCTCTTTTTCATCACTTGAGCCATCCGAATCTGAATCGTTTTCTTCTTCATTAAATTCGATCTCTTCTTCATTGGTGATGGTGATGTCAAAAACCCATTTGTCTTCAACAATCTCCTTTCCATACTTGGTTTTAAGCAAGCTCCATATTTGAAATGCCGTAGTGGTCTCTGAAACGTACTCAAAAATAAAATCGTCAATATTAAATAATAATAAACTCATTACCTTCGAGTGAAGAACGGCTCTGTCTACGTCTCGGTTCGTCCATTGGGATGTGGGAGTGGTAGGCTTGATGTATGTGAACTCGATGAAACTCCAAGCCATATGTCGAAGGGATTCAATGTCTCTCAATATTCTCTTTCTCCGATCCACATAATTTGTTCCATCAAATCGTTGGAGGGTGGATGCTACCATTGTTGATGCCATCTCGGTACCTCGCTCTGATACCAAGTGTTGGATCCTGTGGATGGCAAACAACACTAGAAGGGAGTTGAATAGTGTTGTGCAAATCGTAAGCTTTTTCGTTTGTTAATATTATCACAAATAAAATCCTTCTAATGTTCCCTAAGAAACCAAGTAGAGTGATCTACGCTTGGTCCTTAATCAACAAAGTAATCTTACAAATAATATGATAGAGATAAGATTACAATCAGATAAGAGATCTTTATAAAGAGATCTTTACACAACCGAATAAAATGAATAAATAATCTTTGCAATAATGACAAGAAATTACAAAGATATAATAATAATAATAAAGTAAATAAGAATTGCTTGTAGATATAAATAATTAAACAGAGAAAAGCAAACGCAAAGACAAGCGATTTTTATCCTGGTTCCCCGCAATTCGGGTACGTCTAGTCCCCAACCAATCCGGTACGAGATTTAATCCATTATTGCTTTGGCAATACAATTACCTAACTCCACTCGTTATGATTTCCAACGACCTAGTCTTAACCAGGATTTCCAGCCACCTAGACTTGTCTAGGATTTCCAACCACTTAGACTTGTCTAAGATTTCCACTATTCCCTTTTAACACGGGAATTTACAATTCAAAGTCTTCTTCAAAGACTTGCAACAAATAGGAAATTAATTACAAGATTTCCTAAAGCCAAAAGAATATATTTGTGTATATGTGGCTTAAAGAAAATCGAAAAACCCTTGATCAAATTAAATGATATAGATGAGCACAAATTTGATCAAAGGAGTTATCTTGAAAATTGATCTTCTAAAAATATGCACCTGGGCTTTTAGAGATAAAAAATCAAGTCTTTTTAATCTTTGAAAGAATAAAATTATAAAACACAAAGATTAAAAAGAATGACTTTTATTTTGAATCTCAATATAAAAAGCTTTTAGCTTTGGAGATCAAAAATAAGTAATTCAAAAAAAGTTGTCTTGAAAATAATCTTCTAAAATATGTACTTGGGCTTTAGAGATCAATGATCAAGATTTTGATCTTTGAGAGAAATATAAAAGTTAAGAACACAAAGATCAAAAAGAAAAACTTGATATTTGAATCTCAAGAAGAAAAGCTATGAGTTTTGGAGATCAAACCAAGTTATAAAGGATAGAAATGATCAGAGAAAATAATTACGAAATTAAGCACAAAAGAATTAAAAACTTAGCCTTTAGAAAAACTGAAGAACTTTGAGAGCTTGAGAACTTTGAGAACTTTTTGAGAGAATTATAGCTTTGCTCAAGGATGAATTTCTTAGGAAAAATGTTCTCATATGGTTCTCTATTTATAGAGTTTAAGAGAGGATTTTGAATTTCAAAATGGTTTGACTTCAGCCCAAAAATCAAGCAAATAATAAATGGGAGAGGCAATCAAGGAAGTCAAATCGCACAGCTGGTAGTCGACTCCCAGAGAGTTTTTCAGTGAAAACTCTGCTACAATAGGTAGTCGACTCCCTCCTTTGGTAGTCGACTCCCAGAGCAGTTTTTTAGAGAAACTCTGCTGAAAGATGAGTAATGAACTCTTGAGTGTTTGGAGATTGACTACGATAATTGAATCAATAGCTACGCTCTCAAAAATATTTAAAACAAGTTTAACACTATTTTTGAAAATCATTGTGTATGTGTGTATAGAATATTCATTTGGCTTTTACATTCTAAATACACAACTTACTAATACACACATCTTTAGCTCTCGTTCTTTGATCTTTAACTTGTGCCATCTTATCTTGATCTTAAGTCTTCATATGCTTCGTATTGTTGAAACATCATATGCTCCATTTCTTGGCTCGTAAGTAGACTTCCGATCATGGCTTCTAAGTCTGCATTTGAACTTCATGGATATAGAATAATTGATCAATGCATATATACACTTGAATTAAACATATTAGTACACATATCACTTTGTGCACATCATCAAAATTCACTGGGGTGTCTCTCAATATCCCAACAATAACAGCCTATGAACAAAACGAACATGGATATGCTACTCTCTATATCTCCTAGTGTACATCCAACACCAAACACACCAACACATGTAATCACACTATACAATGTTAAATCAAGTTTGATATATCTAATATACATTCACCCATACTATAGTTATTCTCATACACGCAGATACTTCATCATATTTACACATCACATACAATCCTATAACTATATTCAAGAGTTAACACACATACCATAGTCACAGACACCTATAGCTAAGCACATACTTACCCGTGCATGGTGCACGCCCACACACACTAACATACCATTCATACATGCCACTCATACCACTATATACTTAGCACATTCTACATACCTAGTTTATCTAGCACGTATACATTCAAACATGTAAAACCTTCGTAAATAACTATACTACAAGACCAACACCTATATCTATATAATGGTATAGCCACCCACAACCATGTGCGTAAGTAACCATGTACAACCAAACCTATCACTATACACACATCATCCATTACTATCTTCATAGCACTATACACACACCACATGCAAATATAACAATATACTTAGAGTATACCCACTCAAGCATGAGTGAGACTCAAAGACTCATACAAGAACCAGAATACTTTATATACATAACATGATATCTATACCTATACCAACATACCACTCTAATATATATACCAACGTAATCATATTACTCACCACACTATATAGGTAAAAACACATGCCATCACATACACACAATAATATCAATCACACTTTATATTTAGTCAAGTAACACCCCCATAATGCAATCACTTTACATACTATAATATATTCACACCTTAGAAAATACATATAATTAGTATACTACTACATATACCTATCCATACATAGTCACAACATACAATAATCGTGTATACCTCATGGTATACATGTACACACACAACATCCTGTAAAGTCAAGCAGTACTATACAAAATCATAACCCTATTACCATACGTATATCACGCATACTCATACAGTATGTATATATCTACCTATAACTCAGCACACACATATCTACGTACGAGCACACGCTCATACGTACTAATATGTAGATCATATAATACGCCTGCACACTAAACTATAAGTACACATATTATTATTACACCTAACATACACATGACTTACTAGCATACTATGTCAAGTATTTACAAGTACCTTCAAACTACATACACCACCAGTAGATATTTCAACACTAATTCTAATATATACAGACATCCCTAAAGTGGTATAGCTATTCACACACATATATATAAATACTATCATTCATACAACTTCATATATATAATGAATAACACTGAGTATGCATATATAACACAGGAGACAATCATTATTATACTAATGGTAGCACACTCATACATGAGTGGTACGCAGGGGTTCACACTCACGGGTCCACACACTCTACCTATATACATGCATCATGACGACATCAAAAAAAACTAATGGGCCCACCATACTACACTAAGGTTGACATATGCAATGACAAGCACTAGTATGATGACTAAACAATGGTCAGGGAACCGAAATCAAATAGCGTAATGAAACATGATCAGGATGAACGGGTTCAGATGAGGCGAGGATAAGGAGATAGCTTGGTTAGGTGAAAAAGAGATATAATCGTGAATATTTAAGTAAGAGAAGAAAGATATAATAATATCCTTCCAAAATACAGGAGAATAGTGTGTAAAAGATATAAGTTAAAATACGAAGTAGGGATTAGACGAAAAATAATTAGTATAGAGATGAAGTGACTATTCTGAGTTAGAACTAGATTTGTACTAAGAACTTTGGAGTAGGAAACAGAAACAAAGAATATAAAAACGAACATGGTTGAAAAGTTGGAGTTCTCTTTCATAAAGAAAAATATTTAAAGGTCGGTACAATAAGTTGTTTGAAATAAGTTGAGTAGTATACATATAGTAAGAGAAGAAATGATATATTGGATTATCGAAAAATCATTATATGAAGGAATCAAGATATTCTCATGAGTATGAAAGATATAGGTTAGAAAATATTATAAGGTAGTAATTTAAAGATTTTGGCGAAAATTTTCGAAATTCAAAGAATGAATTTAAGTCAACTGAAGGGTAGGAAGTCTAAGCTCATGTTAAATGTTTTCAAAGAATTTAAACTGGGGAGGAAATCAAAAATAATATTGAAAATATTTTTCGAAGGATCAGGATGTAAGTGGGGAAGATTCAAAGATTGGTGATGAACGACATGAAGGAATCACGTGAATCGAAAGCAAGGAAGTGAATCAAAGATTCAAAACTTAAATACGACTGGAAAATAACTTAGTGAATCTGCTACGATGGAATTCTATGGTCATTAGCTCAACAGTATAATGTTTAGGAGAAATGATAGGAACCAGGGGTTTAATCACCGGCCGACTAATGATCAGGAGAAACTTAGCACTAAGACTTCCTAATGAACTAGACTGTAATAGAGATCTCAGGGAAAGGGTCCTTAGAGGATCAAGATTACGTTCTGCTAAGCCCGAAATTTGATGGACCCAAGCGAACGACTAAAGGAAGGACTCTAGAAATCTAATATGGTCAGGGCTGAGTGAGAGACTACCAAGGCATCCTAAGTTGAGCACGACTAAATCTTGATGAAGGTGCCTGACTATCAAACTTGGACGTCTATCTAAGTCTTCCTACCATCTAAGACAAGGAAAACCTTTATATTAGACTCAAATTTTATGACTCGAATGTTTCGAATGTTTCAATGGATGTTATTATTATTATCGTTGTTTTCATATTTCGGAGGTGCAACGACCTGCATGGGCCACCACAAAAACCTGTCATGCCCTGCTTCCCAAGTATGGAATGCGAGATGCGAAGAGGTCCGCTCAGACTGGAGCTGTGAAGCTGCAGTCTGATAAGCATCCGTGTATTCATCTATGCGCAGATTCTTGCTTTGCAAAAGAAACAACAACAATAATAAAAGTTGAAGCAGTTAAAGTTTAACCAACATTTAAAACATATATTTCATTATTCCAAACATCCACAGATAGTCATAAAAGAAGGTACAAGAGAGTCTAAAAAGAAGGCCCAAACATTGCCGAAACAAAACAACATAAGGTTCTATGCACCGAAGAGTCTATCAGCAAAAATCTAGGAAAGTAAATGGCAACTACGAAGTAGCCTCCAACTGAGACTAGGACTAGTCTCCAGTGTCCTCGAACTGGACGTCAACAAAAGCCTTAAGCATGACGTCAGCAACTTGGTAGTCCTCAGCCACTACACCTCAGACTCAAAGCCTGATATGTGACACCCAAAGAGAAAAGGGCACATGTCAGTAAAAATCTCCAAAAAGGAAAATGAGACTTTTGTGCAAGGAAACGTAAAAGCAAAAGAGTACAACTAGCAGTTCTAAAATAATGATGATGACATGGCATGATATTTTAATGAATGCAGCAGTTATAATGAACATGATATTTTACGATGCATGGCACATCTTAGCAAAAGCTACTAAACAATATTTCATGAAAAGCAATAAAACATGCGTCCACATTATGCACAGGGTTTACGCCTTACAGCTGAAGTTGTTGATCGGGCACACTTCTACGCTGAGTGGCCATTTAACCCTACCCCTCCATATGTATATCTTCTGGATCACGAGCCATAGGGGTGCACCTAGCCTCATTCATGATGCAGGAGTCAAAATTCTACTCGTCGCAGCTTACATGTCAATTGTAGCGTCTGCTACACATTAATTACAAGACACTCAATGCATGAAATGATATGCGACATGCAACATGATAGTATAACAAGCAGATATTGAAAGCGTACAGTTATATCAAAAGTAAACATGACATGTGATATGCATGAAATGACACGGTAAGGGCGTCGGATCTAGCTTCGTTGTCAAGCTAGATCAAGTATGGTGTCGGATATAGCTTCGTTGTCAAGCTAGATCAAGTAAGGGCGTCTAGGCGACTATCATTTCACCGCCTAGTCTCTTTTGTACAAATTCATAAAATGGCCTAAACATGGCCTAATAAATCAACTGAGCAAGTTTCACTTGCCTAAAACGATGTCCGTAATCCTCAGCTCAACAGTCCAGAATCTCTTCCTATGTGCTCAATCAACAGTCACCAATCCTACAGTCCCGTATTATTAAATATTAAATTAGTGATTTAACCAAACAATAAAATTACGATTTTTATCTTGTTTACACATGCGGCGTTTGGGTTTCCTACAGATCGGGATTTACCTCAACACGACGCGAGAGCTACACTGACGTCGGGTAGCGACGTCAGGGGTTGGACTCCGGCAACGAGCAATGATACGACAGATAGTTAGCGACCACGGTAGCACGACGCGTGAACGGCGGTGAGCAACAAGAATGTCGACGGCAAAGGAAAGGCAGTGCAAGGGTCTTGTATCCTAGAGACATCTGTGTGGATCAGGGCTACCATCGAGGGGGTGTGCGAAAACGGCGCAGCGAGCAAGGGAGGTTTGTGCGAGAGTTTTAATAGGGAAGGGGCTGTTTTCAGCTGTTTTGAGGGGGTTATGTGACTTAGAACAAGGGGAGGCCGGCTGTGGGTAGGCTGTCATGGAGGAGGCCGGCAGCAAGGGTGGCCAGCGGCGCAAGGAGGAGATGGCTGTTGATAGGGGAGTGTTGCCGTGAGTTTCTGGGGTGGAGCGGCTGTTTTAGGCTTGGGGAGGGTGTTGCGAAAGTATGCAAGGGGGAGAGAGGGGTTGTGCAAGGGAAGATGGCCTGGGCGGTTGTCGAATTGGCGGTGCGCGGCCTGGGGAGGCCGGAGGGAGGCTGGCGGTTGATAGGGGGTGCTGCTGTGAGTTTTGGAGAGGGAAAATGGCAGTTTTGGGTTGGAACGACAGTTTTTTTGGGTTGGAGGGAGGTGTTTGCGCGGTGGTCGAGGGGGTGGCCGGAGGTGGTGCGGCCTGGGTTGATGGCCAGAGCTAGGGGATCGCCGGAGGAGGAGAGGGGAAGATGCGTGAGAGAGTTTGGGTTGGTGGCGGCTGATATGTGAGTAAACCCTAGAGAAAGTTCGTTCTAATAGAAGATGATTTGCTATTTGGGTTGAAAAGGGGGGTGCACTTAGTTTGATTGGAGAGAGAGTGTGTGAGAGGGGCAGGGTAGATTTAGGGTGCACATAGCTAGGGAATTGTTTCATGTGCTACGTGTGAAATCCTAGGATTTGATTAAGATTTTATCAAGATTTGATTTTTGAATTAATTAGGACTAAGTTTAGACTAGGAAGTGATCAGGGGAAAAATTGGTCTAGCGATGTCCGATAATTATAAGAAAAATACCGGGACGACCGTGTCGACGAGAGGCTCGAGACTACGATGATCGGTCACGTGCTAGGTTGACGAAAAATGGAACTAAAAATAAAGAGATCAAACGTCGAAGGTAAAAGTTACGACACCCCTTCAAACAAAGCTGTTTGTGGAAAAATGAGCCGTGAAATGACGTTCACGAAAAATTCCACAAATAAGTAATCTCTCAGAGGGTCACACCGACATATAACTTCGTGTGTTCGGGATACAAGAGGAGGTTACAAAAATACGCATACGAACAAGAAGGTACGTGCACGAAAAAACATACGGTCAAAAAGCGATCATGACAAAAACCCTTCCGATATTTAAGCCAGTATGGGACTTAAAATGGCTCAGGGAGTGAAGATCGATCTAAAGGGAGATCGACTTGATACCGTCTCGCCGAGCTTTAAAGGAAGAAATATAAGTGGAAAAATAAAGGAGATAAGTTATCAGAGTACCTAGTACTTAGTATCTCCAAAGTCCTCCTTTGTGTTGTTGATGTCTAGCTTATTTATACTCAAGGGGTATCCCATTAGTGCCGTTAGTGAGTAATGGGCTTGTAATGATGGTGGAACAATCGTCCCCGAAAAAGGGCGTAACCGTCTTCCCTTTATTCCACCATGAATATACATCCCATTATCAACTGATCCCTTGGGATTAGGGACTTCAATGATCAAATGTGGCTTGGTCTAGACTGGGCAGGTTGTTAGCCTTCTACATGGACCCCATGGGCTTGATGGGCGACCATGTTCCCTTCATGGGCCCCTTTATACCGACGACAATATCCATCTCTCCTTCGAGGGTCGGCCCAATGTTGTAACAATGGACTCCTTCACTTGGACTCAGACGAGACATCGGTTGAGGTCGAGTGATGTGATATCTTATTACATGGGCACATTAATCAAAGCATGGGTATTTGATTTTGGCCGCCAAAATTCCCGCTCCTTTAATTCAGTCGTTGCGTCGATGCGATGCTCGGGATACGGATGCCTATAGAACGCCAACACGTGTCCTCAGATGAGAGGGTCGGTCTCGATGGCGGTAGAATACCATGTCACATAAATAATGAAAAGGGAGAGATGATGCGATTTTTACTGTGCAAGCACTCGAAAAGAAAACCTTCGCCTCTCCTTTGTCCCCTTGAAGATGACTTCTTCTTCAACATTCGGATCTGCTGAGCAATGGGGTGAGTTGAAGAGAGCCTTGATGGCTTCGACCAGAATGTCTCGTTTTGAGGATCCTTCAAATGTGGATGAGGCTTGTTGCGGGTCAGATCCGCACACAATAAAATTTGTTTGTAGTGGGAATCACGGGTACAATGATTTACAGATTTTTGGGTAATGGTGAGGTTAGCACGACTCGGAGCTCACTTCAGAGGTGAAGGGTCTAAGGTCGCCTGAAGATCGCCTGAAGGTCGCCTGCTCCTAGTAGCTGAGGCGAGCTCCCTGCGAGGATAAATAACTGGTTAGAAAGGCGGGGCTGGCTGCCAGCCCTTAGCCTCTTCGATGCCTAAGTCACCTGGTGATGTAAAATGTAGGCACCGGGCACACTTGGCGAACTTGAGACAGATCGGTTAAGTGCGACGGGCTTATGAGGAAGGCACAGATATATAGAAGATATCTGACCTTGTGTATAAAAATGAGTTAAAGGATTTAACTGACCAACAATTTTCCAACCCCCTTTATGGAGGCATGGGGGGTATTTATAGGGCTGAGAGGCGATTACTCGCTGTCTTGTCAGCTGTCGAATCGTCCCTGCTGGCACTCGAGTGCTGAGGCTGTGTTAGGGATATTTACTACATTAATGGTGTCAGGAGGCGTCAGGAGCATTAATGAGACACGAGTGGCGACCATCAGTTCTTGCCCTTAACCCCTGGCATTAATGGTGTGTAGGTGAGCATACATCACCCTGTCAGAGAGATATTTATGTCTGGTCGCCCTCAGGGGCGAGCTATAGGTCGGCAATCAAGCTCGGCTCCTCCAGAAGATGCTTCTTGTTGAGGGTAGGTGAGCTAGTCCTTGGCATGGCGAGCTTCTAGGTCACTACGGCGGGCTTCCTGGTGGTCCTTGGAGGCGAGCTTAAGGTGAGGGGAGGCGAGCTTCTCAGGATTGAGGCGATCAGCTCGGCAAGTGTCCCATCAGGAGAGTCGGTGAGGTGTCTGCTTGGGCCCCCCAGTGCATATGGGCCTGAACTTCATGGGCCGGCCTTTAGGGCGTAATAATTGCCCCCGTCATTCGAGCTCGACGCGGCCAGCCAAACTTCAGCTTGGATGACAAATCACATTCCCACTGGACGAGGGCAGGTCAGCTACATTCAATGAACCATGACCGTCGAATCTTAGAAATCATGATGGTGATCCGACGATGGGGAGAGTTCGAGGTGCCCATCCGTTGAACAGATGACACGTGGCTAAGGTAATTGGGTGAGAATTCGAGGCGCCAGCCCAGACCTGCCCGAATCTTGCCACGTGGCCCATGCTGGATGATTCGGGGTGAATATTGCATAATTAACCCCTTATCTAGTACTATTTTATGTGTATATGATGCTTAATTGGTCTTTAATACGTTATTATTTTGTATAACATCATTTATTAGAGCAAACCATTGATTTGTGCACAAAATATGAATTATATTGAGTATTTCTATCTTTTTATATTTTTCATGGCTAGATCTCGATCTCACGATTCCAACGACTATTTATTTGTATTTTTCTGAGATCTGTGCTAATTACTGTGTATTTTTGAATGTAGAATACCATTTAAAATGCAGAAATACGCAAGAAATACGGTATATATACGCCGCCGTATATGCGCACCGCTCATTGCACGACACATGGCTGCATCCAAGCGGCTCTCGCCTTATCAAACGGAGGAGATGAGAAGGGCAACGCGACACGCTAGAAGCCGTTAGATCATCATCCAACGGCCGAGATTTACCCCGACTTGGGCTCGATTTGAATGAGTTATTAGGGCGACGTGGCAAAATCAGGTCCGTTACTTGGACATCACACGGTCGAGTGCAGAGCGGCGACGCGGCGTTATCATCGCCGTTGGATCGAAATCCAACGGCCAGGAACGTGACGAAACGCAACGAGGCGAGCGAAGCTCCATGGGCGACATGGCGCAATCACACCCGCTCGTCGCTCGATCGAACGATCGAGATGGAATCCGATGAGAGATCGGATTCGAAGAGGATTTTGGTAGCTAGTGGGCGTGGATTCGACCCACTTGGGACACGTGGCACTCCCAGGCGTGATCTCGCTGGATCCAACGGCGGAAATTTGCGGCGGTTAAAGGGTTTGGATAATGAAGCGGGTTTTGAACCCGCTAAGCAACTTAAACCCGCAATTCTATTATATAAGCGTATTCTAGGGTTTTTGTTGCATATTCTGGCGTATTGGGGGCTCTAGGAGCCGTATGTTGCCATGAAATTTGGAGGCACTGGAGACAGAGGCTAGATCTATCATCTGAAGGAGATTTGGGTCTATTTGGAGAGAATTGGTGACATTTTTCCTATCTTTAGCCTTGTATTTTGCGTATTTGGCTTGTATTTGAAGTATTATTCACGTATTTTGAGGTTTTTATGATGTATTTGTCTATGAATACTAAATATATTCTCTCCATGCGTGGTTAATCTTCATATGTGTTGGTGTTGATGTAGTTAGGGTGTCGTAATCATTGATTTTGATATCTTTTCGCCCTATTTACATTGTATAATCACATATTTTGTCGATTTCTACATATATGTTGTTTGGGTATGTTATACGGAGACATGGACATGCTTGAATAGAATAGGATCTTTGCGGACTTTTTCGTGATGCGACCCAAGGGGGCACTTGTGTTTATTTTATTCATGAAATCGATGTTATACGTGACTAACTTTTCGGCACTATTTCATGTTCTTTATTGCCATACTTTCCGATGTTCTCGTGCCCTCACCGGACGAAACGTCAAGTTATAGAAAAGATGTTTATAATCTTTGATTGCATATACCCTAACGAAATCATATCCAGCACATACTCTCCATATTAGTACACCAATATCGAATTCACCGTAGTTATCGTAGGATTTTCTTTTATTATCTTAAACTCTTGATACCATATCTTTAGGTGGTTGGTTATTATCGTTTTAGTATTCTTTACAAACTGAAGTTCGTGGTTTTGCAGGTCAGTTGTCCCATGGATACGATACCTGGACTCACCAGGATTATTACTTTTTTGATCTCCTGCACTTCGGAGTAGCACTCACACATTTTGAGATGAGTCACTGGATAGAGCCGGGGAGGGAGCAGGAGAGACTTTTGCCAGAATTTTCGAAACTTTGGACTTTCCCTCTTCGCATCGTTAAGAGCAGCTGCCGTCGATTGCCGTCGTTCACCGGAGCTTCTTTCGCTCAATCTTCTTCAGGTACACTCCCGACTCTAGCTATGTCCTCACCTGCTTCTCCCGCAGCTTTTTCTTCTTCTTCTTCGAATGCCCACATCGAACAACACTTTGGGGAGGTCGGTAGAGGTGACACCGCTGAGTCGGCACCGGTGATGTTGGAGATGCCATTGATGTCGGGGCCGGAGGGAGACATGACAGTATATCAAGCCGTCGCTTCATTGTCGACGATGACGAGGGATCCCAAGAAAGGGAAAGCACCCGAGTCGACCGCCAAGGCCGTCGAAGTCGCCAGGTTCACTGGTGGCGGTGGAACCCCAGCTGCGGTCCCCGCAGGAATCCTGACCCAAACGTCCCTGCTGCTGCCCTTCGAGATCCCAAAGATCAATACCCAGTACATCTGCCCCCCTACATAGTCTGCCTCCTCGAGCGTCATGAGCAGGTTTGCTCCCCACAGGACTACGAGGTCGACGTGTACTTCTCGACCTTTGCCCTGGGTATCCGCTTCCCGCACCATCCCTATATTTTTCTCATCCTCCACTTCATCGAGCTCCCCCTCTTCCAATTAACGCCGAACTCCATCAGCACAATAGTCGGCTTCCTCGTGCTCTGCTCTGCCCACCGAATAAGCTCAACACTGCCACTCTTCCAGTATTTCTTTAGGGCAAAGAAGACGGAGGACTACTACTATGTCAGGGTGAGGACAGGCAGGATGCTCGTCCTTGGTCTATCGGGCAAGGTCAGGTACTTGAAGGAGCAATTTGCATTTGTCTCGACTCCGATGGATCTGGCTCGGAGGTCGAATTGGGGGACGCTGAATCTCGCATTGAATACCGAAGTTTCTCTGGAGGGGAGCGATCTGGAGAACGCCGGGATCCTAGAGGCGATTCCAAGGGAGAACATGGTCTTCAAAGACCTGGTCGCGGACAAGATGGTCGCCCAGAACGTCTGGTTCAAAGGTACTACGTGTGCTATGAACAACATCTGAAAAGCTCACCCTGATCTGTTTTCCTTTTGCAAGAGCAGACATGAGCATGTCAATGGAGGAAGTGATGAGGAAGGTGATGGACGTGTCATCGAAGCCCCCACCGAGCAAGGGCAAGGACCACAAGCAGAGTCTGGAGGCATCCGCCACTGCTCAGGCCGAAAAAGGAGAATGGGTCAAGAAGCCGAGGAAGGAGGATATGGATGTAGCTCCTCCATCCCAGTCGAGCAAGGTGGCAGCTGGAGACGTAGTCGACCTCGATGTGGAGGAGCCCGCGGTCAGGCCCGTGACCGCAGAGTGCCAGGGCCCGCCATCCAGCGCTGCTGCTGCTATCTCCACAAGCTCGGCCGATCCACCGAGACCTCCGACGGTGTCAACCACCATCGGCCATCCTGCGGTGGCGACCTGGCCCTACGGATGCCCGTCGCACAGGCAATGGAAGCTGGGCCATCCGAGCTATGAGGTCGCCCTTGCCACCTTCAAGTCGACGAAGGAGGTGGTTCTTACCCTCCTGTCGGATACAATCATCGCACCGCGCTACCTAGTAGGGGCCCAGGAGTCGGTCTTCGACGAGGCTGGTGTGGCAGCATGCCTGGCAGAGAATAGCCTGCTGCCGAGGGACCGAGAGGGCCTGCAAGATGTAGATTCTGAAATTCTCTGCAACACATTCATCTGGCATAATATGTAGGTACGTCTCCCTTTGTTCAGGACATCAAACTTCTTATTTTTTCCTCATGCTTATTATTTGATCTTCTTTGTAGGCAGTCGCTGCTCTGGTGTCCCTCCAACGACACTCGTCGGAGGTCAACCGGCTCGAGGCGACACTCGGGAGGAAGGTGGTCGCCCTCAAGGGCACCAAAGAGAAGTTGAAGGACACCATGGAGAGGCTGACGAAGGTCCATGTGGATTACCAGGCCCAAAGGGGTGAGACCGCCAAGCTGGAGAAGGCTGTTGTGGAGCTGCAGGAGAGGGCCCGCTAGGAAGAGACCCGAAGAGTCGCCGCCGAGGGGCTGCTGGCCTCAGAGAGAGAGAGAGGCGACTGGAGCAAAAATCACCGAGCTGGAGCAGAAGAATGCTGAACTGGAGAAGATCGACCTGGGCCAGGTCGGGGCCTAGGTCGTTATGCAATACCAGAACAACGAGCTTGTCCCCGCGCTGACAGCCATGAGGATAGAGGGCTTTGATAACGGTCTGGAGGCTAGCTTCCAGAGTGCAAAGGCAAGATTGGGGAAGCTTTACCCCAGGATGGAGATTGACTTTGACAGGCTATCGATGGCGTCGGATGACGATGCGGAGGCTTCCACCGATGCAGATACTGGGGCGGCAGAGATCCCCGGCGGTGACGATGGGGAAGGTGACCAGGCAGATGCACGAGCCTCGGAGGGCGACGGTCAGGAAGGCGACATGGCGGACGCGTGGGCCCCAGAGGGCAACGGTCAAGAGAGTGACGATCGTGTCGAGGCGCCATAAATTAGGATGAAGTTATACGGCCGGCCCTGGGGTCGAGCCTGGAGTCTTGTTCTTGGTAGACCCTGAGTTGTACAAAGTTAATTATAAATGAACTTTGCAATTTTTCTTACTGTTGCTGTTTGTTCACTCTGTCTGTTGTGCGGACTGTGCTTTTGTATGGGTATGCCCCAACGTTCTCCTATTGACGAGCACAGAGCTGAGGAGAAGGAGAATGTTGTGGAGTCGCACATCCGATCCATATTTGAAGGCGAGCTTCCAGGGGGTGACCCTGCAACTGTCGTTGGTGTTGCACTACCCCGGAGTTGAGGGAGGGGAGGGTGTGAGCCATCGCTCGTTCCTTGTCCCACTCGATGAACACTATCGAGGGCGAAGTCGTTGGGCTTGCCCTAGAGTTGATGGAGGGGAGGGTGCGAGCCGGAGCTCATTTCTTAACCCATCGGGGATCCTTTCGAGGGTGAAGCTCATCAGCCTGCACTGGAGTTTGTGGAGAGTCCAGATCTGAAGGCTAGCTGCCAGGGAGGGGGGTGACCCCGCAGCATCAGTTGGTGGTGCACTGCCCCGAAGTTGAGGGAGGGAGTGCGAGCCATCGCTCATTTCTTGTCCCACCCGGTGAACACTATCAAGGGCGAGGCTGTTGGTCTTGCCTCGGAGTTGATGGAGGGGAGAGTGCGAGCCATCGCTCGTTCCTTAACCCACCGACGATCCTATCGGGGGTGAAGCTCGTCAGCCTGCCTCAGAGTTTGTTAAGAGTCTGCATCTGAAGGCTAGCTACCCGGGAGGGGGGGCGACCCCGTGGCCTCCATTGGTGGCGCACTGCCCTGGAGTTGAGGGAGGGGAGGGTGCGAGCTGTCGCTCGTTCCTTGTCCCACTGGCAAACACTATCGAGAGCGAAGCCGTTGGGCTTTGATTTGGGATATGACTTGCATATTTCCCCCCATTTCTGGGTATTTTATGTGTATATCATGATTATATTGGCTTTGATACGTGTGTATTTGTGATATCATGGATTATTAAAGCCTACTCTCTTTTTATACATAAAATGCGATTTATATGGACAAATATTTAGTTCCTTTATTTTTCAGGTACTCCTAGGAATTTTCTGGATTTTCTGGAATTTTTCCAGAATTTTTGGGAGCTTGGAGCTATTTAATGGGAGTTTTTGGAGCAAAGAAGGAATTTTTGGGAATTTAAAAAAAGAAAAAAATAAATAAATAAAAACCTGCGGCCCGCTCTTTGAGCGGGCCGCTGTGAAATTAAAAAAAAAATCTAATCGCAGCTTTGCGGGCGGCCCAGTGGCTGGCCCGCTCCCCGTGCAAAGCAGGCAGTAGGGGGCACGCGTGCGTGCCCCCCTTTGATGCAGGTGCCTCGCCCTGAAAGTAGGCGTGTCTAGCACCTGCGGGTCAGGCGATGGGCCAGTGGATTGGGTGCCCCCATTGCCCGACCCGCAAGCCTGAGAGGGGCTTTTGTTGCGTTCTGGGCGGTTTTTTTGCGAGTTTGGGTATTTTTTCGACCCAGTTTTGTCCCCTGCAGACCCGATTAGCTGGGAACACGTTTTCAAGGTTTTAGGGGCTGTTTTTCAGCCCCTTCCTACTGAAATTTTAGGGCTTGTGGGAGGTTGATGAAGCTTGAGGAGCTTGGAGGGGCACTTGAGAGTGGAAGATCTCATCTTGGAGTGATATTTGGGTGAAATCTTTCTATTCTCTTGTGTATTTTGATTTAGTTTTTTGTGTTCTAATCGGATGATAGTTTTGAGTAAAAACTTCTATTTTTTTCATCATGATGGTCTAGATCTCTCTTGTGTGGTTGTGTTGTGCCTGCTGTTATTGTTGTTGGGTTGTGAATTTCACCTCTAGCATATTTTCATTTTCTAAATTGGTGGATGAAACTTTGGATTTGGTTTGTTTATTGGAACCCTAAGGGGAAATCCAAAGAGAGGCTCATCCTAGTGGACCCTCTTTATTGTGCTCATTGTTTATTACTCACACAAGTTTCATTCATTACTTATTGCACGCCACGTGTTCGATGAAATGCCGCATCATCCAATTGTTCGTCCCTTAGCCGGGAGATCAATTGAGTTATATTTGGGATGAATTCTTGCACCCATGACCTCACTCACATACACACCACATGAGTCCTCCTTGTTGCTTGTCGATTCGGCTCTCCACCCTTAGTGCGTAGGCTAGGAAGGTAGATTCACACCACATTTTCCCACACTTTTCCACTGTTAGCGAGATGGTTGTCTCACGCTTTATCTTTCTTTATCGATCAAACTTGCGAGTGTAGAACGACTTGTCCATATGATCCGCCCGGTACTCACCGGTTATAAGTTTTATATTGCATTGATGTTCCTACACTTGGGAGTGGAAGGCATGCTTCCTTTGCGCGTTGTTCGGTTCAATCAATTGGCGCCGTTGCCGGAGATAGCGGTTTCTATTATTTGCATTTTTTGATTGATTTTGAAAGTTTTAGTGTGATACTTCTATCTCTTAGTGTTGTGTTTTTCCATTTTATTTATTTTCCACTTATTGAGTCTTTTGGTTGTTTATTTTCATTTTCTTGAAATTTTTTTTAAAAAAACCTAAATGGTATCATCTTCAGATTTTTCGGACATTGATTTGGAGGATATCCCACTCGCCATACTTTCATGGCTCGGAGTGGGAGAACCCTCATTTACTTATGAAAAAGTTTGAAGAGTGGATGTATTCTTGTCTTGGTGGAAATATTTGTGATGATTGCATATATTTTAGATTCTTCCCCTACTCTTTGCAAGATAATGCTAGATTGTGGTTTGATTCATTGTCTCTCGACTCACATTTTACTTGGTTGTCATTTCAAGCTGAATTCCTCTGAGTGTTTTTGCCTATTTTCTTGGAGCAGGTACATGGTCGACATGCCATGGAGCAGCATATAGCGAGCTTTACCCAGGCTGATGGAGAGGCCTACCATCAGGCTTGGCAGAGGTTCAGTGATTTGATGTTTGCATGCCCACACCTATGTTTCCACGAGGATCATCTCCTGCAGATATTTTATACGGGATTATCACCATCTGGGCGAGATTTCATGCAGATGAGCTGCGGTGGAGAGTTCTTTGATTATTCGACCGAGGATTCATGGTGTTACCTGAGGGACCTCGCAGAGTATGAGGACGCAGTCCAACAGGTTCCAGAGCAGCCCGAGGAGCCAAATGTGGGCTCATTCCAATGCGACCCTATGGAAGAGTGAGAAGTACATGATGATGGGGTGCATTGGAACCAAGTGGAAGGAGCAGAATATCCATATCTTGGTGAGCATGAGGAGATGGATGATGGAGTGCATGTCGACCATGTTGAGGACATGATGCATTTTTATATTGGTGGTGATGTTGTGGTGGATGCATGTGAAGGCACGAGCGATATGGATGATATTGGAGAGCCTGAGTTTTGTTTTCCATCTACTACATCCGCCCATTTTGAGGTGTACGAGTGCATGGGACAGACTGCTGAGAGAGATTTCTTCGATAAAGAGGATGATTTGGGCGAGGGGGTGAGCTTACAAACCATGGCGGAGCCCGAGCCAGACATTCCTCCTACTTCAGTGCAGCAGGTCATATACCCTTCACCTCAGGATACGCACCATGCTATCATTCATGGAGATTTTCAGGATACACTTCATAGTTTGGGGAGGTCTGAAGAGCCTACACTTTCTGATAGCGAGGACGATTGCGAGATGGTCTACATTGAGCCTGAGCCGTCGCCTCCTCCAGATTCTCTTCTGTATCCGCTTCTCCCTCCTCCTGAGGCAGATTATCATGCCACACATAGCGCCATTATTCAGGAAAGTTTCCACCATCTCATGCCTTGCATTTCTGAACCCAAATTTTCACTTCCATATACATTTTCTTCAGATTGTCGTCAATTACATTTACATTCTTTTATTTGTTTTGACGACTCGCTTTGGAATGCTTTTGCAAGGCATGAGGACATAGCTTGGATTGATGCAGCTCATCTCCCACATGATACCTACTATCCAAATGGGACGCTGGGAGTTGCATCGCTGGAATCCAAGGAGGTCGGTGGAGGCCTTGCTCCAAAGCAGCTGGCGGAGGAGCAAAAGGTGCTGATAGATCAACTTCCTCCACCGTTATACATTCAAGATCCGCCTTTTGCCACGATATGTTCTTTCCAATAGTGTAAATAAATAAATGTTTTATTTTAGTGCTTTAGTATGCTTTTCTTTTCTTTTCTAGGATCTTTTGTCGAGATCTAATACTCTCCCAACATTGAGGACAATGTTTATTTTAAGTTGGGGGGAGAGTGTTAGAATCATTAGGATTGTTAGGATTTTGATTTTAGCATAATTTTTTTTTTGAGATACCTCCATTTTGCCATCATACATTGCTCTTTATTGCATATCATATTTTTCCTCCTCGTCCCTACACCGCTAGCTTTAAGCGTAGTCCCTACATGCTTAATGCCATGCAATTTTTTCGGATTATTATTTTGGTATCAACTTCTCAGATTTTTGATTGGCACGTTTTAATTTCTTTTCCATTTTGGAGTAAAATGTTAATATTCCATGTATGAAACTATTTTATACATCGTGATACTCTCTATGAAAAAATTTGGGAATAGTTTGGTGTAAGTGATTGTATGAATTGTGATGAATGGCTTAGTTTTTGATTGGAAAGGGTGTGGCCAATGCTGCATGTTTTGTTTTTCTTTTAAGGAGTGGGTGGAAGAGTTGATAACTCATGTTTAGAATGAGAAAGAGAGTTAATATAAGTGAATGGTTTTTCTAATCAAATTGAGTAGCCGGTGCCCCATGAAACATTGGGGAGGACGCCAAAGATGAGATTTAGGAGATTATTCCATCCTTTTGCCTATATAGCGTTATCGCGTGTATGCAAAGGTGGCCGTGTTTGCATTTCATAGCATTATTGTGTGAATGCAAAACATAAACATAAAACATACAAAAACAAAAAGAATACAAAAAAGAGAAAAAGAAAAAAAAATGAATGAATAAATGAAAGAATAAGAAACATGAGTGATGCATTCTCATCTCCCACAACTTAGAGGAATTTCTTTTGTTTTGGCCATCTTAATAAAAATTAGAAACTTTGCCATTTGCGATATATCCCAAAGAATGCGATACAGTGCTTATTACTTCACTTTTCTTTGAATTGGATTGAGGAGAAAGTCATTTGTTGTTTACTTTCATACATTGTGTATATTGGCTTTGAAATCACTTGGAAATAACATTTGGATAATACCATGATAATATCTTGAGTTCGGTTCATGTTTTCCATTTAATCCGAATTTATCACATATTTTGGTAGGGACTAGCAAAAAGCTAGTTGGGGGTGGGCTTTCCCCGGAGTTAATGGAGGGGATGGTGCGAGCCGTCACTCGTTCATTAACCCACCTGTGATCCTTTCGAGGGCAAAGCTCGTCAGCCTGTCTCCGAGTTTGTGGAGAGTCCGGATCTGAAGGCTAGCTACCAGGGAGGGGGCGACCCTGCGGCCTCTGTTGGTGGCGCTCTGCCCCGAAGTTGAGGGAGGGGAGGGTGCAAGCTGTCACTCATTCCTTGTCCCACTCGGTTAACACTATTGAGGGTGAAGTTGTTGGGCTTGCCCCGAAGTTTATGGAGGGGAGGGTGCAAGCCGTCGCCTGTTCCTTAACCCACCGGAGATCCTATCAAGAGCAAAGCTCGTCAGCCTGTCCTGGAGTTTGTTGAGAGTCCGGATCTGAATGCTAGCTAGCCAGGAGGGGGGCGACCCCGTGGCCTCCGTTTTTGGCGCACTGCCTCGGAGTTGAGGGAGGGGAGGGTGCAAGCCGTCACTCGTTCCTTGTTCCACCCGACAAACACTATCGAGGGGCGAATCTGTTGGGCTTGCCCCGAAGTTGATGGAGGAGACGGTGTGAGCCGTCGCTCGTTCCTTAACCCACCGGCAAACCTTTCGAGGGCGAAGCTCGTCAGCCTGCCCCGAAGTTTGTGGAGAGTCCGGATCTGAATGCTAGCTGCTAGGGAGGGAGGCGACCCCGTGGCCTCTGTTGGTGGCACACTACCTGGAGTTAAGGGAGAGAAGGGTGCAAGCCGTCGCTCGTTCCTTATCCCACCCGACGAACACTATTATGGGTGACGCCGTTGGGCTTGTCCCGGAGTTGAAGGAGGGGAGGGTGCGAGCCAGATCTTGTTCCTTAACCCACCGGCAATCCTTTCGAGGGCGAAGCTCGCCAGCCTGCCCCGGAGTTTGCGTTGCGAAGGGTTGGGCTCAGAGATGGATGGCTGACCTTCGTTGAATGGGGAAGGGCTGAAATGCAAATTCAGACAACGCACTGAGTGTACAAACATAGCGGTTTATTAAAAGCATAATATTAACTGAATGTTCAGGTGCATCTATTGAAAAAACTTGAGCAAGTGCTCAGCATTCCAGGGATGGGTCCGCTCCTCGCGCTCCATGTTTTCCAGAATATACATCGCCGGTCCCACGACGTCAGTTATGGTGTAGGGGTCTTCCCACTTTGCGAAGAGGTTGCCTCGTTGGCCGATCTCGGGCCTGAAAGTGGCATCCCAGAGGATGAGGTCATCGACTCTGAAGCTCGCTTTCTGACGCGGGAGTTATAGTATCTCACCATCCTTTGGCTGTGCTTAATCAAACATGTTAGCACACGATTCCTTACCTCGTAGAAGAGCACAAAATTGATGTCGAGACCCTCTTCATTAGCTTCTTCATTAAAGTACTAGAGGCGTAAAGACTCCTCGCTGACCTCCACCAGAACGATAGCCTCTGCCCCATAGGCCAGCATGAAGGGGATCTTGCCTGTTGATTCTTTGTACGTCATGCGGTAAGACCAAAGGATGCCAGGTAGCTCGTCAGGCAAGGTCCCAGGGGCGCTGCCGACCTTCTTCTTCAGTGGCTCCAAGATGCACTTGTTTGCTGCTTCAGTGAGGCCGTTGGACTACGGATGCACCACGGAGGCAACATGGAGGTTGATGCCCCAATCCGAGCAGAAGCTTCTGAAGTCCACGGAGTCGAACTGCTTCTCGTTGTCCGTCACTATGGAGCAAGGTATCCCGAAGCGGAATATAATTGACTTCCAGACGAAGTTCTTCATATCCACCCAGGTGATGCATGCTAACGGCTCTGCCTCGATCCATTTTGTGAAATAGTCGACGGCGACAACCAGGTATTTCCTTCCTCCGGTGGCCATCGGGTGGAACGGTCCGAGGATGTCGATGCCCCACTTAGAAAATGGTACCGGGCTGAGGATCGGAATTAGATCAGCCAGCGGGGCCGTTGTATGTTTGAAGAACCTCTGGCACTCCCTGCACCACTTGACATAGTTAGTCGCATCCTTCACCATAGTAGGCCAATAATAGCCTTGTTGGATCGCCTTGTGCGACAGGGTACGTCCTCCATAGTGGTTCCCACAGAGCCCTTCATGGATCTCACGGATGACCTCCTCTGCCCACCTGGGCCTCATGCACTTCAGGTAAGGCAAGACTTCGTACCTCGCACGGCGCTTCCGGTAGAGCACGTCGTCGAAGATCACAAACGTCAAGGCCCACCGCTCGATCTTTCGTGCCTCTACCCTGTCGTCTGGCAAGGTTCCACTTTCCAGGTAGGCGACGATCGGGCTCATCCACGACAGCTCCCGGTCGATGCATAGAAGCTCTTCCTCCCCGAGACTTGGTGTTAGCAGATTCTCGATGTAGACGGCCTTTCCAATCTCGGTCGGAGAAGAGGATGCTAGTTTCGAGAGGGCGTCGGTGCGGAGGTTGTTTGACCTTGGGAGGTGCAGGACTACAACTCTCTCGAACTCGAGTGGCTTGGCACGGGCGCACTTCAAATATAGCTTCATCAGATCTTCCCTTGCTTCGAAGCTGCCCTCAATATGCTGGACGACGAGCCTTGAGTCACTGATCAACATCACGTTCGTCGCCCCTAGTGCCCTGCATAGCTTCAGCCCATTGATGGTGGCCTCATACTCTGCGACATTATTTATTGCTGGAAAGTTGAAGCGAAGGGCGTACTCCAACAGCTTCCTTCTGGGTCTCGATCACTATGCCGGTTCTGTTATCCATCGCCGTAGCTGATTCATCGATATGTATGATCCACAGCTCGCCTCTGTGCTGATCAGAAGTGGATGGAAGACTCTCGTCGATAAGCTGTGACTGTTTTACGTCCGGTTGGGCGTCGGGCGCTGCACTGCCAACCTCTTCAATTGTGCACTCTGATATGAAGTCACCAATGCCTGGCCTTTGATCGCCATCTTGGGTTTGTAAATGATGTCGACCTCGCTGAGCTCGACACTCCAATTCAGCATCATGCCTGAACTCTCCAGTCTCCTCAAATTCTTCTCAAGCAGTAAGTTGGTGTAGATATCAATGGAATGCGCTTGGAAGTAGGGACGAAGCTTCCTTACCATCAGTATTAGGTCATATGCGACCTTCTCGATCGGGCTGTAGCAGATCTCTACCTCCCAGAGCACCTGGCTTGCATAGTAGATCGGCCGCTGGATCCCCATTCTTCTTTGATTAGGACCGAGCTAACAGCTTCTTCAGTGGCAGTGAGATAGAGACCGAGCTGCTCTCCTTCCTCCGGCTTAGCAAGCAGCGGTGGGCTCTGCAGATAGGCTTTAAGCTCGCCGAAGGCCTGGGCATAGCTGTCATCCCACCTTACTCCCTTCATGTCGCCCTTCCTGACGTTGAGGGCCTCCCTCAAGATTTTGAAGAAAGGGAGTGACCTTTCGGCGGACTTTGACAAGGATCTCCCCGTGACGGTGATCTGGCCATTCAGCTTCTGCAAGTCTCTGATCGTCTTTGGCTTGCTCATGTTGACGAGGGTGGATATCTTGTTGGGGTTAGCCTCGATTCCTTGCTTTGTGATCATAAAGCCGAGAAACTTCCCAGCCTGGACGCCAAAGATGCAATCGTCGGATTGAGCCGCAGATTGTAGCACCGCACCTGCTGGAAGGTCTTCCGAGATCGGCGAGATGGTCCTTGGCCTTCTTGGACTTCACCAGTATATCATCGATATAGACCTCCAGGTTCCTGCCGACCTGGTGGTGAAAGATCTTGTCCACCATCCGCTGATAGGTCGCCCCGGCGTTCTTCAGGCCGAAAGGCATCTTGGTGTAGCAGAATGTCCCCCGGTCAGTGATGAACGACGTCTTCTCCTCGTCGTGGGGTGCCATATGGATCTGATTGTAGCCAGAGAAGGCGTCCATGAAAGTTAGCAACTCATAACCGGATGCGTTGTCTAACAGATGGTCAATCCTGGGCAGCAGGAAGCTATCTTTTGGGCATGCCTTATTGAGGTCAGTGAAGTCCACACAAATTCACTGTAACGACTGGTTTTCATGTAATTGGATTATTTATGTTAAAATATATGCTTGGTGGATTTTCTCCTTGGATGTGAATTTCCGTCTCCGTGGTTTTCGTTTTCATTCGTTCGTCGTGATTTTCTAGCTTCTTCCTTCGATCGTTGGGTTTGGAGTAAGTCATTCGTGACGAGCTTCAAATCACTCATATCTTAGAGTATAAATCGATCCTAGAAGCCATAGAAATCTTCCCGAAGCTTCGCTCTTCGAATCGACACTTTTCGTGCACGTTAGTTGGTTCAAGAAGGAGAACCAACCGACTAGATCTCAATCTAGTCGGTCGGCAATCCTTAATGGACCGACTAGTGGGCTTTGATTATAATTCAGGAGTTACTGTTTACTCTTAGTCGGTCTAAGAACAACCACCGACCGACTAGATGTGAAACTAGTCGGTCAGAACTTGCTCTCAGACCGACTAGTTCCTTTGATTTATTTTACCTAAGCTATTGTTCCTCGTTAGTCGGTTCATGAACACTCACCGACCGACTAGATTCCCAACTAGTCGATCGACGGGCCTTCACAGACCGACTAATTCACTTCCCAGATTTTCCCCTTCTTTCGCTGTTTGATTCTAGTCGGTCACAGTTGATCAACCGACCGACTAGTTCCCAAGCTAGTCGGTCACCATTCCTTTTTTGACCGACTAAGCAGCCCAGGAAACCCTAGTTTTGCCCTAGCCGCCACACTTTTCTATAAATACGCCCCAAACATTTTCTTCTTCTTCCTCATCACCCCAAACCCTAATTTCTCCCCCATTGAGCCCCATTCTTCCTCAAACCATTGATCCTTCATCCCAAGCTCATCCATCATCATCCAAACCCTCATTTCACATATCCTACCTCTCCTCAACCTCAAACCCTCATCAAATCCCCAAAAGCCTCATCCAAACCCATTTCTCCAGATTTTTCCCCGTTTCCAGATCTGAGCCGGATCGTTCTTCCGTCGCCGTAGTTCTCGGCGTCGTTCCTCCGCTTCTTCACGGGTAGTATTCTTCCTTTAAAAATCTCATAACCCACATTCGATGTTTTGAAACCCTAATAACATGATTAATGATTTGACGATTGTTTCTCTATAACAGCGATCTCTTTGTTGAATATTGGACTCCCCGGATTTGGTTTTGGATGATGAGCAAACATAAATAATTCATGAACTAACAATTTGTGAGCGCAGTATTGGAGATCGTCGCCAATTTCACGAGAATATTCAAAGCGACATCTCAACACTTCCAAAAGCTCGTATTCAAGCCTAAAGCTTCGTTGAAGCTCATGCAACGCTTTGGAAATAATGAAGATTCAATCGAAGCTCTCAAAGACCGTTTATTAAGGTTTTATTTATAGTCTTTTAGTTTCGATTGATAGAATGTTAAGCCTTGAGTATATCTTACGTTTCTATCTTCATTTCGCTCATTTCGTAGCTCTAGGATTCTTGCACATGTTCACTCTAATTTCCTCGAAGCGTCGCGCTTCGATTCGGACCTTGTTGTGCATGTTAGTTGGTACAAGAACAAGTACTGACCGACTAGATGGAGATCCAGTCGGTCGGCCACTGTTCTTGGACCGACTAGTTTCAGTCAGTTAAATCTTTGTTCTTTACTGTTTACAGTTAGTCGGTCTACGTTGACTCACCGACCGACTAGTTTGTGAACTAGTCGGTCAGTGATGCTTCTTTGACCGACTAGTTGTGATTTACTGTACATGCCAAATTTCTCCTAAGCTACTGTTTACCGTTAGTCGGTCTAAGAACGTTTGATGACCGACTAGTTGACAATCTAGTCGGTCAACTTTTGTTCTTGGACCGACTAAGTCAACTTGCCTTCAGACTAGTTTTCTAGGTCTGAAATTCTATCTCTTCTCTGATCTGCTCTTAGTCGGTCCATGCTTTGTGACTGACCGACTAGTTGATGAACTAGTCGGTCAGTGATTGTTCTTTGACCGACTAATTCTCCCAGATTTCTTTCCGTTGGAGATTGACCTAACTTATGTTTTTGGGTTCCTATAAATACGAACCTAGGTCATTTCTATCTTCAATAGAGCTGCCATTAAGAGATTCATTGAGCCCTAAAGAGATAGCCATTCTCCCTCAAATCTAAAGCTCTCTTCCTCACAAGAAAGCCATTCTCTCTCATTTCTAGATCTAGAGAGAAGCTTGTTCTTGGTGAGCTCTTCAAGCTATTGCTTGATCCAAGTCTCCAACTCTTCCCTAGGCACCCATTGCTGCTCATTTCCTTGGTGCTAGGGCTTGGTGACTTCATCTTCCTCAAATCCTTCATTCCACCTATTGGGTAAGAAAAACTCAAGGTATAGGATTTTGTGGTAAGAGTATTTATTTCATTTAAACTCTTTATATTGCTTATTGGCTCTCTCGGTTGTGAGAGAAGTTTGTGATCCCGGGTTGTGGGATTCACTTTGCCATTGCATGTATGATTTGATCTTGTGAAGGTTTTTCACAAGATATTCATAGTGGAAATCTTGAGTTAGGGTTTCTAACTCAAGTATCCGGAGGGGATCCGGGTGGTTGGGACGTAGGATCACCGGGAACAAGTCGGGGAGACTTGGGTGGATCCGAACCCATTAACATCGTTTGTTAGCTTTGTTTATTTCATTGTTGTCAATCAATTTAAGCTTCCGCAAATTGATTTGGTGGTTGTTTGCAATTTAATTTGGAATTATACGCCTTATTATTTTAAAGTACTATTCACCCCCCCTCTAGTACTTGTGCAGTAGCTGGTAGGGCATTACATTTGGTATCAGAGCCAGATTCTCAGCTATGTCTGCCAACGACAACAAGACCGTGCGTCCACCTTCCAACTATGACACCTTCAGGAACCGTGAAGGAGCATCTTCCGTGATGGAAGGACATTCCTCTACGAGGCCTCCATTCTTCAACGGTACCAACTACGGGTACTGGAAGTGTCGGATGGAAACCTTCCTCCGAAGTGCATCTTTATGGAGAACTACAATGAAGGAGTATATTGAACCCGAAGAAGAAGATTTTGAGAAATGGACTACCGCGGAGGTCGCCGCGGAGGTAAGCAATGCCAAGGCAATGAACGCCTTGCAATGTGCATTGGAGCCCGAGGATTTCAATAAGATATGCACATGTAAGAGTGCATATCAAATTTGGAACTCCCTCCTCATTCTACACGAAGGGACGAGTAGGGTAAGAGACTCTAAACTCGTAGTCGTAACCAAAGATTACGAAATGTTTCATATGCAACAGGGCGAGAAGATGAAAGAATATTACGCTCGTTTCGTTGACATAATAAACGAGTTAGAGGCCCTCGGCAAGATCTACACTCAAAAGGAGAAGTGCTTAAAGCTTATTGAAGGACTTCCCTCTTCTTGGGAAAAACGTACCTTCGCCATCGAGGAAGGTAATGACATGGACAAATATACCGTAGTTCAACTAATGGGTACTTTGATGTCATATGAGGTACGCAAAGATAGCAAGGTGAAGCTACAAGAAAAGATGAAGTCATATTTGAACCTAGATGCGCCTAAGAAAAAGGCGATTGCATTCAAGGCGGCTTCATCCACCTCTACCGATGATGAGAACTCGGAAGAAGAAATGGACATGGAATCCATTGCACTCATGGCAAAGAAGTTCAATCGCTTCTTCCGAAAGGGTAACTTCAAACACAAATCTAAGTTTACATCTACTAACGCCTCTCCACCTTTGTGCTTTAAATGCAATAAGCCAGGACACATCAAAGCGGATTGTCCTCAAAACAAGCAAAAGGAGAAGTGGAAGGCGCCAAAGTATGACAAGTCCAAGAAGTACACGAAAGGAAACAAGAAGGGACTTGTCGGAGCTACCTTCACCGACTCCGAGGATTCCTCAAGCGGAGAGTCGGACGATGAGCACGTGGAGCAAGCACACATGTGTTTCATGGCAAGAGAGGAGCACGATCAAGGATCCTCCTCTTCCGATGATAGTGATGAAGAAAGCGATGAGGTAACGATGGATGATCTTAGGGATGCTAACACTCAACTTTGGTCAAAATATACTAAGTTAGTAAATAGATATACTAAGGTAAAAGATGACCTAGCTAGCATTCAAACATCGCCTAAGACTATCATCACCAACAACGACACCGTTGTTGAAGAGTTAAGAAATGAGATAGTAAATCTCAAATCTAAACTTGAACATGTTAGCATTGAGGATGCGGAAGAACATGAGATAGCGGATTTAACTTCTCAAAACTCGACTTTGAGTATTGAGAACGAGAATCTTAAATCTCGTGTTTATGTGCTCACTTCGCAAATATCCACTTTGGATACTTCCTTGCGTTCTCTCAAAGAGAAATATGAGGACACATTGGGCCGAATCAACAAATTCAACAAGGGTAAAGGCCATTTGGATAATATCCTAAAAGATTTACTTCCGGCCAAGCACCACATTGGCTTGGGGTATATGATGGGAAATTCTTCCAAGTCGGTCACTACCTTTGTTAGGCCAACTTCCGAAGCCTCAACGAGTGGGAGCAAACACTCTATTGGTAGTTCATCTACCAATGGTGCTTCCACCTCGTCCACACCCTCTTTCGGAAAGAAACCCACATTGGGTGGACCTCCAAAGAAGGGGCATGCTTATATGTACACCAATTCCATGCCACGTAGGAACACACGTCCTACTCCACCATCTCACACTTATGATGATTTTTATGCAACACATTCTCGGGCACGTGCACACCAAGTGAGACACCCTCACGCACGTGTTCCCACACATGCATATGTACACCCACCTCATCATATGAATAATTCTCGTCGTGCACCATTCCATCATGTCCCGTATGCCTATCCACAACATGCATCACGTAGAAATCAACGTCGCATGCATGCACCCAATAGGATGATGGCTCCCAAAGTTTTCACGATTTGGAGCCCAAAGGACACAAGCATGGACGAAAAACAAATATATATGAATGCTTATTTTTCGGATGTTGTGCATAGTAAGAATTATGTGGGGAAGTCTAAGTCCACTTGGACGTGGCTTCCAAAGGTCTAATCCCTTGGACCCAATGACCTTGGGTACCATGATATGAAACTTATCTATCTTTAGGTACTCAAGGAAAAGAAAAAGAAAAGGAGCAACAAATTTAAATTTAGCTCCAAAGGGAATTGGATACTCGATAGCGGGTGCTCCAAACACATGACGGGTGACGCTCGATTGCTCTCCGGAGTGGTTCCCATTGTGAATGGAAACCGCGTCGTATTTGGAGGCAACGAGAGCGGAACCATCATAGGTGTTGGTAATGTCGGTAACCCTTCTAAACCATTAATTAGTGATGTGTATCTTGTTAGTGGTTTAAATCATAATCTTATTTCAATAAGTCAACTTTGTGACAAAGGTTACAAAGTTAGCTTTGCGAAAGGATTGTGTCATATTTTAAGAAAGGATAATGAAAAATTATTATTTTCCGGAACTCGTCGTAAAGACATTTATATTTTGGATCTTCCTAAGTCATATGAACAATGTCTCGTTGCCAACACAAGTGAACAACACTTATGGCATCGACGCTTTGGACATGTGAACTTTGGAACACTATATAAGCTTTCAAAATTGAATTCTATTAAAGGTTTTCCGAAGCTTGTTTTTGAAAAGAAAAGTTTTTGTGATTGTTGTCAACGCGGCAAGCTTCCTAAATCTTCATTTAAACCTAAGAAAAGCATCTCTACAAAACGGCCACTAGAGCTATTACATCTAGATTTATTTGGGCCAACTAGAGTAGCTTCCTTAGGAAATGCAAGGTATGGACTTGTCATCGTAGATGACTATTCAAGATTTACTTGGGTATTTTTCTTGTGCAATAAAAATGAAGCTTTTGAAAACTTCACAATTTTTGTTAAGAAAGTACAAAATCTCTTAGGAAACACCATTGTCACTATTCGTAGTGATCATGGAGGTGAATTTGAGAATGAGTCTTTTGAGACATTTTGTGATGAAGTTGGTATTACTCACACCTTCTCTTTCCCTCGTGCACCGCCTCAAAATGGTGTAGTTGAGAGAAAGAATAGGACGCTAGTGGAGTGTGCTCGCACTATGCTTGATGATAGCCAACTTGGCCATCAATTTTGGGCGGAAGCGGTACACACCGCTTGCTATGTGTTTAATAGAATACTTTTGAGGCCCGGCACTAAACAAACTTGTTATGAATTGTTGTTTGGTAGGCTGCCTCAAGTTAAACATTTTCGTGTTTTTGGTTCGAAATGTTTTATTAAGAACACATATGGTAGTTTGGACAAATTCGATCCGAGATCCGATGAGGGGATTTTTGTGGGATATTCTTCGCGTAGCAAAGCCTACCGGATATTCAACAAACGAACCTCGACGATCGAGGAGTCGCTTCATGTCTCATTTAATGAAGGATTTGTTCCAACTAGAATTTCAAATGATAATGATTCTATGGATGTTTTATGTGATTCATTTGATAATTCTAAGTCTATTGATTCTATTGAGACTAACCCGACTAATGAAGTTGTTGAGAATGTTCCAAGTGATCAAGGTATTCCCAAGCGACTTCATGTCATTCGCGACCATCCCCATGAGCAAGTAATTGGCAATATTCAAGATAGTGTCAAGACAAGATCACAAGTTCACCACTTCGCCAATTGTGCCTTTGCCTCATCGATAGAGCCAAAGAATATAGTTGAAGCATGCGAAGATAGTGCTTGGATACTTGCCATGGAGGAGGAGCTCATTCAATTCGAGAGGAATGAAGTGTGGGAGCTTGTTCCATTGCCTTCGAAGAACCACACCGTCATAGGGACAAAGTGGATTTTCAAGAACAAAACCGACGAAAACCAAGTCGTCGTCCGGAACAAAGCTCGGTTAGTAGCTCAAGGCTATCGACAAGAGGAAGGTATTGATTTCGAAGAATCCTTCGCTCCGGTAGCTAGATTAGAATCAATTAGATTACTTTTGTCTTTTGCATGCCATAAGAATTTTAAATTATTTCAAATGGATGTTAAAAGTGCTTTTTTAAACGGAGATGTCGTTGAGGAAGTTTACGTTTCTCAACCTCCGGGCTTCATAAATGAAAAATTTCCAAATCACGTTTTTAAACTAAAGAAAGCTCTTTATGGTTTGAGACAAGCTCCTCGAGCTTGGTATGATCGCCTAAAGAATTTTCTTTTGGATTTGAATTTTAAAATGGGCGAAGCCGATTCAACTCTTTTTGTTAAGCATGCGAATAATGATATTTTATTAGTACAAATTTATGTTGATGATATCATTTTCGGTGCTACTAACTTCACTCTTTGCGAAGAGTTTTCTAATGTTATGAAGGAACAATTTGAGATGAGCCACATGGGCGAACTCAAATATTTCTTAGGACTCCAAATTCGCCAAATGAACGATGCAATCTTCATCCACCAAACGAAGTACACGGTGGAGTTGCTAAAGCGATTTGGAATGGAGAATACCTCCGGGAAAAAGACTCCAATGAGCACGACTACGCATCTTGACAAGGATACGGGCGGTAAGGATGTAGACATTCGTTTATATCGAGGTATGATTGGTAGTTTGCTTTATCTTACCGCAAGTAGGCCCGATATTATGTTTGCCGTATGTATATGTGCTCGTTATCAGTCTCAACCTAAGGAGTCTCACTTAGTAGCGGTAAAGCGTATTTTTCGCTATCTAAGTTACACTTTAGATTTTGGATTACTTTATCCGAGATCTAGCACTTATGAGTTAATCTCATATAGTGATGCCGATTATGCGGGATGCAAATCCGACAGGAAAAGTACTAGTGGCACTTGCCATTTTATAGGAAATTCTCTTGTCTCTTGGTTTTCCAAGAAGCAAAATTCCGTATCACTTTCAACCACCGAGGCGGAATATATTGCCGCCGGTGCCGCGTGTGCTCAGGTTCTTTGGATGAGACACACACTTAAAGACTTTGGTATAAATTGTGATACTTGCCCTATCATGGTTGACAACCAAAGTGCAATATGTCTTTCCAAGAACCCGGTACATCATTCCCGTTCGAAACACATAGATGTCCGCCACCACTTTTTAGATGACCATGTTGCTAAAAAGGACATCATTCTAGTGTACGTTGAAACCCAAAAGCAAATCGCCGATATTTTCACGAAACCCCTAAAGGAGGACTCCTTTGTGCGGTTGCGTCGAGAATTGGGGATTATGGGTGAATCCGAAATATAGGATTCATGTTTCATTCAATAATTTTGCATGCTATTATTCTTGACAATATCTCATTCATGCTAGAATTATTGGATTTTTCGAGAATTTTAAGTGTTATCTTAATTTTTCGTTCGATTTGTGCGTAATCGTCAAATTTCTGTTTTTCGATGTTTAATGGGGTAGTTTAGATGTCTATTGAGAGTTTTGAGATTTTTCGTCCAAGCGTATTATGGAGAGAACTTAATTTTCAAGTTTTTGACTCTTTGGTCGGTTCATGTTCAGTGACCGACCGACTAGATTGAGATCTAGTCGGTCAGTAATCGAACGCAGACCGACTAAATCTTGTCAGTCTTCTTGGATTCAGCCACTGTTTGCACCTAGTCGGTTCAAGCTCATTTACCGACCGACTAGTTTGTGAACTAGTCGGTCAGTGCTTGAACTGTGACCGACTAGTTGTGCCAGGGGCTGTTTGGTCATTTGGGAAATCGACCGACTTAAACTCAGTTTAGTCGATCGATTTCCATTCTAATCGATCGAAAACTCAGTTCACTCCGCTCAAAACCCCGACCCTTCCCCTTCCGATCGACTTCCGGCCTCTTTCCGATCATCTCCGCCGTCGCCGGCCGTCGTTCTTCCTCCTAGGGTAAACCTACCTCCTCCCTCTCCTATCTAGGGTTTCGTTTTCAGCTCTAGGGTTAGGTTTCTCTGCCTAGGGTTCTAAATTTCTTCCTCTAGGGTTTCGGATTTCTAGGGTTGTGCTAGGATTCGTTGATTTGATCTCGTGTCTTGCTTCGACTATGGCAAGAACACGCATTCCGATCCCTTCCTCTAACCCCTCTCCGATGACCGTTGATCCAACCTCTTCGGATCCCGAGCATCCAACCCCTACGAAGCGTAGAGCCAAGACCACCCATCCTTCGTCGTCTTCGCCTCCTCTCAAGAAGAAGAGGACGACGACCGCCAAGCCTAGAGGTCAACCCAAACCCAAACCCAAACCTAAGCCAAAGGCCAAATCTCTTGCCTCTCCTTCTTCGTTCCATACTCCTACCGATTCCGATACGGAGTATAATCCCGAGACCGAGACTCATAGGGAACCCACTCCTCCTATTCATCCCGAGTCTAGCACCCACCCTCGTACGTCTTCTCGAAAGCCTAAGGGAAAGGCTCCGATGCCGGTGGGCGGTGTCGATATTTCCTTATGTCGCGATGACCCTTTGTGTCTTGCGGCATATAATCGTATCGAACATTGTCCGCTGCTTCTGGAGCATTTCGTCCAGTTCAGCGACTTCATAGGGCTAGCTGATCTTCTGTCGTCGTCGGGTCTTCTCGATTACCTTCGATTTGACCCGAAGGCGAATCCTCGCCCCTATCCTAGATTAGTGAAGCTTTTCTATGCCAATAGGATCCGGGGTCAGTACGATCAGACCCACTCTATTGAGACGACCGTTTTGGGGACTCCTATAGTCCTCACTGCGGAAATCTTAGGAGAGATTCTGGGTATCTCTTCGTCTGGCCTTCTTCCTTCTGATATCTCGGTAGATGATATTTCCTCTCTTGACCAGACCATCCTATCAGAGATTTTCCATCAGATTCCTCCTGCTATGATTGGCGTGCCCTCTAAATCTTTTAAGCCAAATGCTTGGGTCCTAAATTTGATTCTGAAGTCGTGCTTTCTTCCCAAGTACGGCTCCTCATCTTTGCCATCCCAGCCATTTTTGAAGCTTATCTATGCGATCTTCATGGGGAGCTCGATTAATTGGGCTCGAATTATACTCGACAAGATTGATTCTTTCGAGTGTATTCGAAAGTCCAATAAATCGGCTAATATTCCTTTTCCTTGCATGTTGACCCTCGTGTTTCGTCACTTTCGTGTCACATTGCCTCGTGACGATGAGCGTCCCCTCGGTCCTCCGCTGAATGCGACGGCCGTCAAGAAATCTCTTGCGGCGCTTCGTCACGTTCAGAGGACGACTCCTTCAGCGTCTGTCCCTGCCTCTGCCACTGCCTCTGCTACTCCCGTTGCCACCCTTGATGACGTCGTCCGGATACTTCTTCGTCACGAGTCCCGCTTGGCTCGTACCGAGGAGGTGGTCTGCCGTATGGCACGTCAGATGGGTGTTGAGCTTCCTCCTTCCGTGTCTGAGGGAGAGGAGATGGATGAGATGGATGAGGAGGACGTTGAGGAGATCTGTCGTGCTTCGACTCGTGCCCCCAAGGGCACTTCTGCTGCTGCTGGTACTTCCACTTCTGCTCCTGGAGTTGCCACCTCTTCCGGTGTTCCAGAGCCATCTGCTGCTGATCCAGTTTCCGAGCCTGCTCATGTATCTGCTGCTGCTGCTTCTGTCGAGACTCCTGCTGCTGTTGAGCCTGTTGCTGAGATCTCGACTCCTGCCCCGACGATTCCATCTGTTGAGACACCTCTTCTCCCTGCAGATCCTGAGTCCACTCCGTCGACTGGACCCACGGACGCTGCAGATCCTGCCTCCTCCTCGTGATCGTTGTTCCGAGGACTCTCCATATACACTTTGGATGATGTATTCTAGTGAGAGAGTTTTGGGTTAGGATGGGGTTGAGAGTTGCCTTGTTGTATTGCTTTTGTGCTTTCTGATTGTCGGTGTTGGATTGTATGATATGTTGATGATGATGTATTTCTTTTTGATGATATGTAGCACTTGATATGATGTATCTCTTATATTCGATGTGATATCTTTTGGATGTACTCATGTTGTCTCTATGTATATATATGTTCATCATCGATCACTTTATCTTTTATTCGTCGTGCAAATTTAATATTCGTTGAATATATTTGAAATGTGATATCGAATCGACGCATAAAAAGTTGGTTAAATGGATTTTATAGAATTGTTTTTCATGCTCAAAATTAACCAAGAATATTGAATATTGAAGAGTATGTTTCTTTATTCAAGACATGAATAAACATTTGGTATTTTTTGATGATTTTGATTATCGTTGATTTTTATTGATAATGGAAAATTTGACACACCTTGTTTTGATTTCCACATTTTTCCCTTGGTGTCAAGTTGGTCCATTGTCTTCGTCTACGACTCCCGATGTTGGATTTTACATTTCCTAATTGTTGTCGTTGTATGCCCCCCATTTTTGGGATAATGCCAAAGGGGGAGAGATAATGATAATAAATAGCGCAAATGAAAAATTTAACTCAATTTCCAAGAATCTAGTTTGATATGTTAGATTCAGGGGGAGTTAAGATACAAATAAGGATTTTCAAAATCCGATATTTCAAAAATCAATTCACTTTATTTATCTTACTCGTCTGCTTGATACAATTCATTTATATTCATTTTGGAATTAACGTGTCATCAATGCAGGGGGAGTAAGTATTTTACATTTGAATTATTATCTTTGATTATTATTTATGTTGGTTTGTCATCACCAAAAAGGGGGAGAATGTTGAATATTGGACTCCCCGGATTTGGTTTTGGATGATGAGCAAACATAAATAATTCATGAACTAACAATTTGTGAGCGCAGTATTGGAGATCGTCGCCAATTTCACGAGAATATTCAAAGCGACATCTCAACACTTCCAAAAGCTCGTATTCAAGCCTAAAGCTTCGTTGAAGCTCATGCAACGCTTTGGAAATAATGAAGATTCAATCGAAGCTCTCAAAGACCGTTTATTAAGGTTTTATTTATAGTCTTTTAGTTTCGATTGATAGAATGTTAAGCCTTGAGTATATCTTACGTTTCTATCTTCATTTCGCTCATTTCGTAGCTCTAGGATTCTTGCACATGTTCACTCTAATTTCCTCGAAGCGTCGCGCTTCGATTCGGACCTTGTTGTGCATGTTAGTTGGTACAAGAACAAGTACTGACCGACTAGATGGAGATCGAGTCGGTCGGCCACTGTTCTTGGACCGACTAGTTTCAGTCAGTTAAATCTTTGTTCTTTACTGTTTACAGTTAGTCGGTCTACGTTGACTCACCGACCGACTAGTTTGTGAACTAGTCGGTCAGTGATGCTTCTTTGACCGACTAGTTGTGATTTACTGTACATGCCAAATTTCTCCTAAGCTACTGTTTACCGTTAGTCGGTCTAAGAACGTTTGATGACCGACTAGTTGACAATCTAGTCGGTCAACTTTTGTTCTTGGACCGACTAAGTCAACTTGCCTTCAGACTAGTTTTCTAGGTCTGAAATTCTATCTCTTCTCTGATCTGCTCTTAGTCGGTCCATGCTTTGTGACTGACCGACTAGTTGATGAACTAGTCGGTCAGTGATTGTTCTATGACCGACTAATTCTCCCAGATTTCTTTCCGTTGGAGATTGACCTAACTTATGTTTTTGGGTTCCTATAAATACGAACCTAGGTCATTTCTATCTTCAATAGAGCTGCCATTAAGAGATTCATTGAGCCCTAAAGAGATAGCCATTCTCCCTCAAATCTAAAGCTCTCTTCCTCACAAGAAAGCCATTCTCTCTCATTTCTAGATCTAGAGAGAAGCTTGTTCTTGGTGAGCTCTTCAAGCTATTGCTTGATCCAAGTCTCCAACTCTTCCCTAGGCACCCATTGCTGCTCATTTCCTTGGTGCTAGGGCTTGGTGACTTCATCTTCCTCAAATCCTTCATTCCACCTATTGGGTAAGAAAAACTCAAGGTATAGGATTTTGTGGTAAGAGTATTTATTTCATTTAAACTCTTTATATTGCTTATTGGCTCTCTCGGTTGTGAGAGAAGTTTGTGATCCCGGGTTGTGGGATTCACTTTGCCATTGCATGTATGATTTGATCTTGTGAAGGTTTTTCACAAGATATTCATAGTGGAAATCTTGAGTTAGGGTTTCTAACTCAAGTATCCGGAGGGGATCCGGGTGGTTGGGACGTAGGATCACCGGGAACAAGTCGGGGAGACTTGGGTGGATCCGAACCCATTAACATCGTTTGTTAGCTTTGTTTATTTCATTGTTGTCAATCAATTTAAGCTTCCGCAAATTGATTTGGTGGGTGTTTGCAATTTAATTTGGAATTATACGACTTATTATTTTAAAGTACTATTCACCCCCCTCTAGTACTTGTGCAGTAGCTGGTAGGGCATTACACTCTTCCCGTACCTAACTTTTCGTGGTGCGGCTCGTTGAACGTCGTCCTCAGTATTAGGCAAGTGAAACTTGCATCTCTTGATTTAGGCCATGTTTTAGGCCATTTGCTTATTGTAGCGTAAAAGAGACTAGACGGTGAAATGATAGCCACCTAGACGCCTATTTGATCTAGTTTGACAACGAAACTAGATCTGTCACCTCAATTGATCTAGCTTGACAACGAAGCTAGATCCAACCCTTTTAACTTGTTGTTCATGCATATTAAACTGCCATGTTTAATTCCTTATTTGTACGCCTTACTACATGCCATGCCATCCATGTTAAATGTCACATTCGTAGCACACGCTACAATGCTTGTGTTTCCTGGCTCGTGTTCCAGAAGCGGGCCATGTGTTGGTTGATAGCCAATGCCCGACCTACTAGTTTCCGGCTAGGCACCCACTATACGTGGGCATAACCCTATGTCATACGTGTTAATCACACTTCCTGGCTCGTGTCCCAGAAGCGAGCATTCCGTGTTCGGGGGTAATGCCCTGGCTCGACACACGTGGGAGGGGTAGAGATAAACGGTCACTTGAGCTTAGGAGTTGGCCCGATCAGCCACTCTAGCCAACATGCGGAATCTCTGTGCATGACGTGTTTACTTGACGTGATTTACTTGACTTGTACTTGAGCACAGCCTGCGGGCAATAGGGCACTCGCTGAGTGATCCCTTGTACTTGTTACTTGACATTACATGTCACAACTACCACTTGTTACTTGCTACTTGTACTTCACTTGTTACTTTGATACGATACTTTCCATACTATGCATCATACTATAACTGCTAGGTCGTTAGTTTACATTCCTTTCAGTTTCCTTGCGCAAGTCTTTTAGACTTGCTGACATGTGCCCCTCTTTCTTTTGGGTGTCACATGTTAGACCCAGAGTCAGAGCTTTGTTGCGGAGGATATGGTGTTGCTGATGCTGATGTTTGCTGTGGTGGTGAGTGGACACTAGGGGCCTGTCTTGAAGACTGCTCGTGTTCACTTCTTTGTTTAGGTTTGCTGTTAGTTGTTGATGTGTGGCACCCTTGTATGTATGTTATACTTTGTTGGCCATGTTTGGGCCTTAGACCCTTTTTCATTTAGCCTGGTGGCTTTTCTGTGATATTGTAATTCGTTTATGGACATTTGGAGATTCAATAAATGTCGTCTCATTTCCTTATTATCATTGTTGTTTCGTTTCGCTTTGCAAGGACTTGCCATAATAAGTGTTTTTATACGCTTATCAGACTTGGAGCTTCACAGCTTCAAGTCTGTGCGGACCTTCTCACGTCTCGCCTCCACATTTTTGGGAAGCGGGGCGTGACATTCACCATTTTCCGCTGGGCTTCTTCACCATGACCAAATTGGCGAGCCACTCAGGGTAGCTCACTTCTCTAATGAATCTAGCATCTAAGAGTCGCTTCACATCCTCCTCTGCTGCCTGCTTGATCGCCCCCAAAATGCAACCCAAGAGCACAACCTAGTATGGCGCAACGGCGCCAGAAACTTGGTCGCCCCCAGATATACACCCGGAAAACGATTGTAGTTCTACCGCAAGCGCACGGTCAAGTGGCGAGCAGGTATCGAACACTCCTAGATTGGTTTGACTACGAATGTTTTATTAGTGGAGATGGTTATGGAATGATATAATGGAAATGGTGGTGGATGTCGGTGTCGGTGATAACAAAGTCGGATAAAGTATCGATTCAAATTTAATAGAATAAAAGAGTCTAGAGCTAGGGAATCCCCACTACGGATCGTCATACATCATTGTAAATAGTGAATCTCAATATTACTCGGCTTGTGTTGAGGTGAACTAGTCGTAACTGAATAGAGAACCAAGCTCATGCTCTCGCGTTATTGCTGGTCTATAGCAACCTAGGATAGAGCCCAATCTCTTGCAAACCCTAGCCTAAGCCACTAGCATTAGGATCGACATCATCGTCCAATCGCCCCTCGAGCCCACTCTCGTGCAAACTCGAGTTACGATCTAGGTTGTGATAGTTCGTATTCGTCCAATCTCTTGCAAACGAATATGGGTATAGATTTATAATAAAAATCCTAGCTTTGGTCCAATCTCTTGCAAACCAAGTCTAGAGAATCTCGATTATAAACCTAAATCGAATATCTAGGCCTTCCCATCGATTAGAATCCAATCTCTTGCAAACCCCAATCGATGGAAATCCCTAGCTATCCGTAATAAATCGATCACAACCTAACCTCCTAGCAATTCTAGCAATTTAGAAATTCATTCATCACAAATCTGAAATTAGATCCATAGGGTTCATCCCCATACCCTAGAATAACAAATCTACTCAAGCATAGCAATAACGATATGAGGATCAATAAAAATCATTGCTTGCATACAAAAAGATAGAAAAAACAAAGATTCAAATAACAAGAGCAAAATACTTAGCTTTGATGAAGATCTTCAATCCAAATACAAGCTTTTAGATCCAAGAGGGGGCCTAGGGCATGACCTAACCTCTAAAATAATACCTAAGAAAACATGGTGGGAACCTCCCTCTAATGGTGGCTACAAACCCCTTATATAGTCTCCCAAAACCTTAGCAAAAAACCCTAGAAAATCCCTCAAAATCGTGCCCAAAAACAGCCCAAACCACAACTTAAAATCTTGGCCCGCCGCCGACTCGGCCGAGTGGAACATGTGACTCGGCCGAGTGGAAATTTCAGCACTGTAGTGTCAACTTGCAGAAATTCTCCAGATTTCATCCGACCTCCGATTGACGCGTTCTTAGTGACGTTGGAACCGTCATGAAGTCTACTATCCATAAAAATATGAGAAAAATACTTTGATTTCTGAAATGATAAAAAAATTCAAAAGAGTGAACGATTGTTTGAAAATCTGGGCGCTGCGTGTCCTCGGCGTCACTCGGCCGAGTTGACTTCTCTACTCGGTCGAGTGGGCTTCTCTACTCGGCCAAGTGATAGACCCTGTAAAATTCCAGTAAGTCGGAGGCCTTGGGGGTCTGTCCTCGGAGGTGACTCGGCCGAGTGGCTTTACTCGCTCGGCCGAGGGGCATTCGGTACTCGGCCGAGTCGGAACCCTCAATCGCCTGACGGATTCCAGTAAGTCCGCTCCTTCGATGGGTGGATTTTCCCGTGCCACTCGGACGAGGGGATATCCATACTCGACTGAGTGGACTATCGTCACTCGGCCGAGTGCACGCTGATTTCCTTCTATGGTGCGTGTCCGGTCTGGTCGGCCGAGTGGTCTTCTTGCTCGGCCGAGTGAGTGCTTCACTCGGCCGAGTGACATGCTGTAGATGCCCAATCTTCATCATTTTGCCTCTTCATCGCTCCTATGGAGTTTCTTCTTCTTCCACCCATCTTCCATCGCCATTAGCTCCTCGATAGAGCCATGTGCAAGGCTCCGGTACATATGCAAGTCCTTTAAGCTCATTTTTGTTCCCGATCGCTCCATATTTCCTGAAATCCGACAAAAACAAGAAATAGTGAAAAGTAACGCAATATCGTTGAATACTCGTGAAAATCGCAATATGAGCAATCGAAATGGCGTGAAAACATGCAGAAAAAAGGTGTAAAATATGGAGTGATCAAAATCCCCCAAGCTTACCTCTTACTCGTCCTCGAGGAAGATAAGTAAAGAGACGAACTCGGGAGATGAAAACAAAGGAAATGAAATGAAAGAAAAAGAAATACGAAGTGGAAGGGGTTGCTAGATTATTCTCTCAGATCTCAAGCCATAAGCTATACATCATGATAACTTGGAAAATACGAATCACATGCTATTAGTATTTCAAATCTTACTTAACTATGATACTTGCAAGCTTTTAAGAGCAATAAGAGAGACTCTCTAAATTCATACAATCAATTCATATCCACATCACATATTTCATAGAATTTAATATACAAATGTTGGCAATGCACTTTTCAATCAAAAGTTATAAATGAAGCATATAAGATACACACCAAGCATGCAATAGAGAATAGAATAAGAGTCATGTCATTCACATATTTATTTCAAATCATGAAAAATCTCCATTTCTAATATATTTTGCTAAGTTTCAGCATTATCAAACTTTCTCATTCGTGCACCTCTCCACTCTAATTTCGTACTCACTCATATGGTCAACTGAATTCACCCCCCCAAGCTTAGCTTGAGGCGTCGCATCCAAAGGAATATAATAGTGGAAATGGGATTTTTGCCTTGGTTTTCCCAAGTATTTTGTGGCTCCGATAATGAGATAGAGAAATATCTTTCTTTTTCTTTTGGACTTTGTTTCTCATTTTTCTTTTTGGATTTTTGTAGGAGCTATTTGATTTGTATTTTTTTGGATTTTGGCTCCTTTTTGGCTTTTTGGACTTTTTGGAGCTAACTTTTTCTTTTGTGGGGATTTTTGGGAAACAGATGCGATATAAGTAGCTTTAGGAGGTGAACTCAAGTGACATGTAGAGAATAAAAAGATATATGTGGAGAAAGAAATAATGTAACACTCGGTTCACTATAAGATGTGCACGAACGGTTCAATAAAATAATACTTCAACTAAAACTCATATGTAAGCATGGATATTCTCAATCATTTCAATAAATATTGAAGTCAAGCAGTAAAGTTTACAACCATATCAGGCATGCAACAGCAGGTGAATAAGACAATAAAACTGATGCTTCAGATATACTAATGGTGCGTGAATCTTGGTGCATTTCCAACAAAAGCATACTAAACACTAATCAATACATTCAGCTTCAATTAATATCATGCATTCATATAGAGGAATCATCAAAATAATATATAAACAAGCACATGGATAGTAAGACTATGGAATACTCAAAGTAGCATGGAAAGGAATAATAAGCATCGTGATGGTTGGTAAAGCAATAAGAGATATCATCATTCAAAACTCATCTAGCGGAAGAAGAGAAAGGAAAATAAAGAAATAAAAAATAAAAGAGAGGAAAGAAAAGAAAAACAAGCACACAACATGATGCATGAACACACATAAAAGGAAAATAAGATGGAAAATTCAAAAAAGATGATGCAAAATTTTGAAAAATTTTAAAAACCCTAAAATAAAGTAAAAAATGCAACTAATGCATCTAAATGGCATGGAAATGCACTCCCCCAAGCTTAAACTTCACATTGTCCTCAATGTGATCACAGTGGAAGAATATGAGGAACAACGATAATAATAAGGGGGTGAATGAAAAATGATGAAATGAATGACATGAAATCCTAATGCAACTACATGCACATACAATGGTGCATGAGAGCGCTTTCCCCCAAGCTTATACTAAACAATCCTATTCAAAAGACTCGATCAAAAATCATGGCTTTGCTAAGCGTGATCAAGTCAAATGAATAAGAAAGTGAGTATTCACTTGAAAGAAATGCTCGATGGGTGGTGAGCAAAAAGGATGTGGCGTATCAAAATATGGAGAGGGGAATTAATATATATATAATGGGTTTGGGGTGTAAAAGATTTTTGTTACCGTCATATGAGGTGATATTTATTCAAGAAAATCTATACGGTCCTCTCGCTGTCGAGAGAATTCGAGTTTATTTAAAGCATAAAAATTTCTACACTACAGGATTGATATCACCTATAGCAAAAGGCGGATCCAGTATCTTTGCCGGTGCAGGCAACTGCTCCAACTGCTCCTTCCGTGGCTCTGCCAGACGCGTGTGTCCACGGACTCCAACGAACTCCAGCAATGCATCCTCCAGCATTCCCACAAAGACTCCACCTATACCCTGCAGAGAATAGGATGCATCATTTCGTTGCAAAAAATTCACCCTCGTAATAAAAGTATCCCAAAGAGGATCGTCTATAGAAATATATAGAATAAATAATGGTGGACGATACTTCCCTGGAAATAATCCAATATCCTCACGTGCCATGATAGCTGTCTCCATGGTGTCTTCTCCATGCTGCTCAGGTAAATCTAAATCATAGATGTGGACCTCATCAAGATGCTCCTCATCATCGTCAGACTCATCCCAGCGCACCTCTTGATCATATTCATATGCGTCCATGGGTGCTAACTCCTCGCTCTCCTCCTCGTATACATCCCATGGTACCTTCTGTTCATATATATATGTGTATCCTGCACGTCAAAATCTGAATAAAAAAAACATCATACACGGGAGGGGAATCAAATGTAGGAGATGAGGGGGTGAAGAGATCTCCCTGAAATGGAGCCATAAGCTGTGTGGGATAGTCCTCAACGTCAATGGAAGGATGAGGTGGCAGCGGAAGCTCAAATGGAGGAGGGTAGTGCTCGGGATCCTCATGAATGGCTATGTCCTCTTCCCGATGCACGACCTCCTCGGTGATAAACTCTGGCTCCGTGTGTGATGCCTCCTCAAAAGCATGCTTCGGCTCCGCGAGGTAAATAACCTCAATGTCTTCTCCATCTGAATCATCTCCATCCATCCACTCATCATATGGACTGGCTGTATCTGTGGGTGGGGGAGTGATGACGGTGCAACTCGACTCTGCAACAACACGTCCCGAGTGTCTCATCGTAGTTATCTCATCAGAAGTGGCTGCATCTGTGCCTTGTACCGATGTCTCCTCAGAGGTGGAAGCATCAATGTCCTCAGCTTGCCATCCAATAATCTCAGCCAGATATGCATAAAAATATGTGGTCCATATGATCACAGCCTCAGTGGAAGGTAGAGGTCGCTGCGGAAGCTCAACTGTAGGTGGGCAAGACTCTGGATTTATCTGAATGACGTTACCCTCGTCCCAAAGTGCTACCTCAGTAATGTAATGCTCTGGCTCCGCATGTGATGCCTCCTCGTGAACTATCAATGTAGGCTCTCTCTGGAATGGTGATGCTGGCTGCTCATGTGTGTCAACTTGTGGGGATGCATCATATGGAGGGAAATGCCCGTGATCAATCCAAAAATTTAATCTATCCCCCTCAAGACTGACATGGATGTCCTCCTCAATTGTTCCTGCAGCTGAAACATGGTTCATAACAAAATCTGCAAATCGTAGATCAAATGCATCACCTGCTATAATGCTTTCTGAACCGGTGAACCTCACTGACTCCAAGAGGCCCTCCAATAAGTTTTGAAATGCTTCCTCCTCAAAATCTGCGGTCCACATATGGCACGCCCCCTGGGCGCGGCGCGCGGCTGCACGCCGGATGTGTGCAATAATGCGAATGTGGGCGTGAGATTTAAATATTTGTAACCGCAAGCGCACGGTGTTGTAGTGTGGCTCGGGGGTCGAACACAGGGAGGCGTGGATGTGCTTGTGTCAAAGAGGATCAAAATCACCCCATGGGCGAGCTAGCCCAGATCGAATGATGGGTTGTCACGGTAAAGGAATACAAGGTATAGACAATATGAAGGAAAAACCCGGTACTTTGGTTTCCACCCCCAACAAGCGACTCTCGCCGATACGGCCTACAGGTAGGATGGCGATCGGAATTAGGGTCTAAAGGTGAGACGTTGCCTCTGAAAGTGGTACTGGCATCCCATGGGCCCGATATTCCAGTCGGTGCCCAGGATGATATGTCGGACTTCCCGAGTTCGATCAGTGGGTACTCTCGTGTCCATTAACACTGATCGACTCCGAGAGCACTAAGCTCGCAACGATAACTCCCAACGTCTCATCCTGCCGCTCCCGCGCGCTAGGATTCGGCGTCTACGCCAAAGGCGTGAGCTATGGCTAGGGAGTCAACCGCCAGGTTTATTCCCCCTTGGCCCAACGGTCAAAGGCGGTCTTTTTCCCGCCGATGACAATAAAACACCATGTGTAACCGTTAGATTCCTAATCCCTATCGATTTCCTAACCCTATGGATGCATCTGGAAGAGCCCACGAAGGGGTTTCCGCCAAAATCCCAGATTTGGGAACTACTCACAAATATTCATTAAAAAGCGATCTAAATGAAAATGGACCGTCAAAATCATAATCAGACAATAGAAATGCAATGGTAGTAAAGCAATTAAGATAATACTAAAGTTTGACAAAGATCTGAAAACTTACAAAACCTGGAAAATTACAGCCGTCACAAAATGAAGAAAACAGTAAAAAATAACCAGCTCCCGAATCTGAGAAACCTAGGGCTCTATTTATAGAAAACGACATCACTCGATCGGTTGACAAGTCAACCGATCGGGTGAACCGCTTCACAGAATTACAGCGCATTGCGGGATTTCACCCGGTCAGTATGAACCGGTCGGTTGGATCTTGGATGCGATCGGTTGGATCTTAGTACCGACCGGGTGAGGAGACCGGTTGGATCTTCGTGTCTTGGCTGTTGAAATCCAGCTACAGGTGAACCGATCGGGTGAAGGTCACCCGATCGGTTGGCAATCAGCTTTGTTTTTCAGAGAGTTTGAGCTTTTGACCCGATCACTGAACCGACTGGATGACTTCTCGTGAGCTCCAAGCTGCAACCGGGTGGTGCACGCGTGCATCACCTGATCGGTTGAAGATGATCAACCGATCGGGTGAGGGGCTGAAAGATGCAATCTTCGTCGTTTGACCCCCTGGATCACGCGTGACTTCTCCCGTTGCTCTGGGGACACATGATATCATCGTTTTATGCCCCATATGCCAGTAAACTCCTGCAAAATACGGAAAACACGGAAAAGTGAAAGAAAACAAGAAAACACGAGAAAACGAATATAAGACGGCGGTAAAATACGGAAAAACACGGAAGAAAACGCGTGTAAATATATGAAATATAAACGCACGTCAAAATCCCCCAAGCTGAACTCTTCCTCTTCCTCGAGGAAGACGAGTGAGAGTAGGAGCTCGGAGGGGAAAAATAGAGAGAAAGAGAGAAAAAGAAAACTCTATATCCTAGATCGCCCGTCAGGGCCAACAAAATCAAAAACGACACACCAAGCAAGCAAACGCCAAATCACATCACTAAACCAAGGAATACGAGTCCAGACAAGTGCCGTGGGCCCACGCGGTGAAGCGCGAGTGAGTGTGGTCGTGCGCTAGCAGTCCATGTCACTATCTACGATGTGCGATAAAGCTCGATATACGCAAATCCAGGAAATGACCCAAATATCGATTCGAATTGAATAAAGCGGTGAATATATAGTTCAAGCATGCATGAGAATAGAGAGAGAATCGAAACATATCATGCGTTAGGGGCTCCACAACTAGGGTTAAGGAAATCACCACACTAAAGCCTAGATAATAGCTAAAAAGTTCCTAAGCCAAGTGTTTTCGAAACCGATGGGGGTTGAGATGATGTGGAGAAGAACACTCGGTGCAAATTCTCGCCTTCCCTTTATTCTCGGCAAGTAGGAAAAGATATTCACACGAGAATTTTTTTTGGGTTTTGGGTTTTTGTATTTTTTGGATTTTTGGCTATACAATTTTTTTCTTTCTTTTCTTTTCTCTTCTTTTTGGGTTTTTCTTTTCTTTTCTTTTTTTGGATTTTGGGGTTTTGGCTATACACATGCGTATTCTCCCAAGTGGGAGAACGATACACGACGAGGGGATTTGCACCAAGTAAAACAAAAAAGAAGTCGTAATCTAAACACTTGGGCAAAGGAAACTATTCTCGCTAGTTAGAGCATGGGCTAAATGGGTTATCATAATCCTTAATTGTGGAACCCCGGCACATGCGAAATGAAGCATACGATATATATAATCATGCATATAGAAACAGACAAGAGAAGCAAATACCACATTATTCATATCGAAGCGTGATAATCTAGGGGTCATTCCGGGACAGGTATATAAAGCAAAATCACACAGCAGAAGCACACCAAACAGTTAGGCACGACGCACGACTCGCAAAAAGCTAAGTGGACCCATGATGTGTGAAATGCAGGGGACTCGATATCCTAGGGTTAGTGAGTGTGATTATCGATGCTATGCTAGGTGTGTGTGATTTTGTGGCAATTCATCATAGGGTTCATCTCTAGGAGAAAGAGATAAAAAGAAGAAAAGAAAAATTAAAAACACGATGGAAACGACACAAAAACGAAAAAGAAAGACTCAAATGACGCACAAAGTGCGACTCCCCCAAGCTGAAGCTTGCATTGCCCTCAATGCAATAAGAGTGAGTATGGGAGGGCAATGAAAATGGGGGGGAATACGCACAGACACAAAAATACACGAAAAACAAGAAAAAACAAAGATACGAAAATGAAAGTAAAGAAAAATCAAAATCAAACCACACGATATAAAAATAAAAAGAAGAAAGAAAGAAAGAAAGATAGAAAGACACAACACACAAGAAAAATAAAATAAACACACACACAAAAACAAGACACGACAACACACCAAAATAGACTTCCCCCAAGCTAGACGTGACAATGCTAGCAATGAAATATGAACGTGAAAGTGCAGAAATATGCAAGGGGGATGTCAAAAAATAAAATGAAATCAAAAATCAGGAGAAGTCAAATCCTCGCCCTCCTCGGAAGAGGGTGTGGCTGGGTGGTCGGGGGATGCGGGGGGGGGGGGGGGGGGGGGTGTGTGTGTGTGTGCGGAGAAGTGGGGACATAGGTGGGGGAATAGGTGCAGTGGTAGTGTGAACGATGGGTAGAGTGTCGGTGGAGGTGGGTGGTGGTGGAAGTATGTTGATCAAAGCGGTGGTAGAAGGGATAGAAATGGGGGGGGAGAAGACGTGATGGTGACGATAGTGGGTGGCGGCGGGAGAGATTTGGAGCGCACCGGTAATTTCCTGCGGCGCACATATGAAGTGATGGTGGAGGAGGGAGGAGGTAGTGTGGGGGAGACGGAAGTGGTCGTGAGAGGAGATATGGATATGGGGATGGGAATAGATGTGGGTGGGGGAGATGATCGCCTAGGTGGGGGTGAAGGAGGTGGGGATGGGTGGGATGGTGGGGGAGAAGAATGTGACGGGGGAGGCAAGGATCGTCGGGGTGGTGAAGGTGGTGGTGAGGGTGGTGGTGTGGGTGGTGGTGGACCGTGGAGGTGAGTGAGGAGGCGAAGAATGGCGGCCACGTTCCTCTCAAGTGTGAGGAAGCGTGGGTGAGTGAGAAAGGAGGATGGCGATGGGTCCGAGGGGGCAGAGGATGAGGCAAGATCACGGAGGGCTGCGACCTCCCTCTCAAGAGCAAGACGGGCAGAGACTTGGTGACGACCAAAGGATGTGGACTGACGTGAAGCGGAAGTGGTGCCGGCAAGTGAAGTGGAAGTAGTGCCGGCGGCAGTGGTAATGCCGGCACTGGAGACAAGGCCAGATATGGCCGCAAAAAGGTGCTCAGAAGTGATGGGGCCAGGAGCAGAAACAGGGTGACTCAGGCCAGCCCCCATATCTCCCCGGGACGCAGGAATATCCTGCTCGCCTAAGTGGGCGGCAGGAGAAGGTGGCCTACGTGCGTCCTGTTGGATATGGAAGACGTTAGTACACCCTTGTAGGGGATGTACAAGGGAATACGGACCTCGAACGTCGCGTACACGAAGTCGTACGCAAAGGGAATATGTTCCCTTGTGGAGAGGATCTCTAGATTGATGGGAAAGTCGCATTATATGTGCATAAGTGCATGCGACATATGGCTAATAAAGGGGTAATATCTTAAGCTTATATTGTACCATGCATATGGTACAACTTAAGCTTATAATATTCCATGTACGATGGTACACCTTAGTTAAATTGTTCCAAAGGAACAATTTATCCTAAAATAACTACCTTGGGGGCTATAAATAAGACCCAAGGGTTAGCCATTTTCCTTACACTTTTGCATGGCATTCATGCATGCATCTTCATTCTAGCGAAGCTCTGCCGAAATACTTCCTCTCCCTTTATCCAAGTTCTTAATCTAAAAGTAGAGATTTAGATTGTGGATTTAGTAGCCTTACTCCGTTCGTGAGAAGACTCGATCCGTCGTGGCGAATCCGAAGGCGAAGTTCGTAGACTACCGTGCTGCATACGCAAGCGTAAGTCTCAACTTCATTTATCGATCCTAACTCTGTTTTGGCAGGTTCCTACATTGGTATCGGAGCCATACGGGTTCGCCCCGGAGAAACTATGAACGAGTCGTTGTCTTTTTCACGGATGGGTATCCTACCATTACGGATATGGTAGGAACGCTTCATGACGGAGAGAACGCAGCGGTTGTTCTTTTCACGTTAGGGTCTTCTGTCATTACGGATATGGCAGGAACTCTCCGTGACGGGAAGAACCGACCGTTCATATCGTCAAACTCGCTCTCTTCATGGATGCTGAGTCTCCATTCATAGGGAATGGGCGCTCTCTTCATGTGGAGCGCGTAGTTTATGAATTTTTGAAGTGGGTTCATTTTTTTGGCACACGGCCATTGGAGGACAACTACTTTCTCGACGAACGGGTGCTTCACCGGAGAAGAAGGTGGTGGTTATTCCCATCGGGGAAGATGAATTTTTTTGTGCATGTGCACCATGACCAAATGGGTTATGAAGGCCATGCACCCCCCTCCCCATGCGGAGGGGGTTGGCTACGGCCAATAACCACCGCGGCAACCCCATCCGGTGGGGGTGTGCGGCCACCCATGAAAGGGGAAACCGGCCATGGCCGGTCAAGGCAAAAATGCCATGGCCGGGCCATGGCCGGCCGGCCGGCCCTGGCTGGCCATGGCCAGGGCCAGAAGGCCCTGGCCGCGGCCAGGCCAGGGCCTGGCTTCCCTGGCCGAGGCCAGGGCAGGGGCCCTGGCCCCGGCCAGGGCCCGGCCTCCCTGGTCGAGGCCAGGGCAGGGGCCCTGGCCCCGGCCAGGGCCCGGCCGCCCTGGCCGAGGCCAGGCCAGGCAAAGGCCTGGCCGGCCTCTGGCCGAGGCCAGGCCGGCCCTGGCAGTGGCCAGGGCTGTCGCAGGCCATCCCTGGCCGGCCAGGGCAGGGGCCCTGGCCAGGAGTGAAGAAAACCAGATTTTGGTCGACCAATTTTGGTGTTTTGGTCGACCAATTCGGCAAAAGGCCTTGGTTGAACATGAACGTGCCAACTAGCCCATACGGGGCCAAACAACAGTCGTCTGCATCAAAATTCTCTCATACGGGGGGAAACGCCTGGATCCATACGGGAGCCGGCGACGATAATTTGCAGAAGAATCCCCAAAAGGGGGATCCGACTTAGGCACGGCTACGGCTCATTCCCGACAAATGGTCAGGAAGTGTCGAATATTTCACTAGTATCATAAGGGTACTAAGTTGAAATATAATTTTTTGAAAAATACATTTTCATACGTTTTGAAAAATACGTTTTCAAAAACGCTTTTCCGCTGCGAAGTACTATAAGAGTACTAACTTTTGATAAAGTGAGGGAGAAATATTGAAAGTTAATCTAGATGGTGATTGGAAACATAGTGACCTTTCCGATTCTAGAGTAACATCTTCAATATTTTTCGAAAGTAACTTATCAAATTATAAATATCATTCTAAGTGGGAGTTGAAGTTAGAACCATCCAAATGGGATATTCTACTTTCACTTCAAATGGGAATTGTATTCTACGGCCCAACACCGACGAGACAAGGAAGCTTTTGATGCTTGGTCTCGGAAGAACAAGATAGCGTGCATTACGTTATTAAGCAGTATGGCTGATGACGTAATGCGCATCTTCCAAGAACATGACCTAGCCATGGACATATGGTCCAAGCTAGAGGAGAAGTTCGGTGGCACATCGGTGTCCAAACTTCGCGCCTTAACTATAAGGTTCGATACATATAAGAAACGTCCAGATCATTCCATGGGGAAACATCTGCGACATATGGCGAACCTTATCTCGGAGTTAAAGGACGCAGGTCATGTGCTCACTGATGAGCAACAAATCCAAGCAGTCATACGTTCCCTACCAAATGGGTGGGATCAAATGAAGATGCATCTCACTCACAATGAGAGCATCAAGACCTTCGGCGATGTTTCCAAGCACCTCGAATTAGAGGAAGAGCGGCTTGCGGCTGCCAAACCAAGTGCAGAAGTGCACATGGTTGCTAGTTCCTCACACGGGGGAAAGAAACAGAAAAATCGTTTGAAGTTCACTAATGAACGTAATAAGCAACCTAAGTCTACCAAGAAACCCAAACATAAGGGTGGGCACAAGAAATGGCACAAGAAGAAAGACTTGAAGAGGATCAAGTGCTTCAAATGCAACAAGCTCGGTCACTATGCTCGTTCGTGTACGAGTGGAGGGGACGAGGTAACTTGTAAATATACTAGTTACATATGTGTTTCTAGTTCGATATTTCTTGTGGAATCTAATCCGTTTTGGATAATTGATTCAGGTGCCACCGACCACATAGCAAGGGACAGACGGTCCTTCGTGGAGTATCACCGGATACCCCAAGGAACGAAGTGGATCTACGTAGGAAACAACACACGTGTTGAAGTGAAAGGCGTTGGGACTTGCAAGCTAGTCTTGGACAACGGCCGCACTCTCCTACTTCATGATGTCCTCTTCGCTCCAGATATTCGAAGGAATATAATTTCTGTGGTTGTATTAATGGGTCTTGGCTATAACTGGTTTTTTCATGATTGTAATGTGGACTTAAGTTGTAATAATACTCTTATTGGTACTGGGTTTGTATTTAAAGGATTTATTGTAATGAGTACAATGTATGATTCCTCATGTAATGAAAATTTCCTTATTGCAAATTCTAAGACTTATGAGTCTGATGTGAATTGTTGGCACGCAAGGCTTGGTCATATTGGACCAACACGTATGGATAGACTTGCCAAACGTGGCCTTCTATCCAATGTTTCAAAGGTTGAAATGTCGACCTGCGAACATTGCCTTGTGGGGAAATCTTGTCGCAAGTCGTTTGGAACCGGCACAAGGGCCGAGGTTCCATTACAGCTTATCCATTCGGACATATGTGATCCGATGAATGTCAAGACAAGACGCGGAAAGTCCTATTTCATCACTTTTATTGATGATTTCACCCGATTCGGACATATCTATTTGATATCCCACAAAAGTGAAGCTTTGGCTTGCTTTAAAAACTATATGAGTTTAGTGGAGAATCAATTAGATCGCAAGATTAAGGTCTTGCGAACCGATAGGGGCGGTGAATATCAATCAATAAGTTTTAAGGAACTTTGTGATGAAAAAGACATAGTACATCAGGTAACTATGCCTTATACTCCTCAACAAAACGGTGTTGCAGAAAGGAGAAATAGGACTTTAATGGAAATGGTCCGTTCAATGATGGCGCAAGCTAACTTGCCAATCACCTTTTGGGGTGATGCATTATTGACGGCCACTTTCATTTTGAACCGTGTACCCTCGAAATCAGTTAGCTCCACTCCTTATGAGTTGTGGAACCAAAGGTCTCCTGACTTAAACATTTTGAAACCTTGGGGTTGTGCATCCTACGCACATATTTCCTCCCATAAGTATGGCAAACTTGGGCCAAGGGGAAGGAAATGTATCTTTATACGATACGCAGAATACTCCAAAGGTTATGTTTTTGTTAGTCAGGAAGACAATGGTGGGCTAATTGAGTTTGAGTCGAGGGATGTCACTTTCTTGGAAAACGAGTTTCCAAGACAGGGCGAGATAAGTCAGGACTTATCTCTATTTGAGATTTATGATCAAGAAGGATTACCTCATTCGAGTGGGAGAATTCTTGGTGAAAATGAAAATACGTTTCAACCTTCACCAATGGATTATACGAATGACGATTATCCTATTCCATACGGGAATAATGATCCAAGTGGGAGCAATTCTAACGACATTCCAAGTGGGAGTGATATTAGAATTGATCTAAATTCAAGTCAACAAGGACTTGAAGAATCTCAAATACGACGTAGTAGTCGTACAAGGTTGGCTCCTCTAAGATTTGAGGATGAATTTCCGCAAACCTTTATGACTTTACTACAAGAAGATGACGAGCCTGATACTTTCAAATAGGCCGTATCTTGCCCTGCTAAAGACAAATGGATGGAAGCGATGCAAGAGGAGTTAGAATCCATGAAAGTTAACCAAGTCTGGGACTTAGTTGACTTACCCAGAGGACGTAGAGCTATTGGGAACAAATGGGTTCTCAAGATCAAGCATAAGGCTGATGGCTCTATTGACAAATATAAAGCTCGCCTTGTCGCGAAAGGTTTTACGCAACAGGAAGGGATAGACTACGAAGAGACCTTCTCACCTGTTGTTCGTTTTACCTCAATTCGCCTGATTCTGGCAATGGTAGCTTGCTTAGACCTCGAATTACATCAAATGGATGTAAAGACTGCCTTTCTCAATGGAGAATTGGACGAGGAGATCTATATGGAACAACCAACAGGGTTTGTAAAAGAAGGAAATGAACATAAGGTTTGTAAACTTCTTAAATCCATATATGGTCTTAAACAATCCTCGAGGCAGTGGTATATACGATTTCAAGAGGTTGTCTTATCAAATGGATTTTCCATGCTTGATGAAGATAACTGTGTATATATCAAGAGGAATAAGAACAAGTATGTTATTATGTCTCTATATGTAGATGACATCTTAATAGCCGGAAATGACAAGGGCTTTGTGATGGATATCAAGGCTTGGCTTTCATCAGTTTTTGAGATGAAAGACATGGGAGAAGCCGCATATATCATTGGAGTTAAGATTTCAAGGAATCGTTCGAAGAAACTTCTTTCTCTTTCACAGGAAACTTATATAAAGAAGGTTCTAGAACGTTTTAATATGCAGGACTGCAAGTCCATTGATACTCCAATAAGCAAGTGCGACAATTTATGTCTGAAATCATGTCCGAAGAACCAAAAAGAGAAGGAGATTATGGAAAAAGTTCCATATTCCAGTGCAGTTGGTAGTCTAATGTACGCTATGATGTGTACAAGACCGGACATCTGTTTTGCCATTGGAATGGTAAGTCGTTACCAATCCAACCCAGGGCAAGTACACTGGAAAGCGGTTAAGAGGATAATGCGGTATCTCAAAGGAACTGCAGACTTTGCTTTATGCTATCAAGGAGATGCCTTGAGGCTCGAAGGCTACACTGATGCTGATTGGGCGGGTGATCTCGATGAGCGACGATCGACCTCAGGATATGTTTTTCTACTCGGATCTGGCGCAATATCATGGAGTAGTAAGAAACAATCCTGCATCACACTTTCAACCATGGAAGCCGAGTTTGTAGCATTTAGCATGGCAGTTCAAGAGGCTGTTTGGCTTAGGAAGTTCTTAGACAGGCTAATTAATGCAAGTGACTCAGGTGCTGTACCTATACACATCGACAGTTAAGCATCTATAGCCTATGTCAAAGATCCGAAATTCCATTGTAAGACCAAACACATAGATATCCGCTACAAATTTGCAAAAGACTATGATAAGACCAAGAAGGTAGACATAAGGTACATATCTACGCATGAGATGATAGCGGATCCGCTTACGAAGGCGATCCCCAGAGATGTGTTTTACAAACACTTATCATCTCAAGGATTGCGTAAGAGCTGAGTTGTACCAATGTAAATTCCCATGTCTGTAAATGATCAAAATTAATAAAAGAATAAGTTCTTTTTCCAACATTGCATATGAATTTCTTAAGAAATGTTTGTGTACATTTTTGAAATCTCAGCTGAATTGTGTGTATGTCGGACAGATTAAGGTTGACTCTCTCACATGAGCAACCGCCTTATCTTATCAGATGGATAAGATAGAGATGAGACTAGTTTAAAGTCAAAATCATTAGACGAATGATTTAGAGTCATGACTTTAACAAGATAGTCGAATGAAAGATCTGCATCATATGGATGCTTACAAAAGATCTGAGATCTGTATCACAAGGATATTAAGATCTCATTGGATTTTTTAATCCTATCTGTCTTATGCAGGATGAGAGTCCGGAATATTTCATGGGTAGTAAAGGGACTCAAAAGATAGGCACTGTGGTGTCTGATCTTTCATCCGTACAACATCATTAAGACATACTCTCCCTGGGAAAGGAGTGATGTTGTAATACGTGTTCATACCACGTATGCATTTCGACCACTGAGTTAGTAGCAATAGTGTTTGCTATTATGTGAGACTCAAAGGCCATATGGGCCTTAACTCTTACCCTCAAGGACTCCAATTGGTTCCTTTAGATTTGACGAGATGATCGCTATCTTAGCGTGTTACTTATGGGCTATGATAATTCGGCTCGGCGGGGCACGTTAGAAAAGCGAGTCTAGTCAAGATCAGAAGGTTCGCAAGAAGAGGAAGATTGATTTCATATTCGCATTTGGACTTTAATGATTCAAAGCTGGCCAGCTAATTGTAATCTAGATTGGATTCAATTGTTGAATATAAAGTATAAGAAATGTGAAGAAATAATCTAGGGTAAAGCATGCGTTGAACTACTCAACTTTGCACCTTCGAGGTCGTTGTGTATCTCTAACAAGTGCACAACAACAGACTCTATGCGCATGACGGTCGCATGGTCTATTTCTCGGTATGATAGATGAAAGAACTAAGAGAAAGACGTTCTCTTACAATCCCCTCAAGTGTGAGTGGGAGATGTTGGATATGGAAGACGTTAGTACACCCTTGTAGGGGATGTACGAGGGAATACGGACCTCGAACGTCGCGTACACGAAGTCGTACACAAAGGGAATATGTTCCCTTGCGGAGAGGATCTCTAGATTGATGGGAAAGTCGCATTATATGTGCATAAGTGCATGCGACATATGGCTAATAAAGGGGTAATATCTTAAGCTTATATTGTACCATGCATATGGTACAACTTAAGCTTATAATATTCCATGTACGATGGTACACCTTAGTTAAATTGTTCCAAAGGAACAATTTATCCTAAAATAACTACCTTGGGGGCTATAAATAAGACCCAAGGGTTAGCCATTTTCCTTACACTTTTGCATGGCATTCATGCATGCATCTTCATTCTAGCGAAGCTCTGCCGAAATACTTCCTCTCCCTTTATCCAAGTTCTTAATCTAAAATTAGAGATTTAGATTGTGGATTTAGTAGCCTTACTCCGTTCGTGAGAAGACTCGATCCGTCGTGGCGAATCCGAAGACGAAGTTCGTAGACTACCGTGCTGCATACGCAAGCGTAAGTCTCAACTTCATTTATCGATCCTAACTCTGTTTTGGCAGGTTCCTACACGTCCGGGGGAAAGAAAGGAAGGTGCAACCCCGCTAGAAACTCGGGATCGGGCGGAAAAGTCCAATCCGCCACTAAAGCTATGGTCATACGAGCGGGGTTGGGGAGAATGGTGTAGGGGCGAGGGGGGTGGCCGTAATTGAATTCGAAACGGCCATCGGGGCGGGGCCTAATCATGTGAATGTGCCACAGGACGTCAAGATCTAGACGTGATGGTCCTGCGGCAGTAGGAAGATTTTGGGGGATGGGAATGTTAAACTGTGGGGAAGAAACAATAATAGTGATAATGCCCCCACAGCAGATCTTGCCCTTCCCGGCCCTGCTAATCTCGAGAAGCTTGTAAACACGCCAATCACCGGCATGGACAGGGACAACCGGGGCCCTGAAGCTAATCTCATAATCATCACGAACAAAGGGGAAAGTCATGGCCCAGAGAATAAAAAGATCGGGGATAGTCACGGTGCCTGACTCATCCCGCGGGAAAAATGCAGAGGATATGATCCTATGGGCCAGACGAAATATGGGATGGATGATGGAGGAGGCCTTGGCCTTACCCCGGGGATAGCGACGGAGAATGGTGAGGCGGAACCAAAAGTTATCGACGTCAAATTCCGGGGGATATCCGTAGTGTCGGATAGCGTCATTCCCAAGAATAGGAAAACCAAATATATCGTAGATGGTATCCAGGTTGGTGCGGATGGTTTGGTTACGCACCCGAAAAGTGACGGTCGACCCCGACTCATAAACGAGGGAGGAAAGGAATTCTAGGGTGAGTGACGGGTAGGATACCGCAGATGCATTCAGGAAGGCCAACCAACCTAGGTTAGCAAAAAGAGTCTCGACCTCGGTGAAGACACCGAGGTCGACGAGTGATTGGGTGTGGGCAAACTTGGTTGATAAATGCCCTCGAGTGTCAAGTCTGTGGTAGAAGTATTTCTGCTCATGGTTCCGAAATAGGTACCCATGCGGACCCAACATGGGGTCCACAGGGGGAATAACAGGTGGGGGAGGGGCTAGTGTCAGTTCACGTGTGCGGTGAGGAGGACGTGTTTGTTTCCGTTTCTTTCGAGACGGTTCCTCCTCACGCAAGATACCCTTCCCCTTATCTCTATCCCGGGCCATGTGTGTGTGTGAGTGGTGCAAATGGGTGCAAAATACTATCAAAGTGCACACACACGAAAACCAAGCAAATCAAATATCTAGGGTAAAAATTGAAATTCGAGAAGTGGAGCGAAGTTACCCTGTAGAAATTCAAGCTCCTCACTTGTAGATGACCCAATGTTGTGCAGTGGGAGAAGTGTGGAGCCGCGGCACTCTTTTTCAGCAAAAATTCGAAAGTGTGGGTGGGTGTTGGGAATTAGGGCTAGAAAAATACGAAATAGGAGAGGGAGAGAGAGAAAGAGATGGAGAAATGCAAGGGGGAGGTGGAGAGAGAGGCTAATGGAGGAGTGGAGGAAGTGGGAGGGGAGTTTTTGGCCGTAGGGAGGAGTTGGAAGGAGAAACGACGACGAACTAGGTGATCGGGCGGAGGGGCTATGAACGGGTGAGTCGGGGGGGGGGGGGGGGGGGGGGGGGGGGGGGGTATTTATAGGGTTTAAGTCGAACCGATCGGGTGATAAGTCACCCGATCGTTTGACTTTAGGTCGGAATTTTTGACTGAAAAAGCGCTACAGGCGAACCGGTCGGGTGATAACTCACCCGATCGGTTGGCCGCTCCACAGATTTTCCCGAGAGTTCAGAGTGTCTTACCCGGTCCCTCACCCGGTCTCTTATTTCTCCACCCGGTCGGTTGATCATTCCCCAAAAATTCCTGAGAATTAAGCCCAGTTCACCCGGTCTGTCACCCGGTCTCGACTGGCTTCACCCGGTCGGTTCGCTCAGTTACAGACATGGCTGTTAGCTGATACATCCCAACCGATCGGTTGAGTTATCACCCGAACGATTGGGGCCTTGTTTTCTGCAAAAACCCAAAAATCGCCTAAGTTCCACGATGGAAGTTCTTGCGGCTGGATTTATTTATAAAAATAGATAAAATAAAGTTGAAAATAATCCTAAAAATTGAAACAAAAGTTTAGAGCATGGGTTGCCTCCCATGAAGCGCTTTTGTTTAACGTCGTTAGCTCGACGCCCGTTGATGATTTTCATGGTGGGCGATACGGGTGATGCCCAAATCCCGGCATCTCTTCAACTCCAGAGCTCGTGGCTATTGGTGTAGTCGGCGGCTGTAAAAAGATTTGCTCAACTACCCTCCCTTTGTCTACAGGATCCGGGGGCTTCTCCCTCAAATTGGCGTCTACCGCCATCTTCTTCAGGATCCGGACCTCATCACTGGTGAGGTCCATGGATTCTTTCCCTTTTCTCCTCGTAGGAGGAGACTTAGGGAATCCGGGAGGGATCACATGTCGCGCGACCGCCTCATTAGCAACTCCATTTTTTGGGGAGCCAACTTGCTCTCCAGGGTCCCCCAAGCTATCAGGGGGATTCCTCGAGAGTACTTCCCAGGCACTTGTTTCAACAACTCTATCTTCTTCGTTCTCCAGCATACTGATACTAGGATCGTCCGGGGGATTTGGATGTTTCATTGACAAGCCTAAGTCAAATTCGACTCTTTCTTGGCCCACATTGAGGGAAAGCTTCCCATTCTTCACGTCTATCAAAACTCCGGTGGTTGCCATAAAGGGTCGTCCAAGGATAATAGGGGTATGCTTGTCTTCCGGCATGTCCATCACCACAAAATCAACCGGTACTTGTACTCCTCTCACATCGACGGGGAGGTCGTCCACTACTCCCACCGGGTACTTGACCGAACGGTCAGCAAGTTGTAATGCCATGCCGGTAGGCTCTAAGTCTCCCCTCCCTATTCTTTTGTACAGCGATATGGGCATTAAGTTGACGCTCGCGCCTAGATCGACGAGCGCCCTCTGGATTTGCACTTCCCCAATAGAGCAAGGGATGGAGAAACTTCCGGGGGTCCTTGAGCTTGGGCGGATTTGCGCGCTGAATGAGTGCGCTGCACTCCGTCGTTAACACGACCTTCTCTTTTCTAGATCCCCGAGTCACCAAGTCTTTCAGAAATTTGGCATATGAGGGGATTGTCTCTATGTCCTCGAGGAAGGGGATTTGTAAGCTCAGATCTTTCACCATGGCAAAGAATTTGCCATACTTCTCATCGATTTTGGCTCTAGCAAGCCGTTGTGGGAAAGGCACAACGGGCTTGAATACTCTTGGGTTCCCTTCCTCATCCTTCTTCTTCTCCTCTCTATGAACGCCCTCCGGAGTAGTTGGTTTTGGTGACGAAGCACCGTCGTCATTTAATTTCGCAGTTGGTCGTTCCACGACCAACGGTGCTTCCGGTCCTTTGGGGGGCTCTCTAGTAGGTATTTGAGTTTCACTCCTCAAGACGATGGCGGACACGTTCTCATGCTCATGTGTGAGCGCCAAGGTCCGATTTACCCCCTAGGGTTCACCTCAGACTGTGGCGGTAATAAATTCTGCGGTCTCTGAAGGTTCGCCACTTGCAACCCCAGCTAAGGTTACCTGATCAGTGAGGACTCTTTGTCCCATCTCTAGCTTCAGATTTATCTTCTCCTGATTGGCGATGTATTGAGTCAAGAGGGACTCAACCGGAGAAATGGCCCTCTGCTGGCCGTATTGCTGCTGGGTGGGCTGCTGATTCCTAGGAGCATACTGTTGATACTGTTGTGGAGGTTGTTGTTGCTGAAATTGCTGCTGCTGAAACTGCTGCTGGGGCCTAGCCGGCTGATATATCTGCTGTTGTTGCTGAGCCGGCTGTTGATAAGGCGCTCGGTAGCTAAGGTTGGGATGATTCCGATTGTTGGGAGAGTAGGCCGGGTTTGAGTTGGTTCGTGGTGGAAAAGGCGCATTCCCTGTAGGATTGTAAAATAATGCGCTCGCCTGATCCAATGGTGGTGAGATGTCACCACCGTCGAACTCTTCAAAAACATCGGACTCCACCGCAGCAATCTGTTGTGTACCGGTGCCACCGGTGCCTACCATCAATGCGGAGATCTGGGTCGACAGCAAGTCAAACTTGCTTGACAATTTGTCGATGTCTTCGACTCTATGGATGCCCACAGATCTTGGTGTGGCTCTCTCGTCACACCATCGCTCGTTGTTAGATGCCATATTTTCCAGAATCTGTCCGGCATCTTCTTCGCTTCTTGACATGAAGGACCCTCCAGCTGCGGCATCCATGGAAGATTTCAAGTCATCCCTCAACCCATTATAGAACAGATTTATAATCTGCCACTTGGGGAGCTCATGGTGGGGACATCTTCACTACATCTCCTTGTATCTCGTCCAAGCTTCATGCAAGGACTCATGGCTGGCCTGGGAGAAGGAGGAGATCTCACTCCTCAGCTTCATGGTTTTCCCCGAAGGAAAGAACTTCGTCAGAAAAGCATTGGAGAGCTTCTCCCAGGTGTTGAATGTGTTCGGGTCCTTCCCCCTAAGCCATAGCTTGGCCTTATCTCGCAAGGAGAAGGGGAACAGCTTCAGTCGGATCGTCTCAGTTGTGACACCATTTATCCGGAAGGTGTCACATTTCTCCAAGAAGGAGTCTAGATGCTCAATCAGGCTCTCCATGGGTGCACCTGAATATTTATCCTGCTGGATCCACGTCACCAAAGATGGCTTAAGCTCGAAGCTTTGGTCCATAATAGCTGGAGGTAGGATGGCGAAGGTGGATTCGATAGATGGCATCGAGTACTCCAGCAGAGACTTGTGAGGTGGGGTGTTCTCCCCCATGGCTTCAGGATCCTCTCTTCTTCGCTTCTCGGTGGCCAAACGTCTTAGGGTGGCGTTTATCTCTGGATCTACGGGGATCAAGTCGTCGAGACTTCTTGATCTCCTGCGCATGAAAAACAACAAACACCCATGAAGCGAAAAGTGGAAAAGAGACAGATAAGATAAGAAATAAAAATAAAAAATAAAAATAAAAATAAGAAGATAAAAAGAAAAAAGAAGAATGCGAAAATTATCGCGATGTAGGAATGAGAGCTAGACACCAGGGTTCATGAAATCCTAAAATAACAAGCACGTTGCCTCCCCGGCAACGGCGCCATAAACTTGGCACGCCCCCCGGGCACGGCGCGCGGTTGCGCACCGGATGTGTGCAATGATGCGAATGGGGGCGTGAGATTTAAATATTTGTAACCGCAAGCGCACGGTGTTGTAGTGTGGCTTGGGGGTCGAACACAGGGAGGCGTGGATGTGCTTGTGTCAAAGAGGATCAAAATCACCCCATGGGCGAGCTAGCCCAGATTGAATGATGGGTTGTCACGGTAAAGGAATGCAAGGTATAGACAATATGAAGGAAAAACCCGGGACTTTGGTTTCCACCCCAACGAGCGACTCTCGCCGATACGGCATACGGGTAGGATGGCGATCAGAACTAGGGTCTAAAGGTGAGACGTTGCCTCTGAAAGTGGTACCGGCATCCCATGGGCCCGATATTCCGGTCGGTGCCTAGGATGATACGCCGGACTTCCCGGGTTCGATCAGTGGGCACTCCCGTGTCCATTAACACTGATCGACTCCGAGAGCACTAAGCTCACAACGATAACTCCCAACGTCTCATCCTGCCGCTCCCGCGCGCTAGGATTCGGCGTCTACGCCAAAGGCGTGAGCTATGGCTAGGGAGTCAACCGCCAAGTTTATTCCCCCTTGGCCCAACGGTCAAAGGCGGTCTTTTTCCCGCCGATGACAATAAAACACCACGTGTAACCGTTAGATTCCTAATCCCTATCGATTTCCTAACCCTATGGATGCATCGGGAAGAGCCCACGAAGGGGTTTCTGCCAAAATCCCAGATTTGGGAACTACTCACAAATATTCATTAAAAAGCGATCTAAATGAAAATGGACCGTCAAAATCATAATCAGACAATAGAAATGCAATGGTAGTAAAGCAATTAAGATAATACTAAAGTTTGACAAAGATCTGAAAACTTACAAAAACTGGAAAATTACAGCCGTCACAAAATGAAGAAAACAGTAAAAAATAACCAGCTCCCGAATCTGGGAAACCTAGGGCTCTATTTATAGAAAACGACATCACTCGATCGGTTGACAAGTCAACCGATCGGGTGAACCGCTTCACAGAATTACTGCGCATTGCGGGATTTCACCCGGTCAGTATGAACCGGTCGGTTGGATCTTGGATGCGATCGGTTGGATCTTGGTACCGACCGGGTGAGGAGACCGGTTGGATCTTCATGTATTGGCTGTTGAAATCCAGCTACAGGTGAACCGATCGGGTGAAGGTCACCCGATCGGTTGGCAATCAGCTTCGTTTTTCAGAGAGTTTGAGCTTTTGACCTGGTCACTGAACCGACCGGGTGACTTCTCGTGAGCTCCAAGCTGCGACCGGGTGGTGCACGCGTGCATCACCTGATCGGTTGAAGATGATCAACCGATCGGGTGTGTGGCTGAAAAATGTAATACTCGTCATTTGACCCCCTGGATCACGCGTGACTCCTCCCGTTGCTCCGGGGACACATGATATCATCGTTTTATGCCCCATATGCCAGTAAACTCCTGCAAAATACGAAAAACACGGAAAAGTGAAAGAAAACAAGAAAACACGAGAAAACGAATATAAGACGGCGGTAAAATACGGAAAAACACGGAAGAAAACGCGTGTAAATATATGAAATATAAACGCACGTCAACATAGTACCATCCATAACACCTGATAAGCAAAGATAAATACTTGGAAAAAAATATCAGTGGCACAAAAGAATATAGAAATGGTAGTAATGGTGGCGGGGGTGAAAATTTCTTTTAAATTTTTTTCTAGCCTAATCAACCTAATTGTGACAAATTGGCACCCAACGGGAAACACCTCCCCGGCAACGGCGCCAAAAACTTGATCGCCCCCAAAATGCAACCCAAGAGCACAACCTAGTATGGTGCAACGGCGCCAGAAACTTGGTCGCCCCCGGATATATGATCACTCCTTATTTTACACTTTTTTCCCGCATGTTTGCATGCCATTTAGATCGCCCAAATCATGTTTTTCACAATATATCGACGATATTGCGATGCTTTTCACGATTTGTTGTTTTTGTTGCATTTCAGGTGATTTGGCGCGATTTGGAGTGATCTCGAGATGCACTTACTCCAGAGGGTCACCGACGACCTCCCCAAGGGGTATTTTGCTGTTGGAGAGGAGCGGAAGAAGAACGGACGTCGCAGGAGCGATGAGGAGGCCAAAACAAGCTGATTGGGCATTTTTGGTGTCCCACTCGGCCGAGTGGAGGATCCACTCGGCCGACCAGCGAGACACCGCTCGGTCGACCAGATCGGATACGTTTTATACGTGCACTCGGCCGAGCGACGGAGACCACATCGGCCGAGTGACGAGACCCCGTCCGCCCGAGTGGCGCCCAGACGAAGCCATTCAAAAATCGCCAAGTTACTGTTTTTTCGTCTGCCTGAGCTTCAGAAGACCCACTCGGCCGAGTGGATAATCCCGTCCGCCCGAGTACCATGAAGCCATCGGCCGAGTGACGACAACTCACTCGGCCGAGCGACTCCCGAAGTGAAGACCCCTGAAGGCCCCGACTTACTGGAAATTTACAGGGTATCTCACTTGGCCGAGCGACTTTTGTCACTCGGCCGAGTGCGACGCGCTGCCTGTAGCGAAAATTGCGGATTTCAGGCTGCGCAGGGGTATTTTGGTCACAGTTTTTGGACGATTTTGGGGGGTATTTAACCCCTGTTTTTACCCTAGTTTTGAGAGCTTTTCCTTTTAGATTTTTGAGCCTTTTTAGACTTACTTTTTAGCTTTATTCTTGTGATTGGAGAGGAGACAAAAGTTGATTTTTGTTGAATTATTTGAAGAACTCCATTGGTTTGTGTCTCTCTTCTCTAAAAATTCTATTTTTATTGCATATCTCAATATTATGATGAATTCTATTGCTTATTTCATTGCTTATTTTTGTGATCTTGCTATGAATTGTGAGTAGTCTCCACGTCTTGGGGCGTGGGGATGAACCCTACAAGCCCAATTTCATATTTGTGATGAATTAGTAGAGATTTTGCTAGAATTGTTATTTAGGGATTAGATTGGGATCGATTTACTACGGTTAGCTAGGAGTTCATACCGATTGGGATTTGCAAGAGATTGGGTCCCAATTCGATAGGAAACCCTAGAAATCCGAATTGGGTTGGAATCGAATTTCCGTAGTATCGGTTTGCAAGAGATTGGACCGATACTAGGGTTCCCGGTTGCAATTCCGTGCCGATACCCGTTTGCAAGAGATTGGACGGGTAGGAACTATCCCAACCTAGGTCGTGGGCCGAGTTTGCACGAGAGTGGGCTCGGTGCGCGATTGAACGATGATGTTGATCCTAATGCTAGCTTCCCTAGGCTAGGGTTTGCAAGAGATTGGACCCAAACCTAGGATAGCTATAGACCGGCAACAGCGCGAGAGCGTGAGCTTGGTTCTACATTCAGTTGTAACTAGTTCATCCAAAATCTTATTTTAGCAATTTTGATACCGATGAACCACATTGACGAGATACGGTGAGTAGCGGGGATTCCCCATTCCCTAGACGTTCTTTATTTGATTTGATATTTCCGTACTTTGTCTGACGATTGTGACAGGATCGCCAAAGGCAAATTTCTTTCTTCTTAAATAGCCAGGTTGATTGGAACAAGCACGGTCATTCGTCCTCCCTGTGTTCGATATCCCGCTCGCCGCTATACCGTGCGCTTGCGGTAAAACTACAACCGTTCTTTGGGTTACATTCCGGAGCGATCAAGTTTTTGGCGCCGTTGCCGGGGAGGCGATTGCGTTTGATCTTACCACCCTAGCTATTTTTTTTATTATTATTTTACTTCTTTTTTTTTATACCTAACCCTTCCATTGTGCTAATCACTTCTTTGAAACTTTGTTCTCCTGTGCATGTACACGAGATCTACGGCGGACCCTGAAGCTATATTATTTGATCCCGAGATTGAACGTACCGCGCAGAGACTTAGAGCGGAGAGGAGACAAGATCGGGAAGGGAGGTTTATGACCAACCTGGAAACTGCGGACCAATTAGCGGCAAGGATGGCAAGGATAATTTCTATTCGAGATAGGCTTCGGCCTAAGACCTCTTCTACGACCTCATCCATTGCCATGCCGGAGTTGGCGGCTGACAAGAACTTTGAGCTGAAGACTGGAATAGTGGTTCTGATGCAGCAGGATCCATTTCATGGGAATGCCCATGAAAATCCCCACTACCACATCCAATTATTCTTGTCGAAGTGCGCCACATTTCAGATGCCGGGGGTCTCCATCGATGCCATCAGACTGCGTCTCTTCCCCTTCATGCTAAAAGACAAGGCACTCTATTGGTTGAGGACGCAGGCTGAGGGAGTCTTTACCACTTGGGACGAGTTGGCGAGTGCATTCATTGATAAGTTCTATCCACCCTCCAAGACGGTGAAGATTCGGAGCGCTCTTATGTCCTTCAAGCAAGGACCCCAAGAGACGCTCTATGAGGCTTGGGAGTGTTTTAAAGATCTGCAGCATCAATGCCCGCACCATAGCATTGAAGATTGGGAGCTAGTTCATAGCTTCTACAATGGTCTCCAACCGGGGACCAAACAAATTATTGATGCCGCGGCAAATGGTGCTATCTTATCAAAGACTCCCGAAGAAGCTACGGCCCTAATTGAGGAGATGGCCTCAAACAATCAACAATGGGGCGATGAGCAAGGACACTCTACGTCCTCCTTGAAGCCGACTAGTATCTATGAAGCGAAGGCCGTAGCAGAGCTTACAAGCAAGTTTGATTCTCTCCACAAGGTAGTGGAGAGATTGGAGAAGTTTATCACGGAGCCCCAAGGAGCCCCTTCCACCTCCGCACCAACGAACCAAATGTGTGATTGGCAAGACCAATCTCAAGCCATGTATGTGGGAGGAGAGCAAGGAGAAGGATCCTTGGAGCAAGTACAATATGTCGCGGGGAACCAAGGGTATTGGGCCAATCCGGCCACAAGAAATCATCCCGGATTCTCTTACACCAACAATGAAGGAGCTTTGAACCCGCCACAACCACCACCTCAACAAGCTCGACCACCACCACCACCCCAACAACAACACTATCCGCCGAGGGGGCCTCCACAACAAAGTTTCCAACCGAAGCAACAAGTTCCACCTTATAGGCTGCCCGGATACAATCAAGGGTGGATGAATCAAAATCAAAACCCTCCACAAGCTCAACAACAATCCGACTTCGAAGCTAGAGTGGAGGCGTTTATGGTCAAGCAAAAGAAGGTCAATGCTACCTTGAAGGCGGGGCAAGACTCCCTTAATACCGTTGTGGCTCAAATATCGGAGCAATTGGCGTTGCTCAATCGGAACACTCAATGATTGCCGGCGCAACCCGAGCAAAACCCACGGGGCAACACCGGCCACATCAATGCCGTAGTTGCCGTTACTACTAGAGGCGGGAAGGATACCACCCCCGCCATGATTCCTACCGAGGAGCCCGTGGAGGAAAGTTTGGAGCCAATTGAGCCGGTAGTTGAAGTTGATAAGGAGAAAGAGCCGCAAGAAAAGGAGAAATCTAGAGCGGAGCAATTGATTGAGGAGAGGCACTTCATGCCACCGGTCCCATTCCCACAAAGGCTTGCTAGAGCGAAAATGGAGAAAAGGCTAGCAAAGTTTCTCGAGTATCTAAGAGGGGTTAGCCTCAACATTCCCTTCCTCGACGCCATCGTGGAAATCCCCGCATATGCCAAATTTCTAAAGGATTTGATTTCGGGGGGGAAGAGGAAGGAAAAGATCATGCTAGCCCAGGAGGGCTCTTGGTTCACCAAGAGAGAGAAGGAGCCGGCTAAATTCAAGGATCCGGGGAGTTTTCGAATTCCTTGCACCTTGGGCGGCGTCCCTCTTCAAAAAGCGTTGGTGGATTTAGGGGCTAGTGTAAGCCTCATGCCTCTCTCCATGTTCCTAAGGCTAAACACCGGGACGAAGTTGAAACCTACCGACATGCGGATACAATTGGCCGATGGGCGGATAACGAGGCCGGTAGGGATTGCCGAAGACATCCCGTTACAAGTCCCGAGGGGAATATGCTTGCCATGTGACTTCGTGATCATGGACGTTAAGGAGGAGGGAGATACGTCATTGATACTTGGACGCCCGTTCCTCGCCACCGCCGGAGTCATTGTCGACGTGCGAGAAGGTACCCTAACTTTAAACGTCGGCAACATCGAGGTGGAGCTTCACATTCCTAAGGCTATGAAACACATGCCTTACCACGAGGAGCTTGACTACATGGACCTCCTTGATGAGGTAATTGAGGAGGCGACCCCCCACTCGATTGGCGCTCTATTCGATGAAGATTTCGAGGAAGGCCCGGATTTAGGCCAAGATGAGAAGAAAGATGATTCCCCCGACCTCTCCGCTGAAAATGATGAAGGCGACGCTGATGTCGCAAGGATTCGAGAGCTCTGCAAGCTCTCGAAATTGAAGTCTCCGAAGAAAGCTCCGCCGAGACGAAAATCGGCGTCACCGGTGAAGCCGTTGACCGGAGCAAACGCTAGCTTGGGGGAGCCTTCCCTCAACACTATTCGAGATGGGAGACCACCGAGGGAGAACACGCCGCCGCAACTTCCGAATCCAAGCGTTCTCCCCAGAAAGTTTGACGGGTGCATCTCATATGCACCAAACATCCTGCATTAATTGAAAATCATAGGGGGTCGAGCTCACGACCTTAAACGAGCGCTTGTCGGGAGGCAACCCGACGGTTATTGCTTTATTTTCATTTTTCTTTTATTTTTGTTTTAGAAATTTTTAGTGTTTTTAGTCGTTCGCCCAAAAATCTTGTGATAACGGGTCCTATTTTTCCTGACAGGAGAGGAGAATGAGGTACCCATCATTAGGAGGATGCGCGAGGTGACGAGGAGCGCCCCAGGAAGGCGCTCGATGCTTAGGAGGAAGATGAAATCGACTGGAGGAAGAAAGACGGAGTTTAGAGCCCAAACGAAGACAAACAGCAGAAGACAAGGCTCACTCGGCCGAGCATACTAGTCACTCGGCACAGTACACAAGTTCGTCTGGACGAGCCGCTCACGAACAAGGGAAGTCTGCTGTACCCAACTCTCTGTTTATTTTCCTGATTTCAATATAACTGCTACTCGGCCGAGTATATATATTCACTCGGCCGAGTAAAACGGATACGCTCCTAGGGCGAGTCTTGCCGAGTAGCTTGAGCCACTCGGCCGAATGGACTTACTCCACTCGGCCGAGGCTGGCAAAGCCACTCGGCCGATGCGATAGCGGGTAGGGATTTTTCATTGATCTCGCTCGGCCGAGTGACCCCGTCACTCGGCCGAGTCGTAACTTTTCCTATAAAAGGGGGCGGGGTCGGGCTCGTTTTTCGAAACGACGCAAACATATTTTTCCCCGACCCTTCAGCTCCCTCGCCCGATCTCGCCCCTACTCGCCCGACCGCCGTCGCCCCGCCGCCACTCGGCCAGCCACCGCCGGCCGAGCCCCCGCCGCGCCTCGCCCGAGTCGCCGCCGGCGGCCACCACTCCGGCCACCTCCGGTATCGCCCGATTAGCCTATTTCTCCTCTTTTTGTGTATTTTTTGAGGATCCATGTGCTTAACGAACCCCAAACCCAAATTAATTTCTATATCTATCTATTATACCCCTAATGCTCCATACGTTTTGAATATTACCCGCTGATATCTCCATTTCATGCGCAGGTTGTTTCTGGGAGCTTAGGGGAGCCCAGGGGAGCTTCTAGGGACTGATTTGGGCTTCGCGGAGGTGTTGTCTTCGCACGCTTCCATTTCTTTGCACTCACGGCGTGTCAGGGTACACTCTTTCCTTTATTTTGCACACGCCGCACTTTTTACTCTTTTTTGGCGCGCGCTCGGGGCCCATATGCCGCCCCGGACACGGCCGCGGTCGAAGAGAGCTTCCGCCAAGCGGAAGCGGTCGGATGACGCCGGCCCCTCCCATGAGTTGGAGGACTCTCCTCCGCCTTCTCCCACACACACCGTCCACCCAGCACAGCCTGCAGGCCCCGCACACCCCGCACAGCCTGCAGAGCCCGCACAGCCATTACACCCCGCACAGCCGCTCCCTGCCGCTCCACAGCCACCACCTCCGGCTCCACTTATCGGGCCGCTGGGGATCACGTTCCGGAACGACGCACACCGCGTCGCTTTCGAGCGTATCTCCCAGCGCTCGATCGTACCCTCCAGGTTTGCACACCTTGCCGACCTAGGACGCCTGGGGGTACTAGAGGGGATGCTCACGTTGTACGACAATGTGGGCTGGCGAGATTTCTTTCAGGTGTCGGCGGACACGTTTATCCGCCCGACACTTGAGATACTTAGTTCGATCGCCCGGACCGACGAGGGATGCTCGTTTTGGTTCATGGACCGGGAGTGCCAGGTCACTCTCGGTATGATGAGAGCCTTCTTCTCGTGGCCCGATGTCCCCGGGGCCGACCGAGGTTACGCCCCCACCCATATCCCCCCACCTTCCTTCGACGCCGGTGCCTTCTGGGCCCGGATTACGGGTCTTCACGCTGCCTTTGAACCTAGTAGGGCCAAGGCCTCGGCCATTGTCCATCCCTGCCTCCGTATAGCTCAGCGCCTTATGGCGACGACCTTTTTGGCCAGATATGAGCCGGGCACGATGTCCACGCCAGAGCTCTACATGCTCTACGCGATAACACGGCCCAGAGCTCTATCTAGGGATGGCGATGAGCTGGTCCCCGCCGTCGTTATTGATGTCGCGGCTTGGTTTTTGGACCGCATCATTGTATCGGTGGGCGCTCGCTCACCAATATGCTGCGGCGGCCTGATCACCTTGCTTGCTCTTATGACCGGCGAGGACTTCCCCGACGACCTGCGACGAGCACCGGGCCCCACTTCTCTGTCGATTGATGTTATGGCCCGGATGAAGATGCTTCGTCCGCACGGTGAGCGACACTGGGTCTGGTTGCACGGCCCCTTCGGCGCCAATTACATGATTCTTCCGAGCCCAGCTCGGACTCAGATTGCACCAGCCCATGTGGACTGGCTCCCTGCGATGGATGTTCTCATCCCAGCTGCTTACGTGCTCGAGGTCGAGGAGGCCGAGCATGCCCATGCTGCCCACGCTGCCCCCGCAGACCCTATTGCACCTGCCGAGCCTGCCGCCCCTGTTGACCCAGTGGCCCCTCAGCCTATTCCCGATGTTTCCGCTGCTCCTGACATCTCTGTCCACACCTCTGTCGGTGTCGGGAGTACCTTAGCTGAGCCCACTTCCACTGCTTCCGAGGCTGTCACCACCACCACCGGCCCTCTGTATGCTGAGCCCGTTTCCTCTGTCCCACCCGAGCGCCCGCCGACCATAGTTGAGTGCGGAGAGCCCTCTTTTGCCACCGCCGTTGAGACCTCTGTCTCCGCCTCTGTCTCCACTGCTGCTGTATTTTCCGAGAGTGTCGTGGCGTCTGTCCACACTTCTGTGCCACCGACCTCTCCGGCCGCCTCGCTGTCACTTTTGTATTCTTCTTTCGTTGCTGCTGCCTCCACTTCTCACCGTCCTACCCAGCCTCGCACTGAGGCCAGGCCCCCACTTGCGAGTGCAGTACCTTTTGTTCCCTTGCCTGCTGAGCCCGTCACCTACGCCACCAGAGTACGCCAGCCCCGACCTGCACAGCCCAGACCGGTGCGTCCCTCTGCACCACCTCCCCCTGACACTGTACTTCAGAGCATTCGTGCTCTAGAGGGGGCGGTGAGTGGCCTCAGAGGCGACCTTAGGACCCTGTCCGCCACCGTCACCGATATGGCTCACCGCTTCGACCTGTTCCCGCAGATTCACTACTGTCTTACCCAGGTCCTGGAGCGTCTCCCCCGCGTACCCCCACCCACCCAGCAGGTTCCCACCCCCACTTCCACACACACTCAGCCTGCTACCACTTCCACACCCACCCCTGCTCAGCAGCCTGCACCACCACCACGACCTCCGCCTCAGGACGGAGACGGCGCAGCACCACCTTCTTAGGCACCCTTGATGCCATCGATTTTTTTTGCCGTTGTGCTGCCCGTTTCTACTGGGTCCTGATGCATTTTTGACCACCTCCCCTCCCCTCACTTATTTTGGGATTCTCATTCTGATCGTATCTTTATATATCTTTTTTGGGAGAGAGGGAGAGTTTTTGGTGCCACCCATATATATCTGTATCACTCCTATCTTTGCATGCATCATGTCCGCATCATATTTTTCGTTTCTTTATTTTTATTCTCTTTTTTCCCTCATGCATGCATCCTCACTTACCCCTCTCATTACTTGTCTCTCGGTGTGCCACACTTTGCACATTGAGGACACTGTGCCATTTAGCTTGGGGGAGTGAGTTCTCACGTTCTTTTTCGATTTGCCACCTTTATTTTTAGTTTTTCACACCATTTTCCGCTTTTGCACTTATTTTCATCATTTTTCTTTTATTTCACCATGCATCACGTTTTTCTTATTTTTCTGTGTGCCGCATTGTAAATAGTTCTATTTTCCCTTTACCTTTATTTTCTCTTTCATCTCATGCTAGAGATGACTTTTCTATGATGATGATTACGTGGAGTTAGCTTACTCTATTTGCATGCTTTATTTGTCATGTCTTAGATTTTATTTCTGATATCGTATGCTATGACTTGCCTTGCATCAAAGATAGTAACCCACACTTTTTCCACATGAAAATGGATGAAATTTTATTATTAGCTGAGTCTGAATATTCATATGTATGCTATCACAGAAAACACACCAAGATTCACGCATTGAATGCCTATATCTGGAGTACCGATTTCTTTTCCTACATCACTTCTATATGCATGAATTGTACATTTCACTTCAGGATGATTGAATGATGTTAGTTATGATAAATCTGGATTAGTTAGCTTTTTTGTGATCGAAACTGAGTAGATTAGATTACCCTGCTGAAGTTGTCGTGCATGTCTTATAGAGTGAACCGAGAGATATATTTATTTCTTTCTCCACAAATCTTGAACATTATTTCTCTACTTTTAAAATCATTGGTGAATCTCCCCTTAGCGATTCTATTATATGGCATTTTCCCCCGCTATTAATTCCTAGCTCCAAATATCCCAAATTCTTCAAAAAAAAGGGAGAAAAGAAAATATTCTTGTATATCATTATCTCTCTTTGAGTTGGGATCGTTGTGTATATATGCTATATGAAAAAAAAAACAAAAGAAAAAAAAAGAGAAAAGAGGAAAAATCCTCAATAAAAGATCCCATCTCACTTTCTTTCTTTCTTCTCTCTTTTCGTGTTCATTTTTATTTATTTTGGAGCTTTATAAAAAATGGAGATGTGAATATTTTTTATGCCACCATGCTTATAGATAAGCTTGTGGGAGGGAATCCATTGATGTGTGAGAGAGTGACTACTTGACGTTGCACGACAACCTAGGCTAAGTAATATTCTATACTCGGTGAGATTATTTCTAGCTTTACTAAGTCCAGAAATCTAAGCCTAGCATTCATATCATGAAATCCACACTTTTCTATTCTCTCTATTCTATTGTGTGATACTCTTATACTCCTCATAGAAAGCATTCAATTGAAAAGTGTGTGATCTGCGATTTGTATACCGCTTTAAATGATTCAGACGATGTTAATTCTAAAATTATTCCGTTTTTCATGATTATATCGTTGTTCGTGGGTTTTCTATTTCTATTTGCACTATTATACTATGATATCGAAATAGAATTCTTTGACATGTGTTTTTCATTCAGTGCATGCTATATGAGTAAGCGGAACCCACGTCCTGAGAAAATGATCTAGCAGCTTCCCTCTTCGATTCTTTCTTTCTTCTTTGTTTTTATTCCGTTTTTCATTCTTCTTCGTTTTTCATTTTTCATTTTTCGCCGTTTTCGTTTTCCGAATCCACCGGGTTCGCCTTTTACTTATCTTCCTCGAGGACGAGTAAGAGGCAAGCTTGGGGGATTTTGATCACTCCTTATTTTACACTTTTTTCCCGCATGTTTGCATGCCATTTAGATCGCCCAAATCATGTTTTTCACGATATATCGACGATATTGCGATGATTTTCACGATTTGTTGTTTTTGTCGCATTTCAGGTGATTTGGCGCGATTTGGAGTGATCTCGAGATGCACTTACTCCAGAGGGTCACCGACGACCTCCCCAAGGGGTATTTTGCTGTTGGAGAGGAGCGAAAGAAGAACGGACGTCGCAGGAGCGATGAGGAGGCCAAAACAAGCTGATTGGGCATTTTTGGTGTCCCACTCGGCCGAGTGGAGGATCCACTCGGCCGACCAGCGAGACACCGCTCGGTCGACCAGATCGGATACGTTTTATACGTGCACTCGGCCGAGCGACGGAGACCACATCGGCCGAGTGACGAGACCCCGTCCGCCCGAGTGGCGCCCAGACGAAGCCATTCAAAAATCGCCAAGTTACTGTTTTTTCGTCTGCCTGAGCTTCAGAAGACCCACTCGGCCGAGTGGATAATCCCGTCCGCCCGAGTACCATGAAGCCATCGGCCGAGTGACGACAACTCACTCGGCCTAGCGACTCCCGAAGTGAAGACCCCTGAAGGCCCCGACTTACTGGAAATTTACAGGGTTTCTCACTCGGCCGAGTGCGACGTGCTGCCTGTAGCGAAAATTGCGGATTTCAGGCTGCGCAGGGGTATTTTGGTCACAGTTTTTGGACGATTTTGGGGGGTATTTAACCCCTGTTTTTACCCTAGTTTTGAGAGCTTTTCCTTTTAGATTTTTGAGCCTTTTTAGACTTACTTTTTAGCTTTATTCTTGTGATTGGAGAGGAGACAAAAGTTGATTTTTGTTGAATTATTTGAAGAACTCCATTGGTTTGTGTCTCTCTTCTCTAAAAATTCTATTTTTATTGCATATCTCAATATTGTGATGAATTCTATTGCTTATTTCATTGCTTATTTTTGTGATCTTGCTATGAATTGTGAGTAGTCTCCACGTCTTGGGGCGTGGGGATGAACCCTACAAGCCCAATTTCATATTTGTGATGAATTAGTAGAGATTTTGCTAGAATTGTTATTTAGGGATTAGATTGGGATCGATTTACTACGGTTAGCTAGGAGTTCATACCGATTGGGATTTGCAAGAGATTGGGTCCCAATTCGATAGGAAACCCTAGAAATCCGAATTGGGTTGGAATCAAATTTCCGTAGTATCGGTTTGCAAGAGATTGGACCGATACTAGGGTTCCCGGTTGCAATTCCGTGCCGATACCCGTTTGCAAGAGATTGGACGGGTAGGAACTATCCCAACCTAGGTCGTGGGCCGAGTTTGCATGAGAGTGGGCTCGGTGCGCGATTGAACGATGATGTTGATCCTAATGCTAGCTTCCCTAGGCTAGGGTTTGCAAGAGATTGGACCCAAACCTAGGATAGCTATAGTCCGGCAACAGCGCGAGAGCGTGAGCTTGGTTCTACATTCAGTTGCAACTAGTTCATCCAAAATCTTATTTTAGCAATTTTGATACCGATGAACCACATTGACGAGATACGGTGAGTAGCGGGGATTCCCCATTCTCTAGACGTTCTTTATTTGATTTGATATTTCCGTACTTTGTCTGACGATTGTGACAGGATCGCCAAAGGCAAATTTCTTTCTTCTTAAATAGCCAGGTTGATTGGAACAAGCACGGTCATTCGTCCTCCCTGTGTTCGATATCCCGCTCGCCGCTATACCGTGCGCTTGCGGTAAAACTACAACCGTTCTTTGGGTTACATTCCGGAGTGATCAATATACACCCAGAGAACGATTGTAGTTTTACCGCAAGCGCACAGTCAAGTGGCGAGCGGGTATCGAACACGAGGAGGTGGTGTTGGCTCCAATCTATCTTAGGTTGGTTTGACTACGAATGTTTTATTGGTGGAGATGGTTATGGAATGATATAATGGAAATGGTGGTGGATGTTGGTGTCGGTGATAAAGAAGTCGGATAAAGTATCGATTCAAATTTAATACAATAAAAGAGTCTAGAGCTAGGGAATCCCCACTATGGATGGTCATACATCATTGTAAATAGTGAATCTCAATATTACTAGGCTTGTGTTGAGGTGAACTAGTCGTAACTGAATAGAGAACCAAGCTCACGCTCTCGCGCTATTACCGGTCTATAGCAACCTAGGATATGGCCCACTCTCTTGCAAACCCTAGCCTAAGCCACTAGCATTAGGATCGACATCATCGTCCAATCGCCCCTCGAGCCCACTCTCGTGCAAACTCGAGTTACGATCTAGGTTGTGATAGTTCGTATTCGTCCAATCTCTTGCAAACGAATATGTGTATAGATTTATAATAAAAATCCTAGCTTTGGTCCAATCTCTTGCAAACCAAGTCTAGAGAATCTCGATTATAAACCTAAATCGAATATCTAGGCCTTCCTATCGATTAGAATCCAATCTCTTGCAAACCCCAATCGATGGAAATCCCTAGCTATCCGTAATAAATCGATCACAACCTAACATCCTAGCAATTCTAGCAATTTAGAAATTCATTCATCACAAATCTGAAATTAGATCCGTAGGGTTCATCCACATGCCCTAGAACAACAAATCTACTCAAGCATAGCAATAACGATATGAGGATCAATAAAAATCATTGCTTGCATACAAAAAGATAGAAAAACAAAGATTCAAATAACAAGAGCAAAATACTTAGCTTTGATAAAGATCTTCAATCAAAATACAAGCTTTTAGATCCAAGAGGGGGCCTAGGGCATGGCCTAACCTCTAAAATAATACCTAAGAAAACATGTTGAGAACCTCCCTCTAATGGTGGCTACAAACCCCTTATATAGTCTCCCAAAACCCTAGCAAAAAACCCTAGAAAATCCCTCAAAATCGTGCCCAAAAACAGCCCAAACCGCCACTTAAAATCTGGGTCCGCCGCCGACTCGGCCGAGTGGAACATGTGACTTGGCCGAGTGGAAATTCCAGCACTACAGCGTCAACTTACAGAAATTCTCCAGATTTCATCTGACCTCCGATTGGTGTGTTCTTGGCTGAGTTGGAACCGTAATGAAGTCTACTATCCATAAAAAATATGAGAAAAATACTTTTATTGCTGAAATGATAGCATATTTCAAAAGCGTGAACGACTATCTGAAAATCTGGGCATTGCGTGTCCTCGGCGTCACTCGGCCGAGTTGACTTCTCTACTCGATCGAGTGGGATTCTCTACTCAGCCGAGTGACAGACCCTGTAAAATTCTAGTAAGTCGGGGGCCTTGGGGGTATGTCCTTGGAGGTGACTCAGCCGAGTGGCTTTACTCGCTCGGCCGAGGGGCATTCGGTACTCAGCCGAGTCGGAACCCTCAATCGCCTGACGGATTCCAGTAAATCGGCTCCTTAGATGGGTGGATTCTCCCGTGCCACTCGGGCGAGGGGATCTCCATACTCGGCCGAGTGGACTATCGTCACTCGGCCGAGTGCACGCTGATTTCCTTCTGTGGTGCGTGTTCGGTCTGGTCGGAACCCTCAATCGCCTGAGTGGTCTTCTTGCTCGGCCGAGTGGTCTTCTTGCTCGGCCGAGTGAGTGCTTCACTCGGCCGAGTGACATGCTGTAGATGCCCAATCTTCATTATTTCGCCTCCTCATCGCTCCTATGGAGTTCCTTCTTTTTCCACCCATCTTCCATCGCCGTTAGCTCCTAGATAGAGCCATGGGCGAGGCTCCGGTACATGTGCAAGTCCATTAAGCTCATTTTTGTTTTTGATCGCTCCATATTTCCTGAAATCCGACAAAAACAAGAAATAGTGAAAAGTAACGCAATATCATTGAATACTAATGAAAATCGCAATATGAGCAATCGAAATGGCGTGAAAACATGCAGAAAAAAGGTGTAAAATATGGAGTGATGACTGCTTCTTCTCGCCTCCTGCCCCTCTCTTCTTCTGCCGGATGGGGCGTGCTTCAGGGGTCGATGTGTAACTCATGGGCGATCACATCTTGGTCGACTCTGGGCATATCTGAGGGCAACCATGTGATGATGTCTGCATTTGTCCTGATGAGGTCAATTAGGTCTGCCCTCAGCCCCTCGGGGAGCTTTGTGTTGATCGACATTGTCTTGTCTGCTTTCTCTGCCACCGGTACCTCCTCTACATCCTCCACAGGAGCATGTCGTTGATAAGCGAAGTCCTTCAGATCGTTGATGAGGTCGATCGACAAGGCTTGCTCGGACCCTTTGTGTTTGGTGGAGCCAACGTAGAAACTTCGGGAGAGCTTCTACGATCTCTGCACATGTCCAACTCTGTGCAGTGTCTGGAACTTCACCATCTAATGCAAGAGTGAGGGGAGAGCTTCGACAGGAAATAAGAAATAATAATAACCAACAAATAAGAAGCAAGCTTGCACTCAATACCTTCCCTAGATTTATCATTAATGGCTTAGGATTACTGCCAATGTAAATGGACTTAGGATACCTGCCATGTTCTTCTCTGTCCTGCACAACACCCCCAAAAATCTGAGATCACATTATAGGTAGCCCCTTCCCCCGATTTCCCCTGCCCTCTGCTCAGTGTCGGGGTTCCGACTGACCGCCCGAGTTTTGACTGACCGTTGATGGAGTTTTGACTACATATTGCGTGCCTACCCCCTCCGATTACAACAGGGCAGCCATCATCAAAGTTACTATGTGGGCTAACAGAGCGGCTGCCACCGACGTTCCCAGAACCAAGTTGCAATCCAAAGTCAAGCTGTCTATGAAGTGACTTTAGTTTGTCTCCGCTTATCTCATTATGATGGTCTTTCCAAAGGCAAATACAATATCACATTCTTTCTTCATTCTGGGACAAATCATTAAGCAAGAAATATTGCATATTTTGAATATGAGCAGCATATACCTCACTTATTAAGGCAACACAGGCCTAATTTTACAACCAGAAACAATATATTAAACAAAAAAAAGAAAAAAATTTAAAAATAGTGTGCGCAGATACACATTCATAAGGCAAAATTTAACTCTCTCAGATCAAGGAAAAAACATTCTAATTTTGCTTATACAGGGTTGTTGCCTGACATTTCTACCACCGGACAAAATTCTTCAGAGATTGTGTGCGCCATCGGCAGGCAGTCAGGAATAAGGATCTCCGACATCTCATTGTTACATGCTGAAGCTCATTCTTTCGGATCTATGGCACATCTATAGCTCAGATGAGCGGTTGGCGTACTCCTGGACCAAAGCACCAAATAGAGATGGTTGCTCGATCAGCTTGGCCGGGCTATCAAATTCTTTAGCTCGACCTGTGTAAGAGATTTACCTTGATCGGAGCTTTGTCTCCGTGAGATCTAGGGTTCCTTTTTGTCCTCCTGACTTCATCGAAACAAACTGTCGTTGAGAGATCACCTCAACCCGATAGTGGATCTGAAGATCCTACAGCTTTATCCTTTCCATGCAATCACCGGTATGCCTTTCACCTTGCGAGGATTTCTCTTCATTTTGAAGTTCTTGTGGCATTTTGATCTGCAGAACCTGAAGACCAGCAAAAGACTTTGTGGTCATAGTGAAAGGACTTCCAATAAAGCAAGCACATAAATGGCTGTTGCTATCCCCAAAAAAAAGCCCATTGCTCTCCCCCAAAAACAGACTTGCTTTCCCAAGACAAATGGCTGGTTGCGAAAAGAAATGGGACCGACAAAAACTCAAAAATACAAACCATTCCTCTCAATTTTTAATCCCAACAGTTCATCATCCAAGATTACATCATGGCCCTCTTTCCATCAACCGGTTTGTCCTAGTCAGCTTGTCCTAGTCAGCCCTAAGATTCAAAAATCACAAGCAACTGTATAATAATAATATTAATAATATATATATATATAATGTAGAAAAGGTGGCACCTGATCTAATAGATCAGGTGCCAAGACACAAAAAAGGTGGAAAATACAAGCCCCACATGGGCTTGTACTTAGTGGGACCCACCTTTTTGTGTCTTGCACCCGGTCTATTAGATCAGGTGCCACCTGATCTACATGAATCCATATATATATATATATGTATGTTTATATATATATGTGTGTGTGTGTGTATATATATATAGGGCAATCTTCGGTTGCGAAAAACCCAAGCGAAAACCCGTGCGAAATTTTTTTTTTTATTTTTTTAAAATTTTTTTTTCAAAATTTTTTTTGATGTTTAATCCATACAATTATATACCCCATGGAAAATAATGGGTGAACCCGTTGGGCATTAGAGCACCCATCCACCCGTTACAAATTTAACGGTCTCAAAATGTGCGAATTTGTTGAAATGCCTTGATCGAAGGCCAAATGACATTATTTCTCAACCATTATTTTTTGAGGGGGGTATAACAACATATAATGAGGGTGGAAAAAAGAATTTTTGAAAAAAATTTCAAAAAAAAGATAAAAACATTTTCGCACCGTGCGAAATGTTCTCACATGAAGATTTACCTATATATACACATGTATATATACATGTATATATATACATATATATACACATCTATATTATAAAACAGGGATGTTATCATGGGTTTTGGATAAGAGAAATTGGATAAGAGATATTGGTTATGTGTATTGTTGTATGTGGATATGTGTATTGTTGTATAAGAGATTTTGGTTAAGAGATAATGGATAAGAGATAATGGATAAGAGAATTTGGTTTTGGTTATGTGTAATTGGGTGTGATGTTTATATAGATTGTATATATGGTATGAAAAATTGAGTTATGAGATATTGGATATAAGAAATCAAATCACATCACATTGATCACATCACCTAAAATTCAAATCAGGTTTTTTAAATTTTGAAAGTTTTCTTGGGGGGAAAACAAAATTTATTGGGGGGAATACCTCAGCCGCATTTTTGACTAACGCAAAGCAAAAAACACCCCGTCACGTGACTAACGCAAAGCAAAAAACACCCCAGTCGCATTTTTGACGCTGCCGCCCGTCGTCAATAATTTCCCAACTCCCTCATCTAAAACCCAACTCCCTCTCTCTAGCAGAAGCCGCCCCGCCGCCCTGCCGCCCCGCCGCCTTACCGCCCTACCGCCCTGCCATCTCCTCCCTCTCTCTCTCCTCTATTCTGCTGTGGCAGCTGAATCATGGATCTCTCATGGAAATCTTTTTGATGCTGGATCTCATGGAAATTTTTTTGAAGCTGGATCTCAAAGATCTCTCGAGGGTAAGATCTCATGGAAATTTTTGACTCTGAAGCTCATGAATCTCTCTAGGGTAAGATCTCACGGAAATTTTTGACGATGGAGCTCATGGATCCCTCCAGTGTTCACTGTGAGCTCCCTCTAGATCGCTCCTTGGCTGGGTAAGATATGATCTTTTGTAAAGTTCTAATATTTGATGGGTAAGCTCTGATCTTTGGTGGGTGATATTTTGTTATCTTCCAGGTGTGTTCTTTCCCTTAAAGATTGGATTTTGATTACTGGTATTCGTTAATTTTTAGTAACATCATCTAATGTTGAGCACATCTAATTTTGTTAAGTTAATTTTGAGTACATGGGTGCATGGTGTTTGTTGTTTCTGCTTTTTAAATATTCATTTTCATTACTGTCAACATCCCCTTCATTCACTCTCAAAAAACAGTGTTTTACATGGTGTTTGGTTGTTAATAATTTGTTACTCATGTTGTGGTAATAATTTACAGGGCATGGTAATAATTTGCAGTTTGTAAAATAGGTGATCACACCCCCCACAATTTAATTTTTTTAATCATGTTGTGTTTGTTAATAATTTGTTGTCATGTTTTTATACCCCAATAATTTTTTGTCATGTTCTCATGTTGTCATACCCCAAATTTGTGTGTTAAATTTGTTGTTATGTTGTTATTTTTGTTAATAATTTTTTAGAAATAAAGAGGAAATGAGAGCCATACCCCAAATCATTGTCCTAAAATTGATTGTGACAAACTGGCAAAGGTTTGCTTTCAACAACATTTTCAATTGTATTTTTCTAATACTGGATACAATGTTTGATATTGCATATCTACTTTTGTTAGTGTCTCTCTATTTCTCTTCAATAATAATCAAAATACTATGATTAATTAGAATGTTCTGATCAAGTACCTCATTCTTACATGTGTTCTGATCAATTGACAGGTTCTAACGTTGTGGTTTTTGATGGAAATTGCTTTCAAACCCTTAAAATTTTGCATCTTGGCAAGTAAATTGCAGCGACAAGCAGCTATACCTCAGTTTTTCATTTTCAGTACGTGCTTTATTTATTCGTGAATTATCTATTTCATTTAAGATGCCACATTTTCTCTCTAATCAACTCCATCAATTGGATATTGTCATGAAAGATATTATCTAACCAATCAACTCATCTTCATTACTTTCATATTTTAGATCTATTTTAGCCTCATTGTAATTGTACCAGATCTATAATTAATACTATGCATGCGGCAATTAGACTTGAAGAGATTTATTTGGTTTGGATAAAGAGGAGGTATATAGAAAAGTAACCCAGAAGAAGTGCTGCTTCCGAAATGTGAGCTTTATTCCAATTATTCTTAGTTAACGAAGATGAAAATAAAGTTGAACTTTGTCTGGTAGAAACCTTGACCTGAAAATTGTAACAGAAGATATCATCTGAATTAAGTTACTACCATTTCTCTTCAATTTTCTTTCGTGTGGCCTGGTAATCATCCGTTTAACATTGTTATTTACTTAGTTGGGAATAACCATACAAGAAAATACTATTTTGGCTTTATATACATACGGCATTATGGAAATTTGTCTATCTATTGATTTTTGAAATTGGTAATAATTTGATATAACCACACAAGAAATTGGTAATAATACTATCTTGGCTTTATAACCATACAAGAAAGAAGGCCGAAGATTTTTTATTTTTGAAATTGGTAATAATTTGATATAGGCCATAAACTGTTTGTTAAAATTCCTATATGACTGCATCGCAAGGACGGTGATGGAGGATGGGGTCCTATCTCTCTGGAGGCGGAACAGGACAACATCATCAGATATCATCCCCCCGTCGCCCTCAATTTCTATCTCAAGGTAACAAATAACAAATATTTTGCTCTTTTTTATTTGTTGAGTCTCACTGAACCATACTTAAATCCGATGGAATTTTTTTTCAATTTATTTTAGTTGGGACTTTGAGTAAAAGTATAGCTCTTAACGTTTTCATCAATTTGTAATGCTTGACTGATGAGATTAATTATCATATCATTTTTTTCTGCTTAAAAAAGGAAAGCCCAGATGGAAAATCAAATTTCTCTCTCCCTCTCTCTCTAAAATTTTGTTTGCTATTGTGTTATTGTGCTAATTCAACAAAAAAAGCTCGCAATTGAATATTTTATTCTCATTTATTTTGATAGATTGGCAACGAATTTGGCCCATGAGTTGATTTAGAAGTAGCAGGACGAGTAGGCTGAAATGGGAATGCCTCTTAATGCACTGGTTTTTACCTTAAAACTGTTGTGATTTTATTATAGATTTTACTAGGAAGATTTGTTTAGTTGTGATTTTTTAAAACTGTAGTTAAAGTTTTTTTCCTTACCCTGTGCATTCGCTTGAATTTTGTTCAAACATATGCGTTGTAAATTCGTGATTGTTCATCATTTCTTAAGAAAATTAATTTGAATAAATTAGAAACTTATTAAATTTATGTTGTCATCTTGATTTAGTTATACCGAATTCACTTCTCTCTAAAAACTGCAGCTTATTTTAGTTTAGTCATAATACCTTCTATAACCAAATTTGATATACAACAGAAACCTTTCATATTGGGACCAGGTCAGCTACTGTTTGCTATGATATTCAGAATTCTATTGTTTGGTCCTAATATGGAGGGAACAATTGATCAGTTTCATTGTTTTTATGTTTATTTTGTTGTTTATTTTGATTTAATAAGAATTATGCCATGTCAAAGTAATTCACTGTAGAATTTTGTTTATATGGAGATTGTCATTGTAATTATGTTGTTTATGTGGAGATTAGAATTAAAATTTTTTAAGAGTAATTCACTGCTGTTTTAGAGTAATTCCAGGAACCTTAATTTTGATCTGAGATATTAGAAGATAAATGTATGTTAAAACACTGACTTGAGCTTCTTTGATTCGTAATAAAAACATATTTTTTTAATTTTTCGATGAAGTTATGAGATGTGTCTTTTCATTTCTAATTAATTAATGTCTATTTAGATCCATGATCACTTCTTCACTTAATTCCTTCAATATTTTTGTGGTATTTTCATTTTCTTTTGTAGCTGAATGTGTGGAGATATGTCTCGCCCCCCTCTCATCCCTTCGTGGAAGCTCAACTTTGACCCGAGATAAAGGTATGTGAAAACCCGACTTGGTCTCTGTTGATTCTTCATGAAAACATCTTTTTTTCAATTTTTTGATGACTTTATGAGATGGGTCTTTTCATTTTCACGTAATTACTGTTTCTGTAGATCCATGATCACTTCTTCACTTAATTCTAAGAATTTGCTTAGGACCCATCCTTTGAAGATTCATGAATTTTGGTGTTTTGTTTATAAGAATGAGTTAAACATGGGTTTTTGCTTGCATATCCATCAAATATGGAATCCCTTTTGTAGAGATGAGTTGTGCTTTTAGGAGGTTGATTGTGGAACTACTGGTAATTGGGGGTTGAGATGGGGTTTATAATTATGATTTTTTCAATCTTTGATATATATGGAAAGTTTCTTTTGAGAATTCACTCTTGGTCTTTTGTCAAAGTGTAGTTTTTTACTTGAAATTAATCTTTTTTATAGCAACAATAGATTTTAGAATAGAGAACGAAGGCATAATTTGGTGCTAAGGTTATGATAGGAAAAATATGCCATACTTGAAATACTTATAATTCATCGCTGTTGATATGTCAATTATAATTTTAATACATATTTCACATCTTATTGTCAGTTAAAGAATATGGTCATTTCCTGGTTAACATGTTAGCTTCTTATATGATGATCAAAATACAGACTCCAAGTCGCTGGCTTTCATCGTAGTATTAGATAATTGCAATTAATGATTGATATGTTCATTGATATGAATTTGATCATTTGACATTTGTATGTGATAACTACAGCCACAACAAGGTGGTTTATTTAGCTTAGAGAGTGGATGTTCATCATCAGGGTAAAATTTGTCAGAAACTTGATGATTTTTGATGAGTATCATTATTTGATCTTTTTAAGAGATAATTTTTTCAATCATTTTGTTGGGCAGGAACTTTCAGCTACATCATGGTCACAGGAAGAAGATATTGCCAATGCATGTGTGCAGGTATGAATTTGACTTGATTTAGAACCTTTTGGAAAAAAAATGTGTTGTCTTCTAAATTTGGGTGGTTGCACTGCTGATCACATGAGCTTCAACTGTTGAAGGAAAAACATGTCTTGGAGAGACGGCTTTCTAACTTGCGGATGGTCTGTATATTTTGGTGAAAGATGCATCTTCTGTGTAGATTTACCTTGTGTTTTATTTTTGTCCAAAGTCTAACTGACATGTGTAAATGTTTTCTGGACAATAGGCTCTTCATGAAAAGCAGGATGATGCCATATTCGATGCTCTGCAAGACCTAACGCACAGAAAAGAGTATATTGAAGAAAATATCCGATTGGCACATGATTTACAAGTAAGATATTGCAACCCATGGGTTAAACACGAAGTTGTTAAACAACGTGTTAGTACTTGCATTTATAGATTTACCATTTTCATCTAGATTAATTTTTACCTGGATTCATTTGGATTTATAATGCTTCCATTGATCTATTGACATTGCCTACCAAATTAGAAGCGGAAGGTTTGCATGAAGTAAGTTATTACAAGAACTTGGTACAAACTACAAAGTACTTTCATCTTGACCATAAAAGGTAGAGTTTAGGATTAATTCTGCATACAATAGGCAATGAGTAATCAAATAAATAATTCAGTTTGAGGAGAACTTGCTGTCTTTAACTTCATGTCCAATGATCTTATTATTTTTAAATTACTCATTACACAGTTTTCATATCTTGAAACACATAAATACATTTATGATAGGCCAACCCTTCCTTTTGTTACAAAGAACCTCACATAACAGAACAGAACCTTTTCACATGTCTATTACCATTGTCTTGATGTGTTTATTAATTTCAAGTCTTTTCTGAGTATAGATGAGCAATACTTTTGAAATTGATGATTTGGGATGGATTGCCATGGCGTTTGAAATCAAGCAAAACATGTCCAGAAAGACAATACAGTGGCAAAGAAATGAATTCTTATCAAATTGTTCCATCATTTTAGTATATATGGTGTTGTATGGATTCCTTGATAATCTCATTTTATGATCATGTGTTATTTAGCATGGATTAGGTGGGTTAGTGCTTTTTTCTGCATACTCATTTCCTGGATGATTTGATGTTTATTCTTTAAGCAGGCTGAGGTTAATATTTGCAACAATTTGAAGATAATAGGTCAAATAAAGAATGATGATTAGCCTAACAAACTGCTTTCCTAGGATATTTCCAAGGACATTAAATGATTTTAAACCTGTTAGCTAACCATGAATATGCATGCTTTAGCATGCTCCTGTATGGTTTTATCTGCAGAGTCAGCCCTTTTAAGTTCTAGCTTGATTGCTCATTTAGCAACTTACCACCCAGAACTTCTTGGGAATTATGGATGTTTCTAACGACTGAAATAGACTGTTACCTTTTAATTTTATGAAGGTTTCCTCATTGCACATTCTATTAATTCTCCCTAATGGCAGTCCTCAATCTCAGTGTTTTAAAAGCGGTTGCCTAGGCGCTTAAGCGGTTTGCTTTGTAGGTCTTAGGATAAGGGCTGCTGTGCTTAAGCATGCTTAAGTTGTTGACAGTACTACTCAGACATACATGCATACTCCACATCTTTTTGTTAAAGAAGCATATATTCAATGTAGAACATGGATATTTTTTATCAAATTTCAGTTCACTTCCAACAGCACATGGTTCTACAACAATACTTACAATCTATGTTTCACGAACAGGCTAACATGTACACGCCATGCCGACATGAAACAAATTATAAATAATACATATGACGTGTGTTCTACACACGTGTTCGACACGTATATAAGGTTATGTTTAATTTATAAATAAGGTTAAGTAATTTTTATATCAACAAACGTTTGCCTACCCTTATGAGTCAAATGTTTGTCTCCCTAAAATTTATAAATGGGTGCATTTTTGTCACAATAAAATTCAAACGTTTGTCTACCCTCTTATGATTCAACTATCACAAGAATCCTTAGGTTGCAAAAAAGGTTATGTTCATGTGTTTTTTCTGAATGTGTATAAAAACATGTATATCTGAATATTCAAATGTCATTAATGAATAAAATAATATTCAAAGTTAAATGAATTGTAAAAATAGTTTTAGTCAAATAAATCCTGGTATAATTGACGTCATATTTTAGTGAGTGAAGACCAGGTTTGCTTACATGCACAATTGATACAACATCAAACATGCACAACTGATTTCTCAACTGATTTGCATAATAAGCAAATTATGATGATGTTTTACCAATTATGATAAGCAAATTATGATGATGCTTAGAAAAATGTTTCAACATGGCATTTTTCCCCAACAAATTATTGAATGTTGTTTATTGCATACCTTCTGTGCATTTGTAAACAGTTAATTAGTGCATGACATTTTTTAAAATTAGTGCAAGTTATGTCATGTAAATTAGTGCATGACATTTTTTAAAATTAGTGTATGTTGTGCCATGTAAATTAGTGAATGTATCAACATTTCTGAACTGAATGTATGCCATGTTGTTCCTAAACAATTGTTTTTAAAAATTATGCTGAAAAAATTGATCATTTGTGCATGGCATACATTCCGTGTATTTGTTGTAAAAAATTAGTGTATGTGCACTGCAAATTAGTGCATGTTGTTTAATGCAAATTAGTGCATGGCATTTTTTAAAATTAGTGCATATTGAAACTCGCCATGATGAAACTCGCCATGGGGAAAATGATAAGAACTTGAGATCCTCAAATGTTAGCTTGGTACCAATGCTAGGAAACCTTGAAATTTTTCTCCCATTTTTAATCTTTACCTTCAAGTTTTGTATCTATGAATTTTGCAGCTTCACTTTTTGATGTAGGTTAAATGATGAGCAACATTTTAGTATCATGAATCTTGGGACCTTACTTTTAGCAACCTAGATTAAACGAAGCCTTTGTACATGACAGTTAACATTTAAGTTAAGTTTGTTACCCTGATACTTCTTATTCTTTTTTGTTCCTGTCAGATGACTGTAGATGTAGCAGCAGATACTTTGCATCGGGCTGGTGCAGTTCCTATCATCAGGTCCACTCCAGTTTTCAGCAAGCATGCTAAAGTCGAAATTTGCAGGTCCAGCCTGCTCAGAAGGTTTGAGGCCGTTGTATGCCGGTAGAAGGAGCACTCGACTGATCGATGGTGCCTTCTATGTGATCTACATGATGCCTACCACCTCATTTTGATTTGTTGTTGGATAACCATGATGTGGCTAATCTTCTTAATGCACCACAATGTATGAGATGCATGATTCTTCTCTAACTGTTGCTTGATGTCTGGTGGTTGCAAGTTTGAGTGGGTAGCTCTCACTGGGAGTGTGATACTATATGCATGTCCAGTTCATTCATATATGTTTAGAACTATAAATGATGTTTTAACACTGCCATCTTTACAATTTGGCAGCATCAAAAGTTATTTTGAGGCATTTTTTTCTTTTTTCTTTTTCCCCAGTCATCTACTGCTGAAATGCTTATAAAAATTTCTCTGTCCACAGAATATTCATAAACGATACCTGCTCCATTTGCCCCCACCCCCTCTTCATTACTGGATGTTGAATACTATTCTCATGTCAACACTCATAATATTAAGATTATGGCTAAAATATAATAAAAATGCAAGATTTGCTTCTGGAGCAACAGCTAAAGCTAGCTATGACAAAAAACGACAATGATGAATTCTATCCCAATACAGAAATAGCCACATCGACGCCCACGATCATGTTGGTGGAGTGATCCTTCGTGCACACTCCAGTGATATGAAAACTTTTTGATAGCAAAACATCCAAGTGAACGATGACAATTTTTTTAGCAACCACAAATAAAAAAACCATTGCACTAAATTCTCTTGAGAAACTAAATTTTGTGGAGAACTAAATCTGAAGGAAATTAAATTTAAGGCAGGTACTAAAATTTTTGGGAAGAATTAAATAGTAATTATTGTGATGTAACTATTGTTCGTTTAAAATTAGGAGATCCAAGATTTTGAGGGGATGAATATTTTAAATGAACGTGTGAACTAAATTTTGGAAGGACTAACATTTTTGAGTGAACTAAATAACAATTATTGCGCTTTAATTATTATTGTTCGTTTAAAATCAGGTATCTACGATTTTGAGGGAAGCAATATTTTAAAGAATAGTGCCATTATGGCACATGTTAAATCTTAATGGAACAAAATTTTGTAGGGCACTAAAATTTTTGGGGAATTAAACTCTATGTTGGGAACTAAATTTTATGCGACCTAAAATTTTTATAGAACTAAAAAACAATTATTGTGATATATTTATTATTTTTCGTTTAAAATTTGGGGATCTAAGTTTTTCGTGTAAAATTTAGGTATCTAAGCTTTTGAGTGGGGAATATTTATAATGAACCGTGCCCTTAGGGCACGTGTTATGACTATACTCATTCATACATAAAAAACAAATACATCGTTAAGTGATGAAATCTGCAAGGAATTGCAATTGCGGTAGCACAACACCCTTATATCCTTGAGCGACATGGACAAATCTTCTCAAGAAACACTTGGCTATCAGCACAATCAACTCATACTTTAATTGCGAAGGCTGAAGGCGTCTGTGCCAAAGGTTCCCGCTAATTTGTTGTTCTGCGTCGAAGGTGCTCGCCGAATTTGTTGCTTTATGCCGAACTAAGATTTTGAGGGGGGTTTCTAAAATGAATCATGTCCACATTTTCAAGGGAACTAAGATTTTGAGGGGGGGATATCTAAAATGAATCGTGCCCACATTTTCGGGGGAAATAAGATTTTGCGGGGGAAATATCTAAATTGAACTGTGCCCTACGGGCATGGGTATATACTATGCATTTATATATCACCATTATAAATACACACGAAAGAATAAATCAATGGTTGAAATTGGATTTTGATCTTGGTAAATCAATGGTTGAGATTGGATTTTGTGAAAATTTTAGTGGGAAAACTTAAATTTTGGGGGGAAAAAGTATATTGCGAACCAAAACTTTGAAATTAAAAGTGTAATGGGAAAGATTATGGAGATTAAATTTTGAAGGGCAAAGTCTCTTGGGAACCAAAACTTTGAAATTAAAAGTGTCTTAGGGAAAAATTGTGGAGAAACATGATCAATTAAATTAAACAAAGTAAAAAATTATCGTAAAAAAATTTATGTTAATACCGTCACAAAAAGTACTCGGAGGTTTGTAGTTCTACGTCAAAGGTGCGCGCCCGCGCCGAATCGCTAAATTTTTTACGCTAATTTGTTGTTCTGCGCCAAAGGCGTCTTTGCCGAATTTGTTGCTCCGCATCGAATGCGCTTGCCTGTTTTCCGCGCCAACATACAGTGCCCGCGCAATTTTTTTACGCTAATTTGTTGTTTCGTGCCAAAGGTGCCCGCACTGAATTTGTTGTTCCGTGCCGAATGCACTCGTACGTTGTTCCGTGCCGAATTTGTTGTTCTACTAAATTTTTTTACACTGATTTGTTGTTTCGCGCCGAAGGCGCCCGGGCAATTTTTTACGCTAATTTGTTGTTCCTCGCCAAAGACTCCCGCGCTGAATTTGTTGTTTCGTACCAAATGCGCTCGCGCATTTTTCCACGCCAACAAACAGAGGCCCGTGCAATTTTCTATGCTAATTTGTTGTTCCGCGCCAAGGCGCCTGTGTCGAATTAGTTGTTCTATGTCGAATGCGCTCGTGCGTTGTTCAGCATCGAATTTGTTGTTCCACTAAATTTTTTACGCTAATTTGTTCTGTGCCAAAGGCACCCGCCCCGAATTTGTTGTTCCGTGTCGAAGGCGCCCGTGTCGAATTTGTTGTTTCGCATCAAGGGCGTCCGCTACGAATTTTATGTTTAGCACCAAAGGCGCTCATGCATTGTTCTGCACCGAAGGCGCCAGCGTCGAATTTGTTGTTTCGCGTCGAAGGTGCCTGCATTGAATTTGTTGTTCCACGCCGAAGGTGCCCGTGCTGTATTTGTTGTTCTGCGCTGAAGGTGCCAATGCCAAAGGTGCATGTGCCGAAAGTGCCGTGCCTCTAAATATTTTTATGCTAATTTGTTGTTCTTTTAAATTTTGGCTGTGGGAATATTTTTTGGGGAAGAATAATTTCACGGGGGAAAATCTTAACTGAACTGTGCCCGTGGGCACGGGTTATGACTAGTATATATATATATATGAGAATAATGGGTATCATACGCCATATGAGAGAGGCCTCATATGCCCTCTCACATAAAGCAACCAAGTACAACCAAGTACAACCCCATGTGGGCTTGTACTTGGTTGCTTTATGTGAGAGTGCATATAAGTCCCTCTCTTATATGGCATATGATACCCATTATTCTACACACACACACAAAAGAATATGGATTATGATTGTATACATATGGTAGGTGTAGTGTATTCGTAATGATGTGGGTGTGTGATGTGTCCATATTTTCTATCTTTTCATAGCATCATTCCATTGCATTTCATGTCATATCCGCATCCAAATCCTGCATTTTCTTATGATACTGTACTTCTAATGCCATATTCGAGTTTCTAGAGTTTTGTGGATTTTCAGGGATTTTGGAGCGATTCGGGACCACTGTTGGATATGGACACATCCAGCATGCCCGTGAGCCTGTTGGCAAGGCTCTACCGGAGTTCGTCGAGGTTCGGGAGCTTATGGGAGGAGTGGAGGAGAATCTGCCAAGAGAAAGGAATCATTAGAGCTGTTTCCCAGGCGACTCGACCGAATAGCACAAGCTGCTCGTTCAAGCTGACACACAAGCCCAGTGGAGTGCACATCTTACTCGACCGAGCAGAATGGTGACTCGGTCCGAGTCGACCCATTTTCGAGCTGCATCTCACCAATATCATACTCGATTGAGTAGCACTTACTCGACTAAGCCAGCGGACAACTCGACCGAGCAAGGCATACTCGGGCTTAGTAGGCAGAGTGACATTTTGGAAGAAGGCTCCGATCTATTGGGAGCTCGACCAAGTAGGTGAGCTGCTCGACCGAGCAGCCCGGACCCTTCGCCCAAGCCAAGAACAGTGCTCGAACGAGCAAGCTTCTGCTCGACCGAGTCTGACTCGATCGACGACATGCGGGCTAATTTCGGGATTTTTTCGTGGGGCCCCACACGGATGCATTGAAGTGAATTTTAGACTAAAGGGAAGGTGTGCTCAGGGGAGAGCATTCATTAGGGTGTTATGTTTTTGAATTTATCTTAGATAGAAGGAGCGAAAAATTATTGTAGATCTAGATCTAGGTTTTAGAAATTGAGTTGTTTTTGGAGAAATATTGTATTTCTATTATTGCTTTTGTCTTGGAATCTGCGGGAATCCTTTGATCTCTATTGGCTATTGCTTATTTCTTATTTGCGGTACGTAAGATCTTAATCCCTCACTTGATTTTATTGCTATGATGTTTTCTACGGTAGGAACTATGTTTTTACTTGTCGTAATCACTATGTGTGAGTAGTTTTCCCTAGGGTTGATGGGTTAGCCCTAAGACTCTAGGAAAGAGATGTAGATCTGGATCTCTAGGTTGTATTAGGAATAAGGGGGATTATTTCGGTCGATCCATCCAAATCCCTAGGAGAACTCGTACTGAGATCATACCCACGGTCGGTGAAATTGATGAGCTTAAGGAGTACCTTTGGGATTTAAATAGGGAATTAATGGATCCAACCAAGGCTCATGACCATGCCTGGCTCGTGCCTTGAGGGGATCCACCAACGAACTATATCGGTACATTGACGGCTACCGCCATTGCGTCAATGAGAGCCACCGAAATACCTCGAAATTCTAACCCACGAAAGTGGCATGAGTTGAGAGATCAACCCCCTAAATCCAATGCAACGTAAAGATCTCATTCTAACATCAACCTCCGACTATCTTAGCGGTGATCCCTAAGGCCCTAGCTTCTTTTATTATCGAACCAACAACACCATCACAACAAATCTTCCCAAACCGACTGCTATCTCATTCTGAGATTTAAAGATAATCTGAGACCCCAATACATTATCACTGTCCCTGTGGGATTCGACAATCTTTTATTCTATTATTTGATACCGTCCGCTTGCGGATAGAGCCCAGAGCTGACACCTAAGAACCATACTACACCTAGCGACTGTGACACCGCTAGGTGGATTTTAGGTGTAAGTTCAGGGTGCGATCAAGTTTATGGCGCTGTTGCCGGGGAGGCGTTCCGCCATATTATCTATTTACCACAATTAGGTTGATTAGGTTGCGTTAAAAAAATAATAAAACAAAATAAAACAAAATAAAAAACAAAAAACATAAAAAGCGAGTTTTCCACACCACCGACTATTATTATTATCTTTATCTCTCTTTGTACCACTGACGTCTTTTCCAGGTTGTCTACTTTGCTTGATCAGGTACAGTTGGTGCAACGATGGTGCTTCCAAAGATGATGTGACCGGGTTCTATACAATCCTTCATATATCTCGTTGCTATATTCAATCAAGCTGATGGAGAATCTTTCAGGGAAGCCTTTTACAGGTTCGACGAAGCGTTAGGAATGTTCCAAACGGAGTCAAACTATGTGTGGGATGGTTTCCAGCTACTTCCTCTCTTTACTAGAGGATTGCAGGGATCCTCATTGGAATTCTTGAGGAGGATGCATCTGACAACCTTCGAGGAACTGAGATATGCAGTAGCTTTAGAGAGCTTATTGGACACAGCTCGATCTTCTGGCTTATTAGCCGTCGAGGCAAGTGATCCAGAAGATTGTGAGCTCGTCAATTTTATTATGATTCGTGTGTCTGCTGCAGGTACCATCGAGGAGGATATTCACGTTCATCTTGGGGGATGTATTATGCGCTTTGATATTCCCACTGCAGACGAGACATCGGCACCTAGCATTGTAGAGCCAGCTCACGCCGTCGTCGCCCCCTTGCCACCCACATGAGTCAGAGCAGCCTATACCATCAGAGGATATTATCTAGGAGGTCATGCCTACAGTAGCGGAGCAGACCATCGAGGAGGACGTGACTTCGGACGATGACATCTGCCCACAGATGGTGTTGGAACTTGGTATTTTCCATCCTCTCTTTCATAAGGTTTTGATGTGACAAATCAATACATTTCATGTTACTAACTCTATCTATGCAGATGTACAGATGCAACGCAAATTCATTTACATCACGCATATGATCAAAGTACAAGGAGATTCTGCAAAAACAGTATTGCTACTCAAGATTACGTGTGAAACACGTATCTACGGAATGATGCAATTTTTAATTTTTAGATAGCTTCAGGTCCTTGGTTATATCATATCATATATCCCTAAGCTCAAATCTACATCATCTCCTAACTCATTTGATCCTAAGTCAAAATTCGTATTTTTCAGAATTAGCCTACTAGGATTTTTCCTAGCCTACCAAAACAACTATATTTTGACTTGATACTTTCAGACAAGAATCTATCCGTTGTCTAGTCCACGTCATCAAAATTTTGTGACCGTTTGTTACCGTTTCAAAATTAGCAGGCTACGAATTTTCCTACCATGCCAAAATGCTTTTTGGACTGAAATTTTCCAGAACAGTTTCTGACCGTTCTCCAACGTTCCTTTCAGTTTCTGAACGTTGTGCAACGTCTCTTTTAGAGCCGTTCACAACTGTTTCTAAAACCTATAAAAGGAGGGGTACCCCCTCTCATTTTCCACACACTTTCCTTCTCTAAAATTCTGATTTTGTTGAAAGCAAGCCATTAATTTTCTTAAGCAATTCAGCCATTAGTTGTTCTTTTCTTATTTGTAAGAAGAAATCATTAGATTTCCTTCTTCATTTAAGAACGGAAGAACTTGGATTTTCAACATCATTTTGGAAAGTTGTTTGTGTTCATAATTGCAAGAAGAAATCAATAGATCTCTCTCTTCTTTTATGAACCAGAGAACTTTAAGTGTTGCGCTTCATTACATATCTTTTACATCTTGAAGTTCATCTTTTTAACCACCATCCTTGAATTCATTCTCTGAAATTTATAACAAGGCTATATGTGTTTTTCTATTTCTTATTTAATAGGTTTGAATCTCTGTTTAGAGATTGTACAAAGTTTGGGACACGGGGAGTGTTGCCATTTTTGTAAGTTCGTGCTTGCGGGGCAAGTGATTATAGTGGATTGAAAATCTCTACGGAGAGTAGAGGACTGGAGTAGGATCAACAGGATCCGAACCAGGATAAATATATGTGTTTGCGATTGGTTTAATTTTCAGCACTTGTCATTTTATTTCTGTTCCATCTTTGCAAATATTAGTAACGTTTTATTTGCAACATTTTCTTATATACACTATTCACCCCCCCTCTAGTGTATTGATCCATACAGGCTAAAATTACATTTGGTATCAGAGCGGGGTTAAGATGGCAGAATCAAGCATGAACGATGTTCCACACAACTACAACACAAATCAGCATCCTGAAGGGCACTCTCAAGTACGTCCTCCTCTATTTGATGGTTCTAACTACTCATATTGGAAAATACGAATGGAGATTCATCTCCAAAGTATGCATTATGAGATTTGGGACATCATAGAGACATGATACGAAAAGCCAACAACTCCTGTTGCTGAATGGACCGCCAACGACAAAGCTGCAAAAACCAACAACTCAAAGGCCATGAATGCTTTATTCTGTGCCATGGATAAACATGAGTTTAATCGGGTATCCCAGGCCAAAAGTGCTAAGGATATTTGGCATATACTTGAGGTAACGCATGAAGGAACCAGTAAAGTGAAGGAAACTAAGATTTTCATTTTGGTTCACAAATTCGAGTTATTCAAGATGAAGGACCAAGAGACGATTGGAGAAATGAACACCAGGTTTACTAATATTATAAATTCTTTAAATGCTCTTGGAAAAACTTACACTTCTCTTGAGCAGATTCGCAAGATTCTTAAAGCTTTGACTCCAGAATGGCGCCCAAAAATCACTGCAATTGAAGAAGCCAATGATCTTTCAACTTTATCTGTTGAAAATCTTATGGGTACCTTAATGGCCCATGAAGTTACATTACAAGATCAGAAAGAAGAATCAGAGCAGAAGAAGAAAGTACTTGCCTTCAACGCAACATCAGATAATGAAGATTCAGATGATGATATGGTATTTTTTGCCAAAAACTTCAGAAAATTCTTTCAAAAGGTAAGTATAATAATTTTAAATCTAAGAATACTGATTCTTCTCTTTGCTTTAATTGCAATAAGCCAGGACATATGAAGAAAGACTGTCCACTTCTCAAAGCAAAGTTCAAAAGTTCCAACAATGATCAATCCAGAAGAGAAAGGAGGTTTGACAAAATGAAAAAGGCATTTGCAGCAACATGGGATGATACTTCAGATGATGAAGATGATGATCTAAAGGAAAGTGCTAACATGTGCTTTATGGCACAAGATGATGAAGATGAGGTAAGTTCTTTTAATAACGAAGAATTACTTGATGCATTAAAAGATCTCTATTCTCGTTTCAAAAAATTGAATAGTCAACATAAATCATTGAAACAGAATAATGATGATCTTCTTATTAAATATCAAGAATTATCCTCTTCTAAGAACACTACACCAAATTCCATACATATTGAGAATACATCTTCTCAAAATTTGGATCTTAGTAAAGAGAATGATATTCTCAAAACTAAGAATCTAGAACTACATACAAAAATATCCGAATGGATAAAAGTATTTCATCACTAAAGATGAAATACGACGAGATGTCATCCAATGTTAATAAATTTAACAAAGGAAAGACTAATCTCGATGATTTGCTTAAAATTCAATATCCAGCAAATCATAGACAAGAACTGTGATATTCCAAAAAGGATATACCCAAGACTTATAACACTTCTTCCTCTTGTGGAAAAACAATTTTTGTTAAACCACAAAAGAAGAATCACACATTCATTTATACAAAGAAAGTAAACACTTCTACTTCTTCCTCACAAAGAAATGATACTAACATTCCAAAAACATTTTCTAGGAAACCTACTACAATTAGTATATGTGTTCCTAAGGATTCATGTTTAAATGATAGAAATATTTATATTTCTCATTTTATACATTCTATTAATCATTCTAGTGATTACATTAGAAAGCCAAATTCCACTTGGGTTTGGCTTCCTAAAATCTAATCCCAAGGACCCTCAAACAAAGGGTACCAATGCTTAATGTTTTATCTTTCAAGTACCTAGGAAAGAAAGATGGATTTTGGACAGTGGATGTTCAAAACATATGACAGGAAATATCAACTTTCTTTCAAACATTATATATAAAGATGGAGGCACAGTAACCTTTGGTGACAACAAGAAAGGAAAAATCATAGGCACTGGAACAGTTGGTAATACAAATCAGCCTATCATTGAGAATGTTCACCTGGTTAACGGTTTGAAACACAACTTACTTTCCATTAGTCAATTATGTGATAAAAATTACAAAATAGTTTTTGAACAAAATGATTGCATCATTTATGATTCTGATATGTCATCTATCTTATTTCGTGGTAAGCGTAAGAATAACATATATATATCTTATGCATGTCAGTTACCACTCATAATCATTGTTTAATGATTACATCAGATGATACTCTTTTATGGCATAAACGTTTTGGACACACTAATTTCAAAAATCTAGCACGTATTTCAAAACACAAGTTAGTCAATAGAATGCCAAATATTTCTTTCAAACACAAACATTTCTGTGATGCTTGTCAACAAGGAAAAATGCACAAATCTTCTTTTAAATCAAAAGAAGGTATCTCAACAAAGAGACCATTAGAACTCCTACACCTAGATTTGTTTGGTCCTTCAAGAGTAGCTTCTTTGAATAGAAGTAGATATGCATTTGTCATTGTTGATGATTATTCTAGATACACTTGGGTTATATTTTTGCAAAACAAGAATGATGCTTTTGAAGAGTTTTCAGTATTTTGTAAAAAGATACAAAAAATCAAATCCTCTAACATTATCACTATTCGTAGTGATCATGGGGGAGAATTTGAAAATGAATCATTTACCAAGTTTTGTAATGAAAATGGCATTACTCACAATTTTTCTTTTCCTCGTGCTCCTCCTCAGAATGGAGTAGTAGAAAGGAAAAATAGAACTTTACAAGAATGTGTAAGAACAATGCTTTGTGATAGTAATTTACCAAAATATTTTTGGGCAGAAGCTGTCGCAACTGCTTGTTACATTATGAATAAAGTTCTTATTAGGCCATTACTTAATAAAACTTGTTTTGAATTATTCTTTAATCGCATTCCTCGTGTATCATATTTTAAAGTATTTGGATGTAAATGTTTCATTCTTAATACTAAAGATGCACTTGACAAATTTGATTCTAATCTGATGAATGTATTTTTGTTGGATACGTAGCAAAGCCTACAGAGTATATAACAAAAGAACTTCAACAATTGAAGAATCACTTCATGTCATATTTGATGAGAATCCCTCATCTAATTCTCCCATCATTGATGATGAAGAGAATATATTACCTCTTTCTAATTCTTTAGATAATATGAAACTTGATGAAATTGATGCTACTAAACATTCTGTTGAGTCTATTTCAGATAATGCAGCTCTTCCTAAGGCATTTGCACAAGTTCCAAATCATCCATCAGAGTTAATCATTGGAGATATTACAGATGGTGTAAGAACTCGCTGCCAAATAGAGCAAATGGCACATTGTGCATTTCTCTCAACCATTGAACCAAAGAACATCAAAGATGCATGTGAAGACAGTTCATGGATTATGGCTATGCAGGAAGAATCAATTTCAACGGAATGATGTTTGGGAATTAGTTCCCAGACCATCAGATCATTCAATTATTGGTACCAAGTGGGTATTCAAAAATAAATTGGATGAATCTGGTCAGGTAATTAGAAACAAGGCACGATTGGTTGCACAAGGTTATAATCAAGAAGAAGGTATTGATTATGATGAAACCTATGCACCAGTTGCACCTCTTGAATCTATTAGGATGTTATTATCATTCGCTTGTTTTAAAGATTTTAAACTCTTTCAAATGGATGTTAAAAGTGCTTTTCTAAATGGTTTTCTTAAAGAAGAAGTTTATGTAGAACAACCTCCGGGTTTTATTCATGAAAATTTTGAAAATCATGTTTTTAAATTGAAAAATGCTTTATATGGTCTCAAACAAGCACCTCGTGCTTGGTATGAAAGACTTAAAAGCTATCTTTTAAATTCAGGATATTCTATTGGTAAAATAGATTCCACTTTGTTTATTAAAAATATAAAATCTGACATTATCATTATTCAAATATATGTTGATGATATTATTTTTGGTTCTACTAACGAATCTCTTTGTCAAGATTTCTCAAAAATTATGCAGAAAGAATTTGAGATGAGTCACATGGGTATACTCAATTACTTCCTCGGTCTTCAAATCAAACAAATGAAGGAAGGAATATTCATCCACCAAAGTAAGTATTCTAAAGAACTCATCAAGCGTTTTGGATTAGAAAGTTCTGCAGAAAAACACACTCCAATGAGTACATCTACTTCCCTCGACAAAGATTTAAATGGTAAGAGTGTTGATCAACGTATTTATAGAGGAATGATTGGCTCTCTACTTTATTTAACTGCAAGTAGACCAGACATTATGTTTTCAGTATGTTTATGTGCACGATTTCAGGCAGATCCTAAAGTTTCACATTTAACTGCCGTAAAACGAATTATTAGATATGTTAAGTATACTTCTGATTTTGGTTTATTTTATCCTAAAACAAACACGTTTGATTTATTATCATATAGTGATGCAGATTTTGCTGGTTGCAAATCAGATCGTAAAAGTACTAGTGGTACATGTCACTTTTTAGGACATGCATTAGTTTCCTGGTTTAGCCAAAAGCAAAACTCTGTTTCATTATCTACAACCGAGGCAGAATAGCCGCCGGTTTATCATTTCCTCAAATTTTATGGATGAAACAAACTATTTCAGACTATGGCATTAATTGTTCCACATGCCCTATTATGTGTGATAATACCAGTGCTATTAATTTATCTAAAAATCATGTGCATCATTCACGTACAAAACATATTGATGTACGTCATCATTTTTTAGATGATCATGTTCAGAAAGGAGACATTGTTTTAAAATTTATTTCTACTGAACATCAAGTTGCCGATATTTTGACTAAGCCTTTGAAAGAAGAATCTTTCATTAAGCTTAGAAGAAATCTGGGTATTATTAGTGACTCAGAATTTGATTTCTAAATATGTTTATTTATTTTTTATTTTTATGAATTTTTCTATGATTTTCTGACTTCTATTTATTTTTAGCATGTTACGAAATTTTGTAGCATGCCAATTTTACAAATTTTTTCAATCTTCTCTGTATTATGCCTGATTTGACCCCTGGTTTTCGGATTTTTTTACCACTTCTCATCTATCTTTCAAAATATTTATTCTCAAAATCAAATCTCGTATCAAAATTCTTACCCATTATCTTATACTTTGTCTCTATCCATGCTTACTGTTGATCTTGTTGATCTCTGTCCTGCCACATGGATACTTCTCATTTGTTTTTCCCGATATCCTCTGCTTTTCACATTGGACAAAGCACTGACATTCGTTTTCGTCTTAGAACTTTCCCTTGCATTTCATTCTTCCAAACAACTGTACTTCAGTCTCTCTGTTGCCTTGGACTAAGATTTCACAAGCCGACAAATTTTTTTTTCTCTTCTGCCACTTTCCGAGGACAAATACGCAACCACATGACACTTTCCTATTTATTCTCTTTCACCAACCGCCACTTCCTCCCGTTGGAAATACACACATCCTTATTTTTTTAATATATTCCTTCACCAACCTGATTCAATTCGGCATTCTCTTGTCTTGGAAATATTCATAACACTTAATGGCTCTTTCTATCTCTTCCACTTGGTTGCCTTTCATTGGTCCAAGCCACCAACCCGTTCTCTCCTTGTCTATTTGGCCTGATATTTACGGCATAGCATGGGGCACTCAACATTATTTAATATTTTTTAAAAACAAGAGCACTCCCTGGCATGGCTTTATTTCGGCCTCTACATTGCCAATTTAAGTTATTAAATTCTTTGTATTGTCATTTCACCTCTCACCCACTCCTATCCATTTAATTTCGGCCTGACAATTGTCTAGGAACTCCCTTTGCCTATTTTTTTTCCCGGCCTACCTCCTCCTCTTTGCCTTAAGCTTTATTAACTCCTCTTTTATTATTTCTTGTTCCAAGATTTCACCTACCCCATTAAACTCGGCTTGAGTTGCATTACTTTTCTTCCTTCCCAATGCGCGTAGGGCCTCTACAATTTATTTTTTTTATCTTTGTTTTTAAGACTTCTAGGTAACTTCTTACCTGTTTATTCTTCTTCTCTTATTTTTATATACGGTTCTATCTCCAACGGGTCCTTTTTGAAACCAACGGGTACGCGCTTAATGCAACCGCCGACTTCTCTTCTTCTTCCCGTCTGTTTGGTTTTTGTATTTTTGAACATTTCCGTTGTTCAAACTTCTTTCAGTTTTAACAACTGCTCCCACTTCCTATCATGGCATCTGACCGGTTTTCTTTTCTTCCTATTTATTTCATTCACTTTCTTATTTCTCTTTCCCATTCTTTGTTTACCTTTCTTTCTTCTCTCCTTCTTCTTCTCTCCAATCCCCCATGGCCGACCCAACCTTTCCTTCCACCACCGACCGTTTTCATTCGGAAGCCGCTAAAGATCGCTATCTTGGCTTCGAACCAACCCGCTTTCATCCAGAACGATACCTGGACTATGGCACGCCAACAATGATGCATGTCAAACAACTCCTCGCGGTGGTCGGACTTTATCAGATTTGGTCGATCACGAACAAAGTCCCATATTATCCCACTCTTGTGCGGGAGTTTTATGCCAACCTCGAGACTACTGTTCACCGTGGCCAAAAGTTCTTCTCAACCATGGTTCGGGGCGTCTGTTTTATGGTTGATAGCAACAAACATGCCGCAATTCTCAACCAGCCTCCAGAGAATCTTGGTCTCCTTTCATTTGCTATGGACGATGCCATTATCCTCTCTCGCCTCGCCCCAAAAATGACCCCCCATATGTCTGCAGCCAAGCTTCGACCTGAGGCTCGCATCATTCACAAAATCATCATTCACAATTTGATGCCAAAAGCCGGTTCTGTGAACTACTTGAGTAACGCTCATCAACATTGCCTTTATGACATTATGGGCGGTTTTCCCATTCACTGGGGCCACTTGTTTCTTCGCACTCTCATGAAGCTGGTTACCACTCACTTTTACTTGCCGTGTCTCATCACGCTGATCCTTCGAGCGTTTGGTGTTCCAACCGATGGTGAACTTCTGCTTCAGCATGATGTTCATATTGATGAGAACATTCTCCACAGCATGGGACTTCCCGGTGATGCTTCTTCCTCATCCGATGACGACGACGACCACGCAGCTTCCGATGATGACTCTTCGCACCCTACTGCTCCGACTGCTCAATCTCGCGGTCAAGCCTCTTTTCCTGGCTCTTCCCGATCCCGCTGCGGCAAGAAAGTCCACGCTTCTAAGGATGGTGTTAGTCCATCTCGCGAGACAAATGCTGTTCTCCTTCATCGTCTGTCTACCCAAGTCGCTGACGGCTTCGCTGGAATTCAGATCCAAATGAGTAAATATGACGAAGTCCTCCGCCATCACTCTACCGTCCTCGAACAAATCCAAGTTGAACAATCTTCCCTTTGCTCTTCCCTGGAATCCGAGAATATCCTCCCTTCCCGTCGTACCCGCACCCGTCGTTCCTCCCCAGGCTCATCATCCTATCATCCTTGTTGATTTCCCTGTTTCATTTGTGTCGCATCATCTCACTGCCTGCTTTATTGCTCTCTGATCCTTTGCATTTTTGGTACTCCTTGCCTCGCTTATGACCTTGCCTTGCCGAAGTTATTTGGTTGTTCGGTTGCTCTGATCCTTGTTGGTTATGTCGCTGGTTCTGTATTGTCTTGGTAGCTTCGTATGTTGGTTATTTTAGTTCTAGGTTTATCATGGCTGTTTTATGTACTAGGCTGCTTGGTTTGTGTATGTTGGTCTCTCGGATGTGTGATCTGTACTAGGTTGTTTTATCTTGGTTATTTTAGTAATATATGATAGTTATTTCGTGTACTTCGACTCTCTGATCATTGTTTACATAAATGTTAGTTCCTTTTGTTACTTATGTGCTCTTATTAATATTCTGTCTCTGTTATTTTTCCACTTTCCTCCGTTTTCTCATTTGGCCTGCTACAAAAAATCGTAGCTTGCCAATTTCTCTTTTCCACTTTTTGTGGATGACAAAGGGGGAGATATGTGTATATATTCAGGGGGAGTCTATATGAATATACTCAGGGGGAGTAACATTATTAACATCACATTACATATCAACATCACATTACACATCATGTTAATACACTCATTAAAACTTATTAACACTTGTTAACTCACTTTTTATACTTCATTATTTGTCATCATCAAAAAGGGGGAGAATGTTGGAACTTGGTATTTTCCATCCTCTCTTTCATAAGGTTTTGATGTGACAAATCAATACATTTCATGTTACTTACTCTATCTATGCAGATGTACAGCTACAACGCAAATTCATTTACATCACGCATATGATCAAAGTACAAGGAGATTCTGCAAAAACAGTATTGCTACTCAAGATTACGTATGAAACACGTATCTACGGAATGATATAATTTTTACCTTTTAGATAGCTTCAGGGCCTTGGTTATATCATATCATATATCCCTAAGCTCAAATCTACATCATCTCCTAACTCATTTGATACTAAGTCAAAACTCGTATTTTTCAGAATTAGCCTACTAGGATTTTTCCTAGCCTACCAAACAACTATATTTTGACTTGATACTTTCAGACAAGAATCTATCTGTTGTCTAGTCCACGTCATCAAAATTTTGTGACCGTTTGTTACCGTTTCAAAATTAGCAGGTTACGAATTTTCCTACCATGCCAAAATGCTTTTTGGACTGAAATTTTCCAGAACAGTTTCTGACCGTTCTCCAACATTCCTTTCAGTTTCTGAACGTTGTGCAACGTCTCTTTTAGAGCCGTTCACAACCGTTTCTAAAACCTATAAAAGGAGGGGTACCCCCTCTCATTTTCCACACACTTTCCTTCTCTAAAATTCTGATTTTGTTGAAAGCAAGCCATTAATTTTCTTAAGCAATTCAGCCATTAGTTGTTCTTTTCTTATTTGTAAGAAGAAATCATTAGATTTCCTTCTTCATTTAAGAACGGAAGAACTTGGATTTTCAACATCATTTTGGAAAGTTGTTTGTGTTCATAATTGCAAGAAGAAATCAATAGATCTCTCTCTTCTCTTATGAACCAGAGAACTTCAAGTGTTGCGCTTCATTACATATCTTTTACATCTTGAAGTTCATCTTTTTAACCACCATTCTTGAATTCATTCTCTGAAATTTATAACAAGGCTATAGGTGTTTTTCTATTTCTTATTTAACAGGTTTGAATCTCTGTTTAGAGATTGTACAAAGTTTGGGACACGGGGAGTGTCGCCATTTTTGTAAGTTCGTGCTTGCGGGGCAAGTGATTATAGTGGATTGAAAATCTCTACGGAGAGTAGAGGACTGGAGTAGGATCAACATGATCCGAACCAGGATAAATCTCTGTGCTTGCAATTGGTTTAATTTTCAGCACTTGTCATTTTATTTCTGTTCCATCTTTGCAAATATTAGTAACGTTTTATTTGCAACATTTTCTTATATACACTATTCACCCCCCTCTAGTGTATTGATCCATACAGGCTAAAATTACAAATGGAGCCTGAATTGTGCCCTCCTCCTTTTGAGCTACCGCAGCCATCCCCACCTTCTTCAGAGGCTGAGCATCCCTCAGAGGACCACCCACCAGAGCTTATAACTCCCACTCAAGGAGACCTCTTTACCCACTCCATTTCTGAATCTTGTATCCCAATTGATATTTATTTTAATTCAGATCATTTTGACACGTCATACCTATTGCAGGACACTTACAATTATGGACTGGAGGTATGCTTGAACGTGTCCTTGATGAAAATTGAATTCCAACCCCAAGTGGTTTTGATGATGAGCACACCAAATGAAGTTAGTGTACTAACTACACTACAATTAAAGTGTGCAGATTACTCAGCTTTATTCATACTCCGAAGAAGCACAATCTACACTCACTTAGCAAAGACAAGGACAAACATTGCTAGCTCGATGATGAAGCTCAAGCTCCAATGGAATAGAAGCTCATGAGAAGCTCACATCTACATCATCATCTGATCAAGCTTTTGAAGACGTGTCCTAAGTCTACAGTGTGTGAGTTGCGTCCTTCTTAGGGTTATGTTAAAGCCAAAAGCATAGATAACACACACACACACACAAAATGATTTCGAAGTTAAATATTTTTAATACTTTTATAATCATTTTCAAAACTATTGAGAGCTTTCGCTAGTCACTTATCATCTTGGTAGTTAAACTCCATTACACCCAGGAGCTAACTACATGTCTTACTAGCCAAGTTGCAGAAGAAACTCATCTGGGAGTCGACTACCAAGAAGTGGGAGTCGACTACCAGCTGAGAATTGTTTTTCTCCTAAAACACTGTGGGATTCGACTACCACTCCTTGAGAGTCGACTACCAGCTGTCGAAATTCAACGTTTGACCTGACTCTCCAACTTATTGCTCCCATGATCCTCGGGGCAAGAGTCAAACGAATTTGAATTTCAAATCCTCCCATTTTCCCTATAAATAGAGGATTATTTGTAAGATCAACACACAATACTTGAAATCAAAAATTCTTTCTTTTGCAAAATTCTTAAGGATCTCTAATTTCTCAGCTCTCATTTCTCTTAGCCAAATCTGTTTTTATATTCTTGATCTCGTTTCTTTAAGATATTATTTTCTGAGATCAACTTTTATTTTGGCTATTGTTTTTCAAAAATCCATGTTCTCTATTCTCTGATTTTATTTGAAAAGATATTTTGAAAACATTGATTTAGATCACAAAGACTTAATTCATATCTTTGTGTGATCTAAAATCATATTCTATTAAGTGATGAATACACATCGTTATTTATTACTCTTGGCTATAGAATTTGGGTGTAAATCCAAACTACACCAAATATTGTGGTAAGTTGGATATCGATTTTAATTTTATGATTTGCCCTTTGTTGTAAGGGTGTTGGAAACCCTAGACAAGTCTAGGTGTTGAGATATTGCTGTATTGCAATCGGAAATCCTGGTCAAGGCTAGGTGTGTGGAAAAATCCTAACGAGTGGAGTCAGGTGCTTGTATTTGCCAAGGCAGATAGTGGAAATCTCGTACCGGATTGGTCGGGGACTAGACGTACCCAGGGTTGTGGGAAACCAGGATAAAAATCCTTATGTTTGCGTTTGCATTCTATGTGATTGTTTATCTCTATTTGTGTCACGCCCCGCTTCCTAAAAATATGGAGGCGAAGCGTGAGAAGGTCCGCTCAGACTTGAAGCTACAAAGCTGCAAGTCCGATAAGCGTCAATCAACTTTAAATAGCATGTCCTTGCAACGCGAAACGAAACAAAGATAATAATAAGGAAATACGACAAAAGAGAAATCTCAGAATATCCATAATAATAAATTCCAACATCGCAGAGAAGCCACCAGGCTAAAAGAAAAGAGTCTAAAAGAGGCCCTAGCATGGCCAACAAAAGTACAACGTACAAAACAAAGTAATGGTGCTACGCACCGACAACTAACAGCAACCTAAAGCAAAGCAACTCAGAACAGTCTCTAAGACTGGTCACCGGTGTCCACCAACTCCTCGTCAAACGTAGGCTCCGGCTCAGCGTCAGCAAACACCTCGTCCTCAGCTACGGTCTCTGGCTCAGGGTCTAACATGTGACACCCCAAAGAGCAAGTGGCACATGTCAGCAAGTCTACACGAGACTTGTGCAAGGAAACTGAAAGTACAGGTAAACATCCTAGCAGTTCTAGCATGATGCAATGACATGGCAGATATAGCATGAGTGCAACAAGTAAAGTAAAGTAAAGTAAAGTACAAGCATGGCATTTAAATCATGGCATGGATGTCAAGTTTTGCAAGAAACATTCACAAGGACAAGTACAAGTATAGTAAGCACGTCGTGCACAGAGATTACGCCTTTTGGCTAGAGTGGCTGCGCGGGTCAACTCCTAAGCTCAAGTGATTGCTTATCCCTACCCCTCCACGTGTATCGGGCATTGGCTTTTGACCAACACATGAGGCCTGCTTCTGGATCACGAGCCAGGAAGTGTTTTTCATGATGGCATAGGGGTGCACCTAGCCGGACAAGAAAGTACAAGTATTGTAGCGTGTGCTACGAATGCAACATTCAACTTGGATGACATGTAAGATGCAATGCATGGCAGTTAAAAGTGCGTACAGATAAGGAATTTAAACGTGGCAGATAACAATGCATGAATGACATGGCAGGGTGTCAGATCTAGCTTCGTTATCAAGCTATATCTTAAAGTTGCGTCTAGACAGCTATCATTTCACTGTATAGTCTCTTTTACGCTAAAAACAAGGAAGTGGCCTAAAAACATGGCCCTAAGCAAAGTTGGCAAGTTTCACTTGCCTGCAAGTCAAACGTCAGAGAAACACCGTCCAAAGGGTCCAAAGTCACAAAAATCCTACGTGCACAAGTCCACCGGCCTAAAGTCCATATTATTAATCTTGATTAATGAAGTTAATACACTTTAAAAACATCAATTTTAGTCTTGATTAGCAGGCAATGGGTTGGGGGTCCTAGGGGTGCAAAGCGTTACCTCAACACGACGCGAAAGCTACACTGACGTCGGGTAGCGACGCCAGGGGTTGGAATAAAAGAACACGCTCCAAGTCCAGATTCCAGAATAGATTCCTCGCTCGAATAGACTGATCAGCAACTGGAGCAACGAACCAAGATTCCAAAGCTAGAACGTGCGACGACGGGCTACGACGTATCGCAACATTGTATACGGCAAATCCTCGAAGAGAAAGCACCTAGGTGGGTCCCACAGTAGTTCTAGGGACCAATGGGGGACCCACAATACCTCTGGAGAACTTGGGGGGCCCATGGTGGCAAGTGGTACGGAAGTTGCGACGTTGCGACGAACGTCGCTCGGTCGGACACGGGCGATGTAGGCGGCTGCTGTGCGGTGCGGAGCGGGCCTTGGTGCGGGCGGGGCTCTCGGTCAGACCGAGGAAACGGGGCAGAAATCGTCGGTCGTGCACAGGCGGCTGCTGCAACGTTGCGACGAATCGTCGCAAGCGAGATTTTGGGTTTGTGTGACGGCTAGGGTTAATTGCTAGCGAAAATAGGTCTTCCTAGGGGTTGTTTATATAGTGTAGAGGGGTTGACTTGGTCTAGGGCTAAATCTAATAGGATTAGGATTTTAAAATGATTTAAAATTCAAAACTCTCTCTCTCTCTAACCCACGCATGGCAAGGGTGCGGCCAAGATGGGCTAGGATTTGGCTCAAAATTCGTTTGAAACATTATAAACTTAATAAAATTTTATTTGGCTAAAAATACTTTAAAACCTAGTTATTAAAAATATTATAAGTTTTGCTAAAAATGTAAAATAGGTTAAATAAACTCCAAAAATTGTAAAATAAATATTGGGGTGATCGTGACGATGAGAGAAAGGTAACTAAGAAGACGGATCTCAATTTCGACGTCGATCGACGAAACTAAAAATAGAAACGTCCTACGTCAAAAGTGAAAATCACAACGTCTCTTCGAATAAGGTCAAATCGTGGGAGAACGACCCGAGAAATGTCGTTCCAAATTAGTGCCACAATTTAATACTCTCAGAGACATTCACAACGGCATATCACACCAAAGTGTTCACAAACAAACAAAGTCTAAAATAAATACGTGCACGGTCAAAAGCACGTGCACGAACAAAGTACAACGAAAACAGACCGTTACAATTTGTTTATCTGGATTCGTTGAGTATTATATTTTCTTGTAAATCGTTCATAATAAATTGTAAGATCAGTTTTTGTATCTGATGTATAAAAGATTCTTTCTTATATTTCTGTGTAATCTTTTATATCTTCATTAAGTATTCCTTTAACTGAGCTGTGCATAATATCCCTCTGGGAGTCGACTACTGCTTTTAGAGAGTCGACTACCAGAAGAGTTCTATCTCTGATCCGTTTTTAAGATTACTTAAGTTGATTAAGAACCAAGCGTAGATCTCTCTACTTGGTTTCTTAGGCAACATTAGAAGGCTTTGAATTGTGCTAACCAATTAGAAAGAAAAAGTTTATTTTTATACAACACTATTGAACCCCCCCTTTAGTGTTGTTTGCCATCCACATGATCCAACAGTACTTGTTTGAAGAACCTGACGAGCATGACGAGGAGTCACCTGATGAGGTGATATATGCATCTGATCAGGATATACCTGAGGATCTTGGAGAGGACACTGAGGAGAGAGAGGACACTGAGGAGAGAGAGGACATGGTACTTGAGAGTAGAGGTTTATTTCCAGGGAAATGTTGTCAACCATCCTTAATTTTAAATATTTATGTTGATGACCCTCTTTGGGAAATATTTGTTAGGGGAACAATCTTTCACAATGGACTGATGCATTTCGTTCTTTGTAGGATACATGTGGACGCCTACGAAGAATGTTAGGGGATGCATTGCTGGAGTTCGTTGGCGTTAGTGGCTATACGCACCTGGCAGAGCCACAGAAAGTGTAGATGGAGCAACTTCCTGCACCGGCAAAGATATTGGACCCACCTTTTGCTACAGGTGGTACCAATCTAGTAGTATAGATATAAAGTAGAATTTTATGCTTTAAATAATCACGACTCCTCTCGGTAGCGAGAGGACCGTATAAGATTTTATATGATTTCTTAGTTTAATAAACTCACCCCATATGATGGCTCAATTATCTTTTGCACCCAATCCACTATTTATCTTCCATGCCCACCCTTATATTTGGCGCTTATTTCGCATCTCTCCCCAATTTTATGTGATGTTTAAGCTTGGGGGAGAGAGACTATTTTGTTGAGTGGCCTCCCCATCTTGTCCTTGTCCTCTATTTATATCATACACACATTGAGGACAATGTGATGTTTAAGCTTGGGGGAGTGCATAGTGCACGCACTTTGCCTCATCGTGAAACACACTTCGAAATTTCCATATGAACCATGTTCACTTCTATATTTATGTCTCATATGCTTCATTTTCTATGAAATATCATGGATTTATTTTTTTATGAACTCTAATATCTGTTAGACTAGAGTTCAATTCCTTGATTAGTGTATCTTTGTTAATATGTTTTTTCATAGTAGAATCCATAGTTTCAAAACCATATTCTCGAAACAGTTAAGCTAAAAATGAATGAATCAAACCTGAAAATAATCATTTGACTCCTGCGTGATTTGATTGATAATTTTATTGCTTCATGGATGTTTAGTGATTCAAAAAGAGATAGGATAACCACACGACAACCAAAGTAGTGATGATTATGATTCCTGAAACCGAGCCATGTCTAGATTCTATGCTTTTTCTTTTTATTTTGTGAATAGCCAATAAATAATCTTTGATCATGTTTTGCATTCTATCGCGTTTACGTGAGTTTGCAAAAATCCCAATAATGCAAAAATTAAACAAATATCCTGAATAAAAGTCCCTAAGGACTCTTCGTAACCCAATGCCCTAAGACCGTCAGGTCTGGGATGCATAGGCTGCTTTTTGTATATATTGAGTAATCTCGTGTATATAAAGAAAGAAAAATACATATGAAATATTTATATAGCCAAAAACAATATAAAAGTACAAAAATCCCATATCCTTATCTCCATTTCTATATAGAACAAAGACATGGCAAAGTTGATGGGTTCTAGGAGTCTTGAAATGGTCGTAGTGTGGCGATGCCTTACCTTGATTGAATTTGTTAAATTCATTCCATGAAGTATAACAAAATACCATGCATGCTTGAAAACGTTTGTTCATAACATATTATACTTCTTAGAGAATGCGTTGTGAACATTGGTTTCATTTCTGTGAACTTAGTATATTACATGATAAAATATGATATGATATAACTCTACTCTCATTTTATTACTTATCAAGTTCATTACATTTATTGAAATCCAAGTTATTTTAATTTGAGCGAGATTTAAGTATTTGTTGTGTATATGTGTTCTAATTTCATATTGACGTGTGTTCACGAGATCTTGCATACCTTGAGTTCTTATATTTTCTGAATTTAAGATTGAACCCCTTGTCGCCATTACATGCCACCGCCTCGCATCTCCATTGCATTCCTCTCCCGTGTTTGCTTCTTACTAGTCTTCCTCAAGGACGAGTGAGAAGCAAGCTTGGGGGAATTTTGATGTGTCATTATATTCCACATTTTATCTATATGATTACACGTCAAAATTGATTTCTCAATTACATATTTCATACTCTTTTACGCTCATAATTGGAACTATTTTACTTTAAGAGCGTTTGGTTGCATTTAAGGGAATATCGAGCGATTTAGAATATATTGGAGGAGAGCGCACGTTCTTCGACACCGGAACTCCTGAGGCACCGCGTTCGGTGACTCAAAGCTGCTGGGGAGCAAGGAAAGGGCAAGAGAGAAGGGACGAAGAAGAGAAGAATGAAGAAAGCATGGTTCTATAATACCATGACTCTTGGATTCCAGGTCACTCGATCGAGCTATGATGCGGTGAAGGAATCGAGCGATCTAAAGTGCTGGAAACAGGACAGCGGTGCACTCTTTTCAAATCTGGTATCACCTGAGATTTTTTAGTATTTTCTGATATTTTTTCCAGATAGAAGACTTCAAGACGGTTCCAACACCACCAAGAACACGCCAATCAGAGGTCGGATGAGCTCTGAGGAACTTCTGCAAGCTGATACTGCAGTGCTAAAATCTGTTCTTGACCACCTACTCGACCCAGCAACCACCTACTCGACCGAGCAACTACCTACTCGGTTCAAGCAGACCCTACTCAGTCCGAGCAGGCAGAGCGATGTTTTGGGCAATGAATCCAGACTTCTGACGACTCGATCGAGCAGCCACCTAATCGACCGAGCAGATACCTACTCGGTCCGAGTAGACCCTACTCGGTCCGAGCAGGCAGAGAGACGTTTTGGGCAATGAATCCAGATTTCTGACGACTCAACCGAGCAACCACCTATTCGACCCCAGTCGCCGTGGGCCCAAAACTTAAGTTGCGTCTGGATATGGCTTTGGGCATGGATTGGAGAGGGCTTCTTCGGGTTGTTTGCTAGGGTTTAGAGGGGGATATATATTTGAAATGTAGCCATCATTAGAAAGGACTTTTGGAGATTTTTTTAGTTAGATCTATCAAGTTTTGGGAGACGATCTTTTGGGAGTTAGGCTACACATAGGCCCCTCCTCTTGTATCAAGCTAAGTATTTTATCTCTTTAATTTTATTTCAGTTATTGTTATTGTTTTTCTATGATGCTAGCAATGATCTCTATTGTTTTCATAACGTTTGTTATGCTTGAATAATCGTTTCTAGGGCTAATGGATTAGCCCTAGGATTTTAGGATCTAGATGCAAAGAAAGGATTTTTATGATGTGTTGGATATAAAAGGGGTTGTATTTTGGTTGATCTAGTAAAATCCCTAGGATAACTCGTACTGAGATCGTGCCCACGGTCGGTGGCATCGATTAGTTTAAGGAGTATCATACGAATTTAATTAGGGAGTTAGTGGATCCAACCAAGGCTCATGACCATGCCCGGCTCATGCCTTGAGGGGATCCATCGACGAACTATATCACTACATTGACGGCTACCGCCATTGCGTCAATGAGAGCCACCGAAGTACCTCAAAGCTCTAACCCACGAGAGTGGTATGAGCTGAGATACCATCCCCATAAACCCAATGCAACGTAAGAATCCTAGCCTAGCGTCGACATCCGACGGTCCTAGTGGTGAGTCCTAAGCCCTAATCTTTTATATTTTATTTATTTATTTCTTTGTATGGAATCCCTTGTTTGCGACGTTGAGTGACACAACCTTCGCATCCATCACCATTACGACCCTCCATACTCCACATCCACCAATAAACCCGCAAGTCTAACTCAACCTAGGAGTATATTGGTAGTATATCACCGCTTCCCAGTGTTCGATACCCGCTTGCCACTATACCGTGCGCTTGCGGTAAACGACATCGTTTCGGAGTTAATTCTGGATCGATCGAGTTTTTGGTGTCGTTGCCGGGGACGGTTACGATGTATCTCAGTTTATTTTTATTTTGAAGAATCTGCGAGCAATTCTCACCATTCCTTATCTTTCCACCCTTTTCATTTTTTTTTAATTATTATCTTGCTACTCATGGTATTTTTTTGAGTTGTCTTGTGCATGATCACTCGCTTTGGGGCTTTTGATAAAGAATTGCTATTCGATCCTGAAATCGAGAAAACAACAAGAGCTCTCACGGCCTCGAATAGGAGTCAGACACTCTCTGATCAAATGGCAGAAAATACCGCCACTCCACCTCGCACCGGGTCCATCCGGGACCATATGAAACCGAGCTTCGGAAATAATTCCTCCATCTTGAGACCGCAACTGGCGGCAGCTAGCTTCGAGTTAAAGACAGGGCTCATAAATTTGATGCAGTAGGATCCCTTCCATGGGCATCTGCATGAGAATCCAAACCATCATATCAACACTTTTTTGGCGAAGTGCGATACATTTAAAGCCAAAGATGTGAGCGACGATGCCATTAAGCTAAGGCTTTTTCCCTTCAACTTGAGGGATAAAGCTTCATACTAGCTACGAGCCCACCCATCCAACCACTTTACTACTAGGAGAAACTGGCGCTCGCCTTCATAGACAAATTTTACCCACCCTCCAAGACGGTGTGGATCAGAGGAGCCATCTCTAATTTTAAGCAACTTCTGCAAGAATCTCTATACGAGGCATGGGAAAGGTTCAAAGACCTTCAGCATCAGTGTCCTCGTCCTAGGATCCAGTCCTGGGATCTGGTACAAAGCTTCTACAATAGGCTGCAACCCATCACGAAGATGATAATTAATGCCGCCGCACAAGGCGCCCTACTGGACAAATCGCCTGAGGAAGCCATCGATCTAATTGAGCATATGGCGGCGAATAACCAACAGTGGAGCGAAGAGCGCACCATTGTCACCAGGACCCCTGAGGTAAAAGCAGTTAGCCATCTCGATTCTCACATTGAGACTTTGTGTAAACAGGTGGCTAGAATTGAGCAAGGACTCCATCCCAACAACTACCAGCACCCCAACCTATCATCCTTTGGAGGAATATGGATAGCAAAGTTACGTTTCCAATGATGTACACTATGACGGATCTGAATCATCTGAGTTGGTACAGTATGTCCAAGGGGATGGGCGAAATCAGTGGCAACATCCTGCCGTAAGGAATCAATCCGGATTGTCATACGGGAACCCAAGTGGAGGGCTGCAACCTCCACAGTTTTAGAGGCCACCACCCCCTCCTCAACAACAACAAGGATAGCCAGTCAGCCACCAAATCAACAGTAGAGCAGATTTAGACCAGCTGGGCCATATCGACCACCAGGCTACCAATTTAATCGCCTACCCCAATAAGGCTATGCAACAACTCTGCCACGTTCCAATCTGGAGACCACCTTAGAGACGTTCATGAGCAGACAAGTCAGGTTCAACCAAGACACGTCTACTCAATTCAAGAACATAAACACGTCGCTTGATGAGCTGAGGGGTCAGATGTTCCAGTTACTTAAGAATCAAGGGAGGTTGCCTTCGCAACCGGAGCCGAATCCGAGGGCTCAAGCTAATGTTATGGTCTCCGTTACCACGCGTGGAGGATGGACAACCGACGCTGTGATGGTGCCGGTCTCAAACAAAAACAAGTCACAATTAAGGATGCCACTATGGGCAATGATGAGGAAGAGGCTACGGATGAGCCTATCGTGAACGGAGAGATGGCGGATTCGCCTTCCACCATACCCACCATCACACCGGCACCAAGGGAAGATGCAACTAGTTTCGGTGAGCCATCTCCTAAGAATACTGCAAAGGACAAGGGAAGCCGACCCCCTCCGCCGTATCCACAGAGGCTAGATTTAGCTAAAATGGAGAAGAGGTATTCAAAGTTCATGGAACTTCTGAAGGGCATCCAGCTCAACATCCCCTTTATGGATGCCAGTACAGAAATTCCTATCTATGTGAAGTTTCTGAAGGACCTCATTACCGGAAAGCGGAAGCATGAGGAAATAAAACTTATGGAGGACTCTACCTCCATTATAAAGAACCATCTCCCAAGGAAGCTACCGGATCCGGGAAGCTTCACAGGCCTATGCTCTATAGGAGATACGCCTATCAACCATGCTCTGATCGACTTGGATCGAGCATCAGCTTGATGCCGCTCTCCATATTTGAAAGACTACAAACTAGGAGTGAGTTGGAGCCCATAAACATACCAATACAGCTAGCGGATCACTCGATCAAGTATCCAGTAGGCATTGCCAGAGACATTATTCTGTAAATACCTCCTGGGTTGTGTGTGCCAGTGGATTTTGTTATATGAATATGCCTGAGGGAGGGAGTTCCCAGCTCATACTTGGCCGTCCTTTCATGGCGACGGCCGGCGTCCTTATAGATGTCTATGAAGGGACCCTCTTAATGAATGTGGGTAATATATGAGGGAGCATGCCCGAGAAGAAGGAGCTAGTTATCTGGAACTCCTAAAAGATGATGATGTAGGGGAGTATACCGTTGAGGGGGTCATGAAGGACCCGATGAGAACAAGTGATGATGACGATGGCAACCCTATCTATAATAAGGCGGTTGCTACCTATCTTCGTGTGCTTGATGAGGAGCCCACAGACAACTCTTTGCACCACAAGAAGCCGGAAGCCATCAGTCATGTAGCCGAAGAAAACCATGAAGAGGGAGCATACCAAATACCACCGCACGGTATCGTTGGCAAGAATGATGCACGCATCTCATATGCACCGAATAATAATTGAAGAACTTGAGGGAGTCGAGCTCATGACTCAAAACAAGCGCTTATCGGAAGGAAACCTGAGCTCTTATATCTTATATTATCTTTTTCAATTTTTGTTTTTGCTTTATCTATCTCATAAAACCAAATAAAAATGCTTTCTATTTCTTAAAAATGCAAAACTATAAAAATCTGATAGGTTCTTCCTCTCTACAGGTTGAACGTTAAGGGGAGCGCACAAATCGATGTTTTGAATGAAAGGGAGCTGGAAGGAGAGCAGCTGATAGAAGAGCAAAAGAGTCACAGGTGACTCGACCGAGTAGCCACGTGCTCGGTCGAGTAGCGCAGGCACATGAAAACAGGGGAGAATGTCGTTCTGTCTACACGGCCCGAGTAGCATCTACTCAGTCGAGTAGTCCCTTACTCGACCGAGTAGACCATCTGCTTGATCGAGCTGAGGAAGGCGCATGGAAATATTGGAAAAACAACGTTCTGCTTACATGGCCTGAGTAGCCTCTACTTGGTCCAAGTAGACACCTACTCGACCGAGCAGTCACGTGCTCGACCAAGAAAATGGGAAGATGGGAACCAATGGCAGCATGGTCTTCTGACTCGACCGAGCAGACCTTACTCGATCGGGTAGATTAGGGAGTGTTCTAAAACTTGTATTAAGTTTTGTCTAACTCGACCGAGCAGTTATGCTAATGGCCTTCTGACTCGACCGAGCAGACCTTACTCGATCGAGTAGACGAGGGAGTGTTCTAAAACTTGTATTAATTTTCGTCTAACTCGACCGAGTAGTTATGCTGCTCGATCGAGTCGCATTACCCTTAATATTGCGGGCCCCATGTTCTGATCGATTCGGGCTATTAAAACCCAAATCGAATCCATTAAGCCCTAAATTTTCTCACTTTCCCAAATCCCCTTTGCCCGAGCACCCAGCCCTCTCTCCTATTCGACCCGCACCGCTGTCGACGCCTTCCCCTCTACCGTATGCGACGCCGTTCGCACCACCGTTCCGGTACGTTTCGCCTACAGAGGGACATGTCCAGGATCAGCTTGAGGGAGACCTCTGATTAGCATCAGTCCTATACCCGCTCACAACATTCTCACTGCGATCACCTTGTCGGTACACTCTATACACTCTTTACTTTTATACTGACACTTCAGCTTGCCTTCTACATTATGCCTCGCACTAGGGGTTCCCACACCTCCATGTCGTGAGAAGAGGAAGGCCACTGGTGCCTCCTCTTCATGACCATCACACCGCACTCGCCATGCCACTACACCCACCGCTGAGGAGGAGTACACATGCGATTTGTCATCTGCGTCCGACTCTTCTCCCCCATGTCACACACACATCCCCGCCACTTCTGCCCCCATCCCCACTACTGCACCTCCTGCCCCTCTCGTCGCTCTGTCGCCACTGTGCAGATATTCGGCATCACATTTAGGGATGATGAGCACCGTGACCGATTCATATCCCTTTCGCAGTGGAGACTCACTCCAACACAGTTATCGACGTCCCCACCCTCCGACGCCTTGGCCTCCTGCAGGGAGTACATTGGCTATACCGCACCATCGGTTTCGACTGACTCTTGGCGGTCCATGCATCCACATACTCACGCCCCACTCTGGAGGCATTGAGTTCCACCATCCGCACCCCGACAGGCGATGTCATTACCTTCCGGCTGCTGGACCATGACTTCGTGGTCACGTACACCATGATCCACTCCCACTTCTGTTTCCCAGTCGTCCCTGACCCCCAAGCCGCCTTCTCCCCAGACTACGAGCTATCTCCTTTCGATGCCTCAGCTTTTTGGCATCGCATTTTGGTCTAGACCATTACTGCCCCAACCGGGTGAAGGCATCATGCATTGGGCATCCTTGCCTCCGTTACACGCAGCGACACCTCGCCACTACCATTTTTTGCAGGCCAGAGGTCGGGACCATGTCCCTCCCTGTATTTTCCATCTTATGGGAATGACCCGACCTATGCGCTTCCATCCCGACGGCTCCGTTCGCCCCTTTGTCCTTTCTGACGCAGCCCACTGACTGTGTTATGGCCTTTTACAGACCGCCACACTCACTACTCCACTGATATCTGCTGTGGCGGATTCTTTGCCATCTTTGCACGGATGCTAGGTATCAATCTTCCTGATGACCTAGTGATCCCCTGGCCCCCACGCGCTTGACTTTAGGTGTGCTTGAGCACATGCACATCATTCGGCCTTATGGGATGCGTCACTGGAACTATCTAGTTGGCACCCATCATGCACCCCACTTTGTCCTTCTCGCCCCTCACCTCACAACCATACTACTTGTCCAGCAGAGCTGGATGATAGATAGGGTCCACCCATTTCCCGCACTCCACGTCCTCAAGCCCCCCGGGGCCCCCGACGAGGTAGTCTCCGACGACCGGGTGCCCCGCTCCTCCGAGTATAAGGAGCCTGACCTGGCAGCCATTGTGGCTACCCTTCCAGCTCTGCTTGCACACATACCGCCAGCAGGAGGCACTTCCTCTTCCTCCTCCACTACCTCTACCACCTCCACCACCGTCGGGACCTCGGGGACTGTCACCACCTTCTGCCCCGATGCCCCTGCCCGTGTCTCTTCTGTACCCATGCCTGTGGGCACTGATATCTTTTCTGCTCCCGAGCCTACCGCTCTAGACTTTCCGGAGCACGAGCCAGTCGTCACCCTTCCACCGCTTAGGAACCTTCTAGCATCCCTGCCTATCTATATAGGGTCCCTTTCATCTATCTCTGGCTTCACTTCCTCACTCGCAGCAGCCGTACTCACTGATAGCGTCTCGACTTTTGTCCTCACATCTGTGTTGACGACGGCTCTATCTTCTGCTGCGGATGTTTCTACAATTGTCACCACTGATATCCCTTCACGGCCACACTCCCCTACCCTTCAGCCTAGGCACCGTGGACCCCCTCCACAGAGCCGCCACACGCGAGTCGTATCTCACAGTACCCTTCCTCCCTTAGACTCCCGCTCCACTGAGGCTCGTCTGACAGCGATGGAGGGCTTGACTTCTTGCCTTAGGCTTGATTTCGATACCTTCACCTGCTCCACAGCCACCCATCAGCGGAGGGTCAAGGCTGACCTTGCTTCGATCATAGATCTACTGCGGACACGGGGCCCACCTCCTGTGTTCCTTGCTCACGCACCTCCACCCAGCCAGCCCATGTCACGACCGATGCACCACTCAGTGCCCCACACTCTCAGGCTTCTATAGGGCCTGTCACTTCTAGACCTGAGACGGTTGTGACCACCTCAGTCGTCGACTCACACACTTATGCACCTGTCACGACTGCTATCGTCCTATTTTCACCACATCCAGCTTCCACAGTCTCTGGTCCACAGCAGGAGGACCCATCACCACCTCCAGAGGGTGGTGCCCCTACTTCATGCTGTCCCTCCACCAATTTTTGCTTCCCTCATCTTATTTTGTGCCCATCTGTCTTTTCAGGGCCCTAGTCTTACACAGCTTGGGGAGGACACACCATGCATCACACCATGCATTTCCATCATTATCTTATCATTGCATCTTATACCTTTTTCCTTTCGTTTGCATATATTTATTTTTCGTTCACTTTTTACCACCTTACCCACCCACCCTAGCATCATTTCCCGCTTGCCAGTGTGTTCTCAGCAGTGAGGACACTGCTGCGTTCAGCTTGGGGGTGAGCAATCGCTTTATTTTTATCTTTCTTTTTATTTTTATTTTAGCATTTTTCTTTCATTTTCCGCCCATTTTTCACATTTTCATCTTTTTTCTCATTCAGCATCATGTTTTTCACTTTTTGCCATGCTTGCATGCCTGTTTTCATTTTCTTACTTTCCCCGCCTTTCTCCCTTTTTTGCTATAGTTGTTCTGCATGATGATATCTCTCATAGTCCTCAGTAGCTACTCACGGTGCTTATATTTAATGACATGCTATTTAGGATAGTTTCAGTTTTACTATTTATATGCATGCATATTCTCTTACTGATCTCTCTAATTTAATGCCTGATATGAATTGAAATAGAATGCATGAAATAGTATCTAGTATGTGCTTTGTTGGGTAATGCACCTAGGTTCACGCATCATTAGAACCTTTGGAGCACCTATTTGTTATCTTATTCACTTCTGTTTGCATGCCTGATATCATTTTGCTTTATACCACATGTTTTCCATATTCCTTGAGATGAATGAAAATATCCATGCTAACTATGAGTTTAGTTAAAGTATTATCCCATTGAATCGTTATGCACCTCTGATGAGTGAACCGAGTGATATATTATTTTCCTTCTCCACATATCTTTATGATTCTCTACATATCATTTGGTGTCACCCCCTACAGCTACTTCTACCGTATCTACTTTCCAAAAATCCCAAAAGAAAAAAGATAGCTTCCAAATAAAAAAATTATGAAAAAGAGAAAAAGAAAAGAAAAGAGAAAAGAAGGAAAGAAAATTATTTCATATCCTTTTATTAGAAGCTACTACAAATACTTGAGAAAAGACAAAAATCTCCATATCCTACTCCTAGATGTGACGCCTCAACCTAAGCTTGGGGGGTGAACCATTTGATTATATGAGTGACTATAACATTAGATTGGAGATGGTGCACAATGGGGAGATTCGATAATGCTTGAACTTTACAAAATATTTTAGTTTTGGAGATTTTTCATGATTTGAAGTGAATATTTGAATGACGGGTCTCTTTCCATTCTCTATTGCATGTTGGTGTGATCTCTTTGTGCTCCACTTGTATCTATTGATTGAAAAAGTGCATTGCTAACTCTTTTATACTAGACTCTATATATTGCATGAAATTGATATGAGTTGATGGCATGATTTTAGAAGATCCCTGTTTTTGCCTTTATTGCATGCTAGCCATATGATTAGTAAGACTTGAAAATACTATTAGCATGTGGTTTATCATTCAAGGCATCGTGATACAATGCTGAGGCTTGAGAACTGATTGAACACTTTAGCACCCCCTTCCATCTCTTATCTCTTTTATTTTATTTTGTTTATCGCCCGGCATACCTAGTATTCGTCTTCCTCGAGGACGAGTAAGAGGTAAGCTTGGGGGATTTTGATGTGTCCATATTTTCTATCTTTTCATAGCATCATTCCATTGAATTTCATGTCATATTCATATCCAAAACCCGCATTTTCTTACGATACTGCACTTCTAACGCCATATTCGAGTTTCGTAGAGTTTTGTGGATTTTCGGGGATTTTGGATCAATTCGGGACCACTTTTGGATATGGACACATCCAGTATGCCTGTGAGCCCATTGGCAAGGTTCTACAGGAGTTTGCCGAGGTTCGGGAGCTTATGGGAGGAGTGGAGGAGAATCTGCCAAGAGAAAGGAATCATTAGGGCTTTTCCCAGGTGACTCAATCGAGTAGCACAAGCTGCTCGGTCGAGCTGACACACAAGCCTAGCGGAGTGCATATTTTACTCGACCAAGCAGAATGGTGACTCGGTCCGAGTCGACCCATTTTCAAGCTGCATCTCACCAATATCCTGCTCGACTGAGCATGACCTACTCGACCGAGCCAGCAGACAACTCGACCGAGCAAGGCCTACTCGGGCCGAGTAGGCAGAGCGACATTTTGGAAGGAGGCTCCGATCTACTGACAGCTCGACCGAGTAGGCGGGCTACTCGACCGATCAGCCCAGACCCTTCGCCCAAGCCAAGAACAGCGCTCGACCGAGCAAACTTCTGCTCGACCGAGTCCCTGCTCGGTCGACGACATGCGGGCTAATTTCGGGATTTTTCATGGGGCCCCACCAGATGCATTGAAGCGAATTTTAGACTAAAGGGAAGGTGCACTCAGGGGAGAGCATTCATCAGGGTGTTATGTTTTTGAATTGAGCTTAGAGAGAAGGAGCGAAAACTTATTGTAGATCTAGATCTAGGTTTTGGAAATTGAGTTGTTTTTAGAGAAATATTGTATTTCTATTATTGCTTTTGTCTTGGAATCTGCGGGAATCCTTTGATCTCTATTGGCTATTGCTTATTTCTCATTTGTGGTATGTAAGATCTTAATCCCTCCCTTGATTTTATTGCTATGACGTTTTCTACGGTAGGAACTATGTTTTTACTTGTCGTAATCGCTATGTGTGAGTAGTTTTTCCTAGGATTGATGGGTTAGCCCTAAGACTCTAGGAAAGAGATGTAGATCTGGATCTCTAGGTTGTATTAGGAATAAGGGGGATTATTTCGGTCGATCCATCCAAATCTCTAGGAGAACTCGTACTGAGATCATACTCACGGTCGGTGGAATTGATGAGCTTAAGGAGTACCTTTGGGATTCAAATAGGGAATTAGTGGATCCAACCAAGGCTCATGACCATGCCCGGCTCGTGCCTTGAAGGGATCCACCGACGAACTATATCACTACATTGACGGCTACCGCCATTGCGTCAATGAGAGCCACCAAAATACCTCGAAATTCTAACCCCACGAGAGTGACATGAGTTGAGAGATCAACCCCATAAATCCAATGCAACGTAAAGATCTCATTCTAACATCAACCTCCGACGGTCTTAGCGGTAATCCCTAAGGCCCTAGCTTCTTTTATTATCGAACCAACAACACCATCACAACAAATCTTCCCAAACCGACTGCTATCTCATTCTGAGATTTAAAGATAATCTGAGACCCCAATACACTGTCACTGTCTCTGTGGGATTCGACAATATTTTATATTATAATTTGACACCGTCCGCTTGCGGATAGAGCCCAGAGCTGACACCTAGGAACCATACTACACCTCACGACTGTGACACCGCTAGGTGGATTTTAGGTGTAAGTTCAGGGTGCGTCAGTGTGTAAGGTATTGGCATACTTGCAGTTAGCAAGTTGATGAGTGATTATGGTGCAGTGTTAGTATTTGCCTTAATTACGATATTAATTTAATTGTATTGTATGATGACAATGTAATAATAGTGTTGTGTATTAATTGTGGTATATTAGTATTAATATTGAGGTGTAATTAGTGATGTGTGTATTTGTGTTGTTATTATTGGTATGATTATTAATTAAGGTTATTAGTAGTAATACTATTGGTATTGATATTAGTATTAGTAATATTAATTGGGTGTTTATACTCGATGGCATGATTGTTATTTATGGGTGACGTGTGTGAATAGTAGAGAGTGAGGTGTATGTACATTGAAAGAGGAAATGCGCGAGCACTACCCTCACTTAATCTCCGCGTCTTGGTTGATAGGAATTCCTAGGACGGAATTTTCATAAAGTATATAGAATGTAACAACCGGTATTTTTGATACGCTGGAGTTGAGTTCTATGTAGTAATGTCTATCAGTAGTACACTTTTATTATGTTGATCTAATTATTATACTTACATTAAGTTAGCTTATTAAATATGTTATAATTATGTTTAAGTTTTTCAAATTCAATTGTTTTTAAAATTCAAATTCAAAATCTTTTAAAAACTTTCTTATTTTTATCCTAATTAAAACTATATACTAATTTAGTAGTATTATATAATTAAACCCCATTATTTCCCTCCCTAATTACTTTTCTAAAATTCAACTTTCCTAATTATCTTAGTTTAATTACCCTAATCAATTACCCCATTATTTCCTCTCCCTAAATTACTATTTTCTAATTCAACTTACCCTAAAACATTGATATTAAATCTCATTAAAACAAAATCTATTATATTAAAACCCTTTCCTATTTTAAAAACCCCTAACCTACACACCCACACATCCATCTTTTCTACTCTAAAAACCTAAGAGGCATAGCCCTACTAAAACACCAAGTACACCCTATCTCTTTACACCCTATCTCTTTACAACATCCCCAGGCAACAAATCCCTCACGCAACCCCCAGCTAAACCCTAGCCTTCCTCTAAGAAACCCTAGCCCTCTCTTCAGCCCGTCGCACCCATCCCCACCTCCAACACTCCCGCCGTCCGACACCTCCTACTCCCAGCGCCATCCCCACCTCCTTCAACTCACCTCGTCGCCAGCCCTCCCTCAAAACCATACATAGCCGCAACCCCATACCCAACTCTGACACCGTACTTCCCCACTTCCTTTTCAAAACCCTGCATGCGACCTATCTCCATCCCTCCCCCCCGGTCATCCATCCGCTGCACCCTCTTCGATGACCTGTACCCCTCCCGCTCCTCCTTTCTCCTCCCATGCAACCCCGAGAACCACCCGCAGACCACACATCTCACTTCCTCCAATCTCCGACCTCCCCCATAAACCTCCACCTTCCTCCTCTCTCCCCACCAAGCTCTCCCTCGAACAGTCCTGCACCACAACCTACCACCAGCTCCGACAATCACCCGCAGACCCACCTCCTCTCCTCGACAGCTCCGACAACCCACACCACTCCGTCACCGCCAATCCAGCCTCCTCCCTCCAAGCCAGCACCTCTGTCTCCTCCTCCTACATACTCCGACGAAAACCCCAGCATCCTTCGACCCAGGCACCTACTCGAGACCCCCAGCACCCAACTCCCCCGACAACACACAGCTCATCCCTTCATATCTTCCCCCTCAGCCTCCAAACCCATAACAGCCTCCTCCCCTTTTTCTTCATCAAAACTCAGGTGCCACCACCTTCTTCAAAGCTCCGCCACCTCCTGACTTCCGCAATCCACATCTCTCAGCTCCTTCACCGTTCGCTGCACCACCCTCAAGGCATCGCCTCGTGACCAACTGTGCCACTGACAGCATCTATCACCGGACCACCGGAGCTCACCGTTGCTGCCGCGCGTCCACATCGCTGTCCCCTGCAAACTCACACGAGACACGTACCATAACAAGTGAGTTATATTTTGTTAGCTGTTATTTTATATTGGTTATATAGGCTAGTATGTTATATTAAGATGCAGTTAGTTTAATAAGCTAGTTGGTATATTATTTGTTATATGTTAGTATATAAGTTAATGAGTTAGTATATCAGTACGAATTGTGTATAGCTAAATATATATACCCGCATGTTATATACACATATGCATGTCTTTTAATATATACTCAGTAAGTTGTAAATCAGTATATACTTAAGTTAGTTAATTTCATATGTATGGCAGTTATTATAATGTTAGTAATTAGTTGATGTAATAAAATGAAAACCAGTGTAGACAAATATGGATTAGTGATATTAGTATATATGTAAGTTAGTGTATAGTAAGTTAGTGTATAAAGACTTAGTAATGCAGTTAGTTAGTTAGTATTTAGTATTGATATGTTAGTTTAATAAACCGTATATAATGAGCCGAATGCGTTTAACCTAATATTTAAAATCTAATGACGCAGAAAATGTCTGCGCCTTCCATACGAACTCATCGACACCAAAATCATCGATAACAGGCAAGTGTGCTTTTCTCCGTATTTAAATACTGTTTCATTTAAGGCAACATCGAATTTTACTTGTTACCTATTGTGTATTGTAGGATCAAAACCGTGTGTGTGTGTGTGTGGACACTCTAGTAAGTTAACTGATAATTCCATGTAAATTGCAACTATACCTGGACATATATGGATATCTTGAACCGCTTGAAAACCATAGAACGTGACGGCCGGTTTAACCAAATCACAGATATTGAATGCCAAGATTTGGCTATTCCCGTTGGCCAGTTTGGCTAGTCTGGCTCGTGTCCAGTATTACAACTCATGATGGCTGGTTGGCTGATTCTGGCTCGTGTCCAGAAAGTACACGTGGGTAGGGTTGGGTTTGCGGGCACTAGTCGGTAGTAAAAGGGTCCCCATATGGGGGCATTTGAAGGTGTATTCACTTACTAGCCATCTAAAGACGTAGACACACACTTGAACACACTATTGAACATATTGAAATGCTATATCGAACATGTTTTTAACATATATGACTGATACTATTTACTTTTAAATAGACTGCCATGTTTTAACTGTTAGATAGAACTGCCATGTTTTCACTTGTAATAGAACTGCCATGTTTTAACTTATAATTGAACTGACATGCTAGCGTAAATCTCTGAAATTACAATTGTCATTATAAATGTTTTAACTGCCATGTATAATATGTTGCAAATCTTGCCAAGGCTCCTACTTATAATTTTGTCTTGCCAAGAACCCATGCTGACATACATTTCCATGTTGTTGAAATGTATATCAGGTCACTAGACATGTTGCATCAAAGACGAGCTGATTGGGGAGACTGGCCCGCTGATCCAAGAGTTCTTCCCACTGCATACTAGTTGTTGAGCTTTACTTACTGCTGCTTAAGATTCCTTTTGTTGTATTATTTTTATAGGGTGTGTACCCAATTGTAGAACTTTGTTGTTGTTGGCCATGCTTGAGGCCTAGTTAACTAGTGTATTTTTCTTCTGGATGTTGGCTAAAATTAAATGTTATTTCTATTATTTCTGAATGTATGCAAGTTCTCTGCGATTGGTTTTCTTCCACAGATGCTTATTGGGTTGGAGCTTCACCGCTTCAGCCCATGCGGACCCGCTCGCGTCCTCGCTTCCAAGTATAACAGGAAGCGGGGCGTGACAGAAGCATCAGTATTTTTAGACTTCAGATTTTTATGCTTACCTTTTCTTGGAAACTTTTTGAAGTTTTTAGTAATTAATGCCACATCGTCATCGTCCATGTCTGAGTCATCGATGCTAGATGATGCATTGAATACAAGTAATTTCTTCTTTGAGTCCAATTGTTCGTTGTGATCTTGAAGTTGTACTTCGTATGCCATTAGATTACCAACTAAACTTTCAATAGTGAGAGTTGAAAGTCATTGGCTTCTTTTATGACAGTTGTCATCTTCTTCCATTTTTGGTGTTAAGGCACAAAGAATCTTCGTAACTTGTTTAGTTTGAGTATAGGTTTTACCATGATCAATTAGAAAAATTGGTTATGTCAGTGAATCTAGTGATCATCTCTAAAATTGTCTCATTCTCCTTCATCTTACATAACTCAAACATGTAAACAAGAACAAAAATTTTAGTTTCCTTAACTTTACTAGTTCTTTCGTGTGTGACCTCGAGTGCTTGTCAGATATCATATGCTGATTTGGCCTGGGAGACACGATTGAACTCATTCTTATCCATTGCGCAAAATAGTGCATTCATCGCCTTTGAGTTGTGGATTGCAGTAGATTTGTTATTTGCGGTCCATTTGGCATAGGGAGTTGTAGGCTTCTCGTATTGAGTTTCCAACATGTACCAAATTTTGTAGTCAATGCTTTGAATATAGATCGTCAATCTCTTATTCTAATATGAGTTGTTGGAACTTTTGAATAGTGGAGGCCTTGTAGTAGATTGCCCTTCTGGAAATTGTGATGAAGAGGGTGCGTTGTTCGTCGGATAGGTGTAGGCCATCTTAACCATACTCTGATACCAAATGTTGGATCTCTTGGCACACAAATACACTAGAGGGGGTGAATAGTGCATATCACAATAAAATTGCAAAATTAAAAGTAACTAAAAAATTGTAATAAGAGTGCAAAAGTAAATAAACACAATCCAGATAATAACAAATGCAAACACAAAGATTTATCCTGTTTCGAATCATGTTGATCCTACGTCCAGTCCTCTACCCCGCCGAGATTTTTAATCCACTATAACACTTTCTCCCAACAAGCAATCAACATACAAAGATGCCAACAGTCTCCGTGTTGCAAACTTGTACATTCTCTTCAACAAGAGATTCACCAAATAAAGAGAAAGAGTAAAGAAACAATATCACATATATCCTTGATAATGTAGGAATTATGTTGCTAATGAGAGAAATTTCTACAGATGTTCCTTAAAGAAATCTGAAAAATTGCACTCTTTCTAGAGAGAAAGAACATTTAAGAGTGAGAGAAAGAGTAAATTAATTCGTATATCTAGGCAGAGTTCTTGGGATCTATTTATAGGCCAAAGAGGGGTATTTTATGACAGTTTAACAACTGTCCAAAATTCCAGGAAAATCTGAATTTTTTTCAAAATTAGTCGACTGATAGATAGGACTGGTCGACTAGTTTTGCTGCTAATCAGGGTTTTGACCGTTGAGTCAACCTTTGATGAAAAGACACTAGAAACTGCCAAAACAGTCAGATTTTTGTCAGTTTGTGGTAGATAAAACTACCCTTGGGTGGTTATAGAAGTTAGTGTGTAAATTTGAAAAAAATAACTGATGTAAATCTATTAGATTAAAATAGTCAAAAATATGTCTGTTAGGATAACTATTTTAATAACTGTCTGGTCGACTAACAGAACCTATTGGTCGACTAGGATCAAGACATTTGGAGAATTGTGGAAAAATGATCCCTATGACTTAAAAATGAGTTTACAAAAATTCACAATTTTCTGAATTTTTGTGAAATTAAATTGGTCGACTAGAAGGATTGACTGGTCGACTAATTTGGTCACTGATTTGATTTTTTGAGGATGGACCCTAAAGAACTAAGATAGATCATCATCAAGTCTTTTACATTCTACGTATATGTAAGGAAAAAAATAAAGATTACATCTATGTTTACAAGATACAAAATTTTATCGTTATGCTTCGTATTGTGTTCGATACTTATTGCAATATGTTATCTTTGATTATTGTCTTATCTAATCGTACAATGTTTGAGCTATAAAATCTGCATAGATAAAGTTAGTATACATAGAAAAATAATATACATATGTTTGTATCATTAAAACCTCATGAGGAGTTTTGAGTTTCCAACAGTGTGTCTGCCTATGTGCATATCCCCCTCAACTATGGGCTCATGCTCTGCAATCAACTCATTGATCTGGTATGCTTCAGGTTAGGATGATGACTCTGGAGGGAGAGAAGGCTCGGGACCAGCAATATCAGCAATCTCATCCTTGCCCTCGAACACGTTGTCTCCATCTCTGTTAAAATGTAAGTGTAGTGTTTCTCCATCCCAGCTAGCATACAAATTATCACTGGCGGTACCTACATGGGAGAAGTAATCCATAATAGAATTTAAAATATTTGATTCAAATGGGTTACCTTTCCCTGGCATGGTGGTGGACTCCTCCAATTGCCCTTCACTTTATGGTTCAACCTCCATGATCGGAGCCCTAAAATCCTGCTTTGACTGTATGTTTGAATGGCATCAAGATGCAGCAATCAGGCTCACTTCATCGCAAAGCTAGCTGATCTGCTGAGCAACATATGCTTGTTGGTCCCCAAGCTGTTGGAGAGAGGTCTCAAAGTAGTCATTCTTCTGCCCTTGAGCTACAATGTAGGCCTCCATCAAAGTCTCCAATCTAGATTTCTGAGGTGGTGGAACGAATGGTCGAGGGATTGGGGCATATGCCTCTGACATCCACCCATAAACCTGATGTTCTAACATGTCTATGTGGCTAGTAACAGGCAAAAGCACATCATCGTCAGGTGTCATCATTTCGTACTCCATGCGCACCTGGTTATACAATAACAAGAAAGAACAAAGAGAGGGTCGTCAGTACAATAAAAAGAGAATAGCAGATGTAAATATGGTGGTGGGGAAAAAGTTTATTTTTATATATTTATAAAATTTTTATGCACGTAGACTAACAAGCCTAAAATTAAACTAATATCAATCAAGCGCAACCTCCCCGGTAATGGTGCCAAAAGCTTATTGTGTCGATTTAATATTTATAACCACAAGCACACGGCTGTCGTCGTAGCACTAACGGGTCGTCTGCAGGGAGTTTAAGTGATCGAATACTAATTCAATCCTAGGCCGTGGTTAGCTACGTGAATATGGATATGCAGAATAGGGAGAAACAAATAGAATGGAAAGGCTCTTGGGCTACGTTTCACCTTAATGTGGATTGAGCATGGGTATAAACTCGTTGCATGGCTATCGAATCATCATATGGTGAGGTTGTCTGACCTATGGGCATTCTCCTACCCCCTACATCAGTGATGCCATCATAGGATATTCCCTTATGTTATCTCATTCCTCCCACTTCTGTGTTGTCATGACACGCATATCCCTCGAGTGACTAAACATACTTTCATAGCACATAGCCACACGACGGATGCATTAGGTAGACAATATTCCACATTCCTCCTCCACGTCACTCCCATGGATTAGGATTTGGATCTATGCTAGGAGGGCTCTAATCCATACCCGACTTCCATCAACAGCATGGATAGTACGGATCGATATAGGGATCGAAACCCTAGATTAGTCCCAACTCCTGTCATAACTAATCTATTTATCTACAAGGGGAAAATCAATATATATCGATATTAATCATCCTAAACATAATCCTGATTAATCATTTAATAGCTAACAACAAGATTAACTCATGTCCAATTCACAAAAGAGATCCACCAAGCCCTAGATAAAATCTAGTCACAAATAATAGGAATTGCATGAATAAACACAGAGGAATACATAAAGAACATATAAAAGGGAACAGAGAAACTTATCTCATATGAAGAACATCCAAAAGCATCCCATATTATTACAAAGCTCCAAGGAAAATGTAAAACAATCTACTCTCACCCTACTCCTACTCCTCAACTAGTTGCCAAGGAAGAAGAAGATGTAAATCTGGCGTAAAAGTCAGCTCCCCCTTCAAAACATGCAAATAAACCCTTAAATAAACCCATTAAAACCCTAACAGGTCGAGAAAACCCGACCCAACACGGTCGCATGGATTACTCCACGTGATCGCGTCAGTTATGCATCCTAAAACATATTTGACGCACTTTTCAGCCTCTATCGTGAAACGATCACGTCAATTATGACACGGTCGCGTCAATTAAGCTCTGCAATGTAGCCTTGTCTTCCAGAAAATGTATAAAATTGCTTCGATATCAGAAAAATATAAATAAATATGCATTGGAATCGTGACGAGACGCTCTTCGAAGGAAAAAGGGAGTGAAGATAACCACATGGTAGTAAGCAAATCTTTGGTCTTTGCAAGGCTTGTGTACTTTCTTGTGGAATCTCCTCCACGTGGCCATGTGGGGTAGCCACGCGACCACGTAACTCCTCTTCACTTTAGCTTGGGTTGAGCTCTTCTATGTGGTCTCTTCAGGATCGATGCGGCCATCATTAAATAGGCTCGAGATTTCCAGAGAGTTGGTACCCTCGACATCATCGTGTCGATAGGTCCACGTGATCGTGTCGATCGATCTTAGCTCATGCTTTGGGCTTCACTTGGCTTCCTCCGACATGGTCATTTGGCAAGGCTACGTGAATGTGTCGAAGTTCCTCTCAGATTCTATGTTGTGCTCCTCCAAGTGGTCGTTTGGCGAAGCTACATGGAACTGAGATTCCAACTGAATTGCCATGGCTTTTAGGCACGCGACGCGACCGTTTGTGTCACCACAAACGGTCGCGTGGAATATGAATTCCACCATCCTATTATCCATAAATCTCATTTATTTACTTTTCTTCTTTCTTTCACTTCTTTGACTCTCATTAGCTCTTTTAAGCTGGATTTCAACCTGAAACATGCACAAACGCCTAAAGAGTGAAAAGGAATAGAAAATATAATAAAGTGGCATATAGAATGTGGGTTTGTGTGATATAATGCATGGATAAACCCCACTAAATTTTTATAAAATAACCACTCAACAGTCAATGTTGTGGAGAAGGCTCAGCATAGGAATGCTTCGTCTACCCCATTTATCTACATCACTCTTTTGTATTTTCGGATGTGCTCACGAGGGTCACATGTGCCATCATATTGGCTCAATGGAGGCAGCTTAAATTTTGGCACTTTAAAGGATCGTGATTATCTTCTGAACTAGAGAAGGGATATTACGCATGGTCTGTCGACAACTGGAGGTGCTGGAGGAATCAACAGGGCTACCTTCCGAACAATTGGGAGAGTTTGAGGGGGAGAGGATTACCCCCTCAACTCTTTCATTTCTGACCAGTTGTGGGCCTCTGGGGAGGACTGCTGCTACGATCATGGGTGCGGTGGTCTTTTGCTTGCTCCACATCGCTATGATAGGACGACGAGAAGCTCTTCCGTTGTTGGAGGGCCCTGGGCCCTGTGGCCGCTTAGTGGAGCGGTTGTTGCGATCCCTACATATAGCTGACCCCATGTCTTTGCTGATATGGAGGAGTAGCATCAAGCATAGGGTTGACTTGTAGCTCTAAGTTTGGATCCTCAACCATCTGGCTCCTTGGTGCAGCTTGTTGTCTCATGGAGACTATCGTCAAACTAGTAAGTGGTTGCATCACAGCCATCTGAATTGGTTGTTGTGCCATTCATTTTATGAAGGTAGTCACTGCCCTAAGGCTGACATTGACTGTCTGCGAAAACACGATGAATTGCTCCTGTATGACCAAACGTGGCTATGGTCTCTCCTTCGAAGAAGAACATGAATCTTCCTCGACGAGCGGGGCATTAGGGTCCCTGCTAGGGAATGGTTCAGTGTTTGTGGGTTAAGCCGATATTGTTGTTGCTTAGGATGTTTCCTTTGGATTCCCACAGATGGCACCAACTGTTGACAGATGACTTCGTCGAACAGTAAGAGTGGAGTTAATGCGGATGCCTCAGATGACATGGTGCTCCATCAGCTGATAAGGGAGAGCCAGGGGTAGCTGGATCGGGATCATGGAGGGTCGAGTCGTAGCTGGAGGAGGAAGCCCGAGCTAACTTAAGATCGATTCGAGTGAGCTACCGAGCTATCTAAGCTACTTGTTGAGTCGACCTATAAACTATCTGAACAACCAGGCATTTTCTATGCTTTTTCAAGGCTCGATTTTCACGTCACATCATATGTGACCGAAATCATCTTCACAACTAATTACGACCATATTAATTCACATGCATCATATGCATGTTCCTCTTATTACTTGGGTGGGAATCTCAGCCTGTGTGAGACCCTACCACCTGACCCTACTATAGGTAGGACTCATCTACCCTGACGACAGTGACCATGAGCAGTAGTTATCGTCCCTGATTTGGTATCATCATTACGTGGTCTGCCCCTTGATATAAACATTGTCAGGACTACCCTTGGCTATGTCAGTTATGAATTCTCTAGTTTTAATCCATTCGTCAATACGATGTCACTGCGACACATCGGATATGGTCTTAGCTTGTCTTTGTTGGATCATATAAAACATACTTTGGCCAAGGATTTTGCTGAGTACCGTACTAATTATGCAGCACTAACTCTCCCCCATACAGGAGTGACGAATCCTCCCTTGGCCACTACTTCTCTCGTACGCTTTAAATGTCACCTAACCTAAGACTTTTCAGCAGGCCCTGCTTCGAATCTAGGTCATAGATCTAAATGACATCATCCATGCACAGGCTCATACAATAGCCTCAAGTCAAAGGACCAGCTTACCTATCATCATTTGAGAGCTACGATTGATAGTTATATATGTGCTATCCATGTAGCAGCTCTCGTGGGGTTATTCAGTGAACTCATTCTCTAATAAGCACCAGTGTATCGTTGTCGATTTTGCTAAATCAAACGATCATGCGATCATCGCCACCAACACTTGGTGAAGACAACACACACAATAGTCTATCTGATGCATCGATGTCTTTTCTCGATGCATCTACGACTACGAACAGTTTTAGACTTATGCTTCTAGCAGTTGAAACACTTCTCCATGACCGCTCCTAAGGAAGCGCTTTATGAATCTTCTCATAATTTGATTGATTGATTTATTCCTTTTCTACATGCAGAGGAAAGAACATTCATTTCGAGGAAAATAAAAACGGGTTCACTCTACCTGTTTTGCCTTTTAAAATAGATTAACTAATCTAAAGAAAAACAAAAAAGGAATTCCATTGAAATGTATTTTTATTGACCAATCAGAACTACCACCCAGGACCTATAATTGTCTCAAAAAGTCCAATATACATACATTATTGGACCTTTTGAGTAGGAGTCAAGAAGATCTTCTGAGAATTGAATATTTTCTCATAGAAGATGTAAAAAAGATATTGGACACTCTACAGAAGTTCTCATCTCGATACATGTTCGACCCCACACTAAGTCGCATGAGTTTATCTATGTATAAAATGCAGACAAACATTATGATTATACTCAGATAAACATTACCTGATAGCATACTATCATTTTGAACAAGGTGTCCCAATTATAAATAATTGGCCTCGAGGGCACACATTTCCCAACAGTTTTAGCTATACTTAAACTAGTAATCCAGTTCAAGACCTGGTCAAACCTATCAGGTCCAAGCATGTTTCCCTCCCACACTAGAATTTGTAGACAAAAATGAAATAACAAAATATTACATATAATGTGTTTGGTTATTTGTAATTGTGCTTGCAATTGCAATTACAGTTATAAAATTCTTAAACCCACATGTTTGGTCCGATTGCAATTACAAGTCCAATTGATGTTGTATTTATACTAGTGATTGATACATGGGTTCGGTCCACGAAGCGGAGATATGACAACACAGCCAGAAAGGTAAAGCCCACTAAAATGGGTAAGCCTTGGGTTGGAAACTCACAACTCCTCATAAGGTTTTGATGATACAAACATTTATATATATGTATACTAACTTTATCTATGGAGATTTTATAAACCCTCTTAAATAAGATAATCATCGAACTACATTTTGCAAGAATCATCAAGTTCAAATTGAAGCATATCGACAAAAATTTTATAACTTGTGATACATGATGTAATTTTCAATTTTCTACTTGCTGACACTAAGAATGTAAAAGCCATGATGATGATCTATATTAGCTCTTTAGGGTCCGTCTTCAAAAACTCAAGTCAAAGCCAAAATTGGTCGACCAATACCCCTTTCTGGCCGACCAAAAACAAATTCCAATAATTTCGAAAATTCCGAAATTTTCTCAGAACTATTTTAAAGTCATTTGGATCATTTTCCAATAAAATTCCAAGTTCTAGATTCTTTTGGTCGACCAATAGACTAGACTAGTCGACCAAATAGACATAGATTAGTTATCCTAGATCATTGATATTTATTTGACCTTTTCATTTTTGATTAATTTTTAATAATTAATCTGTTTTTATAACTGATCAAAGGTAGTTTTCAACCACCTCAAATGGACAGAAATATGCCCGTTTTTTGTCAGTTTATGTCAGTTTATGGCAGTTCATTTTGTCCTTTTCTAAAAGGCTATTCCAACAGTCAAAAACCTAAACTTATGAAAAAATTAGTCGACCAAAGCCTAGATTAGCCGACCAATTTAGACAAAAATGGTTCAGAATTTTCTGAAATTTTAGGCAATTGTCAAACATTTGAAAACTACACTTTTGGCCTATAAAGAGACCCCAAGAACTCTATCTAAACATCCGAATTAATTCTCTCTCTTCTAATCTTAACAGTTCTCTCTCTTCTAATCTTAAGAGTTCTTTATCTCACTAGAAAGAGAGTAAATTTCTGATTTCTTTAGGAAACCCCTACAGAAACTTTTCCTCAACAGAAAGTTCAATCTTCAAGTGTATTCTTCCACAAATTCTCATTCAGAACACTTGAAGATTCCATCACCTTCCATGGGTTACAATTATCACATTATCAAGGTTATAGGTGATATTGTTTCATACTCTTTTTCTCTTTTATTTGGTGAATCTCTTATTGAAGAGATTGTACAAATTTGCAACACGGGGAGTGTTGGCATCTTTGTATGTTGATTCCTTGCAAGGAGAAAGTGTTATAGTGGATTGAAAATCTCTATGGGGTAGAGGACTGGACGTAGGATCACAAGGATCCGAACTAGTATAAATCTATGTGTTTGCGCTTGCTATTTTCTGGATAGTGTTATTTACTTCTGCACTCTTATTGCAATTTTTTAGTTACTTTTAATTTTGCAATTTCGTCGTGAAATACATTATTCACCCCCTACTGTATTTGGTGTGCCAGGAGATCCAACATTTGGTATCAGAGCATGGTTAAGATGGCCTCCACTTATCCGACGAACAATCCAATGACTCCAAAATCTCAAGGAACAATCCGACTCAAAGAAGAAAGTACTTGCCTTCAATGCATCATCTGACACCGATGATTCAGACATGGACGATGACGATGTGACATTAATTACTAGAAACTTCAAAAGGTTTCTAAGAAGTTGTAAGTATAAAAATTTGAAGTCTAAAAGTATTGTTGTCTCTCTATGGTTTTAGTGTAACAGACGTGGACATATGAAAAAGGATTGTACACTCCTTAAACCAAAAGAAAGAACATTTAACAACTTCAAAAGGGATAAAAAGATCGAGAAGAAGAAGAAGGCATTAGCAGCCACTTATGACTCTTCATCTTTTGATGATGAAGAAGAAACTAATGAATAATACTAATGAGGAGAATGCTCATATGTGCTTTATGGCAGAAAATGATAATGATGTAAGTAGTTTAGATAATGAAGAACTACCAGAAGCATTTAATGATTTATATGTTAGATTTAAGAAGTTAAACTCTCAACATAAGGCATTAGTTCTTTCACATCAAGAACCAACTTCTTCTTCATTATTATTAGATAATCTCAAAAATTGAGAAGGAATTCTTGTCTTCTCAAAATAATAAGTTACTTCATGAAAATGGGATTCTCAAATCTGAGAATCAGACTATGATGTCACGTATTTCTATATTAGATAAGGATATTTCTTCTCTAAAGTTAAAATATAATGATATGGCTTCCAATATTAACAAATTTAATAAAGGAAAAGACAATCTTGATGATTTACTTAAACTATAACATCCTGCTAATCATCGACAAGGTTTAGGCCATAAGCATACTCACAAAATCTAATAGTATTGGTAATGATATTAATTTGAAAAATAAGAAACATGTATTTGTTAATGCAAAGAAAATTGATTTTCTAAAGTTTTAATATTTCTATTTCAAAGAAGACAAATTTTTTAACATCCTCTAGGAAATCCACAACATATTCTCTTTGGATTCCTAAGGATCTGTTCTTATATGACAAAGATTTATATGTTTCTAACTTTAAGAACGATGTCATTCATTTTTTTAAATTATTTGAAAAAGCCAAACTCTACTTGGTTTTGGTTTCCAAAGGTCTAACCCAAAGGTCCCATATAAAGGGTACAAATATTTATTGTTTATCGTTCAGGTACACATAAAAGAAAGATGGATACTAGATAGTGTTGGAAGCAACGATCAAGGATCTAGAGTTTGATGATAACAAACGTGTACAAACTATTTAACGTGTGTGCTAAGTGTGTTTCAGGAATGGCAAAGTAGTAAATCTACATTTGCTGACTTAGTCAACGAAGTGGAGAAATTGCTAATCATATAGCAAATTGGAAGAGAGAGATTGCTATTTACATAGCAAAAGTGACTTGGTCAAAGGAGGAGATTAGAGTGATTCATATCAAGGTTGATGAGAACAAATCCTACCACAATCAAGTTCATATTCAATCCCATCCAATTACAAATTCAATTTCCCCTCTATCTCATATTCCTAAGGGATACAAACTTATCATATGAGATTCCTACTTGCCGCAACAAAAAGCCCTAACCAAATACTATTTAAGAGAGGAACTAAAAGAGAGAGACGGCAGCCATAATATAATTTTCTAAGGCAAAGACCCTTCATCTCCTAGGCTGCAAAACCAAGCAAAACCATAACCTTCTTATTGTGGCAACCAAAGAGAAAAAGAGGCAGCCACACAAAAACATGCGGCATCTATCATCAACCCTAGCCTAACATCATCAAGCCGGAAACACATAAAGAGGGCAACCTTTAAATCACCTCATTGCTGCAACATTGTCTTCATCATCAAGCAAGGGGTCTCCTTCTTTGCGCAAGCATCAAGGGAGTTCAAGAGCAAGCAAAGTTTACATCTTCACGTGCCATCAACCAAGTAAGCCCGCACCCTGCTGCATGCCCTGAGCTGTCGTGAAGAACTGACGTTGAAGCATTCGCCACCATAGAGATCAAGGAAGCCAAACACTATCAAAGATATCCTCTAACTACGGCTCTGACGACCACGTTGCTGCAGCCCTCATCATCAAGCATCCACTGTCGTGGAGGATAGCCCGCCACCGTTCATCTTCCCTCACGCTGCCTGCGACTTCAACCTTAAGAAACCTAGCTTCCAACGCCTTCATCCACGCTGCTGACGAGCTCTTCTCGTCATTCTCTTCATCTCATCGGAGCTGAGTCACCGCCATCGAGGTGTTGCTGCGGGAGTCACAAGTCAAAGCCGCCGGAGGAGTTAGCTGATGCCGTGAGGAATCCTTGTAGCGTCGCCGACCAGTTCGCTACCGTGACCACCCTCCACCATGCTTGTCTCCATTGACGTCGAAGTCGGGTCGCCACTGGGGTTAGCCGCTGCCGTTGAAGTGCCGCACGTCGAAGAGAGTCGTCGGAGAAGTCGAAGCCCACGCAAACTCATCTCTGAGCAGTGAACGAAGAGGAATAGGAACCTGGCTGATGTGGCTGCTTGCAGATTCAAAAGTTGCGTAAATATTAAAGGAAATTGGAGTTGCTAAACATACAGACCGTAATATATTCGTTTTGAACTGGATTTGCTAAACATACAGACCAGATTGTTACTCACCTTCGTGGATACACAAATTGAGATCCAGAAGTCAGATCGAGACACGTTTGCGTCAGACTGAAGCTGACAACTTGCTGATTAACAGAGATGACTACACAAACACGACATGAGCATTTCTGAACCCTTTACTCTTTATATTCGTGTATTAGTGTGTTGATCTCTGTAGGGAAAACTTTACCACCGTTGTGTTCTATTTGGGGACTAGACAAGAGGGTCTTGACAAGTGGGACTTGTCAAGATATAGTATTTACTAGGTTGATAGTGTTCTGCACTTGGGGAGTTTGGTACGTTCTAGGTGGGGGACATGGAGCTCAGGACCCATTGTAGTTGTACAAAAGGAACATATATTTTTTATAAGCCTATTCACCTCCCTGTTAGGCTTAGATCCAGATCCAACAAGTGGTATCGGAGCCAGTTTATTAGGATCTAGCCTAGGATTGACCATGAACCCCATTGATAGTGCTTTTGCTGAGGGTCATTCTATATCACGTCCCCCTAGATTTAATGTTGTAGATTATGCTTATTGGAAAAACAGAATGAGAATCTACATTATATCTGTTGATTATAAAGCTTGGCAAATTGTTGAAAAAGGCTATAAGCCACTTGTCATTAAAGTTGGAGATGTTGATATGCTTAAACCTGATGATAAATGGGATGACAATTATTGAAGACTTTATGCTCTTAATTCTAAAGCAATGAATGTGCTTATTTGTTCATTAGATAAATCTGAATTCAATCGCATCTCACATTGTCTAACTGTACAAGAAATATGGCATACATTGGAGGTGACGCACGAGGAAACGGCACAGGTGAAGGAGTATAGACTTGCACTTCTAAGCACAGAGCTTTCGCATGCTACCATCAGAGTACATATCAGATATGTTTGCGAGGTTCACCAACATCGTCTACAAGTCTAGCTCGCTCGGTAAGCCATATTCTAGCATTGAACATGTGAGGAAATTATTAAGAGCACTGCCAAGCTCTTTCAGGCCTAAAGTCACAGCCATCCAAGAAGTGAAAGATCTATCACAGATGAGGGTGGAGGACTTGATAGGCAATCTAATGTCCCACGAGCTTAAGTTGTTGAATATAGAGGAGAGAGAGAAACCTGAGGCGAAGGAAAAAGCTCTAAAACCACTATCTCTTCAAGCTAGCGAGGGTGACAACGATGACGAGGAGCATGCTCTTATGGTAAGAGGATTCAGCAGATACATCAAGACAAAGCAATGAAGGCTGAGATGGCGCAAATGTTTAATCGCTCCAATAAATATAATCCTGCTAGAAATTCTTCTGAACAGAATACCAGTAATGATAAAGTTGAATGTTTTAAATGCAGGAGAAAGGGACATTATGCGAGGAATTGCCCATAAGAGACGGCTCAGGTTGCAAAAGAAAAAGGACAAGCCGTTGTGCTAACGTGGGACATGGATAGTGGAGATGAGCTCGAGGAGAATGAAGCACACTCCCCCTCTGCTTAATGGCAAAGAACGATGAGGTAATATCATATACTAAAACAGAGCTCATTAAGAAAATGCAAGAAGAAATTGATGAGCTAGATAATACTGTTGAATGCGATAGAAATTCTTGCATTGAATTGGAAAAAGAAAACTGTGATATAATTGAAGAATCTAAAAACTTAAAAGAAGAACTTGAAGAATGCAAATCAACCATTGCCATGCTAAAAAGAGAAAAATCTAGCTCATCTGAAAAAGCTGCTTGTCTTTCTTGTCCTTCCTTATTGAATAATATTAGCATGCTTAAGTAAGATTTAATTAAACTTGAAACTGAAAAGGATTATATGATTAGAGAGCTTAATGATAAATTGTGCTATAACGAGCTTAAAAGAAAAATGGTTGAATTTGAAAAGAAGGAAGAGGAAAACAAGAAAGCTTTTATAAGTAAATGTACTTTGCTTGTGAATGAGAATGCATTGTTGAAATCCAAAGTCTCTAGTCTTGAATTGTACATTAAGAAATTTTCCATAGGAAAACAATCTTTAGATATCATTCTTGGAAATCAATTATATGGCAATAATAGTCGTGAACTTGGATTTGGTTTGAAAAATGTTGAAAAGCCTAAATTTAATAAAATTCACAATGTGCCTTCTATTGTTAAAAATATGCATGTAAAGTGCTTTACTTGTGATAGCCTTGGTCACACATCCTATTATTGTAAGTTTAGGAACACAAACATAAAGTTCAAACAAGTATGGGTTCCTAAAACTTTGATGACTAACACTAGTGGACCTTGTTGGATTCTAAGGTCACACATGACACCTTTCATGTAGGTGAGATGGAGATTTGGCGAGGAGCAATGAATTGAAAGTCTCATATTTAGCTCCTTAGTCAAATGACGACGCGAAGGTATATTTATTTCCCTCTTTGCATTCATTGCATTCCTTCATAGTTTTTTGTGTGTGCTTGATTTATTTCTTGTTTGTGTGCTTGTTTGTTTGCATCTTAGTTTGTTTTAGTTCATTATAAAAGAAAAAAAATTGAAAAATAAAAAAAAAAAAAATTGGTGCTTAATGAATACCTCCTTATTGATCACTCCTTATTTTACACTTTTTTCCCGCATGTTTGCATGCCATTTAGATCGCCCAAATCATGTTTTTCACGATATATCGACGATATTGAGATGCTTTTCACGATTTGTTGTTTTTGTCGCATTTCAGGTGATTTGGCGCGATTTGGAGTGATCTCGAGATGCGCTTACTCCAGAGGGTCACCGACGACCTCCCCAAGGGGTATTTCGCTGTTGGAGAGGAGTGGAAGAAGAACGGACGTCGCAGGAGCGACGAGGAGGCCAAAACAAGCTGTTTGGGCATGTTTTGTGTCCCACTCGGCCGAGTGGAGGAGCCACTCGGCCGAGTGGAGGAGCCACTCGGCCGACCAGCGAGACACCGCTCGGCCGACCAGATCGGATACGTTTTATACGTGCACTCGGCCGAGCGACGGAGACCACATCGGCCGAGTGATGAGATCCCGTCCGCCCGAGTGGCGCCCAGACGAAGCCATTCAAAAATCGCCAAGTTACTGTTTTTCGGCTGCCTGAGCTTCAGAAGACCCACTCGGCCGAGTGGATAATCTCGACCGCCCGAGTACCATGAAGCCATCGGCCGAGTGACGACAACTCACTCGGCCGAGCCGCCCCCGAAGTAGAGACCCCTGAAGATCAAGACTTACTGGAAATTTACAGGGTTTCTCACTCGGCCGAGCGACTTATGTCACTCGGTCGAGTGCGACGCGCTGCCTGTAGCGAAAATTGTGGATTTCAGGCTGCGCAGGGGTATTTTGGTCACAGTTTTTGGACGATTTTGGGGGGTATTTAACCCCTGTTTTTACCCTAGTTTTAGAGAGCTTTTCTCTTAGATTTTTGTAGCTTTTAGATTAACTTTTTAGCTTTATTCTTGAGATTGGAGAGGAGACAAAAGTTGATTTTTGTTGGAATAATTGAAGAACTCCATTGGTTTGTGTCTTCTCTTCTCTAAAAATTCTATTTTTATTGCTTATCTCAATATTGTGATGAATTCTATTGCCTATTTCATTGATTATTTTTATGATCTTGCTATGAATTGTGAGTAGTCTCCACGTCTTGGGGCGTGGGGATGAACCCTACAAGCCCAATTTCATATTTGTGATGAATTAGTAGAAATTTTGCTAGAATTGTTATTTAGGGATTAGATTGGGATCGATTTACTACGGATAGCTAGGAGTTCATACCGATTGGGATTTGCAAGAGATTGGATCCCAATTCGGTAGGAAACCCTAGAAATCCGAATTGGGTTGGAATCGAATTTCCGTAGTATCGGTTTGCAAGAGATTGGACCGATACTAGGGTTTCCGGTTGCAATTCCGTGCCGATACCCGTTTGCAAGAGATTGGACGGGTAGGAACTATCCCAACCTAGGTCGTGACCCGAGTTTGCACGAGAGTGGGCTCGGGGCGCGATTGAACGATGATGTTGATCCTAATGCTAGCTTTCCTAGGCTAGGGTTTGCAAGAGATTGGACCCGAACCTAGGATAGCTATAGACCGGCAACAGCGCGAGAGCGTGAGCTTGGTTCTACATTCAGTTGCAACTAGTTCATCCAAAATCTTATTCTAGCAATTTTGATACTGATGAACCACATTTACGAGATACGGTGAGTAGCTGGGATTCCCCATTCCCTAGACGTTCTTTATTTGATTTGATATTTCCGCACTTTGTCTGACGATTGTGACAGGATCGCCAAAGGCAAATCTCTCTTCTTAAATAGCCAGGTTGATTGGAACAAGCACGGTCATTCGTCCTCCCTGTGTTCGATATCCCGCTCGCCGCTATACCGTGCGCTTGCGGTAAAACTACAACCGTTCTTTGGGTTACATTCCGGAGCGATCAAGTTTTTGGCGCCGTTGCCGGTGAGGCGATTGCGTTTGATCTTACCACCCTAGCTATTTTTATTATTATTATTCTATTTCTTTATTTTTCTTTTACCTAACCCTTCCATCGTGCTAATCACTTCTTTGAAACTTTGTTCTCCTGTGCATGTACACGAGATCTACGGCGGACCCTGAAGCTATATTATTTGATCCCGAGATCGAACGTACCGCGCGGAGAATTAGAGCGGAGAGGAGACAAGATCGGGAAGGGAGGTTTATGACCAACCCGGAAACTGCGGACCAATTAGCGGCAAGGATGGCGAGGATAATTTCTATTCGAGATAGGCTTCGGCCTAAGACCTCTTCTACGACCTCATCCATTGCCATGCCGGAGTTGGCGGCTGACAAGAACTTTGAGCTGAAGACTGGACTAGTGGTTCTGATGCAGCAGGATCCATTTCATGGGAATGCCCATGAAAATCCCCACTATCACATCCAATTATTCTTTTCGAAGTGCGCCACATTTCAGATGCCGGGGGTCTCCATCGATGCCATCAGACTGCGTCTCTTCCCCTTCACGCTAAAAGACAAGGCACTCTATTGGTTGAGGACGCAGGCTGAGGGAGTCTTTACCACTTGGGACGAGTTGGCGAGTGCATTCATTGACAAGTTCTATCCGCCCTCCAAGACGGTGAAGATTCGGAGCGCTCTCATGTCCTTCAAGCAAGGACCCCAAGAGACGCTCTATGAGGCTTGGGAGCGTTTTAAAGATCTGCAGCATCAATGCCCGCACCATAGCATTGAAGATTGGGAGCTAGTTCATAGCTTCTACAATGGTCTCCAACCGGGGACCAAACAAATTATTGATGCCGCGGCGAATGGTGCTATCTTATCAAAGACTCCCGAAGAAGCTACGGCCCTAATTGAGGAGAGGGCCTCAAACAATCAACAATGGGGCGATGAGCGAGGACACTCTACGTCCTCCTTGAAGCCAACTAGTATCTATGAAGCGAAGGCCGTAGCGGAGCTTACAAGCAAGTTTGATTCTCTCCACAAGGTAGTGGAGAGATTGGAGAAGTTTATCACGGAGCCCCAAGGAGCCCCTTCCACCTTCGCACCAACGAACCAAATGTGTGATTGGCAAGACCAATCTCAAGCCATGTATGTGGGAGGAGAGCAAGGAGAAGGATCCTTGGAGCAAGTACAATATGTCGCGGGGAACCAAGGGTATTGGGCCAATCCGGCCGCAAGAAATCATCCCGGATTCTCCTACGCCAACAATGAAGGAGCTTTGAACCCGCCACAACCACCGCCTCAACAAGCTCGACCACCACTACCACCCCAACAACAACACTATCCACCGAGGGGGCCTCCACAACAATGTTTCCAACCGAAGCAACAAGTTCCACCCTATAGGCCGCCCGGATACAATCAAGGGTGGAGGAATCAAAATCAAAACCCTCCACAAGCTCAACAACGATCCGACTTCGAAGCTAGAGTGGAGGCGTTTATGGTCGAGCAAAATAAGGTCAATGCTACCTTGAAGGCGGGGCAAGACTCCCTTAATACCGTTGTGGCTCAAATATCGGAGCAATTGGCGTTGCTCAATCGGAACACTCAACGATTGCCGGTGCAACCCGAGCAAAACCCACGGGGCAACACCGGCCACATCAATGTCGTAGTTGCCGTTACTACTAGAGGTGGGAAGGATACCACCCCCGCCATGATTCCTACCGAGGAGCCCGTGGAGAAAAGTTTGGAGCCAATTGAGCCGGTAGTTGAAGTTGATAAGCAGAAAGAGCCGCAAGAAAAGGAGAAATCTAGAGCGGAGCAATTGATTGAGGAGAGGCACTTCATGCCACCGGTCCCATTCCCACAAAGGCTTGCTAGAGCGAAAATGGAGAAAAGGCTAGCAAAGTTTCTCGAGTATCTAAGAGGGGTTAGCCTCAACATTCCCTTCCTCGACGCCATCGTGGAAATCCCCGTATATGCCAAATTTCTAAAGGATTTGATTTCGGGGGGGAAGAGGAAGGAAAAGATCATGCTAGCCGAGGAGGGCTCTTGGTTCACCAAGAGAGAGAAGGAGCCGGCTAAATTCAAGGATCCGGGGAGTTTTCGAATTCCTTGCACCTTGGGTGGCGTCCCTCTTCAAAAAGCGTTGGTGGATTTAGGGGCTAGTGTAAGCCTCATGCCTCTCTCCATGTTCCTAAGGCTAAACACCGGGACGAAGTTGAAACCTACCGACATGCGGATACAATTGGCCGATGGGCGGATAACGAGGCCGGTAGGGATCGCCGAAGACATCCCGCTACAAGTCCCGGGGGGAATATGCTTGCCATGTGACTTCGTGATCATGGACGTTAAGGAGGAGGGAGATACGTCATTGATACTTGGACGCCCGTTCCTCGCCACCGCCGGAGTCATTATCGACGTGCGAGAAGGTACCCTAACTTTAAACGTCGGCAACATCGAGGTGGAGCTTCACATTCCTAAGGCTATGAAACACATGCCTTACCACGAGGAACTTGACTACATGGACCTCCTTGATGAGGTAATTGAGGAGGCGACCCCCCACTCGATTGGCGCTCTATTCGATGAAGATTTCGAGGAAGGCCCGGATTTAGGCCAAGATGAGAAGAAAGATGATTCCCCCGACCTCTCCGCTGAAAATGATGAAGGCGACGCTGATGTCGCAAGGATTCGAGAGCTCTGCAAGCTCTCGAAATTGAAGTCTCCGAAGAAAGATCCGCTGATACGGAAGTCGGCGTCACCGTTGAAGCCGTTGATCAGAGCAAATGCTAGCTTGGGGGAGCCTCCCCCCAACACTATTCGAGACGGGAGACCACCGAGGGAGAACACGCCGCTGCCACTTTCGAATCCAAGCGTTCTCCCCGGAAAGTTTGATGGGTGCATCTCATATGCACCAAACATCCCGCATTAATTGAAAATCATAGGGGGTCGAGCTCACGACCTTAAACGAGCGCTTGTCGGGAGGCAACCCGACGGTTATTACTTTATTTCCATTTTTCTTTTATTTTTTCTTTAGAAATTTTTAGTGTTTTGAGTCGTTCGCCCAAAAATCTTGTGATAACGGGTCCTATTTTTCCTGACAGGAGAGTAGAATGAGTTACCCATCATTAGGAGGATGCACGAGGCGATGAGGAGCGCCCCAGGAAGGCGCTCGATGATTAGGAGGAAGATGAAATCGACTGGAGGAAGAAAGACGGAGTTTAGAGCCCAAACGAAGACAAACAGCAGAAAACAAGGCTCACTCGGCCGAGTATACTAGTCACTCGGTCGAGCACACAAGTTCGTCCGGCCGAGCCGCTCACGAACGAGGGAAGTCTGCTGTACCCAACTCTCTGTTTAATTTCCTGATTTCAGTATAACTGCTACTCGGCCGAGTATATATCTTCACTCAGCCGAGTAAAACGGATACGCTCCTAGGGCGAGTCTTGCCGAGTAGCTTGAGCCACTCGGCCGAATGGACTTACTCCACTCGGCCGAGGCTGGCAAGGCCACTCGGCCGAAGCGTCAGCGGGAAGGAAATTTCCATTGATCTCACTCGGCCGAGTGACCTAGTCACTTGGCCGAGTCGTAACTTTTACTATATAAGGGGCCGAGGGGGGGCACGTTTTTCGAAACGAAAAAATCCCAAACACCCGCGACCCCTCAGCTCCCTCGCCCGTTCGACTCGCTCGCGCCCCTCACTCGCCCGGTCGTCCACCCTCGCGCAGCCGCTCGGCCAGCCACCGCCGGCCGAGCTCCACCGCACCTCGCCCGGGTCGCCGCCGGCGGCCACCACTCCGGCCACCTCCGGTATCGCCTATTTCGCCTTTTTCTCCTCTTTTTGTGTATTTTTCGAGGATCCATGCGATAAACAAACCCCAAACCCAAATTAATTTCTATATCTATCTATTATACCCCTAATGCTCCATACGTTTTGAATATTACCCGCTGATATTTCCATTTCATGCGCAGGTTGTTTCTGGGAGCTTAGGGGAGCCCAGGGGAGCTTCTAGGGACTGATTCGGGCTTCGCGGAGGCGTTGTCTTCGCACGCTTCCATTGCTTTGCACTCGCGGCGTGTCGGGGTACACCCTTTCCTTTATTTTGCACACGCCGCACTTTTCACTCTTTTTGGCGCGCGCTCGGGGCCCATATGCCGCCCCGGACACGGCCGAGGTCGAGGAGAGCTTCCGCCAAGCGGAAGCGGTCGGATGACGTCGGCCCCTCCCACGAGTTGGAGGACTCTCCTCCGCCTTCTCCCGCACACACCGTCCACCCAGCACAGCCTGCAGGCCCCACACACCCCGCACAGCCTGCAGAGCCCGCACAGCCCGCACACCCCCACACAGCCGCCCCCTGCCGCTCCACAGCCACCACCTCCGGCTCCACTTATCGGGCCGCTGGGGATCACGTTCCGAAACGACGCACACTGCGTCGCTTTCGAGCGTATCTCCCAGCGCTCGATCGTACCCTCCAGGTTTGCACACCTTGTCGACCTAGGACGCCTGGGGGTACTAGAGGGGATGCTCACGTTGTACGACAACGTGGGCTGGCGAGATTTCTTTCAGGTGTCGGCGGACACGTTTATCCGCCCGACACTTGAGGTGCTTAGTTCGATCGCCCGGACCGACGAGGGATGCTCGTTTCGGTTCATGGACCGGGAGTGCCAGGTCACTCTCGGTATGATGAGAGCCTTTTTCTCGTGGCCCGATATCCCCGGGGCCGACTGAGGTTACGCACCCACCCATATCCCCCCACCTTCCTTCGACGCCGGTGCCTTCTGGGCCCGGATTACGGGTCTTCACGCTGCCTTTGACCCTAGTAGGGCCAAGGCCTCGGCCATTGTCCATCCCTGCCTTCGTATAGCTCAGCGCCTTATGGCGACGACCTTTTTGGCCAGAAATGAGCCGGGCACGATGTCTACGCCGGAGTTCTACATGCTCTACGCGATGACATGGCCCAGAGCTCTATCTAGGGATGGCGATGAGCTGGTCCCCGCCGTCGTGATTGATGTCGCGGCTTGGTTTTTGGACCGCATCATCGTATCGGTGGGCACTCGCCACCGATATGCTGCGACGGCCTGATCACTTTGCTTGCCCTTATGACCGGCGAGGACTTCCCCGACAACCTGCGACGAGCACCGGGCCCCACTTCTCTGTCGATTGATGTTATGGCCCGGATGAAGATGCTTCGTCCGCACGGTGAGCGACACTGGGTCTGGTTGCACGGCCCTTACGGTGCCGATTACATGATTCTTCCGAGCCCATCTCGGACTCAGATTGCACCAGCCCATGTGGACTGGCTCCCTGCGATGGATGTTCTCATCCCAGCTGCTTAAGTGCTCGAGGCCGAGCAGGCCGAGCAGGCCCACGCTGCCCACGCTGCCCCCGCAGACCCTGTTGCCCCTGCCGAGCCTGCTGCCCCTGTTGACCCCGTGGACCCTCAGCCTATCCCCGATGTTTCTGCTGCTCCTGACACTGCTGTCGGTGTCGGGAGTACCTTAGCTGAGCCCACTTCCACTGCTTCCGCGGCTGTCACCACCACCACTGGCCCTCTGTCTGCTGAGCCCGTTTCCTCTGCCCCACCCGAGCGCCCGCCGACCATAGTTGAGTGCGGAGAGCCCTCTTTTGCCACTGATGTTGAGACCATAGTCTCCCACTCTATCTCCACTGCTGTTGTATTTTCCGAGAGTGTCGTGGCGTCTGTCCACACTTCTGTGCCACCGACCTCTCTGGCCGCCTCGCTGCCACTTTTGTATTCTTCTTTCGTTGCTGCTGCCTCCACTTCTCACCGTCCTGCCCAGCCTCGCACTGAGGCTAGGCCCCCACTTGCGAGTGCAGCACCTTTTGTTCCCTTGCCTGCTGAGCCCGTCACCTACGCCACCAGAGTACGCCAGCCCAGACCTGCACAGCCCCGAGCGGTGCGTCCCTCTGCACCACCTCCCCCTGACACTGTACTTCAGAGCATTCGTGCTCTAGAGGGGGTGGTGAGTGGCCTCAGAGGCGACCTTAGGACCCTGTCCGCCACCATCACCGATATGGCTCACCGCTTCGACCTGCTTTCACACATTCACTACTGCCTTACCCAGGTCTTAGAGCGACTCCCACGCGTACTCCCACCCATCCAGCAGGTTCCCACCCCCACTTCCACACACACTCAGCCTGCTACCACTTCCACACCCACCCCTGCTCAGTAACATACACCACCGCCACTTCCGCCTCAGGACGGAGACGGCGCAGCACCACCTTCTTAGGCACCCTTGATGCCATCGATTATTTTTGCCGTTGTGCTGCCCGTTTCTGCTGGGTCCTGATGCATTTTTGTCCACCCCCCCTCCCCTCACTTATTTTGGGATTCTCATTCTGACCATATCTTTATATATCTTTTTTGGGAGAGAGGGAGAGTTTTTGGTGCCACATATATATCTCTTTCACTCCTATCTTTGCATGCATCATGTCCGCATCATATTTTTCATTTCTTTCTTTTTATTTTCTTTTTTCCATCATGCATGCATCCTCACTTACCCCTCTCATTACTTGTCTCTCGGTGTGCCACACTTTGCACATTGAGGACACTGTGCCATTTAGCTTGGAGGAGTGAGTTCTCACGTTCTTTTTCGATTTGCCACCTTTATTTTTAGTTTTTCACACCATTTTCCGCTTTTGCACTTATTTTCATCATTTTTCTTTTATTTCACCATGCATCACGTTTTTCTTATTTTTCTGTGTGCCGCATTGTAAATAGTTCTGTTTTCCCTTTATCTTTATTTTCTTTTTCATCTCATGCTAGAGATGACTTTTCTATGATGATGATTACGTGGAGTTAGCTTACTCTATTTGCATGCTATTTTTGTCATGTCTTAGGCTTTATTTCTAATATCGTATGCTATGACTTGCCTTGCATCTAGAGATAGTAACCCACACTTTTTCCACATGAAAATGGATGAAATTTTATTATTAAGCTGAGTCTGAATATTCATATGTATGCTATCACAGAAAACACACCAAGATTCACGCATTGAATGCTTATATCTGGAGTATCGATTTCTTTTCCTATATCACTTCTATATGCATGAATTGTACATTTCACTTCAGGATGATTGAATGATGTTAGCTATGATAAATCTGGATTAGTTAGCTTTTTTGTGATCGAAACTGAGTAGATTAGATTACCCTGCTGAAGTTGTCGTGCATGTCTTATAGAGTGAACCGAGAGATATATTTATTTCTTTCTCCACAAATCTTGAACATCATTTCTCTACTTTTAAAATCATTGGTGAATCTCCCCTTAGCGATTCTATTATATGGCATTTTCCCCCGCTATTAATTCCTAGCTCCAAATTTCCCGAATTCAAAAAAAAGAGAAAATATTATTGTATATCATTATCTCTCTTTGAGTTTGGATCGTTGCGTATATATGCTATGAAAAAAAACGAGGAAAAGAGGAAAAATCCTCAATAAAAGATCCCATCTCACTTTCTTCCTTTCTTCTCTCTTTTCGTGTTCATTTTTATTTCTTTTGGAGCTTTATAAAAAAATGGGGATGTGAATATTTTTTATGCCACCATGCTTATAGATAAGCTTGGGGGAGGGAATCCATTGATGTGTGAGAGAGCGACTACTTGACGTTGCACGACAACCTAGGCTAAGTAATATTCTATACTCGGTGAGATTATTTTTAGCTTTACGAAATCCAGAAATCTAAGCCTAGCATTCATATCATGAAATCCACACTTTTCTATTCTCTCTATTCTATTGTGTGATACTCTTATACTCCTCATAGAAAGCATTCAATTGAAAAGTGTGTCATCTGCGATTTGTTTACCGCTTTAAATGATTCAGACGATGTTAATTCTAAAATTATTCCGTTTTTCATGATTATATCGTTCTTCGTGGGTTTTCTATTTCTATTTGCACTATTATACTATGATATCAAAATAAAACTCTTTGACATGTGTTTTTCATTCGGTGCATGCTATATGAGTAAGCGGAACCCACGTCCTGAGAGAATGATCTAGCAGCTTACCTCTTCGCTTCTTTCTTTCTTTCTTCTTTGTTTTTATTTCGTTTTTCATTCTTCTCCGTTTTTCAATTTTCATTTTTCGTCGTTTTCGTTTTCCGAATCCACCGGGTTCGCCTTTTACTTATCTTCCTCAAGGACGAGTAAGAGGTAAGCTTGGGGGATTTTGATCACTCCTTATTTTACACTTTTTCCCCGCATGTTTGCATGCCATTTAGATCGCCCAAATCATGTTTTTCACGATATATCGACGATATTGCGATGCTTTTCACGATTTGTTGTTTTTGTCGCATTTCAGGTGATTTGGCGCGATTTGGAGTGATCTCGAGATGCGCTTAGTCCAGAGGGTCACCGACGACCTCCCCAAGGGGTATTTCGCTGTTGGAGAGGAGCGGAAGAAGAACGGACGTCGCAGGATCGACGAGGAGGCCAAAACAAGCTGTTTGGGCATGTTTTGTGTCCCACTCGGCCGAGTGGAGGAGCCACTCGGCCGACCAGCGAGACACCGCTCGGCCGACCAGATCGGATACGTTTTATACGTGCACTCGGCCGAGCGACGGAGACCACATCGGCCGAGTGACGAGATCCCGTCCGCCCGAGTGGCGCCCAGACGAAGCCATTCAAAAATCGCCAAGTTACTGTTTTTCGGCTGCCTGAGCTTCAGAAGACCCACTCGGCCGAGTGGATAATCCCGACCGCCCGAGTACCATGAAGCCATCGGCCGAGTGACGACAACTCACTCGGCCGAGCCACCCCCGAAGTAGAGACCCCTGAAGATCAAGACTTACTGGAAATTTACAGGGTTTCTCACTCGGCCGAGTGACTTATGTCACTCGGCCGAGTGCGACGCGCTGCCTGTAGCGAAAATTGCGGATTTCAGGCTGCGCAGGGGTATTTTGGTCACAGTTTTTGTACGATTTTGGGGGGTATTTAACCCCTGTTTTTACCCTAGTTTTAGAGAGCTTTTCTCTTAGATTTTTGTAGCTTTTTAGATTAACTTTTTAGCTTTATTCTTGAGATTGGAGAGGAGACAAAAGTTGATTTTTGTTGGAATAATTGAAGAACTCCATTGGTTTGTGTTTTCTCTTCTCTAAAAATTCTATTTTTATTGCTTATCTCAATAATGTGATGAATTCTATTGCCTATTTCATTGATTATTTTTGTGATCTTGCTATGAATTGTGAGTAGTCTCCACGTCTTGGGGCGTGGGGATGAACCCTACAAGCCCAATTTCATATTTGTGATGAATTAGTAGAAATTTTGCTAGAATTGTTATTTAGGGATTAGATTGGGATCGATTTACTACGGATAGCTAGGAGTTCATACCGATTGGGATTTGCAAGAGATTGGATCCCAATTCGGTAGGAAACCCTAGAAATCCGAATTGGGTTGGAATCGAATTTCCGTAGTATCGGTTTGCAAGAGATTGGACCGATACTAGGGTTTCCGGTTGCAATTCCGTGCCGATACCCGTTTGCAAGAGATTGGACGGGTAGGAACTATCCCAACCTAGGTCGTGACCCGAGTTTGCACGAGAGTGGGCTCGGGGCGCGATTGAACGATGATGTTGATCCTAATGCTAGCTTTCCTAGGCTAGGGTTTGCAAGAGATTGGACCCGAACCTAGGATAGCTATAGACCGGCAACAGCGCGAGAGCGTGAGCTTGGTTCTACATTCAGTTGCAACTAGTTCATCCAAAATCTTATTCTAGCAATTTTGATACTGATGAACCACATTTACGAGATACGGTGAGTAGCGGGGATTCCCCATTCCCTAGACGTTCTTTATTTGATTTGATATTTCCGCACTTTGTCTGACGATTGTGACAGGATCGCCAAAGGCAAATCTCTCTTCTTAAATAGCCAGGTTGATTGGAACAAGCACGGTCATTCGTCCTCCCTGTGTTCGATATCCCGCTCGCCGCTATACCGTACGCTTGCGGTAAAACTACAACCGTTCTTTGGGTTACATTCCGGAGCGATCACTTATGAATCTTTATAAGTGGTATTATTGAATGTTCATTCATACCCTCGTAGAAATCATTGTATTATCGTTATAGCTACATGCGCATGTTAGACTTTATTTAGTATCCATGACATGTTTCATGAAATGAATGATTTGATTTCTACACCTACATGCTCACTTCCACGAATATTAAATTTGTTGTACATTTGTAGATTCTTCTTACGAATATTGGAAAATGAATGTAGGTTGATAATAACTGAATAATCTAATGGATATGATGTGTATTGCTATGAATAATTGAGCACAAAAATAAATAGAAAAAATAATACATGAATATAGCTCCGTATGAAAAATGGATACAATTCATGGCAAGTACACTACCCACGAGTATCCAACATATGCTTTATGGGTAATCTTTAGCATTAGTATATTTTACTCGTCATGCAATGCTACCCCCACATCTAAGAGTCCTTATAGGCTATGTTTTGGGGTTTGGTACCTTGAACTCATTTCTAATGAGGTGGAAAAAATCAATCCTAGGTGATATTCATGTTAAATGGAAAATATGGATTGGTTCTGGTTGATGTTCTTGATTGAATCTCCCTTTGTACTTCAATGTTTAGTTATCACACTTACATAATGGTGTTAAAGTCTAAATTGCAATTTTCATTGAACTTGAATTGCATACTCTATGAAAAATGGCATGCAAGTGCTAGTTATAATTTATAATACTTTATTTTTTGCATGTGATATTTGATTGACTTCATTAATACGCTTTTGATGATAACAAATGGGGAGAAAAGTAAAAGATTTGGTATTATTTGTTGAAGAGGGAGCACGAGAAACATATGTTCAAGTGGGAGCTTGAAAATAGGGGGAGCATGCTTATCACTATGGCTATATCGTTGTGCAAGCTAGTAATGCTTGAACGTATCATTGTATACATCATATGCATTACATCCTTCATCACACTTCACACACACATTTCGCATTGTTCAAATCTTTTATTGGTTTGTCATCATCAAAAGGGGGAGATTGTTGGAAGCAACGATCTATGATCTCTAGTTTGATGATAACAAACATGTACGAACTATTTAATGTGTGTGCTAAGTGTGTTTCAGGAATGGCAAAGTAGTAAATCTACATTTGCTGACTTAGTCAACGCGGTGGAGGAATTGCTAATCATATAGCAAATTGGAAGAGAGAGATTGATATTTACATAGCAAATGTGACTTGGTTAAAGGAGGAGATTGGAGTGATTCATATCAAGGTTGATGAGAACAAATCCTACCACAATCAAGTTCATATTCAATCCTATCCCATTACAAATTCAATTTCCCTTATATCTCCTATTCCTAAGGGATACAAACTTATCCTACAAGATTCCCACTTGCCGCAACAAAAAGCCCTAACCAAATCCTATTTAAGAGAGGAACTAAAAGAGAGAGACGGTGGCCATAATATAATTTTCTAAGGCAAGGACCCTTCATTTCTTAGGCCGCAAAACCAAGCAAAACCCTAACCTTCTCATTGCAGCAACCAAAGAGAAAAAGAGGCAGCCACACAAAAACTTGCGGCATATATCATCAACCTTGGCCTATCATCATCAAGCCACAAGCACATCAAGAGGGCAACACTTAAATCACCTCCTTGCCGTAACATTGTCTTCTTCATCAAGCAAGGGGTATCCTTCTTTGTGCAAGCATCAAGAGAGTTCAAGATTAAGAAAAGTTTACATCTTCACGTGCCATCAACCAAGAAAGCCCGCACCCTACTGCATGCCCTAAGCCGTCGTGAAGAGTTGACGTTGAAGCACTCACCGCCGTAGAGATCGAGGAAGCCAAACACTGCCAAAGATATCCTCGAAATGTCGCTTCCGACGACCACGTTGCTGCAGCCCTCATCATCACGCATCCGCTGTCGTGGAGGCGAGTCCACCTCCGTTCATCTTCCCTCACGCTGCCGGTGACTTCAACCTCAAGAACCCTAGCTTCGACGCCTTCATCCATGCCGCCACCGAGCTCCTCTCGTTGTTCTCTTCATCTTGCCGGAGCTGAGTCACCGCCATCGAGGTGTTGCTGTGGGAGCCACAAGTCAAAGCCATCGGAGGAGTTAGCCGTTGTCGTGAGGAATCCTTGCAGCGTCTTCGACCAGTTCACTACCGTGACCACCCTCCGTCATGCTTGTCACCATTGACATCGAAGTCAGGTCGCCACCGGGGTTAGCCACTCTCGTTGAAGTGCCGCACGCCGAAGAGAGTCGTTGGAGAAGTCGAAGCCTACGCAAACTCATCTTCGAGCAGTGAACGACGAGGAATAGGAACCTGGCTGATGTGGCTGCATGCGGATTCAAAAGTTGCATAAATATTAAAGGGAATTTGATTTGCTAAATGCATAGACTGCAATATATTTGTTTTGAACTGGATTTGCTAAACACACCGACCAAATTGTTACTCACCTTCGTGGAGACACAGATTGAGATCCAGAAGTCAGATCGAGACATCGTTTGCTTCAGACTGAAGCTGACAACATGCTGATTGACAGAGACGACTACACAAACACGAACTGAGCATTTCTGAACTCTTTACTCTTTATATTCATGTATTAGTATGTTGATCTCTGTAGAAGAAACTTTACCACTTTTGTGTTCTATTTGGGGAATTGTTTAGTCTGGGACTAGACAAGAGGGTCTTGACAACTGAGACTTGTCAAGATAGAGCATTTACTAGGTTGATAGCTTTCTGCACTCAGGGAGTGTGGTACGTTCTAGGTGGGAGGCAGGTAGCTCAGGACCCATTATAGTTGTACGAAAGGAACATATTAATGCTAGTATTTGCTGGGGGATGGAGTAGGTCGTGGGACGACCGAACCAGGGAACATCTGCATGTATTCTGTGATTGCTTCATATTTACCCTGCTTGTGATTATTAACTGCGTTTGATTTCTTGTGGGTTGCACGAGAATTTTTTATAAGCCTATTCACCTCCCCCTCTAGGCTTAGATCCAGATCCAACAGATAGTGGATGTTCCAAACACATGTCTAGGAACAACAAACTTCTATCAGTTGTTCAATTCAAAAATGGTGGCACTGTTATCAAAGGTAAAGTTATTAGCATTGGAACAGTTGGTAATCCAGATAAGCCAATCACCGAAAACGTGCTCCTCATTGACAGTTTGAAATATAATCTCTTATCTATCTCTCAATTATGTGATAAAGATTTTAAAATTGTTTTCGAAAAGAATGTATACATTATATATGATATTAATATGTCTAAAATATTATTTCAAGGTAGTCGTAAGAATAATATATATATTATGCTTGAGTATAACTTCAAATGATTATTATTTATTAGCATCTATAGAAAAAACACATTTATGGTACAAACGTTTTGGACACACTAACTATAAACATTTGCCATGCACTTCCAAACATAAGTTAGTTTCAGGAATGCCAAATATATCTTTTAGTCATATACAATTTTATGAGCATGTCAACAAGGTAAGTTACATAAATCTTCTTTTAAATCAAAAGATGATATTTCTACAAAAAGACCACTTGAACTTTTACCTTTGGATTTGTTTGGTCCATCTAGAATAGCCTATTTAAATGTTAATATATATGTATTTGTAATTGTGGATGATTATTCAAGATATACTTGGGTATTATTTTTGAAATATAAAAATGATGAGTTGAAGAATTTAAATATTTGGTAAAAATCCAAAAGTTAAAATCTTCATCCATTATTACTATTCATAGTGATCATGGTGGAGAATTTGAAAATGAATTATTTACAAAGTTTTGTAACAAATATGGTATAATACAACTTTTTTCTCCTAGAGCTGCACCACAAAATGGTGTAGTTGAAAGGAAAAATAGAACTTTACAAGAATGTGCTAGAACCATTGCAACGACCAGTTTTCACGATGCGCTTTATCCTTAATCTTCCGTGTGTTATTTTTCTTCGTATCCGTAGTTGTGGCGTATCGCATCCCGTACCCGCATCCACTTTTTCATACTTATTATTACAACTATTTTTAAACTACCAAAATAAATCCCTTAATTATTATTTTCAAAATTCTTTGTATAAATAGTTCAACTTTTCAAATGTTCAAATTTCAAACATTTAAATTTCAATTCAAAATTCAAGTTTCAAAAATATTTTTTAACTTTTAAATTGCAAAAGAAACCTACCATGTATGGACCCATTTAAACTGATTTAATTAAGCTTTTATTTCTCCATGAAACCCTTTTCATGCTATTGATTAGAAATTTCAAACTTACCTAATTAAACAATTAAAAGATAAATCTTTTGAAAACACTTTCCTTTTTGTACTTTCCCCTAATGATTATAATTAAAAGCGAATTTCTTTCCAACCCCAGCCTACCCTACTCCATCCCTACAAACACAGACATTATTATAAAGCACTGGCCTCTTCGTACAACCCTAAACCCTTAGGCTAAATCAGAGGCTCAGCACCCAACATAATAGACCTAGGCTATCTTTCCTGTTGCTCTCCTCAACCCACAGCTAGCAAATGAGAGACTCTACTAGCCTTTCTTTTCTCCTCTGCCCTTTTAAGTAGCCTAGCCCCCCTACTCCTCCTTCTCCCTCAGCCCTCCCATCCTCCGGCCTCCCCGCCGACCACATCATCCCACCTCGCCACCGCCAACTTCGGCGACTCCCTCGCCCAGCCTTCGCCAGTGTTTCCCCACCTCGCAAGCGGCCGCAGCCCGCCTCGCAACGACGCCAACGCAACGCCTCCGGCGGACTCCCCTCGCCAAGCCGACCTCCCGACGGTAGCTTCCTCATCACCGGCACGCAACGCCGCCTGCAGCGACTCCGGAGTTACTCCGCCGCCCACCTCCACGCTCTACCACGGCCGCCCAGAACCTCATCCTATCATCGACGACATCGGCCACCAACCCCCCCCCCCCCCCCCCCCGTGCCTTCCGACGACGACGTCGTGTCCCCGCGCCATCGTTGCTTCCTCCTCAACCTCGCTCAGTCAGGCGCCCACTCCGCCCCCGCATCGACTTCTTCCCCCCGCCCGCCATCGCCAAAACACCATCCGCCATCTCTCCGGCGCCGAAACCCCCGCAGCAGCCACTTCCCCTCTCCTCTTTTCCGACGCCTCCCAGCCCCTTGCTAGCGACGCCGGCAGCCGCCGTTCGAAACCCCGATCGGCCTCCCCTGTTTTTACCACAAAACAGGGCCTAACCCCGCTCACTGCTAGAAGCCGCCACCGTCGTTTGCAGCGATGCCTCAGCCACCACCGCCACCGCCTTCGAGATCTCGCCGACGAGCTCCTCCTCAACCGCCATCGACGTCGTTGTTCGATGTCACGCCGCCGCGACTTCTGACCAAACCCAGTGCCACGGCCACCGGCCCTCGTCGTACTCCCCCTCGACTTCGGCCAACTTCCCGTAGACCAAGCGCTCCGACTCCTCCCCCAGCTCCGGTATCGCGCCGCCTTCCCTTCTGAGCTCGCCGCGGTCTCTGCTCCTCGTTGCACGAATGAACGTCAACAACGGTGCTTGACAGGGTAAGATATCTTATTAACATGAACAGTATTTTGCATGCTCAAATTATAGGGTGCATGAACCGTGTATAATCTCATGTTAGATGACCTCATATGTTGACAGCATCATGTGAACAATGTTAAGAATATAGGGACAATGTCTTTGTAAGGGGGGGTTTTATACTGTTCTATTACCTGAGACGTGTTGGGCTTGATGTCACGAAACCCAAATCTTACAGATATTTCATGCTCTATTAGTTTTTTGAATCTTATAAATTCTGCAACCAAGAATAACCAGTAATATTAATATTAGCATACTTTTTGTACCTAAGTATAATGGTCGCATAACTATTAATGCTACTTTACTATGAATAACCGTTAGCTTATCATTATAAATCCGTTAACGCAGATAATCACTACTCGTGTTACGACCGCCGGGACACTCAACTCGCCCCTTCAGGCAAGTATTTTATCGTGCACTAAACTTGAGAAGTAACGTACACCTTTAGTACTGCCTAGTAACAAATTTTTATAATCGAATAGTTTTAATGGATCCAGTTGATAAATTGGTTGTTTTAGACTCTTAAAAATATTGCACGCGAAATGCTATCCTTCCTAGTTTTCCATTTACTGTGTGATGTGCACCATAATGATATGTGGAGATGGGCCTTCGTTTATTTTATGGAATATTGGGTCTTCGGACATTTCACGGAACTTTGTGCCTTCAGGAAAATTACAGATATTGGGCCTTCGGGCAATACGGATATGGGCCCACGGGGCATTTACGGAATGTTTGCCACTCGGCAAACATTAAACTACGGATTGACTTATGGACACTTGGGTGGGGTAGTCTAGTGTAGTAGAGGCTGAAAAGCTGGATCACACTCTAGTGGTGAACTTGACCGACACCTGGCCGGGTCGGTGAGTATAGAGTCACGAGTAGCTCCCGTTGACTTGGGTGTGATGCTGGTCACCTCCCACTTAGACACTGGGCTTGTCACTAGATATGAGATTGATTGATTGATTGATTGATTGATTGATTGATTGATGCACCGTTCTCTTTACCTCTGCTGAAGCTATAGCGTAAACTGCTAAAATTATTGTCATGATCGACTATTGCTGTGCACACCACACTTGCTATACATATTGCTGTACACACTACACCGTTACGACTATTGCTATGCACACCACACTTGCTATACATATTGCTGTACACACTACACCGTCACGACTATTGCTATATACACTACATTGCCATGCCAGTTTACTTTACACACTACACCTTGTTGTGTTGCTACTTTGCACACTATGCCACTCATGCCCCTGCTGTACACACTACAGATGTTATGCTCACATGTTTCTATATGCTGCTATGTACCATTTGTTTTGTAAACCATATTATAACCTTGTCGAGGGTCTTTTCCTACTAATGTTTCTTTTAAATCTTGCCGAGCGACCCTCGCTGACGTATATTTCCTTGTTTGTGAAATATACATTAGGTTTTGAGCAGGAGGACTAAGAGAACCAAGAGCACGAGATCCGCTACTGAACACGGCGGACACTGCACAGCTTGCTAAATTTTAATAATTGTTGTATTTTCTTTCAGGTGTATTTTAATTTCCATGTAACTATTGTAATGGCCATGCTAGGCCTTTTAATTCCTTGTGTACATGTAAATCTGGAAGTTAAATGATAATGATGACATTATTTTGTTGTTCCGAATATTCGCAAGCAAGAACCTGCCAAAGTAGTCATACACAGACGCTTATTGGGTTGGGGCCTCACCGCTCCAGCCCAAGCGGGGCCCGCTCACGTCCTCGCTCCCAAGTATAATGGGAAGCGGGGCGTGACAGGTTTTAGTGGTGGCCCATGCAGGTCTTGCATTCTGCGAAATACTCAGAACAATATAGGTGTCATTATTAACTAGACTGTCTGGATAAATCTTGTACGCAAATGTTTACTTTGTTGTTTGCATCATGTCAGGAAGACGTAACACTCGACAAAGATCCGGAGCTGCTGGAAGCAGAGAGGGCGACATTCGACAGATGCTTGGAGTCATGAGAGATATGCTGGAGGTTCAACACCATCTGGTCCAACAAGGACGTCAGGCTGCACCAGCTGCTCCACAGCCTCATTATGAGCCTGGAGCAAAGCAGTTCCGAGAGATGCGTCCGAAGAGCTTCTCCGGACGAGAGGGCCCGTTAGCAGCCGAAGAGTGGCGTCAGAGCACTGAGGACGATTTGGGCCTTGCTCGAATCAATAAAGACGAATGGGTGGAGCTTGCCAAGAAGCAGTTGACAGATAATGCCCGCAGCTGGTGGAATGCGGAGGAAGCCAGGCTGACCAAGCCAATTTCATGGGATACCTTCTGCAAGAGGTTCAACGCCCAGTATTTTCCGAAGTCTGCGAAGCAAATGATGGAGAGTCGCTTCATCAACCTGGAGCAGGGCACTATGACCGTTGATGAGTACGAAGCCGAGTTCACGATGCTGAGTCGATATGCTCTTGCCATGGTAGAAGACCCTGAGGACTGTGCACATCGCTTCCTACAGGGCCTGGATCTAGACATCCAGAGTGTGCTGTCCGGGAATACATTTTCCACTCATGAGGATGTCCTAGTAGCTGCGAAGAATCAGGAACGGATCGCTAATCAGAAGAAGGTGCGTCAGGCAGGCAAGCGTCCGCAGGAGCCGCCAAGGAACGATCTCCGACCGACTCAGACCACCGATTTCAAGAAGCATGCAACTCCAGTCGACCCCAGATTTATAGTGGTATGCTACCATTGTAACCGGGTTGGGCACATCAAGAAGGATTATCGCGTGTTGCTGAACCAGTGCTTGGCATGCGGAGCACTTGATCATATTGCAAGGAACTGCTTTCGTCACACTAGCAACTCTGCATCCGGATCGACTCAACAGGGATTGTCTTTAGCCCCTCGGCGTCAGGTTCCTCAACAGGCCAATCCCGAACGTAGTCAGCGCCAAGGTTACTCTATGGTCGCTGAGGAAGTTAGGGACGACGAGCCAGTGATGAACGGTGACGTTTGAACCCCGACCTATTATTGCACTTAGTGATTTATGTCTTGTGCATATCTTTGATTATCGCTTCTTAGTTGAATCTTTTCTACTATTACTATTTCACCTACTTTTCTTGGTTATATTCTAGCTATTGTTTTGATTGTTTCGATCCTAGTACACTTTTATTCAGAGGTTCTCCTCTCCTCTATCTGTCTCTTCCTTCCATGATACCCTGACCCTTCGTCTATCCAGTTTTCCTCGATCATACCTAGCTTAAGAAATTTCGAGGACGGAATTTTCATAAGGTGGGTAGGATGTAACGACCAGTTTTCACGATGCGCTTTATCCGTATTCTTCCATGTGTTATTCTTCTCCGTATCCGTAGTTGTGGCGTATCGCATCCTGTACCCGCATCCACTTTTTCATACTTATTATTACAACTATTTTTAAACTACCAAAATAAATCCCTTAATTATTATTTTCAAAATTCTTTGTATAAGTAGTTCAACTTTTCAAATGTTCAAATTTCAAACATTTAAATTTCAATTCAAAATTCAAGTTTCAAAAATATTTTTTAACTTTTAAATTGCAAAAGAAACCTACCATGTTTGGACCCATTTAAACTGATTTAATTAAGCTTTTATTTCTCCCTAAAACCCTTTTAATGCTATTGATTAGAAATTTCAAACTTACCTAATTAAACAATTAAAAGATAAATCTTTTGAAAACACTTTCCTTTTTGTACTTTCCCCTAATGATTATAATTAAAAGCGAATTTCTTTCCAACCCCAGCCTACCCTACTCCATCCCTACAAACACAGACATTATTATAAAGCACTGGCCTCTTCGTACAACCCTAAACCCTTAGGCTAAATCAGAGGCTCAGCACCCAACATAATAGACCTAGGCTATCTTTCCTGTTGCTCTCCTCAACCCACAGCTAGCAAATGAGAGACTCTACTAGCATTTCTTTTCTCCTCTGCCCTTTTCAGTAGCCTAGCCTCCCTGCTCCTTCTCCCTCAGCCCTCCCATCCTCCGACCTCCCCGCCGGCCACATCATCCCACCTCGCCACCGCCAACTTCGGCGACTCCCTCGCCCAGCCTTCGCCAGTGTTTCACCACCTCTCAAGCGGCCGCAGCCCGCCTCGCAACGACGCCAATGCAACGCCTCCGACGGACTCCCCTCGCCAAGCCGACCTCCCGACGGCAGCTTCCTCATCACCGGCACGCAACGCCGCCTGCAGCGACTCCGGCGTTACTCCGTCGCCCACCTCCACGCTCCACCACGGCCTCCCAACACCTCATCCCATCTCCGACGACAGCGGCCACCAACCCCCCCGAGCCTTCCGACGACGACGTCGTGTCCCCGTGCCATCGTTGCTTCCTCCTCAACCTCGCTCAGTCCGGCGCCCACTCCGCCCCCGCATCGACTTCTTCCCTCCGTCCGCCATCGCCAAAACACCATCCGCCATCTCTCCGGCGCCGAAACCCCCGCAGCAGCCACTTCCCCTCTCCTCTTTTCCGACGCCTCCCAGCCCCTTGCTAGCGACGCCGACAGCCGCCGTTCGAAACCCCGATCGGCCTCCCCTGTTTTTACCTCAAAACAGGGCCTAACCCCACCCACTGCTCGGAGCCGCCACCGTCGTTTGCAGCGACGCCTCAGCCACCACCACCGCCGCCTTCGAGATCTCGCCGACGAGCTCCTCCTTAACCGCCATCGACGTCGCTGTTCGATGTCACGCCGCCGCGACTTCTGACCAAACCCAGTGCCACGGCCACCGGCCCTCGTCGTACTCCCCCTCGACTTCGGCCAACTTCCCGTAGACCAAGCGCTCCGACTCCTCCCCCAGCTCCGGTATCGTGCCGCCTGCCCTTCTGAGCTCGCCGCGGTCTCCGCTCCTCGCTGCACGAATGAACGTCAACAACGGTGCTTGACAGGGTAAGATATCTTATTAACATGAACAGTATTTTGCATGCTCAAATTATAGGGTGCATGAACCGTGTATAATCTCATGTTAGATGACCTCATATGTTGACAGCATCATGTGAAAAATGTTAAGAATATAGGGACAATGTCTTTGTAAGGGGGGGTTTTATACTGTTCTATTACCTGAGACGTGTTGGGCTTGATGTCACGAAACCCAAATCTTACAAATATTTCATGCTCTATTAGTTTTTTGAATCTTATACATTCTGCAACCAAGAATAACCGGTAATATTAATATTAGCATACTTTTTGTACCTAAGTATAATGGTCGCATAACTATTAATGCTACTTTACTATGAATAACTGTTAGCTTATCATTATAAATCCGTTAACGCAGATAATCACTACTCGTGTTACGACCGCCGGGACACTCAACTCACCCCTTCAGGCAAGTATTTTATCGTGCACTAAACTTGAGAAGTAACGTACACCTTTAGTACTGACTAGTAACAACTTTTTATAATCGAATAGTTTTAATGGATCCAGTTGATAAATTGGTTGTTTTAGACTCTTAAAAATATTGCCCGCGAAATGCTATCCTTCCTAGTTTTCCATTTACTGTGTGATGTGCACCATAATGATATGTGGAGATGGGCCTTCGTTTATTTTATGGAATATTGGGTCTTCGGACATTTCACGGAACTTTGTGCCTTCAGGCAAATTACAGATATTGGGCCTTCGGGCAATACAGATATGGGCCCACGGGGCATTTACGGAATGTTTGCCACTCGGCAAACATTAAACTACGGATTGACTTATGGACACTTGGGTGGGGTAGTCTCGTGTAGTAGAGGCTGGAAAGCTGGATTACACTCTAGTGGTGAACTTGACCGACACCTGGCCGGGTCGGTGAGTATAGAGTCACGGGTAGCTCCCGTTGACTTGGGTGTGATGCTGGTCACCTCCCCCTCAGACACTGGGCTTGTCACTAGATATGAGATTGATTGATTGATTGATTGATTGATTGATTGATGCACCGTTCTCTTTACCTCTGCTGAAGCTATAGCATAAACTGCTAAAATTATTGTCATGATCGACTATTGCTGTGCACACCACACTTGCTATACATATTACTGTACACACTACACCGTTACGACTATTGCTATGCACACCACACTTGCTATACATATTGTTGTACACACTACACCGTCACGACTATTGCTATATACACTACATTGCCATGCCAGTTTACTTTACACACTACACCTTGTTGTGTTGCTACTTTGCACACTATGCCACTCATGCCCCTGCTCTACACACTACAGATGTTATGCTCACATGTTTCTATATGCTGCTATGTACCATTTGTTTTGTAAACCATATTATTACCTTGCCGAGGGTCTTTTCCTACTAATGTTTCTTTTAAATCTTGCCGAGCGACCCTCGCTGACGTATATTTCCTTGTTTGTGAAATATACGTTAGGTTTTGAGCAGGAGGACTAAGAGAACCAAGAGCACGAGATCCGCTACTGAAGACGGCGGACATTGCGCAGCTTGCTAAATTTTAATAATTGTTGTATTTTCTTTCAGGTGTATTTTAATTTCCTTGTAACTGTTGTAATGGCCATGCTAGGCCTTTTAATTCCTTGTGTACATGTAAATCTGGAAGGTAAATGATAATGATGACATTATTTTGTTGTTCCGAATATTCGCAAGCAAGAACCTGCCAAAGTAGTCATACACAGACGCTTATTGGGTTGGGGCCTCACCGCTCCAGCCCAAGCGGGCCCGCTCACGTCCTCGCTCCCAAGTATAATGGGAAGCGGGGTGTGACAACCATGTTATCTGATTACCAAAATATTTTCGGTCAGAAGCTCTTGCTACTGTATGCTATGTTTTAAATAGAATTTTGGTAAGGCCACAACTTAATAAAACTTGTTTTTAATTATTTTATAATCGTATCGACGTGTATCGTATTTTAAAGTTTTTGGTTGTACATGTTTTATTCTTAATACTAAGGATTCAATGGATAAGTTTGATTCTAAATTTGATGAAGGTATATTTGTAGGTTATTCTACACGTAGTAAAGCATATATGATATATAATAAAAGAACTTTATGTATTGAAGAATCTCGTCATTTAAGTTTTGATGAAAATTAAACACCTATCACACATATAGATGAAGACGATTCAATACCCATCACTAGCTCATTAGAGAACACTAAGTTAGATGACAATAATGATAATGATTCTACTAATTCCATACCTGAAACAATTCCTAATAATGCAAGTCTTCCTAAGGCATTTGTTGAAGTTCCTAACCATCCACATGATTTGGTTATTGGAAATGTCACGCCCCGCTTCCCAAAAATATGGAGGCGAAGCGTGAGAAGGTCCGCTCAGACTTGAAGCTGCAAAGCTGCAAGTCCGATAAGCGTCAATCAACTTTAAAACTGCAGGTCCTTGCAACGTGAACGAAACAAAGATAAAAATAATGAAATGAGACAGAGAAATATCTCAGAATATCCATAAGATAAGTTTCAACATCACAGAAAAAGCCACCAGGCTAGAAAGAAAAAGAGTCTAAAGGCCCAAACATGGCCAACAAAAGTACAACGTACAAAACAAAGGTGCCACGCACCGACAACAACAACAAAACCTAAAACAAAAGAAAACTCAGCAAAGTCACCAAGAAAGGTCACAGATGTCCACAAAGCTCCTCCTGGGCAGACATGAACTCAGACTCAGCGTCAGCAAAACACCACGTACTCAGTAACGGTCTCTGGCTCAGGGTCTAACATGTGACACCCAAAAGAGCAAGGGGCACATGTCAGCAAGTCTACAAGAGACTTGTGGAAGGAAACTGAAAGTAGGTAAAGCAACCTAGCAGCACTAGCATGAATGCAATGACATGGCAATTTAAAGTATGAGTGCAACGAGTAAAGTAAAGTAAAGTAAAGTAAAGTACTAGCATGGCATTTAAACATGGCATGGATGACAAGTTTTACAAGTAACACTCACTAGTACAAGACAAGTAAAGTAAGCACCTCGTGCACAGAGATTCCGCCTTTTGGCTAGAGTGGCTGATCTGGCCAACTCCTAAGCTCAAGTGATCGTTTATCCCTATCCCTCCACGTGTATCGAGCCAGGGCCTTACCCCCGAACGGGAATGCTCGCTTCGCTTCTGGATCACGAGCCAGGAAGTGTTTTTAACAAGTATGGCGTAGGGGTGCACCTAGCCGGACAAGGAAGTACAAGTACAAGTATTGTAACCTGTGCTACGATTGCGACATTCAATGCATGGATGACATGACATGGCAAGTAGTAAAGCGTACAGGTAAGGAAAGTAAACATGGCAGTTTAGTATGCATGATCAACAAGTTAAAGAGTTGGATCTATCTTCGTTGTCAAGCTAGATCAATTTAGGTGACGGATCTAGTTTCGTTGTCAAACTAGATCAAGTAGGAGTCTAGCCAGCTATCATTTCACTGACTAGTCTCTTTTACACTAAAAACAAGGGAGTGGCCAAAAACATGGCCCTACACAAGAGTTGGCAAGTTTCACTTGCCTGCAAGTACAACGTCTGAGCACACCGTCCAATGAGTCCAAAGTCACAATTAACGTGCGTGAACAAGTCCACCGGCCTAAAGTCCATATTATTAATCTTGATTAGTGAATTTAAAACATTTAAAACATTTTAAAAACATCCATTTTTAGTCTTGATTAACAGGCAATGGGTTGGGGGTCCTAGGGGTGCAAAGCGTTACCTCAACACGACGCGAAAGCTACACTGGCGTCGGGTAGCGACGCCAGGGGTTGGAATAAGAGAACGTGCTTCAAGTCCTGATTCCAAATTAGTTTCCTCGCTGGAAAGTTCAGAGCAACAACCGAAGCGACGAATCCAGATTCCAAAGCTAGCACGTGCGACGACAGGCTACGACGTGTCGCAACGTCGTACGCGGCAAATCGTCAAAGATAACGCACCTAGGTGGGGCCCACTGTAGTCCTAGGGACCAATAGGGGACCCACAATACCTCTGGAGAACTTGGGGGCCCACGGTGGCAAGTGGTACGACGGGTGCGGGGTTGCGACGAGTGGCTCTCGGTCGGACACTAGCCTGACCGAGAGATTGGCTCGGTCATACACAGCGCACGACGCTGTGCATCGCTTGGGGTCGGTCGCAGTGCGGGCAGGGGCTTGGTGCGGGGACTTGCTTCGGTCGGAGCGGGCGAATGCGGAAGGAACTGTCGGTCGGGCGCTGCGGGCAAGCGTTGCAACGTTGCAACGTTGCAACGAGGCGGGTGCGGGCGGGTGCGTCGGTCAGGCATGGAGCGGTGCGGGGGTGCGGAACGGGTCTACGAAGCGGGGCTGTGTGGTGCGGAGCGGGGCGTGCGGAGCGGCCAAGCTCTCGGTCAGACCGAGAGCTTCTCTCGGTCGGAGCGGGCGAACAGAGGGGGTGCGATGCAGCGGTGCGGGCCAATCTTGGTGCGGGGGCGGCCAGCGGTCGGAGCGGGGATTTTGGCCTCGTTTCTTCGGTCGGTGCGGGGTTGCTCGTCGCAACGTTGCGACGATTCGTCGCAACGTCAAATTTGGGTTTTGGGAGCGGCTAGGGTTATTTTCTTGCGAAAATAGGTCTTCCTAGAGGTTGTTTATATAGTGTAGATGGGTTGACTAGGTCTAGCGCTAATCCTAATGGGATTAGGAGTTTAAAATAATTTAAAATTCAAATCTCACCAACTCCAACTCACCCAAGGCTTAGGTGGGGCCCAAATGAGCTGGAAATTGGCTCAAAAAATATTTAAAACGTTTTAAACTCAAATAAATTTTCTTTGGCCGAAATTAATATAAAAATTAATTATTAAAAATATTATAAACCTTGTTAAAAATATAAAAGTGGTCAAATAAACTCCAAAAATTATAAAATAAATATCGGGGTGATCGTGATGATGAAAGTGAGCTAACTAAGAAGACGGATCTCAATTTTGATGTCGGACAACGAAACTAAAAATAGAAACGTCTCCCGTCAAAAGTGAAAGTCGCCACGTCTCATCGAATAAGATTAAATTGTGGGAAAACGACTCGAGAAACTTCGTTCCAAAATAGTGCCACTATTTAATACTCTCGGAGACGTTCACAACGGCATATCACACGAAAGTGTTCACAAACAAACAAGGTCTAAAATAAACACGTGCACGGCCAAAAGCACGTGCACGAACATCGTACAACGAAAAGTGGTCGTTACATCCTCCCCACCTTAGAATAAAGTCCGTCCTCAGACTTTCTAACATAGCTAGGCACTCTAGTAACTACCCCAATCAAGTCATTATAATTCAAAACAGGTATAGTCATTACAAGTGCTCATATATGCACTAGGTAGTCAAACATTAACACTACCAACATGTATGTATGTATGTATGTATATATATATATATATATATATATATATATATATATATATATATATATATATATATATATATATATATATATTCACGTACGTCATACACTTATACCTATTATAGTCAGTCAACTTCATACATGTATTTCAATCATATATATAACATACATCCCTTATATAACTACTACTTACCTAGTACAAAACAATGGTTCAGATACTCACATAAGGATAGTCTCACACTTAGCAAATACAATCATTGCTCTACGTATAGATAGCTACCTGTGCACAAACAACATGGGTATACGACTCCCTAATATCTCATAGTGTACATTCCATACCACACATCAACACATGTGACACACCATACCATTATTAAATCAAGTTTCGCTATATCTAATATATATATTCACCACTACTATAGTTTCACAATATATAGTCATTCAAATGCATGCAAATAGTTCACCATATATTCACATCACATACGGTCTTATAACTGTATTTACGACACGCCACATATATCATAGTCACCAATACCTATAACTAAGCACATACTTACCCGTGCATGGTGCACACCCATACACGCTAATATTTCATTTACATACACCAATCATACCAGCATATATCCAGTACTTCTACACACCTAGTTTAGCTAGTACACGTACGTTCACACAGGCAAGTCCTTAGTAAATAGCTATACCTCAAGACCAACACCTATACTGGTATAGCGACTCACAATCTTGTCGTAGCACAACCAGGCACAAACACTCATATCACTATGCATACATCAAACATTGCTATATTCAAACTTCAGACATACCTAATAATATTCTTAGAGTATACCCACTCAAGCTTGAGTGAGACTCAATACACATATCAGAATATTCTATATACGTAACACGGATCTATACCTATACTAATACCACTCCGATATATATATATATATATATATATATATATATATATATATACGTCTACCAATACAACCATATACATACCATAAGTCAATCACACTTAATATTAGTCAGGCAATACTCACGTAGTTCAATCACTTTATATACCATAATAATATTACAGGCATCGGCACGCGTATAATTATTATACTCTCCCTAATACACGCATTCATCGTATCTTCACACATATGTAGAACATATATTCACACCATAACCTACTAATTATAATTAGTATACCAATACATCTACTTCATACATAGATAAGATATGCAATAGTCGTGTATACCTCATGGTATACACGCATGCAACATCCCGTTAAAGCAAACAATATCAATCAAATTATAAGCCTACTACCATATGTATATTACCTATACACTCATGCAGCAAATACATAACTACTTACGTCTTAGCACGATACGTATCTACGTACGGGCACATACTCACATGTTCTAACATATAGGTCACATAATAGGCCTACCCACTTAACTATACGTACACCTATTATTATCAAACCTATCATACACATAACTTCACCAACATTTTATTTCAACCATTATAAGTATCTCCAACTACATACACCTCATTAGACATTCCAACGCTAGCTCTTATATATACAGGCATCCCTAGTATGGTATAGCTAACCACACACAAATCTATAAATAATAACACACAAACAACTTCATAATATCACGAATAACTCCGAGTATATATATATATATATATATATATATATATATATATATATATATATATATATATATATATATATATATATATATATATATATATATATATATCACACAATAGGCAAGCATCAAAATAATATGGGGGGTATACTCATTCAAGCCCACGTACACAACTTAGGTACGTGCACTACGACTATATCACAAGGTCCAAGGCCTACTTAACAACTTAGAGTTGACACAGACATTGACGGGCACTAAAGTCTAAGCAACAAAGGGGAGGTCGAGGTCAAAAGCGTGACGAGGGAAGGGTCGATAAGCACGAGTTCAGATAGGACGAACACAAGGAGACAGCTTGGTTAGGTGAAACAGTGATTCACTGGTGAATGGTTAGGTAGGGGAAAAGGAGATGTAGTGATACTTATATAGGATATAGAAAAGAAAATAGGGTAAGTAGCACAAGCTAAAATACGCGAAATCTGAAAACTGTTGTACTTCAAAAGTTGGAATCCTTGTCTGTATAAAAATATTTGGAGGTCGATAAAACGAGTTGTTCAAAATAAGTTTGAGTCGAATATTCATAATAAGAGAAAATGTTTTATTGGCTTATCGAAAATCATTAAGAAAAAGGAAATAAATCATTCACACGAACATCAAGGACGTAGTTTTTTAGAAAATATTATACGGCAGTAATTTAATGTAATGTTAGCAAAAGTTTTGATAGTCAAAGAATGAAATCAAGTAACGGAAGAATTTAAACGCATGTTAAATGCTTTCAAAACTTTTAGGTTATGGAAAATTTAAAATGATCAATATTGAAACTACTTTTAGAGAACCAGGGTTTGCCAAAAATGAGAAACTGATTTACACAAGGTTCTTAATATACGAGCACAACAAGCCTGGTACGGATATAAAAATTAATTGAAAGTATGTCTGGTGCACGGAAGGTTAATATTAACTTAGTAGTAGAATTATCAAAATTGATAGCAAAGCTTTAAAATCAAATCATGGAGGGTCTAAATCAGGAAGTGGTTATGAAATAATAATTTTACAAAAATCTAAAACAGGGAAAAACGATGAGTATAACATCGACTGGCTGAAAACTAAAATCCCAGGTGACTTGAAAAGTATTAAAAGGAAGCGCGATGTGTCGTTTGAATGGCATAATAAGAAAGGAAATTATAAATTGAATTGGACAAAATAAAAGTACGGTTCAGAATAAAATTAATATATGAGAGGGAAAGTGTATTTCCATAGGTACAAAAGTGTAGGCTGGGAAAATACCATAAGATAGTATTCAAAATTTCAACAAAATTTTTAAGAATTCAAGTCAACGAAAGAGCACGAAGTATAAGTATAAGTATATATATATATATATTAAAATTTGAACAAATTTAAACTTAGGGAAAGGGGAAATCGAAAAATACTTTCAGAAGATTCAAGGTTTGTAATGGAGAGGTTCGAAAATTGGCGACGATCGTCATGAGGCGATCTCGTGAATCGAGGCAAGGAAATTGGTTGGATGATCAAAACATACATACGCCTAGGATATGAATCAGGAGAATCTACGGGGAAGCTCCTACGGTCGACCAACTAAAGATTAAGAACTAAGCGCTAAGACTTTCTAAGGAGCTAGACGGTAATGAAATGCGTTCAGCTTGGCCCGAAATCGATGAACCCAAGCGAACGACTAAAGGAAATTCTAGAGGTCTAATATGGTCAGGGGTAGACAAGAACCACTAAGGTAACTCCTACGACGATTAAATCAATTTCTAACAGGGAGTCTAACTAACAATCAGAGGCCTCTAACTAGCTAGCACAGACGCCTGACTAAGTCTTCTTATCACCTAGTGACATAGGGAAACGACTAGACTCAGGGCTTCTGACTCGGATGTTACAATTTATTTAATGGACATTCCGTTATTATCGTTGTTCCGTTAATTCGCAATTGTAAGACTGTACCTGCATGGGCCACCAACAAAACCTGTCACGCCCCGCTTTCCAAAAATATGGAGGCGAAGCGTGAGAAGGTCCGCTCAGACTTGAAGCTGCAAAGCTGCAAGTCCGATAAGCGTCAATCAACTTTAAAACTGCAGGTCCTTGCAACGCGAACGAAACAAAGATAATAATAATGAAATGAGACAAAGAAATATCTAAAAATATCCATAAGATAAGTTTCAACATCACAGAAAAAGCCACCAGGCTAGAAAGAAAAAGAGTCTAAAGGCCCAAACATGGCCAACAAAAGTACAACATACAAAACAAAGGTGCCACGCACCGACAACAACAACAAAACCTAAAACAAAAGAAAACTCAGCAAAGTCACCAAGAAAGGTCACCGATGTCCACAAAGCTCCTCCTGGGTAGACATGGACTCAGACTCAGCGTCAGCAAAACACCACGTACTCAGCAACGGTCTCTGGCTCAGGGTCTAACATGTGACACCCAAAAGAGCAAGGGGCACATGTCAGCAAGTCTACAAGAGACTTGTGGAAGGAAACTGAAAGTAGGTAAAGCAACCTAGCAGCACTAGCATGAATGCAATGACATGGCAGTTTAAAGTATGAGTGCAACGAGTAAAGTAAAGTAAAGTAAAGTAAAGTACCAGCATGGCATTTAAACATGGCATGGATGACAAGTTTTACAAGTAACACTCACTAGTACAAGACAAGTAAAGTAAGCACCTCGTGCACAGAGATTCCGCCTTTTGGCTAGAGTGACTGATCGGGCCAACTCCTAAGCTCAAGTGATCGTTTATCCCTACCCCTCCACGTGTATCGAGCCAGGGCCTTACCCCCGAACGGGAATGCTCGCTTCTGGATCACGATCCAGGAAGTGTTTTTAACAAGTATGGCGTAGGGGTGCACCTAGCCGGACAAGGAAGTACAAGTACAAGTATTGTAGCGTGTGCTACGAATGCGACATTCAATGCATGGATGACATGACATGGCAAGTAGTAAAGCGTACAGGTAAGGAAAGTAAACATGGCAGTTTAGTATGCATGATCAACAAGTTAAAGAGTTGGATCTAGCTTCGTTGTCAAGCTAGATCAATTTAGGTGACGGATCTAGTTTCGTTGTCAAACTAGATCAAGTAGGCGTCTAGCCAGCTATCATTTCACTGACTAGTCTCTTTTACGCTAAAAACAAGGGAGTGGCCTAAAACATGGCCCTACACAAGAGTTGGCAAGTTTCACTTGCCTGCAAGTACAACGTCTGAGCAAACCGTCCATTGAGTCCAAAGTCACAATTAACGTGCGTGCACAAGTCTATCGGCCTAAAGTCCATATTATTAATCTTGATTAGTGAATTTAAAACATTTTAAACATTTTAAAAACATCCATTTTTAGTCTTGATTAACAGGCAATGGGTTGGGGGTCCTAGGGGTGCAAAGCGTTATCTCAACGCGACGCGAAAGCTACACTGGCGTCGGGTAGCGACGCCAGGGGTTGGAATAAGAGAACGCGCTTCAAGTCCTGATTCCAAATTAGTTTCCTGGCTGGAAAGTTTCGAGCAACAACCGGAGCGACGAATCCAGATTCCAAAGCTAGCACGTGCGACGACGGGCTACGACGTGTCGCAACGTTGTACGCGGCAAATCGTCGAAGAGAACGCACCTAGGTGGGGCCAACAGTAGTCCTAGGGACCAATAGGGGACCCACAATACCTCTGTAGAACTTGGGGGGCCCACGGTGGCAAGTGGTGCGACGGGTGCGGGGTTGCGACGAGTGGCTCTCGGTCGGACACTAGCCTGACCGAGAGATTGGCTCGGTCAGACACAGCGCACGGCGCTGTGCAGCGCTTGGGGTCGGTCGCAGTGTGGGCGGGGGCTTGGTGCGGGGACTTGCTTTGGTCGGAGCGGGCGGATGCGGAAGGAACTGTCGGTCGGGCGCTGCGGGCAAGCGTTGCAACGTTGCAACGTTGCAACGAGGCGGGTGCGGGCGGGAGCGTCGGTCGGGCACGGAGTGGTGCGGGGGTGCGGAGCGGGTCTGCGAAGCGGGGCTGTGTGGTGCGGAGCGGGGCGTGCTGAGTGGCCAAGCTCTCGGTCAGACCGAGAGCTTCTCTCAGTCGGAGCGGGCGAACGGAGGGGGTACGATGCAGCGGTGCGGGCCAAGCTTGGTGCGGGGGTGGCCAGCGGTCGGAGCGGGGATTTTGGCCTCGTTTCTTCGGTCGGTGTGGGGTTGCTCGTCGCAACGTTGCGACGATTCGTCGCAACGTCAAATTTGGGTTTTGGGAGCGGTTAGGGTTATTTTCTTGCGAAAATAGGTCTTCCTAGAGGTTGTTTATATAGTGTAGATGGGTTGACTAGGTCTAGCGCTAATCCTAATGGGATTAGGAGTTTAAAATAATTTAAAATTCAAATCTCACCAACTCCAACTCACCCAAGGCTTAGGTGGGGCCCAAATGAGCTGGAAATTGGCTCAAAAATTATTTAAAACGTTTTAAACTCAAATAAATTTTCTTTGGCCGAAATTAATATAAAAATTAATTATTAAAAATATTATAAACCTTGTTAAAAATATAAAAGTGGTCAAATAAACTCCAAAAATTATAAAATAAATATCGGGATGATCGTGATGACGAAAGTGAGCTAACTAAGAAGACGGATCTCAATTTTGACGTCGGACAACGAAACTAAAAATAGAAACGTCTCCCGTCAAAAGTGAAAGTCGCCACGTCTCATCGAATAAGATTAAATTGTGGGAAAACGACTCGAGAAACGTTGTTCCAAAATAGTGCCACTATTTAATACTCTCGGAGACGTTCACAACGGCATATCACACGAAAGTGTTCACAAACAAACAAGGTCTAAAATAAACACGTGCACGGCCAAAAGCACGTGCACGAACATCGTACAACGAAAAGTGGTCGTTACAGGAAATATATCTGATAGAGTTAGAACGAAATCACAAATTGAACAAATGACTCACTGTGCATTTATATCATCCATTGAACCAAAAAATGTTAATGAAGCATGCAAAGATAGTTCATGGATTATAGCAATGCAGGAAGAACTTAATCAATTGAAAAGGAATAATGTATGTGAATTAGTACCAAGACCTTCAGATCATCCTATTATAGGAACAAAATGGGTATTTAAGAATAAATTGGATGACTCTGGAAAAGTGGTTAGGAATAAGGCTAGATTAGTTGCACAAGGATATAACCAAGAAGAATAAATAGATTACGATGAGACATATGCTCCAGTTGCACGATTAGAATCCATTTGAATGTTACTAGCATATGCTTGTTATAAAGATTTTAAGTTATATCAAATGGATGTTAAAAGCATATTTCTAAATGGTATTATAACGGAATAATTCTATGTAGAACAACGATAAGTGGTTTTTGTATATAGTTTTTCCCCCTTTTTCATGCATGTTTTACGCCTTTTTATCCATCACTCGGTCATGTTCTCCTCGTTTTTGTTACCTTTTTACTTTTATGGTCCATTCTGTTCTTTTTAGGAAATATGTGTCAATTCCAGACCATAAAGTGTGAAAAAGGCACAAAATAACAAAAGGAGCAAATGCGGGAGCACGAAGTGTGAAAAAGAGAAAAAGAAGAGAAAGTGACACAAATTACCGTGTCGATTCGACGCGGCCGCGCAAAAGCATTCCAAACAACCACGTCATCGCAAAAATGAAGAAGAAAAGATCAATTGACGTGGTTGTTTGACAGATTCAATTCAACCACGCGGCTGCGTAATTCCAAGAGCGCTGAAGCCAATCAGTCGCTTTATGTGACCGTTTTGAAGACCAAACGATCGTCGAAGCTGCATTCGACATAGCCGCATGCTTCAACCATGTGGTCGCGTCACTGCTACTTTCTGGAGCAGATCTTATGTATCCAAACAACACGACCGCATCATTTTCGACGTGGTCGCGTCGAATTGGATCCTATGGCTTAAAACTGGGCACAGCCAGAGTTAGTTAGGGGCTATTTTTGTCTTTTTGGCATTGTATAAAAGCACGTCATCTTCCTCTACAATAGAGAGTCCTTTTTTCTGCCCTTTTAAAAGCTTTTCAGGGAATTTTAGATGTTCTCTTTTCTATTATTCTGTTGGCTCTTGTTAATTCCTTTTGTAACTCTTATTTTAGATTAAACTTTAGTAATTAAAATTGTCTTTCTTGCCTATTACTTTTGTGGATTACATGATATTGAATCCCTGTATTGAATCTACTGCAATGGATATTGAATATATGCTTGTGATTGGATTCCTAATGATAAGTAGTGAGTAATTTTTCATCTAGGGCAATATGTTGAACCCCATTGAATTTAGGCCGTGGATTGGATGAATTGATTGATTAGTTGTTGGCTAATTGGTGATTTGTGGTATGTTAGGATGTTAATTGTCAATGTATATTGGGTTCCTCTCTTGTGGATAATTAGATTAGCTGCCGGCGAGTGTCGAGACTAATCTATGGTTTTCAATCCATACATTGACCCATACTATGATATGGCCGATGAGAGTCGGGTGTCGATCAGAGTCCTCCTAATATAGATCCAAATCCCTGACCACGAGAGTGGCATGGAGGAAAATTGGGGATATTCGTCGGACATAATTGATCTAACATATATCGATGTGTCGACGAGAGTCGACATCAATATAGATTAGGTAGTCCTATCATACAATCACGAGAGCGGGGGTAGGGACAACATCAGGGACTATCCTATCATGCATCACGAGAGTGGGGTATATGAGAATGCCCTTAGGTTAGACAACCTCCCCCGAATCGCCAAGATTCTAATAATTTGTTAACCTTAATCTAATCTTAACCCTAATTCAATGGCGGGGATACCCTAAGACCTACAGCTTTTATCCTCTGATATTTCCCTAATTTTTATATCAACCACATGTCGACCGCGTAGCTTTTTAACTTGGAAAGAAATTGGTACTCAACGAACGTCTTCCTGTAGACGACATGTACAGTGCTTCGACGATACTGTGCGCTTGCGGTCTCTAAATTTTAAAGCTTAAATCGATCACGAACAAACAATCACCTAGATTTAAACATGAAACTTTGAAAAATCATGTTTTCAAGTTAAAGAAAGCAGTATATGGTTTAAACAAGCATCATGTGCTTGGTATGAAAGACAAAAAAACTTTCTATTTAAATAAAGTTATTCCATTGGCAAAATAGACTCTACTTTATTTACGAAACATATAGATTCTGATGTTATAATTATTCAAATATATGTTGATGATATAATTTTTGGTTCTACTAATGATTCTCTTTGACTAGAATCTTCTAAGGAAATACAGAATGAGTTTGAGATGAGTCACATGAGTGAATTGACCTACTTTCTTGGACTTCAAATCAAACAAATGAAGGAATGTATATTTATACACCAAAGTAAATATACAAAGGAACTCATCAAAAGATTTGGACTAGATAATTTTGTAAAGAAACGTACTCCAATGGGTACATCATCAACTCTTGACAAGGAGTTAAATGGTAAAAGTGTTGATCAAAGACTATATCGAGGTATGATCAGATCTTTACTTTATATTACCGATAGTAGACCAGACGTTATATTCTCTGTATATATATGCACTAGTTATCAATCTGATCCTAAAATATCACATTTGACTACTGTCAAAAGGATAATTAGATATGACAAACTACATCTGAGTTTGGTTTATTTTATCCAAAATTAAATTCATTTGATTTGATATCATATAGTGATGCAGATATTACGGGTTGCAAATCTGATCGCAAAAGTACAAGTGGTACTTGTCACTGTTTAGGTCAAGTCTTAGTTTCGTGGTTTAGTAAGAAACAAAATTCTATTTCTTTATCAACTACAGAAGCAGAATATATAACTGCAGGTTTAGCATGTGCACAGATTTTATGGAAGAAACAGACAATTTTAGACTATGGCATTAAATGTGACACATGTCAAATCATGTGTGATAATACTAGTGTTAATAATTTATCTAAAAAATCCAGTACATCATGCACGTACTAAACATATATATATCCAAAATCACTTCTTGGATGATCATGTCCAAAAAGGTGATATTATTTTAAAATATATAGATACTAAAAATCAGATTGCTGATATCCTTACCAAACCTCTTAAAGAAGAGACTTTTCTAAAACTTAGAAGAGAGTTAGGGATATTAAGTGGATCTGAATTTTAATATTATATTATGATTTTATATTATATTATTTTCATGATATAATTTTTCTGGTTTTTTTGAATTATTTTATTTATTTTTGGTTAACCAGCCAATCAAACTAGCCGACCAATTCTTAATTTCAGAAAATATATTCCCAGATATTTATATGTGCTATGTTTATTATAAAATATACTTATAATTAATTTTAAAAATTATATTTTTTCTTCATTCCAATTTCAAATTCAGATGAAGACAAATTATTTTAAACTTTCCGTCTTAAAAGGACTACATGCATTAGAAAGGACCAAGTCAAAGTACTTGTGTAAGTGTGAAGTCCTATCCCTCTTATACACTAGTACACATCAAGTACACCTAACTCTATCACTCATCCACATCAAACATTTGACCGAATTAAATATTAAATTTACAATGTTCATCTAGCTTCTCATCGCAGCCAAAAAAACTAACACATGTCAAAATTGGCCGACCAATTGACACGACTGGTCGACCAATGCTCGGTAGTTTTTCTAAAAACTGACGTTTTTGACCGTTCTTTTCGCGATTTATTCATTGATTTTTTTCCCAACTTCTTAGGGAAGTTCGTAAACGTTATTAAATGGTTTTAATCGGTTTTGATGATTCAAATTTTGAAATTTTCCTCTCAAACTTTCTATTTAAACTCCATGGGTTCTTCACCTATTTCACCATGCGAAAACCACTTTACCAATACTCCCACAAATTATCTATCTTTAGAAAAAGGCTTCGTAGATATCCTTCCATAATGGCCTCTTCTTCCTTCCCTAGCCATCAACGCCGCCAAAATCCGTCCATCGTCCCGTCGCTTTTAACACCGATGAGGCTCGAATAAAATTTGATGCCATGTATAATACTCCCTTCCATGACAAACGGTTCATTGACTTTAACGATGAAGCCATTTGTAACTATCCTATTCTTCCTCTTCTTGAGAGCGCTCATCTTCTCCATCTTTGGAGTGACCCAACTCCCTACTTCCCTAGCCTAGTAAAAGAGTTTTAAGCTAATATGGTTGTCACTCGTGATGACAGCCTCATCTATTTGGATACGAACGTGAAGGTTGTAGACATACACCTTACGAATGAATCCTTTGCACGTAGTCTTGGCATCCCTAGGTCAAACACTCACGGCCTTGAAGTTCCCATGAATGACTCGAATTGTTGCTCGTCTAAGCCCAAATTTCTGCATATGTTTGAGCATCATCACCCTCAATCCTATTCCTCGCATTCTACTTAAGATTATCACATATAATCTTATTCAAAGGACAGTTCATTTAACTATGTTTGAGAATCGCACAAGAGCTCTCTATGTCCTCATGGGTGGCCTTAAGATCAATTGGGCCATTCCTCTCATGTCAACCTTGATCAAACCCGTCAAAACTCACATTTATCTCCATAGGACCATAATTAGGATCCTCCAACATTTTCGTATTCCCCTTGATCGTGAGTTTTCAGTTTTCAATCCTCGACGCTTTGATCATAATGTTGTCAATAAGATGGAACTTCCTCCTCTGCCACCTCCTCGTAATGAAGAAGACGAAGAAGAACAAAATGTTGAACATACTCCTCGTCGTCGTAAGGTCACGGTTACTCCTCCTCGTCCTTTGCTTCAAGAGCAAATCGATCATCTTCATGCCGATATGAATGCTGGTTTTAGGGGTATTCAACCCTACTTTAGCTGTTTTGAGAATCGTCTTGATCGAATGGGCAATGTTATGGAGAGCATGAAAACAAACCAAGCCAAAATCGTTAGTTACTTTGAGCAATGGGCTCCCTATTTTCCCTCCAGTTCATGCTATGATCCTCCTCCTCCACCTCTAGAATTTTGAAGGAATTTTGGAAGAAAGTTCCGCAAGTTGGCCGACCAATCCCATCATCTGGTCGACCAATTTCTAAAGTTTAGTTGTTTCTCAGTTGTATGGTGTGATGCTATGATGTATTTACTTGTTTGTTTTGTTTTACATTCTTTCTACCAGATCAGTATAAAGTTCGTATCTTGTACCCTCTTTAATTAATGACATTTTCTTTTCTCAAAATATATATCATTCTTATTTTGACTTTATGGCCGACCAGTCTCCACAATTAGTCGACCAATACACTCAGAAACCCCATTTTGCTAATTTGACAGGGGGAGAAAATACTGCAAATCACAGTAAAAAATGTTACAATATCGTTGCGCTATCATTAATAATTATCATTAATTATCATTATCAGTCATTTATACAAAATGATTAAACATAACTTATGCCACTTTTCACAAAGATGCTCTAAGTTACTCATGCCATTACTTTTGACATATATGTACATTTGGCATACGAAACATAAATTTAGGGGGAGCTTCTTTCTTTTCATATTATAAACATTTTTTAAATGTTTGTAAAATCATCAAAAAGGGAGAGAATGTTGGAAACTCAAAACTCCTCATAAGGTTTTGATAACACAAACATTTATATATTTGTATACTAACTTTATCTATGCAGATTTTATAGACCCTCACAGATAAAATAATCATCGAACTACATTTTGCAGGAAGCATCAAGTTCAAGTTGAAGCATATCGACAAATTTTTTATAACTTGTGATACTTGATGTAATTTTTATTTTTCTTTTTGCTTATACTTAGAATGTAAAAGCCTTAATGATGATCTATCTTAGCTCTTTAGGGTCTGTCTTCAAAAACTCAAGTCAAAGCCAAAATTGGTTAACCAATACCCCTTTTTAGCCGACCAAAAACAAATTTCAATAATTCAGAAAATTCTGAAAGTTATTCAGAACTATTTTTAAGTCATTTGGATCATTTTCCAATAAAATTCTAAGTTCCAGATTTTTGGTCGACCAATAGACTAGACTAGTCAACCAAACATATATTAGATTAGTTATCCCAGATCATTGACATTTATTTGACCTTTTTAATTTCTGATTAATTTTTAATAATTAATCAGTTTTTACAGCTGAGCAAAGGTAGTTTTCAACCACCTCAAACGGACAAAAATATGCCCGTTTTTGTCAGTTTATGTCAGTTTATAGCAGTTCGTTTTGTCCTTTTGTGAAAGGCTGTCTCAACAGTCAAAAACCTGAACTGGTGAAAATTGGTCGACCAAAGCCTAGATTAGCGAACCAATTTAGACAAAACGGTTCTGAATTTTTTGAAATTTTAGGCAGTTGTCAAACATTCGAAAACTACACTTTTGGCCTATAAATAGACCCCACGACCTCTATCTAAACATCCAAATTAATTCTCTCTCTCTCTCTTCTAATCTTAAGAGTTCTTTCTCTCACTAGAAAGTTCAGATTTCTTTGGAGAACCTCTGCAGAAACTTTTCCTCAACAGAAAGTTCAATCTTCAAGTGTGTTCTACCACAAATTCTCATCCAGAACCTTGAGTATTACATCACCTTCCTTGCGTTACAATGCTCACATTATCAAGGTTATATGTGATATTGTTTCATACCCTTTTTCTCTTTTATTTGGTGAATCTCTTGTTGAAGAGATTGTACAAGTTCGCAACACGGGGAGTGTTGGCATCTTTGTATGTTGATTGCTTACAGGGAGCAAGTGTTATAGTGGATTGAAAATCTCTATAGGGTAGAGAACTGGACGTAGGATCACAAGGATCCGAATTAGGATAAATCTATGTATTTGCACTTGCTATTTTCTAGATTGTGTTATTTACTTCTGCACTCTTATTGAGATTTTTAGTTACTTTTATTTTGCAATTTCGTCGTGAAAGACATTATTCACCCCTCTAGTGTATTTGGTGTGCCAGGAGATCCAACACCTTGACCCAATAACACAAGGTGCCCATCAGTAAGGAGGAGCTATTACCGAGTCAAAGGAACAGCTCATCTGACCATTGGGGACCTGTTGATTACGTGGGAGTGGTTAATGAGGACCAAGTAAATCGGCAACAGTTATTAACAATCCCAGAGAAGATCCCACCATAGTAAATGTGGAGCAGTTATAAGTTAACAAAGGAAATCTTCAGCTAATAATAGGTGAGAGGACAACAGAATAAGGGTTCAAACTCCCAAGGTACAAAAGACCTGATACTTTGACACTTTATTCTCCTTCTACTCTTATAATTCTTCCTCTGAATAGCTTGACGTGACTGACTTGAGATGAACCTATGAGGGTCGATCTTGACAGTCTCAAGCCTTTCTTAAGTCTTGAACTAACTTAAGCATCGGAGGGGATTTGGGTCAGAACCCATATTCGACCCCCCTTACGACTGTCTATAGTGCAGGTTGCTCAAGTCATGACCCAGCACTAAGGTCGAACGATCATCTTAACCGACCGTGAGATCGATCGAGCTCCAGCTAACGCTCGTTGCTCGACCCTCCTCGACCCCGGTTCTTCCAACCGCGGGTCCCAGTTCATCAGCTGACGAGGCTCCAGCTCGACACATGAGTCCACGTCGGCCTCATCTACAGTTGACCTGGAACCCATCTGTTGACAGTTGGCACCATCTATGTAAAAAGAGTTAAGAGTCGATATCCCTGTCATCCACTTGCACTGACAATGTCAACTCACCCAATAATACCTGAAGAAAATACTTTGGCATCTCCCAGTATCGGTGTCCTTGACATGATACTGGGAGGTCCACCACTTCCAGAGTTATCGACATCCATTCAAAGTTCTTATGCTGCTAGGTTGATGACTATCATAGTAGAAAAGAAGCGCCAGAGAGACTTGACACCCCCAATATCTTTTTTCCAATGATGATTTGGAGGGTGTGGAACTATCGCATAATGATACGGTTGTCATCAACGCCATCATCGGCATGGTGGCAGTGAAGAGACTACTCGTTAACACGGGAAGTTCGTGTGACGTGCTCTTCTTTACCACGTTGGAGAAGATGGGACTAGCTTCGTCCGAGTTGAAGGAGTGTCCGGGCCCACTTGTGGGTTTCATGAGGCATTCTACTTCGGTTGCAGACATCATAATGCTATCGATGACACTCAAAACGCCTCCACAACAAGTCACCTATTTGACTAATTTCATCTTGGTGAAGATTAATTCCGACTATAACGGAATCATCGGCAGACCGCTTCTCAACTCAGTAGAGGCGATAGTCTCAATGTTCCACCAGATGATCAAGTTTTAGACTCCGCATGGAGTTGGAAAGGAGAAAGGGAACCATGTGCAATCCCGATCATGTTACCTTTTATCCACCTCATTAAGAAGGGTGGAATAAGCAGATCCAAATGATCCTAACGACGGTAAAGCTAATCATGAAGATCGATGAACGGTAGCGGTCGAAGAGATGGAGAGCATCCAGATCTCCGAAGGAGAAGGAAACATTGGGTCGATGCTCCCTTTCGACCTAAAGGAACAGTTAATTATTCTCCTGAGGGAAAATACCGACGTGTTCGCCTGGTCCCCAGACGGCATACCAGACATCGACCCTCGAATGATCTCTCGCGAGTTAAGTGTTGACTCGACTTTCAAGCCCGTGAAGCAAAAGAAGAGGAACATTGGGGGACAAGATGAAAGCTGCTATTGAGGAAATAGATCGACTTCTGGCAACTGGTTTCATTCGGGAAGTCCAATATCCGGAGTGGCTGTCCAATATGGTGATTGTGAAGAAAGCCAACGGTAAATGGAGAATGGGTGTCGACTTCACCAACCTTAACAAGGCATGCCAGAATGATAACTACCTGTTACCTCGAATCTACCATCTCGTTGACAATGCATCCAGGTATGAGTTAGTGAGCATCATGGACACTTTCTCGGGTTATAATCAGATCTAGATGGCACCTGAGGACGAGAAGAAAACTTCCTTCATTATTGATCGAGGTATATTCTTGTATAGAAAGATGCTGTTTGGACTGTGATTGACTCTGGAACGTGCACAATCCAAATAGGATGCATACGCTCTCCTCCCAATTGTAGGAGTGTCAATTGCAATATAAACTCAGTGAGTATGAGGTGAATCCACATGGACAATTCTTCTACGTTCATGCTACCTTAGGGTCAACAAGGATGTGAGAAGGTAAGAGACAAAACCACCTTTAGAATGCGATGATTTGGATCAAAGGGTGTGTGTGATGGGTACCAAAAGAACAAAACCAAACAAGCAGAATAAAGGTTGTGATGCAAATGAGAGAAATGTGTGTGGATTGTGGTTTCATTAGGGAGTATGGCTTAGTTATTCAATCTCCAATTGATAACTCAACTCCACATCCAGGTCAAGGCATATGAAATCAGAAGATTTCCCTATTGGAAATAAAATCAAGCACTTTTTGCTCAATTATGAGGCTTTCAAGCCATACAACCAGGTGGTGTCATCTTGAAGCTTAAATAAATGTGTTAGCATCAAGTGTAGTTATTGAATTGATGATTTAAAGCATGAAGCATGATTAGTTAAACCTCGCTGTTCAACACCATTTGGACCCCTCTACGGGTATTGCACGTAGATAATGCCTCACGGCACATCATCCTCATTGGATCCCACTATGGGTAATGCATGATAAAAAAGGGTATGAAATCAACCAATACAATAGCTACGCAATCCTATGTTATGGATGATTGAAAGCTAATCATACAAATCCTAACTACACCACAATCCAACACATAAAGAGATTAGCTACACATAGGAACAAAAATATTTACCATTGCATTAGTATTCATAAGTTCATACACAAAGAATGAGACAAAATGAAATATAAGATAATGGCTAAGAAAGATATCACCAAGTGGAAGCTCTTCTCTTCCTCTATCAGATCACAAAAAATGGGAGCAAAAATCCCCCCCAAAAAAAGCTATACAAAAATCTGATCTAAACTAAGGGAGAGAAACCCTAAAATGGAAAGTGTTTGAAGCTAAATGGTGGAGGATCCCCAATTACATCAGATTTTAGGGGGTTTATGTAGGAGGATTTGTGCCCATAAGGCAATTTATCCTAAGTATACGTCTTGTTCATACTGTATATGGTATGTATTACTCTAAGTATAAAATCATTCGTTTTAATATACTTATATAATATCCATAGACTTATAGTTAGGTCCTTACATATCTAGATGAGATCTCGATTATGAGTAAGTAAGCGACCGAATATGAAATGTAAGTCTTAAACGGTTTGTGGTCATAGATGTGTCAAGAACTGGATATCGACACATCGGATAAACCACTGTGTCTTAGTCTTACCTTAGGGTAATGATGATCTCATAGTCATTCGACTTGGTGAAGTCGGAGACGAGACATATGTGCTCATTGGAGAATGAGTTCACTGAACGACCAAATTAGAGTTATTAAATGGTTAACTTTAAATAAACTGTCTTTAATAACTCTAGGGTGATGATAGGTTAGCTGGTCCTGAAGACCTGAAGTCATCTGTACCAACCTGTGAGCAAACGGTGTAGCTTAGACCCATGATCTAGCTTCGAGGCTAGTCCTGCTGAAAGATCGTAGGTTGGGTTGCACCTGAAGCTCTCGAGGTGAGTAGATGACTAAGATGGGATTCGTCACTTCCGTTAAAGGGAAGTTAGTGTTACAGGCTCAGTACAGTCTTTATGTTAATCCTCGGCCGGGGTACGTTGTAAGAAGTACAACGTGTATACAACAAAGACCGCCGTATACTGACCAATGTTGTCTAATAGGGTTGACAGTAAACCATACCCCAGGCCAACAGAAACACAGTCTTGATGAAGGGACTATAGCTAATGGAGTTCATCACTAACACAGCCAATGTAAACCCAATGATGCTTTTTGTCAAAGGGTCGATCACGTTATGATGATTCTGAAACAGGGACGACAGCTACTGCTCGTAGTGACCGTCGTCTAGGGGTTCCGAGCCCCAACCTGTAGTAATGTCAGGCTGTAGAGTCTCACACCGAGTAGTGTTCGTGTCTTAGTAATAGGAAGATAGAAAAAAGAGAAATATCATTTGATGATATTTAATATTCACAAAGCTTGTTGTGAAAATTAGTCGCAATAGCAATAGGGACAAACGTTACATTTGATGCAAACTATGATTAAACGTGTCCTAAATTGGTTACGACAAATTTAGTAGGAACAAATATATTGGAAAGGGTTACCTGGATGACGGGATCGTCCCGGTCTAAACACAGGTTCAAACAGCGTCCAAATCGGAGCTCAAACGAGCCCAGAAACGCGAAAACAATCCAAGGCGAAGTGAGTTAGACCCACTGGGCTAATAAGCCCAGAGACAAAGGCAAATGGGCGCAGCCTGCTACAGCAGCGGGCATCGCCCGCTGCAGCAGCGGGCCACAGCGGGCCAGTGCCCGCTGCTTGCAGCGGGCGTGCAGCCCGCCCTGTCTCCTTGGGCGGGCGCGCCCGCTAAGCTTAGCGGGCGCGCCCACAACTTAAGTCAATTTAGGGTTTTTTGAAACCTCAAATGACGGCTACGGAAATCGATTATTTGCCCAACTTTGGGCAATTTTTTGAGGGGTCAAACGAAGTCGAAATTCGTCGCCGTCGGTTCCTACGCGTTCACCATTCGAAGCTCTTCGGATTGATAGCTTGTTTGGTGTCTAAAGTTTAATGAGTAGAGAGAATTAATTAGTTAAAGTTTGCTTTTATGAAAAGCTCACTTAAACTAGAAATTAAGCCAAATTGGCTTAATTGATTTTTTTCTCCCATTAGTAATCGTCCCACATTGCTCGCAACGAAAGAGTGAGTGCTGACTCCCTATATAAATAGGGGTGCACTCTCTTCGTTGAAATACACACCAAGCCATCGATCGAGTAGCTCCAGACTTTTAGAGCAAGCTCGATTGGCGACTAAATTATTCTCTCTCTCTCTCTCTTCCTATTCTCCGGAGTAGTCCTAGCAAGACTACGAAGGGGGTTTGGATTTTGATCCGGACGTCTAAGACACGAGTTCTTCTCAAGTGAAACTTTCTACCGCGTGTGATCGGCTCGGAGACGAAAGTCGGCTCGGGCGGATCGGTGCGAGGGTGCGAGGCGGCTCAGGCGGATCGAGTCAAGGCGGCTCGGCTACGAGGAGCTTCTGAAGACGGTGCGGTACATCTTGCCTGCTCCAGGGCCAAGATTTTGGGTATGTGGTTAAGTAATTTTAGTGTAGATTTAAATTAGTCGCTTTAGAGTAGATCCCTCTTGGGGTGGTCAGATCCACCCCAAGTTGGCATAGATCGGGCTTGGTTCTGGCTCCCTCAGAGCCTAGCTAAATAGTTTAGGTAGTCTAGAAATTTTGAATTTCGTTTTTCCGCTGCGCTTTTGTGCCTCTGTGGTCCGTCCGACTTAGGACGGACACAGATCCGAGCTCTGGGGGTCCGCCAAAACCCCAACAGTGGTATCGGAGCCAGGTTATGCTATAGATCTATTACAGCGACTTATTTTAATATTTAAATTGCTTAATTTTAAACATACGAACTATTTTAGCTTTATGTTAAATTTGTTTAAAATTGTTTTTGTGTTTTAAAATTTTTTACAAACACAGAAATTCTTTTTTGAGATGATTTAATTTTATGCGATAATTTTAAATGAATCTCGAATATTCAAATGCTTTATAAAATTTTTTATGAGATATAAATTTCGAGCATTTAAATGTTTATGTAGTTTTAAGAAATATTTTATTTTTGAAATCTAATTTTTCTTAAGTTACATAAAGATTAGAAATTTTAAAAAAAACTTTGTTTGAAAGCTTTTAAATCGATTTCTAATGATTTTAAAATTGTTTTAAAATTGTTTTAGAGGATATGTAAATTATAGAAATACTTTATTTTCATGAGATGAAAGATAAATTAGTTTCATTTAAATTACATATAAGTTTCTAAAATTATTTATGCGATATTTTAATTTTAGAAATGATTGATTAAATTTTTTAAAGCCTAGGTGTTAGAATTATTTGATAATTTTATACCTAGTTTTATGTGATAAAATGTTTTGAAGCTTTAAAAATTTAATCTTCGAATTTAATTGTTAAATTTTAGATTTGCGTGTTTTTATTATGTAGATAATTTTAAACTTGCAAATACTCGTTATATGTCACTAGTTGAAACTTTTATTTATGCGGATAAATTAGTTGTTTCATTTTTTATGGGGACAGATTGAATAATGTATTCATGAACCTTATTAGGTTAGCCATTAAATGTTTAAAATTTTATGAGATGAAATTTTAATAAACTAGTGACATGTTATGTTTGATAAAACAAAACAACATCAAAACCTAATACCAGATTAGGGTAGTCCCTTTCTTTGTAAATCATTTCAAATAAATCGTTTAATTGATGATTTTCACCCAAGACTATTTTTGAAAAATGTTGTAAATGTTTTAATATCCTAATTAGATTGGGGTAGCACGTTGAACGATGAACCTTATAGTTGATAAGGACTTAATAAAAATTGTTCAACCAATCCATAAAATTTCGAATTTTAGGATCCACTAGTTGATAAGGAATAACTAGTTTTCTTAATTAAAAGCCATTTAGTTGTTTGGACAAACATAAAATTGATGAAAATTCCTTCAATGGATCATGATGTCAGTCAATGTGCTTGGCTAAGTTTGCTGCACCAACCTAGCTAGACTGAGTAATAAGTGGTCCTGGCTTAGTCAATTCCCTGGCCGCGTCCGCTAGACCGCAAGGAGTCGATTCATGACTGTGTAAGTCCATCGACTATACCTAAGTCAATACGATAATAATCTTGTTCAAGATAAATCGTAGCCCTCCTTGTTTTAGGAGTTGGCAACTGTAAGAAACGTGTTACGGTTGTTGAGCTACACTCAAGCCGTGACATGTCAATCTTATAGGAACCGATTTCTTGATTGACATCTTGACCTGACTGAAACCGATGTCTCATCCTCCGAGCATCGGCGTAAGTCTAACCAAGAATGTAGTCTAAGTCCTGACCCAAACCAGCGTGTCGTGCATACACCGAGCGACGGGGCAAGTCAGGCTAGACACAAAAACAAGGGTCCGACTAGGCTAGCCATTGTGATCCGGTTGAGCACACTCATGATCACAAATGACTAGGGGTAAAAATCGATAGGGAATCATAATAGATATGATTGACGACGAGTTCGTCTACCGACTGCAGAGTCGGACAACTTGTTGAGACACACTCAAGGTTGTCAGACTCAGGGTAATCGGATCCCTCTCTCACAAATGTTATTCGTATGCCTTTAATAAATTTAATGGGAGAATATAGTTTTATTAAAACCATTAAAACTATACTACGAACTTATACAGACTAAAGCATCTATAAATTGCAGTATGGATTCGGGTCTTAGATATATGATAGAGATAAATGTAATGGTCGGTTTCCGATCGTACCTTCTTTGTGCACGTGCTCTTGATCGTGCACGTGTTTATTTTAGAATTTATTTGTTTTTGAACATTTTTGTGTGATATGTCGTTGTGATCGTCTCTGAGAGTATTAGATTGTGGAACTATTTTGGAACGACATTTCTTGGGTTGTTCTTCCGCGACTCTATCTTATTTGATGTGACGTCACGACTTTCTGTTTTGACGCGAGACGTTTCTATTTTTAGTTTCGTCTTTCGACGTCGAAATTTAGATCCGTCTTCTTCGTTCTCTTTCTTTCGTCGCCCCAACCACCCAACATTTATTTTACAATTTTTGGACTTAATTTGACCTATTTTCCATTTTTGTGCAAGTTTTAAATAATTTTAAAACCTATTTTTATAAGTGCTTTAATTTCAATAAAATTCCTATTTAAATATAATCCTTCAAATAAATTTTTGACCAAGTTTCATGATTTTTGGCCGCACACAACTTGCGTGAGGGAGAGGAGAGTGAATTTAATTTATAATAATTATAATAATTATTTTAATTATTTTTTTTAAAACCCTAGACCTAACCCTAGCTCTTTTCTATTTAAATAAACCCTAGGCTAGGTCATTTTCGCAGCCACACAACCCTAGCCGCCGTTTTCCTCTTTCAAAGCTTCGTCGCAACGTTGCGACAACCGCCCCGATGCACGACCGACAGCCGCCCCAGCATTTTCCGTGCACGACCGACGCCCGCTCCTGCATCGCCCGCTTGCAGCACATCCGCTGCAAGCCCCCCGCAGTCGCCCGCTCCGAACGAGAGCATCGCCCGGTCAGACCGACGCCCCGCTCCGCTCCGCACCCTGCTTCGTTGCAACCCCCCGTGTCACGCCCCGCTTCCCAAAAACATGGAGGCGAAGCGTGAGAAGGTCCGCACGGACTTGAAGCTGTAAGACCGCAAGTCCGATAAGCGACAAATAAAACGAAGTAGCAGGTCCATGTAATGTGACTCAGAATAACAATAACAATAATAGAAAAGAGACAAATAATATAACATTTATTCAACTCATAGTCCAACAAAAGTCCAACAACCAGAAATGCCATCAGGCAACAAAAGAGTGAGGCCTCCATTCTTCAACGGTACCAACTACGGGTACTGGAAATGCCGGATGGAAACCTTCCTCCGGAGTGCATCTCTATGGAGGACCACAATGAAGGAATACATCGAGCCCGAAGAAGAAGACTTTGAGAAATGGACAACCACGGAGGTCGCCGCGGAAGTAAGCAATGCCAAGGCAATGAACGCCTTGCAATGCGCATTGGAGCCCGAGGACTTCAATAAGATATGCACATGTAAGAGTGCATATCAAATTTGGAACTCCCTCCTCATTCTACATGAAGGGACGAGTAGGGTAAGAGACTCTAAACTCGTAGTTGTAAACAAAGATTACGAAATGTTTCATATGCAACAGGGCGAGAAGATGAAGGAATATTACGCTCGTTTCGTTGACATAATAAACGAGTTAGAGGCCCTCGGCAAATCCTACACCCAAAAGGAGAAGTGCTCGAAACTTATCGAAGGACTTCCTTCTTCTTGGGAGAAACGTACCTTCGCCATTGAGGAAGGTAATGACATGAATAAGTATACCGTAGTTCAATTGATGGGTACTTTGATGTCATACGAGGTACGCAAAGATAGCAAGGTGAAGTTACAAGAAAAGATGAAGTCCTATTTGAACCAAGACGTGCCTAAGAAAAAGGCGATTGCATTCAAGGCGGCTTCATCCACCTCTACCGATGATGAGGACTCGGAAGAAGAAATGGACATGGAATCCATTGCACTCATGGCAAAGAAGTTCAATTGCTTCTTCTGAAAGGGTAACTTCAAACAAAAATCTAAATTTACTTCTACTAACGCATCTCCACCTTTGTGCTTTAAATGCAATAAGCCAGGACACATCAAAGCGGATTGTCCTCAAAACAAGCAAAAGGAGAAGTGGAAGGCGCCGAAGTTCGACAAGTCCAAGAAGTACAAAAAGGGGTACAAAAAGGGACTTGTCGGAGCAACATTCACCGACTCCGAGGATTCCTCAAGTGGAGAGTCGGACGATGAGAAAGTGGAGCAAGCGCACATGTGCTTCATGGCAAGAGAGGAGCATGATCAAGGATCTTCCTCCTCCGATGATAGCGACAACGAAGGCGATGAGGTAACTATGGATGATCTTAGGGATGCTAACTCTCATTTATGGTCTAAATACACTAAATTAGTAAATAGATATACTAAAGTAAAAGATGACCTAGCTAGCATTCAAACCTCGCCTAAGACTATCATCACCAACAACGACACCGTTGTTGAAGAGTTAAGAAATGAGATTGTTAATCTCAAATCTAAACTTGAACATGTTAGCATTGAGGATCCGGAAGAACATAAGATAGAGGATTTAACTTCTCAAAACTCGACTTTGAGTATTGAGAATGAAAGTCTTAAATCTCGTGTTTATGTGCTCACATCGCAAGTATGCACTTTAGATACTTCTTTGCGTTCTCTCACCGAGAAATATGAGAACACATTAGGCTGAATCAATGAATTCAATAAGGGTAAGGGCCATTTGGATAATATCCTAAGTGTCTTACTCCCGGCCAAACACCATGTTGGTTTGGGGTATACTTTGGGAAAGTCATCCAAGTCGGTCACTACTTTTGTTAGGCCAACTTCCGATGCCTCAACGAGTGGTAGCAAACACTCTATTGGTAGTTCATCTACCAATGGTGCTTCCACCTCGTCCACACCCTCTTTCAGAAAGAAACCCACTTTGGGTGGACCTCCAAAGAAGGGGCATGCTTATATGTACACCAATACCATGCCACGTAGGAACACACGTCCTACTCCATCGTCTCACACATATGATGATTTTTATGCAACACATTCTCGGACACATGCACACCATGTGAGACACCCTCTCGCACGTGTTCCCACACATGCATATGTTCACCCACCTCATCATATGAATAATTCTCGTCGTGCACCATTCCATCATGTTCCGTATGCCTATCCACAACATGCATCACGTAGAAACCAACAACGCATGCATGCACCCAATAGGATGAGGGCTCCCAAGATTTTCACTATTTGGAGCCCAAAGGACACAAGCATGGATGAAAAACAAGTGTATATGAATGCTTATTTTTCGAATGTTGTGCATAGTAGAAATTATGTGGGGAAGTCTAAGTCCAATTGGACTTGGCTTCCAAAGGTCTAACCTTTAAGGACCCAATGACCTTGGGTACCATGATATGAAATTTTCTATCTTTAGGTACTCAAGGAAAAGAAAAAGAAAAGGAGCAACAAATTTAAATTTAGCTCCAAGGGGAATTGGATACTCGATAGCGGGTGTTCAAAACACATGACGGGTGACGCTCAATTGCTCTCCGGAGTAGTTCCCATTGCAAATGGAAACCGCGTCGTATTTGGAGGCAACGAGAGCGGAACCATCGTCGGTGTTGGTAAAGTGGGTAACCCATCTAAACCTTTAATTAGTGATGTTTATCTAGTTGATGGTTTAAATCATAATCTTATTTCAATAAGCCAACTTTGTGACAAAGGTTACAAAGTTAGCTTTGCGAAAGGATTATGTCATATTTCAAATGATAATAATAAGTTATTATTTTCCGGCACACGCCATAAAGATATTTATATTTTGGATCTTCCTAAGGCATATGAACAATGTCTCGTTGCCAACACAAGTGAACAACACTTATGGCATCGACGCTTTGGACATGTGAACTTTGGAACACTTTATAAGCTTTCAAAATTAAATTACATTAAAGGTTTTCCGAAGCTCGTTTTTGAAAAGAAAAGTTTTTGTGATTCTTGTCAACGTGGCAAGCTTCCTAAATCTTCATTTAAACCTAAGAAAAGCATTTCTACTAAACGGCCACTAGAGCTATTACATCTAGATTTATTTGGGCCAACTAGAGTTGCTTCCTTAGGAAATGCGAGATATGGACTTGTCATCGTCGATGATTATTCTAGATTTACATGGGTATTTTTCTTATGTAATAAAAATGAAGCTTTTGAAAACTTCACAATATTTGTGAAGAAAGTACAAAATCTCATCGGAACCACCATTGTCACTATTCGTAGTGATCATGGGGGTGAATTTGAGAATGAGTCTTTCTCAAATTTTTGTGATGATCTTGGAATTACTCACACGTTTTCTTTCCCTCACGCACCTCCTCAAAATGATGTTGTTGAGATGAAGAATAGAACGCTTGTGGAGTGTGCTCGCACTATGCTCGAAGATAGTCAACTTGGTTATCAATTTTGGGCGGAAGCGGTACACACCGCTTGTTATGTGTTTAATAGAATACTTTTGAGGCCCAGCACCAAACAAACTTGCTATGAATTGTTGTTTGGTAGATTGCCTCAAGTTAAACATTTTCGTGTTTTCGGGGCAAAATGTTTTATTAAAAACACATATGATAATTTGGACAAGTTTGATCCGAGATCGGATGAGGGGATATTTGTTGGGTATTCCTCACGTAGCAAAGCCTACCGGATATACAACAAAAGATCCTCTACGATCGAGGAATCACTACATGTCTCTTTTAATGAGAATTTTACTACTTCTAGAATTTCAAATGATGATGATTCTATGGATGTTTTATGTGATTCGTTTGAAAATTCTAAGTCTATTGATTCAATTGATTCAATTGATTCTTTTGATACTAACCCGACTAATGAAGTTGTTGAGAATGTGCCTAGTGATCAAGGTATTCCCAAGCGGCTTCATACCGTTCGCGATCATCCCCATGAGCAAGTCATTGGCAATATTCATGATAGTGTCAAGACGAGATCGCAAGTCCACCACTTCGCCAATTGTGCCTTTGCCTCATCGATAGAGCCAAAGAATATAGTTGAAGCGTGCGAAGATAGTGCTTGGATCCTTGCCATGGAGGAGGAACTCATTCAATTCGAGAGGAATGAGGTATGGGAGCTTGTTCCTTTGCCATCGAAGAACCACACCGTCATAGGGACAAAGTGGATCTTCAAGAACAAAACCGACGAAAATCAAGTCGTCGTCCGGAACAAAGCTCGGTTAGTAGCTCAAGGCTATCGCCAAGAGGAAGGTATTGATTTTGAAGAATCCTTCGCTCCGGTAGCTAGATTAGAATCAATTAGACTATTATTGTCTTTTGCATGCCATAAAAATTTTAAATTATTTCAAATGGATGTTAAAAGTGCATTTTTAAACGGAGATGTCGTTGAGGAAGTTTACGTTTCTCAACCTCCGGGCTTCATAAATGAAAAATTTCTAAATCATGTTTTTAAACTAAAGAAAGCTCTTTATGGTTTGAGACAAGCTCCTCGAGCTTAGTATGATCGCCTAAAGAATTATCTTTTGGATTTGAATTTTAAAATGGGCGAAGCCGATTCTACACTTTTTGTTAAGCATGCGAATAATGATATTTTATTAGTTCAAATTTATGTTGATGATATCATTTTCGGTGCTACTAACTTCACTCTTTGCGAAGAGTTTTCTAATGTTATGAAGGAACAATTTGAGATGAGCCACATGGGCGAACTCAAATATTTCTTAGGTCTCCAAATTCGACAATTGAACGATGCAATCTTCATCCACCAAACGAAGTACACGGTCGAGTTGCTAAATCGATTTGGAATGGAGAATGCCTCCGGGAAAAAGACTCCTATGAGCACTACAACGCATCTTGATAAAGATACGGGCGAAAAAGATGTAGACATTCGTCTATATCGAGGTATGATAGGTAGTTTACTTTATCTTACCGCATGTAGGCCCGATATAATGTTTGCCGTTTGTATTTGTGCTCGTTATCAGTCTCAACCTAAGGATTCTCACTTAGTAGCGGTTAAACGCATTTTTCGCTATCTAAGTTACACTTTAGATTTTGGATTACTTTATCCGAAATCTAGCACATATGAGTTAGTCTCATATAGTGACGCTGATTATGCGGGATGCAAATCCGACAGGAAGAGTACTAGTGGCACTTGCCATTTTCTAGGAAATTCCCTTGTCTCTTGGTTTTCCAAGAAGCAAAATTCGGTATCACTTTCAACCACCGAGGCGGAATACATTGCCGCCGGTGCCGCTTGTGCCCAGGTTCTTTGGATGAGACACACACTGAAGGATTTTGGTATTCATTGTGATACTAGACCTATCATGGTGGATAACCAAAGTGCTATTTATCTTTCAAAGAATCCGGTGCACCATTCCTGATCTAAACACATAGATGTCCGACACCATTTTTTAGATGATCGTGTTGCTAAAAAGGACATCATATTAGTGTACGTTGAAACCCAAAAGCAAATCGTCGATATTTTCACGAAACCCCTAAAGGAGGACTCCTTTGTGCGGTTGCGTCAAGAATTGAGGATTATGGGTGAATCCGAGATATAGGATTCATGTCTCATTCAATTATCTTGCATGCCATTATATTTCGCGATATTTCGTTCATGCTAGATTTATTGAATTTTTGGGATTTTATGTGATATGTTTGAATTTTTGCTCGAATTCTTATTTGAATGTCGTATTTAAGATTTCGATGTTTTATGGGGTAGTTTAGATGACTTATGAGAGGGTTAAGATGTTTCATTCAAGTTTTTTATGAAGAGAACTCATTTATCAACTTTTGGACTCTTCTAGTCGGTTTCAGTTCATCAGCCAACCGACTAGATGCTCATCTAGTAGGTCAGCTAGTGAACTCAGACCGACTAGTTCAAGCTTTTACTTTCCCCTGTCATTGACTTCTTTTAGTCGGTCACAGTTCTCTTACCGACCGAATAGATTGAAAACTAATCGGTCAGTGATTATACTGTGACCGACTAACTCTAGCCCTAGAATTTTCATTTTGCCTCTGTTTCGACTTAGTCGGTTTAAGCTCATTGACCGACCGACTAGATCGTAATCTAGTCGGTCAGTTCTTGAACTGTGACCGACTAAGTGCTCTAGGGCAATCGCGTCTTTTTGCATTCTCGACCGACTTACTCTCATTCTATCCGACTATTTCCTCTTTTAGTCGGTATTCTTCATATCTCCAGCTCGAAAAACCCCTCTCCCTGCTCGAGACCCTTCGTCTTCCGTCGATCTCCGGCGTCTTTTCCGACCATCCGCCGCCGCCGATCACCCTCCCCTAGGTATATCTCCTCCCTCTAGGTTGCTTTCAGCTTCATTTCATCTCCTAGGGCTTGAATCTTCCTCTAGGGTTCTAGGGTTTCGATATCTCTCTTAGGGCTGTGTGCTTAGGTTGTTTTCGGTTCTAGGGTTTAAGCTTAGGAGTGTTTGATCTTCTTACGTCGCTTGTTTGTCCTCGTTGTGCTGTGATCATGGCACGAACGAGAATCCCGATTACCTCTTCTGGGGCATCCCCCATGACCGTAGAGGCCGCGACTGCTTCGACCGCTCCTAAGCGTAGGGCCAAGACCACTCGTCCCCCCTCTTCTTCTTCAACACCGTTGAAGAGGAAGAGGACGTCCAAGCCCAAACCTACCGGCCAATCTTCCAAGCCTAAACCTAATCCTAAAAAGTTTCGTGCACCCACCCCTCCCGGTGAGCGTTCAGATAGTGATTCCGAGGATGATTCCGATGAAGAATACACTCCTGAGCATCCCGAGAAGGCACCTACTCCACCCCCTCCTCCTAAGACCCGTAAGGCTAAGGGTAAAGGTCCGATGCCAGTCGGCGGTGTAGATATATCGTTGTGTCGCGACGACCCTCAGTGTCTAGCGGCGTACAACCGTATAGAGCACTGCCCACTGCTGTTGGAGCATTACGTTCAGTTTTCTGATTTTCTTGGCCTTGCGGATCTGTTATCCTATAGTGGCCTATTGGACTACCTTAGATATGACCCTAAGGCGACCCCCGACCCTATCCTCGCCTGGTCAAGCTATTCTATGCCAATCGTGTCCGGGGCCAGTACGGTGAGTCTCACTCCATCGAGACTTCTGTTTTGGGGACTCCGATAGTCCTCACGGCAGAAATCTTGGGGGAGTTGATAGGTTGCTCGTCGTGTGGCCTCCTCCCTTCTGACATCTCTGTCGACGATATCTCCTCCCTCGATCAGCAGACCCTAGCCAAAATCTTCCAGGTTATCCCCCCTGCTTTCATAGGAGTCCCTTCCAAATCATTCAAGCCGAATGCTTGGGTGATTAACCTGATCTTGAAATCTTGCCTTCTTCCCAAGTATGGATCTTCTTCTCTTCCATCTCAGCCGTTTCTGAAATTGATTTACGCTCTTTTTATGGGTAGCGAGATTAATTGGGCTCGCATTATACTCGATAAGATGGATTCTTTCAAGTGTATTCGCAAGACCACTAAATCTACGCATATCCCATATCCATGTCTTCTGACCTTGGTTTTCCGTCGATTCGGTGTTCCCTTGCCTCCTGATGATGAGCGTCCCCTTGGTCCTCCTCTGAACGCGACGGCCGTCAAGAAATCTCTTGCGGCACTCCTTCACGTGCAGCGGTCGACACCTTCTGCATCCCAGGCCACCCCTTCAGCTGCTTCAGTCCCTCCTCCTACCGCCTCATTTGATGATGTCGTTCGGTTACTTCGTCGGCACGGGTCTCGTTTGGCTCGTACCGAGGAGGTAGTTTGTTGTATGGCTCGTTTGATGGGCATTGAGCTTCCTCCTTCCGTTTCTGAGGATGAGGAGATGGACGATGAGGATATTGATGAGCTGGTCACCTCCTTAGCTCGTGGCGATGAGGCCACTGCTGCTGCTGCTGCTACCACATCTGCTCCTGGAGATGGCACCTCTTCCGGTGCTCCAGAGTCTTCTGCACCAGTGGATCAGTCTTCTGATGCTGCTGCTGCTCCTGCTGTCGACCCTGCTCCTGTTTGTCTGCTGATATTCCTGTTGATACTTCTGCCGTTGAGCCAGTCGTCGATGTCTCCACCCCTGCCCCGACGATCCCTTCTGTTCACACGCCTCTCGTCCCTGCAGAGCCTGAGTCCACTCCCTCGACTGGACCCCCGGATACTGCAGATCCTGCCACTTCCTCGTGATCGTCTGCTTCGAGGCCTCTCCTATGATCTTTGGATGATGCATCTTATTGAGAGTATATTGGGTTAGGATGGAGTGTTGGGGTTGTTTTAATGTATTTTGGTTTTATGGATGTCAGTGTATTTTTGATGTATTTTGGATGTTGATGATGGTGTTTGGATGATTGTGTTGTACCTTTTTGTTGTTAATATAGATGGTATGTTGCACTTGATATGATGTATTCGATGTGATTTTTGGATGTACTCATGGTATTCATATATATATATATATATATATATATATATATATATATATATATATACATCGATGTTCTCTTTGTTTTACTTTGTCGTGCACATTTAATATTCATTCAATGCCTTTGACATGTGAATTCGTCGCTCGACGCTTAAAAACTTGGTTAAATAGATTATATTTCTATGATTGTATAGAATTGTTTTCCATGCACAAATTTAACCAAGAATATTGAATATTGGAGAGTATGTTTCTTTATTCAATAAATGAATAAATATTTGGTATTTTTGATGATTTTAATTATCGTTTTTTGATAATGGACAATTTGGCACACCTTGATTTGATTTCATCACTTTTCCCTTGGTGTCAATTAGTTCCATCGTCAATATCTAAGACTCCCGATGTTGGATTTTCCATTTCCTAGTTGTTGTCGCTGTATGCCCCCCATTTTTGGGATAATGCCAAAGGGGGAGAGATAATGATAATAAATAGGACAAATGAAAATTTAACTCAATTTCCACGAATCTAATTTGATGTGTTAGATTCAGGGGGAGTTAAGATATATATAAGGATTTTTCAAAATCCGATATTTCAAAAATCGATTCTCGTTATATATCTTACTCGTCTGATTGATGCAATTTATATATATTCATTTTGGAATTAACGTGTCATCAATGCAGGGGGAGTAAGTATTTTACATTTGAATCATTATTTTTTATTATTATTTATGTTGGTTTGTCATCACCAAAAAGGGGGAGAATGTTGAATATTGAACTCCCCGGATTTGGTTTTGGATGATGAGCAAACATAAATAATTCATGAACTAACAATTTGTGAGCGCAGTATTGGAGATCGTCGCCAAATTCACGAGAACAATCAAAGCGACATCTCAAGACTTCTCAAAGCTCGTATTCATGCCTAAAGCTTCGTTGAAGCTCTTGGAACGTTTTGGAAGTCATGAAGAATTGATCGAAGCTCTCGAAGACCGTTCATTAAGGTTTTATTTATAGTCTTTTAGCTTCGATCTATAGAATGTTAAGCCTTGAGTATATCTTACGATTCTATCTTCATAACGCTCATATCGTAGCTCTAGGATCTTAGTACAAGTCCATTCTAACTTCCTCGAAGCATCGCGCTTCGATTCGGACTTGTTTGTGCATGTTAGTTGGTACAAGAAGAAGTACTGACCGACTAGATGGTGATCTAGTCGGTCAGAAAAGCTTCTTGGACCGACTAGTGTGAGTTAATCTTTTCTTGTTCAGTACTGTTTACAGTTAGTCGGTCTACGTTGACTCACCGACCGACTAGTTTGTGAACTAGTCGGTCAGTGATGCTTCTTTGACCGACTAGTTGTGATTTACTGTTCATGCCAATTTTCTCCTAAGCTACTGTTTATCGTTAGTCGGTCTAAGAACGTTTGGTGACCGACTAGTTGATAATCTAGTCGGTCAACATTTGTTCTTGGACCGACTAAATCAATTTGTTTCAGCCTATTTGTTTTTGCCTCTTAGTCGGTCTACGTTCACTGACTGACCGACTAGTTGTGAAACTAGTCGGTCAGAAAGTCTTCTTGGACCGACTAGATTTCTAGGTCTGAAATTCATTCACTTCTCAGTTCTTCACTTAGTCGGTCCATGTTGTTTGACTGACCGACTAGTTAATGAACTAGTCGGTCAGTGGTTGTTCTTTGACCGACTAGTTGCCTCAGTTTTCTATCCGTTGGGACTTGACCTAACTTGTTTTTATGGGACCCTATAAATACGAACCTAGGTCATTTCTCTCTAGGTTAGAGCTGCCATTAAGAGATTCATTGAGATTGAAAGAGATAGCCATTCTCACTCATTTCCAAAGCTCTCTTCCTCACAAGAAATCCATTCTCTCACTTTCTAGATCTAGAATCCATCTTGAGAGAAGTTTGTTCTTGGTGAGCCCTTCAAGCTCTAGCTTGATTCAAGTCTCCAAATCACTCCTAGGCACCCTTTGCTGGTCATTTCTTTGGTGCTAGGTCTTGGTGACTTCATCTTCCTCAAATCCCTCCTTGCACCTATTTGGTAAGAAAACTCAAGGTATAGGATTTTGTGGTAAGATTGTTTATTACATTATAAACTTGTTTATATTGCTTGTTGATTCTCTCGGTTGTGAGAGAAGGTTGTGATCCCGGGTTGTGGGATTCACTATTGCCATTGCATGTATGATTTGATCTTATGAAGGTTTTTCACAAGATATCATAGTGGAAATCTTGGGTTAGGGTTTCTAACCTAAGTATCTGGAGGGGATCCGGGTGGTTGGGACGTAGGATCACCGGGAACAAGTCAGGGAGACTTGGGTGGATCCGAACCCAGTAACATCATTTGTTAGCATTGTTAATTTTGTTGTTGTCTTTCAATTTAAGCTTCCGCAAATTGATTTGGTAGTTGTTTGCACTATAATTAGGAATTATACTCCTTGTTATTTTTAAAGTACTATTCACACCCCCCCCCTCTAGTACTTGTGCAGTAGCTTGTAGGGCATTACATATGCATGATGAATTGAATGAATTTGATAGAAATAATGTTTGGACTTTAGTGCCACGACCCAAAGATTATCCTATTGTAGGTACCAAATGGATTTATAAAAACAAGCTTGATGAATCAGGAAGAGTAATCAGGAATAAGGCTAGATTGGTTGCTAAAGGTTATAATCAAATTGAAGGCATAGATGTTGATGAAACTTTTGCACCAGTTACTATATTGGAAGCTATAAGAATTTTCCTAGCCTTTGCAAGTTATAAGAAACTCAAGCTTAAACAGATGGATGTTAAAAGTGCATTCTTGAATGGGTACCTGAAAGAAGATGTGTTTGTTGAACAACCCCCTGGTTTTGAAAGTCATGATTTTCCACACCATGTTTTTAAACTTCAAAAAGCATTATATGGACTTAAGCAAGCTCCTAGAGCTTGGTATGATCGCCTTAGTGCTTATCTTTTGGAAAATGATTTTAAAAAGGGTAGTGCAGACAACACACTCTTTATTTTGCATGATCATAATCAGTTTCTCTTCGTACAAATATATGTTGATGATATTATTTATAGTGCTATTGATGATCTTTTATGTCAAAAGTTTGAGAAGGTCATGCAGGATCAATTTGAGATGAGCCTTGTTGGAGAACTGAAGTACTTTTTGGGATTCCAAGTGAAGCAAACTACAGAAGGCGTCTTCCTATCGTAAACCAAGTACATCAGAGAACTATTGAAAAAGTTTGGGATGGAGAAGGAAAAAGGAATTGGAACTCCTATGAGTCCCACGACAAAGTTGGAAAAAGATGAAAAAGGAATCGACGTGGATCAAAAGCTTTATAGAGGTATGATTGGCTCTCTCCTTTATTTAACAGCATCTAGGCCCGATATAATGTTTGCTGTTTGTTTGTGTGCACGTTTTCAAGCTTGTCCAAAAGAGTAACACTTAATTGCCATAAAAAGGATCTTTAGGTATTTGATTCACACACCTTCTTTAGGCCTTTGGTATCCTTCATGTGGTTTATTTGATTTGATTGGATTTGCTGACGCTGATTACGCTGGTAGTATGATTGATAGAAAGAGCACTAGTGGAACATGTTTTATGCTAGGTCATTCATTGGTTTCTTGGTCTAGTCGTAAGCAGAACAGTGTTGCTTTGTCCAATACTGAAGCTGAGTATATTGCCCTTGGCAGTTGCTGTGCCCAAGTGCTTTGGATGATGCAAACCCTGTCTGACTATGGCTTGGATCTTAGAAAAGTTCCATTATGATGTGATAGTAAGAGTGCTATAGATCTTTCTAACAATCCAGTTCATCACTCTCGGACAAAACACATAGACGTAAGACATCATTTTCTTAGAGATCATTTGGCAAAAGAGGATCCATTGAATATATTTCTACTGATTCACAGTTGGCAGATATCTTTACAAAACCTTTGCCAGAAGATCGCTTTTGTCGTCTACGTCTAGAACTGGGCATTATTGATCATATTTAGAGTGAAAATATTATTTGGTATGCTTTTATTGTTTTTGTGTGGTATGCTACAAAGAGAAAAATGAAAAAAATGAAAAAGAAAAATATAAAAAATGACAAAGAAAAATATAAAAAGAAAGGGAAAGTCTCCTCATTTTGCACTTTTCATCAGAAACAGCTTTGATGCAAAACATATGCCTTATGGATTTTGAATATTATATTCTTAACAATGCTTGCATTCAAAGACTACATGCTTAATTAGGTCATATTCATTAATAAGTAACTAACGTTTTTCATCTTCCAATCACACTTACACAGATCAACATGTTTTTGATATGGATTTGAAATATTGAATAAGACAAGTGGTTGCTGGTGGACTAATTTATGTTTTAATGGGATATGATATGTCAAGACATGGGTAAAAAGAAAAGCTCTCATCAAAATATATATACGTGTATAAAAAATAACAAGACAAGTGTCTTCAAAATATATACACAGAGCTTCGTATGAAAAATGGATACGCCCCATGTCCTTAATACTACCCTCGGACATCCAACTTATGCTATAAATGTCATTTTTTGCGTTGGTGTTAAGTCCGTCAAGCACTGCCATTTCACATTTAAAAATCCTTATCGGTCATATTTGGAATTGGTAACTTGAACTCATATTACATGAGAAGGGGAAACTCAATCTTTGACGTCCATATATTCAGTTGAAAAGTTGGATATGACAGGCTGTATTCCTTATTACATCTCCATGTGTACTACATTTTTGATCATCACACTTGAGCACGAAGATGAATTATGGTAGGTATGACTTAGTGCTTATTGCTTATTTATTCATTGTGGTCAACGATGTATTGCCTTTTGTTTTGGTTTATAATGTTCAATTTTCCTTTCATCATATGTTATTTCATACATTTTTGATGAAAACAAAGGGGGAGAGAGCAAAATATTAAGATTGAGCATGTCAGAGATATCAGAGATAGGGGAGCATGTTAATAGGGGGAGCATATCATTTTGCCATTCATGCTCATATTCATGCTTCACACACTCACACACTTTACATATTTTTTTGATGTAATCTTAATGTCTGGTTTGTTCTCATCAAAAGGGGGAGACTGTTGGAAACAGCATCCTAGCCTATGTTTGATGATAACAAACCCTACTGAACTGTTCTAATATGTTTGTTAAGTGTGTCACAGGTCCCTATATAGTGAGACGGTCATGATTACTCAGCTTTCACTTATACGTACTCAAGTACGTTGAAATACAAGGCTGAAACTATATTTGAAAATTACGCAAGCTGCACAAACAATGGAGTATAGCTATGAAACTCTACCCTAGAGTTAATCATAGGCTATAAACAGCATGGGAATTTTCTCAGGATTTATGGAGATTGTTTGAAGTCCAAATACGTGGAAATACGAGAAAATACAGAGTATACAAAGAAGAAACTTTTTCTACAAGTGGTGAAATAAGGTGAAACAATTCTCACATGTCCATATGACGCTTTGGGATTTTTGAGAATTTTTGCAGAATTGTTGGGATTTATTTGATGCCCAAATACGCAAGAATACAGTGAAAATACTCAGCAAATACGACATACGACACTGTTCCCATATACGCCTCATCGCAGCTTCAGATCAGCCGACGTGGCATCATCCTAGCCGTTCATCTTGCATCCGACGATCGAGAGAAGCGGTTGATCAGTGCCGTTCGATCAGCATCCAACGGTTACCAACCGAACGGATTAGTCATCGAAGGCGGGCGCAGAATGCGTCGAATCCGCGTCGACGTGGCTGCATCTCCGCCGTACACGCAGAGATCCAACGGTTGCTGACAGAGCGGGTCCGGGTCAGCGGAGGCGGGCGTCAACGCACGTTTATTGACGGCCATGTGGCGTCTCCTCAGCGAATCCCGCTCGATCCGACGGTCCAGATCGCTGCCGACAGCGGGTTTCAGATCCGAACCCATTAAGCTTATTTTAAACGTGTTTTTCGTGCGGATCGGGTTCTAAGCACAGTACCAACCCGTTAGCAGCTGATCCCTATAAAAAGCCATGCACACCCTTCACATTTTCATCAACAAATGGAGTTCTAGAGATCCAAATTGAGTTCTGCAAGAAGCGTTGCGATCCTGACTTCATCCCCGACGCAGTGACTCCAAGTTCAGTAGCTAGTTCCTCCTGTGCAGCAAATGAGATCACTTTGAGTGAGGAACTTCTACCGACTACTTTCACGGGGACAGCGACTACTTCTTCTACAGACATCCAATGATCATTCCGTAAGAAGCGTTGCGAAGCTACTGACGTGCTGAAAGACGACAACCAGAGAGATCTTCACAAATGAGCTTTCTAAACTCTTGAACTTATATTTTTGTGAATACATTATTGTATTTGTCGTTGAACTTTTGGTTTACACTTTCTTCCGCTATATTGTTTTGGGTAATCCGAGTTGTTGGGACATATCGGATTGGAAGAGCATCATTATATTGTTATTCTTTTTGGGCTTTGGTGAGCTAGGGTTAGTCAGAGTGGTAAGAGTTGGGGCTCTAATCTTATCTGACTGTAACTGCTTAAAGAAACAATTTTTAGTGATGTTGTTCTGGGGTGGATGTAGGTCTTGGGAGACCGAACCACGTAAATCTGCTGTGTCATCTGCTTGATCTGCTTGTGGTCTTATCACCTCTTCTATTAATTTTACTCATCTGTTTTTAATTAGAATTAATTATTTTTTATTTTGCGATAATTTGGTCATCGGCCTATTCGCCCCCCCTCTAGGCCCTATTTAGATCCTACACCGCTGGGCCAGCAGGCTGTGCCCACTGCACCGGCTGTGCCCACTGCACCCAGCGGGCCGCGCCCATTGTGTGCAGCGGGCCGTGCCAGTTCAACCCAAGTGTGTGTATCCCACTTCCTTTTGTGCTTTCCTTGCATTTCTGGGCTCATCCGAGCTCCGATTCCTACACGGTTTGATCCTCTAGATTCCTCATGAAATCCCCTCCATTCCCAAATGCTCCAAATTCACAACCAACTTGTGAATTTAACATTCTCATTTCATTTTATGAGTTCCTCTATACAATCTTCCTATTACTACGACGTGAATGTTACTCGGTGTGAGACCCTATTGCCTGACCCTTACTACAGGCCGAGACTCGAAGTCTCAAGACGACAGTGACTACTATCAGTAGGTGTCGTCCCTGTTTCAGGATCATCGATTACATGATTGGATCATTGGCAAGAGTGCCGACGGGATCACTCTGACTGTGACTGTGATAATTTTCGTAGTTTTAGTCCCTTCGTCATAACTATGTCACTTGACTAGCCTAGGATATGGTTCTCTATCAACCCCATTAGCTAGCAGTGGTCAGTATACGTCGGTCTCTGGTACATACATGTTGTACATGTTACAACATACCTTGGCCAAGGTTTTACCGAGAGCCGTACTAACCTGTGACACTAACTTCCCATTAACGGAAGAGACGAATTCTCTGTTGATCACTACTTAGCTCATATGCTTCGAATGTCACCCAGCCTAAGATCTTTTAGCAGGCCTAGCCTCGAAGCTAGATCTTTAGAGCTAAGTGACATTGTTCACACATAGCTTCATACAATGATCTCAAGTCATAATGACCAACTTACCTATTATCACTTAGAGTTATTAATGATAGTTTAGTTAATGTTGAACCATTTAATAACTCTTTGTTTGGGTCGGTCAGTGGACTCATTCTCTAGTGAGCACTTACACCATGTCTCCGACTTTGCCAAGCCGTCTGGTTATGAGACCAGCTAGACTAAGACGCAATGGTCTGTCCGATGTGCAGATATCACTTATCTAGACACATCTATGACCACGAACGCTTTTAAGATTCAAGCTGCTATCGGTCAGACATTTCTCATAATCGTAATCTACATTGCGAAACATGTGTAGCCTAACTTTGAATCCAAGGGAATAATCCAAGTAGTAAATAACTCAGACAATATTTTTACCAGAAAGAATACTTTCATTTATTGAACAAGATGTTTATTAAGATAAATAACCACGAGGGCATACATCTCTCTATAATCTCATCCCTAACTAGAGAGTTGATGTAGCTATCCCTCTCTTGCACACTAAACTTAGTGGGAATCTATAATCTCAAGGATTTCCTAGGCAAGGGTTTTGCCTTTGCAAGAGGGGTGGATGTGGCATGCCTAGGTGTGGAAATGAATTTCTTGGCATGCAAAGAATGAGGATTTTGCTTCTTAGCAAAAAATGAAGATTTTTCATTTTTCCTCATTACCTCGTGATCTAGATGCTTCTTGTTGATGTTATTGTTGTACAAGAAAGCATGGTGATTCTTCTTAGGTGCTTTAGCAATATTCTTGTATTTGCACCATAAGAGGAATTAGAGGTGGGTTTGGGTACCACATTTTGAATATAACCCAAACCTACTCTATGATTTGCTGGATGTTGTTTTTCCAACAAATCGTGGAGTGAATCCCTAGAATGCACAAAGCTTATGAGCTTACGGGATTCCTCCTCACATTTCAACGTAAGTTGTTGAATGTGAGATTCTAAGCTAAGGTTTTGAGCAACAAGTTTTCATTTGTAAGGCTCAATTCCTTAACTTGAGAGAGTAGTGTGTCTCTCACACTAATGTCGCAAACATGCATTTCATCATGAATATTTATACTAGACGATTCTAAATCATGCACCCTACTCATAGCCTTATCAAGTTTAGCTTTCATCTTATCATATGAGTCGATGCACTTACTTGCCAAATTGGAGGCCACATTTAGGCGGTATTCGAGCTCCTCATAGGATGGCTTTTCCTCCTCAGCTTCCTCATCGCTTTCCTCCTTGACTTCCTCATCGCTTTCCTCCTCGCTTGAGCTTGACGAAGACTCTTCCCCTTTAGACATGACGCAACATTCTTCTTTGGAGTTGAGCCATGCCTCTATCTTTTCAGCGCTAGAGTTAGATGAATTTGATGAAGAATCATCAAAAACAACAAAACACCTGTGATCGTGCTCCTTGTCATCCTCTTCTTCATCATTTGATGTGTCCACATCAGAATCATCAAAAGTACCGATAAGTCCCATCTTTTGGTTCTTAGTATCGGACTTGCCTTTCCAATATTTCTTCCTTTTACCCTTATAGGTATCAATGGTGTGTTTGGAAGGGCATTCGGTAGCAACATGACCTTTTTCACTGCAATTGAAACAAATCAACTTGTTAGAATGAGAGGCAAACTTTGACGAAGATATACCTTGTTTGTCCTTTAGGAATGCCTTAAAATTCTTGAATTGTTTGTCAAGCTCGATGTAGTCATCGTCGCTAACATCTTCTTCTTCTTCTTCTTCACTTGGAGCTTCTTGTTGGAACTTCGTTTTCCACTTGATTGACTCCTTCTCAATATGAAGTGCAACCCCCCTTTCTTCTCGGGCTTGGTTGGCTGAACCTCTTCCTTATGTTGAAGTAACACTTCATGGGAGATCTCCAAAGTATGTCAAATACTGTTGGCCGATTTGCATATGGAGATGTGATCGAACTCATCCAGAGTGAGGGCACAATGGAGTACAACATAGCCCTAGCATTGACTCTGATCGAATCCTTCTCCGCTTTAGTTCTCGAGGCCGCGGGTGAAGTAGGCTCCTCAAAAGGCGACTATATAATGTCCCAAAGGTCGTGACCCGTCAAGTAGACCATCATCCTGATCTTCCAACTAGGGTAGTTGGTTCCGTTGAAGAGCGGGGGTCGAACGGTTGAGTGACCTTCTTCATGGCACGCAGATGTAGCGTTGAATGCCATCGTTGCAGTATACTATAACCTCGCTCTGATACCAATTGTAAGGATCGCCTTACCCTTGCAATACTAACAACACACACCAGAGGGGGTGAATAGTGTAATGGAAATAAAATTGTTCAATTAAAATTAAACTTGCAAATGCGGAATTATAAATGCAAGAGGAATTAAATGAAACAATTAATCCAAACGCAAACACATGATTTTAACTTGGTTCCCCAAACTTGGGTTCGTCCAGCCACACCAATATTCACTATAATCCCACACAGAGAAGTGAATACAAATCTCACAAGGAGATACCCCACAAAGAGGATTTATGCCCTACACAAGGACCCAACCAATCCTACACGAGGATCAAGACTCCCACACAGAGAATCACTAACTCCCACTCAGAGAATTAGGGTTAGCCCTACACTAGGACACTAAACTCACACAAAGAAAGTTACTCCCACACAGATGTAATGCCCTACGTAGCTACTGCACAAGTACTAGAGGGGGGGTGAATAGTACTTTAAATTAATTAAGAAGATAATTCCTAATTATCTTGCAAACTCAACCAACAAAGCGGAAATGCGGAAATGTAAATATTGACAACAAGGAAATGCAATCGCAAACACACAATTTAATGGGTTCGGATCCACCCAAGTCTCCCCGACTTGTTCTCGGTGATCCTACGTCCCAAACACCCGGATCCCCTCCGGATACTTGAGTTAGAAACTTCTAACTCAAATTTGCACTATGAAATACTTGTAGAAACCTCTACAAGATCAAATCATACACAAATCGAAATGTGACACCCACAAACCGGGATCACAAACAAACTCTCACAACCGAGAGTGAAACACTTACAATATCAAAGTAAATTGAAATAGAAATGCTTACCACAAAATACATATGCCTTGAGTAAAACTTACGAATTTGGGCAAAGATGATTTTGGGGAAGATGAAGGGCACCAAACCCTAGCTCCAAGATAATGACCAGCAATGGAGTCCTAGGTGGATGTTGGTGACCTAAAATCAAGCTCTTGGCTTGGAAGGCTCACAATCAATGAATCTCTCTTTTGAAATAAGAGTGATGGAGAGATTCAAGTGAGAAATGAAAGAGCTTTGAATGAGGATTAAATGCTTCTCTTTGATTCTCTAAAGTTCAATAAATATCAGCCTTAAATGCTATGACTGCAGCACTCCAAGTATATATAGGATAGAGGAAAAAGAGAGCAAAAATCGTGGCATTTAATGTTCCAACGGCTCTATTCTGAAGCAGACTAGTCGGTCAAAGAAGGACCACTGACCGACTAGTTCATCAACTAGTCGGTCGGTGAAACAACATGAACCGACTAAGAGGTGAACAGTGAATAAAGAAAGTTCAGACTTAAGGAACTAGTCGGTCCAAGAAGACTTGCCAACCGACTAGTTTCACAACTAGTCGGTCGGTGAGTATTCTTTGACCGACTAACAGCAGAAATAGAATATTCTGAATACAAGTTGAATTAGTCGGTCTAAGAACAAATGCTGACCGACTAGTTTATCAACTAGTCGGTCGACAAATGTACTTTGACCGACTAACGATAAACAGTAACTTAGGCTCAAAAATGAAAGCTCAACTAGTCGGTCTAAGAAGGATTCCTAACCGACTAGTTTCACAACTAGTCGGTCGGTGAACCTTCTTGGACCGACTAAATGTAAACAGTAACTGAGCTAGAATTGAACAAGGCAAACTAGTTGGTTCAAGAAGCTTTGCCGACCGACTAGATTGCCATCTAGTCGGTTGGTTCTTCTTCTTGAACCAACTAACATGCACAAGAAGTCGCGAATCGAAGCGCGAAGCTTCGGGAAAGTTCGTATGGACTTCTACTAAGATCATAGCTCTAAGATAGGAGCGTTATGAAGATTAAAACGTAAGACCTACTCAAGGCTTAACATTCTACGAAACGAAGCTAGAAGACTATAAATAAAACTTGACGAACCGTCTTCAAAATCTTCAATCGAATCTTCATGACTTCAATAATGGTCCTTGAGCTTCAACGAAGCTTTAGGCACACGATCACGCGCTTTGAGAAGTCTCGAGACGTCGCTATTGATGTTCATAGAAATTTGGCGACGATCTCCATAACTGCGCTCACAAAGAGTTAGTTCACGATATATTTATGTTTGTTCATCATCCAAAACCAAATACGGGGAATCAATACTCAACATTCTCCCCCTTTTTGGTGATGACAAACCAACATAAATAATAATAAAAAATAATGATTCGAAAGAAATTTACTTACTCCACCTGCATTGATGACACGTTAATTCCAAAATACATAATATTCTTACGCATCAAGCATACGAGTAAAGTAAAACATGAGATTTCAATTATTGAAATATCAGATTTGAAATCCATTTTTATTTCTTAACTCCCCCTGAATCTAACATATCAAACTAGATTCATGGTAAATTGCTTTGAATTATCATTAGCACATCGTCATTATTAATTCTCTCCCCCTTTGGCATAAGCAAAAAGAGCGGGAGGAGATCAACGACAACAACAATGGCTACAAATAAAAGCACAGGAGTCGTAGAATACGACCACGGTCCAAATGACACCAAAGGAAAAATACGAATAAAATCAAAGCGTGTCAATGAGACCAAAGTCGAAAAGCGAAAAATAAAATCACCAAAACTCAAATTAATTTCACGAATTGAATTATGGAATATACTCTCCAATATCAACATTCTTGGTTAATTAAGTGCATGGAAAACAATTCTATGTTTTCATAGAAATAATTTCTATTTAACCAAGTTATTATCGTCGAACGACGAAATCAATCATCAGAGACACAAAAAGAATATAATGTGCACAAGAGAATGAATGTCAACATCGATGTATATATATATATATATATATATATATATATATATATATGAAACATGATACAACAAAAGTATACATCGCCAACATACATAAAAGCGATCCTCAGATCGAAGCACAAAATACAACATGTATCACAACATATCGGAGTATCACATACAACAAAAAATATCAAAAACTCCAGAAGAGATACATCAAAATACATCACAAAATCTAGAACCACCATCTATCCTACCCAACTCTCTCACAACTACATGTATCATCCAAAGTGCACTAGGAGAGTCCTCCAAGCAAGCTCAGGAGGCAGCGGGAGAATCTGCAGCAGCAGCAGGCTCTGCAGAGGGAGTGGTGGTCACCGGGTCAGCGGAAGTGTCCACAGACGGTATAGTCGCAACGGGAGTGGCCTCGGGAGCACCAGACGAAGTATCCACTGGAGGAACGGTGGCAGTAGGTGTGCTCTCAGGGGCACCGGCAGAAGTAGCAGCAGCACCAGACGACGTATCCTCTGGGGCACGAGTAGCAGCAGAACGAACAAGCTCCTCGAGCTCATCCTCATCCATCTCCTCCTCGTCAGAAACTGACGGAGGGATCTCAATGCCCAAGTGAGAGGCGATCCGAGCGAGAATCTCCTCAGAGCGAGCACAACAAGACTCCACACGTTTCAACGAACGTGCAAGCTCAGCGAGAGTAGGAGAGGGAGCAGGAGCAGCTGAAGCAGAGGCAGAAGCTGAAGGGGTCATCCTCTGAACATGACAAAGCGCCGCAAGAGACTTCTTGACGGCCGTCGCATTCAGATGGGGACCGAGGGGACGCTCATCGTCAGGAGGAAGAGGGACATGGAAGTGACGGAATACGAGAGTCAATAGGCATGTGTACGGAATGTGGGCTGACTTGGTGGACTTTCGAATACATTCGAAGGAGTCCATCTTGTCAAGAATGATCTGTGCCCAATTGATCTCGCTCCCCATGAAGAGAGCGTAAATGAGTTTGAGGAATGGCTGGGAGGGTAAGCTTGAAGAGCCGTACTTCGGAAGGAGGCACGACTTCAGAATGAGATTCAAGACCCAAGCGTTGGGCTTGAAAGATTTGGATGGGACGCCAATCATGGCGGGAGGGATGACGTGGAAAATCTCGGCGAGCATCACCTGATCAAGCTCAGAAATATCATCGACAGAGATATCGGAAGGAAGGAGGCCAGACGAGGAGACACCAATCAAATCCCCTAAGATTTCTGCCGTGAGGACAATCGGTGTCCCCAAGGCAGTCGTCTCAATGGAATGGGTCTCGTCGTACTGACCCCGGACACGGTTCGCATAAAATAGCTTGACAAGGCGAGGTGGATGTGGATTCGCCTTAGGGTCATGGCGAAGATAATCGAGAAGTCCACTATAGGATAGGAGATCGGCTAAGTGAGGGAAGTAGGAGAACTGTACGAAGTGCTCCAATAGCAGCGGGCAGTGCTCTATATGGTTGTAATCCGCGAGACACAACGGGTCATCGCGACACAAGGATATATCCACACCGCCAACTGGCATGGGAGCCTTCCCCTTAGGCTGACGGGTGCTAGATCGGGGTGGAGGAGTAGGATCCCTATGGCTAGGCTCAGTCTCAGTGATATATTCCGTGTCGGAATCATCGGGAGGAGTGGGAGCACGGAATGAAGCTGGAGACACGGGCTGCTTCCTAGGCTGAGATCTAGGCTTGGCGGTCGTCGTCCTCTTCTTCTTAAGAGGAGGCGAAGACGACGAAGGTTGGATGGTCTTAGATCGGCGTTTGGGTGGAGTTAGTTTGGGTTGTGGGGGGTCTGAAGGAGGTGACTCGACAGTCATAGGTGACGGACGCGAGGGATCAATCGGAATACGTGTTCTCGCCATAATCGAGACGAGACACGCATGAAATCGAAAGTAGGAACCCTAGAACAACCCTAGGCCGAACCCTAGAAACTGAAATCTACAAATCCTAGACAACCCTAACTCTATAAGCTGAAATCTAGCCCTAGAATAGAGAGAGATACCTAGGAGGAGGATATACCTAGGTAGGAGGAGAGGGGTCGACAGCCGGAGTTGATCAAGATGGCCGGAAAACGATCGGAGAAGAGGAGGAATACGACGGGGTTCGGGGGGGTTTTGAGCTGGAGAAGGAAATCACATCGACTAGAATGAAGATTAGTCGGTGTGAGGGAGTTAAAAACGATTGGAAGTCGAAAAGACCAAGCAGTCCCCAATGCATTTAGTCGGTCACAGTTCAAGCACTGACCGACTAGATGATGATCTAGTCGGTCGGCCAATGAGCTTGAACCGACTAATTGCAAATAGTAACTGAAGCCAAATTTAGGGCTTGAGTTAGTCGGTCTGAGTTCATTCACTGACCGTCTAGAACGCAATCTAGTCGGTCGGTCAATGAACATGAACCGACTAACAGAGTTCAAAAATTTTAGAATTTGAAATTTTGAGTTCTCTCCTAATCGCACTTGGACGAAACATCGTAATACTCTCATTAATCATTATACTACCCCATTAAACATCGAAAATCTTAAATTTGACGTTCATGAATAAATCGAGCAAAAATTCCGAAAATTCAACCAAAAATCCAGAAAATTCCAATAAATCTAGCATGTGCAAATATAACGAAATTTAATAGCATGCAAGATTATTGAACAAAATATGAATCCTAAATCTCGGATTCACCTATAATCCCCAATTCTCGACGCAACCGCACAAAGGAGTCTTCCTTTAGGGGTTTCGTGAAAATATCGGCGATTTGCTTCTGGGTTTCAACGTACACTAATATGATGTCCTTTTTAGCAACATGATCATCTAAGAAATGGTGACAGATATCTATGTGTTTAGAACGGGAATGGTGTACCAGATTCTTAGAGAGACATATTGCACTTTGGTTGTCCACCATGATAGGGCAAGTATCACAGTTTATACCAAAGTCTTTAAGAGTGTGTCTCATCCAAAGAACCTGAGCACACGCGACACCGGCTGCAATATTCCGCCTCGGTGGTTGAAAGTGACACGGAATTCTGCTTCTTGGAAAACCAAGAGACAAGAGAATTTCCTATAAAGTGGCAAGTGCCACTAGTACTTTTCCTGTCGGATTTGCATCCCGCATAATCTGCGTCACTATATGAGATTAACTCATATGTGCTAGATTTTGGATAAAGTAATCCAAAATCAAGTGTGTAACTTAAATAACGGAAAATACATTTTACCGCTACTAAGTGAGATTCCTTAGGTTGAGACTGATAACGAGCACATACACATACGGAAAACATAATATCGGGCCTACTTGCGGTAAGATATATTAAACTACCTATCATACCTCGATATAGACGAATGTCTACATCTTTGCCACCCGTATCTTTATCAAGATGTGTAGTAGTGCTCATTGGAGTCTTCTTCCCGGAGGCATTCTCCATTCCAAATCGCTTTAGCAACTCCACCTTGTACTTGGTTTGGTGGATGAAGATTGCATCGTTCATTTGGCGAATTTGGAGACCTAAGAAATATTTGAGCTCACCCATGTGGCTCATCTCAAATTGATCCTTCATCACATTAGAAAACTCTTCTCAAAGAGTGAAGTTAGTAGCACCGAAAATGATATCATCAACATAAATTTGAACTAAAATTATATCATTATTCGAATACTTAACAAATAATATAGAATCAACTTCTCTCATTTTAAAACCTAAATCCAAAAGAAAATTCTTTAGACGGTCATACCAAGCTCGAGGAGCTTGTCTCAAACCGTAAAGTGCTTTCTTAAGTTTGAAAACGTGATTTGGAAATTTTTCATTTATAAAACCCGGAGGTTGAGAAACATAAACTTCCTCAACAACATCTCCGTTTAAAAACGCACTTTTTACATCCATTTGAAAGAGTTTAAAATCTTTATGGCATGCAAAAGATAACAATAATCTAATAGATTCTAATCTAGCTACCGGAGCAAAGGATTCTTCGAAATCAATACCTTCCTCTTGCCGATAGCCTTGAGCTACTAACCGAGCTTTTTTCAGACGACGATTTGGTTTTCGTCGGTCTTGTTCTTGAAAATTCACTTCGTTCCTATAACGGTGTGGTTCTTCGATGGCAAAGGAACAAGCTCCCAAACTTCATTCCTCTCGAATTGAATGAGTTCCTCCTCCATGGCAAGGATCTAAGCACTATCTTCGCACGCTTCGTTAATATTCTTTGGCTCTATCGAGGAGGCAAAGGTACAATGAGCGAAGTAGTTGACTTGAGATCTCGTCTTGACACTATCAAGGATGTTGCCAATGACTTGCTCATGAGGATGGTCACGAACGGTATGAAGCCGTTTGGGAATTCCCTGATCACTAGGAACATTCTCAAAAGATTCATTAGTAGGGTTAGTATCAATAGAATCAATAGAATTAGAATTACCAATTGAATCACATAGGACATCCATGGAGTCATCATCATTAGTAATTCTAGTAGGGACAAAACCTTCATTAAATGAAACATGAAGTGATTCCTCGATCGTTGAGGTTCGTTTGTTGTATATCCGGTAGGCTTTGCTACGGGAGGAATATCCAACAAATATCCCCTCATCGGATCTTGGATCAAATTTGTCCAAACTACCATACGTGTTTTTAATAAAACATTTTGCACCGAAAACACGAAAATGTTTAACTTGAGGCAATCTACCAAACAACAATTCATAACAAGTTTGTTTGGTGCCAGGCCTCAAAAGTATCCTATTAAACACATAGCAAGCGGTATGTACCGCTTCCGCCCAAAATTGATGGCCAAGTTGGCTATCATCAAGCATAGTGCGAGCACATTCCACTGGCGTCCTATTCTTTCTCTCAACAACACCATTTTGAGGAGGTGCGCGAGGGAATGAAAAGGTGTGAGTAATACCAACTTCATCACAAAAAGTTGAGAAAGACTCATTCTCAAATTCTCCTCCATGATCACTACGAATAGTGACAATGGTGGTTCCAATGAGGTTTTGTACTTTCTTAACAAATATTGTGAAGTTTTCAAAAGCATCATTTTTATTACTTAAGGAAAATACCCAAGTAAATCTAGAAAAGTCATCAATGATGACAAGTCCATATCGTGCATTTCCTAATGAAGCAACTCTAGTTGGCCCAAAAAGATCTAGATGTAATTGCTCTAGAGGCCGCTTAGAAGAAATGATTTTCTTAGGTTTAAATGACGACTTAGGAAGCTTGCCTCGTTGACACAAGTCACAAAAGCTTTTCTTTTGAAAGACTAGCTTAGGGAAGCCTCTAATAGAATTTAACTTGGAAAGTTTAAAGAGTGTTCCAAAGTTCACATGACCAAAACGTCGATGCCATAAGTGTTGTTCACTTGTGTTGGCAATAAGACATTGTTCATGTGATCTTGGAAGATCTAGGATATATATATATCCTTATGGCGTGTGCCGGAAAACAATAAATCATTATTATCTTTTCTTAAAATATGGCACATTCCTTTCGCAAAGCTAACTTTGTAACCTTTGTCACAAAGTCGGCTTATTGAAATAAGATTGTGGTTTAATCCTTTAACAAGGTAAACATAACTTATTAGTGGTTTAGAAGGATTACCTACTTTGCCAACACCTATGATGGTTCCGCTCTCGTTGCCTCCAAAGACTACCCGGTTTTCATTTGCAATGGGCACCACTCCGGAGAGCAATTGAGCGTCACCCGTCATGTGTTTTGAACACCCGCTATCGAGTATCCAATTATTCTTGGAGCTAAATTTGGATTTGTTGCTCCTTTTCTTTCTCTTGAGTACCTAAAGATAGAAAATATCGTATCATGGTACCCAAGGTCATTGGGTCCAAAAGATTAGACCTTTGGAAGCCAAGTCCAATTGGACTTAGACTTCCCCACATAATTATCACTATGCACGACATTCATAAAATAAAAATTCATATAAACTTGTTTTTCATTCATGTTTGTGTCCTTCGGGCTCCAAATAGTGAAAATTTTGGAAGCCCTAATACTATTGGGAGCATGCATGCGTTGTTGATTTCTACGTGATGCATGTCGTGGATAGGCATAAGGAACATGATGAAATGGTGCATGATGATAATTGTTCATATGATGATGTGGGCGTACATATGCATGTGGAGGAACACGTGCATGAGAGTGTCTCACATGGTGTGCACGTGCCCGTGGATGTGGTGCATAGAAATCATCATATGTGTGAACATGTGGAGTAGGATGTGTGTTCCTACGTGGCATGGTATTGGTGTACATATAAGCATGACCCTTCTTTGGAGGTCCACCCAAAGTGGGTTTCTTTCCAAACGAGGGTGTGTACGAGGAGGAAGCACAATTAGTAGATGAACTACCAATAGAGTGTTTGCTCCCACTCGTTGAAGCATCGGAAGTTGGCCTAATAAAGGTAGTGGCCGACTTGGATGAATTTCCCAACTTATACCCCAAGCCAATGTGGTGATTGGCCGGAAGTAAGTCATTTAGGATATTATCCAAATGGTCCTTACCTTTATTGAATTTATTAATTCGGCCTAATGTGCACTCATACTTCTCGGTGAGAGAATGCAAAGAAGCATCCAAAGTGGATACTTGCGATGTGAGTGCATAAACACGAGATTTGAGATTCTCATTCTCGATACTCAAAGTTGAGTTCCGAGAAGTCAAATCCGCCATCTCATGTTCATCCGATTCCTCAATATGAACATGTTCAAGTTGAGATTTGAGATTTACAATCTCATTTCTCAACTCTTCAATAACGGTGTCGTTGTTGGTGATGATAGGTTTAAGCGAGATTTGGATGCTAGCTAAATCATATTTTATCTTAGTATATCTATTTACTAATTTAGAATACTTAGACCATATTTGTTCGTTAGCTAGTCTAAGTTCATCCATAGTTACCTCATCATCGCCTTCATCCTCGCTATCATCGGAGGAAGATCCTTGTTCATTTTCCTCTCTAGCCATGAAGCATATGTGTCCTTGCTCCACTTGCTCATCATCCGACTCTCCACTTGAGGAATCATCGGAGTCGGTGAATGTCTCGACAAGCCCTTTCTTGTACCCTTTCTTGTACTTCTTTGACTTGTCGAACTTTGGCACCTTCCACTTCTCCTTGTGCTTGTTTTGAGGACAATCCGCTTTCATGTGTCCTGGCTTATTGCATTTGAAACACAAAGGAGCGGAGGCGTTAGAAGAACTAAATTTAGATTTGTTCTTGAAATTACCTTTCCGAAAGAACATGTTGAACTTCTTTGAAATGAGGGCAATGGATTCCAAGTCCAACTCGTCTTCCGAGTCTTCATCATCGGTAGATGTGGATGTAGATGGAGCGGCCTTGAAAGCAATCGCCTTTTTCTTTGGCTTGTCTTGCTTCAAGTAAGACTTCATCTTGTCTTGCATTTTCATCTTGCTATCCTTGCGTACCTCATAAGACATTAAGGTATCCATTAGTTGAACAACGGTATATTTGTTCATATCATTACCTTCCTCGATGTCGAAGGTACGTTTCTCCCAACAAGAAGGAAGTCCATCGATGATCTTCGAGACTTTCTCCTTTTTGGTGTAGGTCTTACCAAGAGCCTCCAACTCGTTGGTGATGTCGACGAAGCGAGCATAGTACTCCTTCATCTTCTCACCCTATTGCATATGAAATAACTCGTAATCCTTATTGCCAACGGTGAGTTTGGAGTCGCTTACCATACTCATTCCTTCATGCAAGATGAGGAGAGAGTTCCATATTTGATATGCACTCTTACATGTGCATATCTTATTGAAATCCTCGGGCTACAAGGCACATTTCAAGGCGTTCATTGCCTTGGCATTGCTTACCTCCGCGGCGACCTCCGCGGTAGTCCACTTCTCGAAATCTTCTTCGGTGGGCTCGACATACTCCTTCATCGTGCTCTCCATAGTGAAGCACTCCGGAGGAAAGTTTCCATCCGGCATTTCCAGTACCCGTAATTGGTACCGTTGAAGAAGGGAGGCCTCGTTGAGGAGTGTCCTTCCATCACCGAAGACGCTCCTTCACGGTTCCTGAAGGTGCTATAATCTGAAGGTGGACGAACGGTCTTGTTGTCGTTGGTAGACATAGCTAGGTACTTGGCTCTGATACCAAATGTAATGCCCTACGTAGCTACTGCACAAGTACTAGAGGGGGGGTGAATAGTACTTTAAAATAATTAAGAAGAGAATTCCTAATTATCTTGCAAACTCAACCAACAATACGGAAATGCGGAAATGTAAATATTGACAACAAGGAAATGCAATCACAAACACACAATTTAACGGGTTCGGATCCACCCAAGTCTTCTCGACTTGTTCCCGATGATCCTACGTCCCAAACACCCGGATCCCCTCCGGATACTTGAGTTAGAAACTTCTAACTCAAATTTGCACTATGAAATACTTGTAGAAACCTCTACAAGATCAAATCATACACAAATCGAAATGTGACTCCCACAAACCGGGATCACAAACAAACTCTCACAACCGAGAGTGAAACACTTACAATATCAAAGTAAATCGAAATAGAAATGCTTACCACAAAATACCTATGCCTTGAGTAAAACTTACGAATTAGGGCAAAGATGATTTTGGGGAAGATGAAGGGCACCAAATCCTAGCTCCAAGATAATGACCAGCAATGGAGTCCTAGGTGGATGTTGGTGACCTAGAATCAAGCTCTTGGCTTGGAAGGCTCACAATCAATGAATCTCACTTTTGAAATAAGAGTGAGGGAGAGATTCAAGTGAGAAATGAAAGAGCTTTGAATGAGGATTAAATGCTTCTCTTTGATTCTCTAAAGTTCAATAAATATCAGCCTTGAATGCTATGAATGCAGCACTCCAAGTATATATAGGATAGAGGAAAGAGAGAGCAAAAAATCGTGTCATTTAATGCTCCAGCGGCTCTATTCTGAAGCAGACTAGTCGGTCAAAGAAGGACCACTGACCGACTAGTTCATAAACTAGTCGGTCGGTGAAACAACATGAACCGACTAAGAGGTGAACAGTGAATAAAGAAAGTTCAGACTTAAGGAACTAGTCGGTCCAAGAAGACTTGCCAACCGACTAGTTTCACAACTAGTCAGTCGGTGAGTGTTCTTTGATCGACTAACAGCAGAAATAGAATATTCTGAATACAAGTTGAATTAGTCGGTCTAAGAACAAATGCTGACCGACTAGTTTATCAACTAGTCGGTCGACAAATGTACTTTGACCGACTAACGATAAACAGTAACTTAGGCTCAAAAATGAAAGCTCAACTAGTCGGTCTAAGAAGGATTCCTAACCGACTAGTTTCACAACTAGTCGGTCGGTGAACCTTCTTGGACCGACTAACTGTAAACAGTAACTGAGCTAGAATTGAACAAGGCAAACTAGTCGGTTCAAGAAGCTTTACCGACCGACTAGATTGCCATCTAGTCGGTTGGTTCTTCTTCTTGAACCAACTAACATGCACAAGAAGTCGCGAATCGAAGCGCGAAGCTTTGGGAAAGTTCGTATGGACTTCTACTAAGATCCTAGCTCTAAGATATGAGCGTTATGAAGATTAAAACGTAAGACCTACTCAAGGCTTAACATTCTACGAAACAAAGCTAGAAGACTATAAATAAAACTTGACGAACCGTCTTCGAAAGCTTCAATCGAATCTTCATGACTTCAATAATGGTCCTTGAGCTTCAACGAAGCTTTAGGCACACGATCACGCGCTTTGAGAAGTCTCGAGACGTCGCTATTGATGTTCATAGAAATTTGGCGACGATCTCCATAACTGCGCTCACAAAGAGTTAGTTCACGATATATTTATGTTTGTTCATCATCCAAAACCAAATCCGGGGAATCAATACTCAACAACAGAGAGTTATTTCCACAAAGAGAATATCTTAATCTCACAAAGAGATAAACTCCCACAAAGAGAGAAAGACTAATTCCCACAAAGAGAATTAGTGACACAAATTCACCAAGTAAAATAAATACTCTTACCTATGCCTTGAGATGCTTACTTACGAATGAATGCAAGGCATGGAAGAGGATCTCCAAGTGTTGAGATGCTTGAAAGCACTTGGATGAATTCCCTTGAGCCGGACTTCAATGCATGAAGATGAATGAGAGCTCTTAAAGGGGAATTGAGGGAGTTTGAGAGTGGCTTATAGATCTCTTGAGATATCCAATAGCATCAAGAAGTATAAGAGATGGCAGCACACTTATATATATAGGAACCCTATATCAAACCCCAAAACCCAAGAAAACAGCCAAAGAATCAATTCTGCAACGGCTAGAAACTGAGCGAAAACGACAGGCACAGTCGACTGATGATAATTAGACAGTCGACTGATCAACGGCTAGAAAATATCCAAATGCTATAATCTGAGCCAGGACAGTGGACTGATGAAGTCGATACAGTCGACTGTAAATAGGACAGGCGCCTGTTAATCCTTCAGCAGGAGACTGCTGCAGGGGATGGAATAAAACAAAGAGCTGCACTCTTTCTCTAGATAAGCACACAGGCGACTGATGTCAATAATACAGTCGACTGTTTATTAGTTAGGCGACTGTAAAACCTTAATCAGTCGTCTGCTGTATAAGATGAAGAAACGACAGAGAGATGCAGAGATTGCACTTACGCTACTCAGGTGACTGATGACCAATCTACAGGCGTCTGTAAATATACAGGCGACTGTAAACTGATCAGTAGTCGATTGTGCGTAAAGCTCAAGTTTGAGTCAATTGAAATGTTGACTTGAGCTGTGCATATCTGGCGACTGTAGAAGGATCTACAGGCGACTGGAAATCACCCAGTCGACTGTGTTTCCTTCAACAGGCGACTGATGGAAAGCCAGAGACTCCAAATGAGTCTTTGGACAAAGTGAACCTATTGGGTTGGATTCTATGATAATCCTAAGGCTCACTAAGATGGTTAAATGCATATGCATGAATGAGTAAACCATCTAACAAGACATTACATTAATCTTAGACTCAAAAGAGAGAGAAAGCAATAAAGTAAATTACATGGATTACAATGCTTTCCTTAGAGTCTAAGTCTTCAATCTTGATGCCTTGAATGCTCTCCATCATCTCCAAGTTTTGGCACTCCTTGAGTCCAAGCAATGGTCCTTCTTCGCTTGATGTCCATCCTTGCACCAAGTGATTAGTCTCCAAAAAAGATATTCTTGAAATAAAACTGAGAGACTAAAACATGAGAGTCATTAGCAACAACATAATGTTGTGAACATCATCAAAATAAGATTGGTATGAAACACCAATACTCAACACAATTCTCTTATTATTTTTAAGCCAAAAGAATAAAAAAATTGGGTTGTCGTCGAACAATCCGTGCACCTCCTTGCACTCTTGCTTGGGTTTGAGAGAATCCCAGGACAAAACCTTAAAAATTAAAGGGTTTTTCTCATATTAGTCCCTTAAATCTTGCATAATTTGATATTAGTCCCTTAAATCTTCGAATTTTGAGTTTAATCCCTCAAATCATTAACTATAACCAAAATAGTCCCCAACTCTAATTTTCTGTTAAAAAATCCGTTAATGCTGACGTGGCTGTTAGTGCTGACGTGTCTAGCTTGTTCGCGGTGGCAGCGACGGTGGTGAGGAAAGGGGAGGAAGGGAGGAGGGGGGGATCGGCGGTGGGGAGGAGGGGGGAGATCGATGCGGGGGGGTATGGGGAGGAGGGGGATCGGTGGCAGGGGGAGAGTTCTCCCGGTGGCGGGGAGGGGGGAGGAGGGGGATGAAGGGGGAGGAAGAGGGGGAGAGCCGCGGTGGGGAGGAGGGGGATGAACGGGGAGGCGAGGGAGATCGGCGGGGAGGAGGGGGGATGATGGGGGATCGGCGGTGGGGAGGCCAGGTGGATTGGGGGGGTTATCGGCAGCGGGGATGAGTTGGATGAAGGGGGAGGAGGAGGGGGGAGCGACGGCGGGGAGGAGGGGAATAGGGGGGAGGGGGAGGGGGAGGTGTGGGATGAAGGTGGAGGAGGGAGCGACGACGGGGAGGAGATGCATGAGGGAGAGGAGGGGGGGATGAAGAGGGAAGGGGAGGGGGAAAGCGACGGCGGGGAGGAGGGGGCGGCAGGGAGGAGGTCCGCCTCCCCCCCTCCCTCCTCCTCCTCCCCCGCCTCCTGCCCTCATTAGGGCTTAATTAATAGTTAATTAACACTAATTTTTAATTAATAGTTAATTAATCTAAATATTTAACATAATATTGGATGGGGGACTATTTAGGTTCACGGCTTAAGATTTGAGAGATTAAACTCAAAATACGTAGAATTAATGGACTAATATCACATTATTGTTGTGAGTTGAGGGAGGCCTTTGGCCTCCCTCCCCTCATCACTCTCCATTACTCCCCACTAAGTTAGTGGGGAGGCCCTTGGACTCCCAACTCAACATGAGAGTTTTATAAATATAGTACCATGGCTATTTGCCATGGTTAATCCTCTTCTAACACGTTATCAGCACCGAAGCTCTCATTCTTTTGAGCTTTTTCTTCCGTATCCCCTCAAAATTAATCTCCTACTTGCGAAGGAATCTTGTTTGTTGCGGCAAAGTTGCGACGAAAATCGATTGATTACGTGCAAGGCGTTGCGGGAGCGGGGATATTATTTTTCTCTCGACGTATTCTCTTGGTTCTTCCCTAGATCGTTGATCTAGAGGTAATTGCTTTGGCTCATAGATAATTGGATTATGCAATATATTAAATATTATTTGCTAAAAATCAAGAACATACATCTCTTTAATTGAAGAAAAAAAAACCTCAAAGGATTTCATTTCAAAAATCCTTTGATTTTTTGGTGTTCTTAATCCATATAAAAAATCCAAACATGTTTTCCCCCAAATTTCCCTGTTTTGTGGTTTATAACAGATTTTTAATAAAAAAAACTAATTATTAAACCCCAAACCCCCCATCCCCCCGAAGGGGGCTCCTCACGTCCGCCGCCCAGTCGGGGGGCTTCCCCGCGCCGAAAAATGCTAAGACCAGTCACACGAAAAAGTTAAAATTATACCGCGTTTAGAGCATTGTTAATGGAAAATCCTATAAACAATAACCGGATCATTTCTGTAAACCGCGTATAAACAATGAGTGGAGGTATAGAGAAATTGTTAATGGAAATACTGTGATATGACAGAAATTGATATGTGCGGTTTAAAACAATTTTAAATTCTTATTATTTTACAGAAATTATAGTTTAAAATTGTTTGCCATTTCTGTAAACCGCTCAACCTGTCATATCATATTTTCCAACACAGTTGTAAAAATTTTTTTTTTTTTGGGGGGGGGGGGCATCCCCATAGCCGCCCCCCCCCGACGGGGGGTCCCTGTACGCGAGCCCAAAAATGGGGTTAAAGGCTCTATTCTGTTTATTTTAAATAAATTAGATAGCCTTGTTGTTGGGCCTGCAGTCCATTTGTAACCTTGTTAATATATTCTATGGGCCTGCAGCCCCATTTACTTAATAATTATTTTTGCCTACCGAAAACGGGCATGAAGCCCGGTAATGCCAATTGCAATCTTCAATGTGTTAATTATAATTTTGACACTTAGCCTACAGCCCAAATGTTAACAATATTTTAATTTGACTTATTAGGGCCAGCAGCCAAGTAAATTCTATTGCAATAATTAATTTGTTAATTTTTGGCAAATGGGCCTGCAACCAAAATATAAATAATATATTAAAATGATTAATATTTATGGGCCTGCAGCCCCATTAAAAATATTAATTTATTTTAATTCTTCGTTATGAGCCTGTCGCATCATATTGCTAATATTATAAAACTCTTGCATTATTATTAATTTATGGAATATTAGGATTTTTTTTCAAAATATAATTATCTTAAGGATCCTGCGACCGCTCTGCCGTTAGTCAACTAACCTAACGGTGTATGACGTCTCCCCGTGGTCCGAGAGATTATTATATTTTATAGTCTATTTCTCTATATTATATATGCATGTGTTATATACATGCGTGGTTTATTTTGTGCATGTACCATTTATAAACTGCGTGGATGTTAATATAAGCTAAAATGTGATTTTTGGGATCGGCCAATTTGATACCCTTTAAATTCCTTGCAATTTTATTTTCTTTTTTGAGAGAATTTGTAAGTGAGGATTAAATGTATTAATGCCAAAGACCGATGTACCGACAAATGAAGACGGCGGCGAAAATTGGAAAATATAGGGACCCTTCTGGGTTTCCAAGTTGTATTTTTCATTTTCTTTACGGACTGTATATTCGGACTTTGGACTTTGTATTTCTTTGGGTATCTGGCCGATCCCCACATTTTACTTATTTTATTTTTATGCGTGAATTTCAATTTTAATTAATTCATGCTTAATTTAAATTGCGTAGATAAATGGAAAAATTGGCAAGCGTCGATTTCGAGGTCCTTGATTCTGCAGGAAAAAATTACCTGAGTTGGCGAGTGGACCTGAAGTTCCACATGTGTTCGATGGCCCTCCTTGGCTCAATTTTGGCTCCTTCATCGGTCCCAGCAGCGACCGATGCTTCTGCTAGTAAGGCCCCAGAAGCGGAACAATCATCTAGCAGAACTCCTATCACCGTCTCTGATGTGGATAAGGCGAAAGCCATTATCTATATTAGGAGACATATAGATCGGACCTTAAAGGCCGAATAACTAAAGGTAGAGGACCTAATGGAGCTGTGGACAGCGCTGGAAGCATGGTATAAACATCAAATTGATGTAATATTACCGCGTGCCAGTTATGAGTGGGAAAACCTCAGACTTTAGGACTATAAGTCCGTCGCTGAGTATAATTCTGCACTTCATAACATCACCTCACGCCTGAAGTTGTGCGGTGAAGAAGTGACAGAACAACGCATGTTGGAAAAGACATTTGCCTCGTTTCACGAGAAAGATGCAATCCTCATGCAGCAGTATCGTGAACGGAACTTCACGAAATTCTCTGATCTGATCTTATGCTTACTTAGGGCAGAGCAGAATCGAGACTTACTGCTCGCCACCATAATTTACGTCCAGCCGGCACTGTCACTATCCCTGAAGCCCACCACGTTTCTCCCCAGAAGTGGAAAAACAAGAGGAAGGCTAAAAACAACAAAGGGAAAGCTGTAATGAAGCAACCAAGAGGCGCAGCTCCCCAGACAAATAAAAACTATAAGGGAAAAAGATACTTCACATGGAAGCAAAAGAACACTGACCAAGTGTCACTTCCTAAGAAGAACTGGGAGGATAAATGACATAGATGCGGCATGACTGGCCATTGGTCCAGAATCTGCCTCACTCCTCGCCACCTCCAGGAACTATATCAGGCGAGCCAGAAGTCTCTGCCTGAAACAAACTTGGCGGCTGTTCAGCCACTAACGATATTCACTACAAAAGACTTCGAAAACGACGACCTGCTCGATTAAGCTTCATCTTTTATCTATGCATTTAAAATTCCATGTTGCTTCATCTTTAATTTGCTTAATTACGAACTTTTATTTTGAATGTCTTTTTCATTGACTTAAATAAAATTTCGATGAAGTATGGAATATTGTGGACAGTGCCTCGTTGCACTGGTATAGCATTGATATTGCTTCCACATACAACGAGACTATAAGATGCAAATTCTCCTCTTAAACATATAGGAATTCTCCAATTTTCAAGGATATTTCTTTTAAAGAAAATAACTTGAAAATTGTGGATAATATATATTGAATATCAATATGTAACTCGTCAAGAGAATGGCCAGAAGACCATCTATTTACGATTTCACTGGATCCCCGTCGGGCCCCTAAAATTACAGATATTCATCCTATAAAAAGCCAACTCGACTGAGCACCAGAAGTGCCTTTCTTTACCATAGTTTTTAAACTTTGGCAAAATGGACTTGGTCATCCTGGATCAGCGATGATGGACGCATCATCAAATGAATCCATTGAAGAACCTGAAGATTCTTCAAAAGGTTGAGTTTCCTTGTTCCCCTTTGTCATAAGGGAAAAATAATAGAGAGACCTTCCCTCCTGAAAGAGGGTTTGGAGTCTCCTGGCTTCATTGAGAGAATACATGGTGACCTTTGCGGGCCTATTCACCCCGCAAATGGCTCATTTTCGGTACTTCATTACTGTACTGATATATGCATCTACTAGATGGTCTTATGTGTGCCTTTATATTCACTCGCAACCTAGCTTTCTCAAAAGCTTATAATGTGGGTGAATTTACTACACATATCATTCAAGACTTCTACCTAGCAACTGGCATTGAAATTAAACATCCTGCAGCATGTTCATACTCATAATGGGTTAGCAGAGTCTCTGGTAAAGAGACTCCAATGGATTTCATGTCCATTGTAAAATTGCAGTTGCCTGTTGATGTTTAGGGACCAACACACTGCATTCCGCATCGCTTATCACGATACGGCCCGCTTGTTGCCATATCTTATTACTGATGCTGCTTGCTTATGGTTTACCACCAAGTCTTGATAAATGTGAATTTGATGAGCAAAATCTCATTGAAATAGGCACACAGTCTAAAGAAGCCTGAAGCTTCTGAGACCATATCATGGGACACAAAAACCCTAATCTCGTTATGATCCGCATACTTTTTCTGAGTGAAGTTGAGATCCAGAAGATCCTTCATATTCAGACTAAAGAACATCAAATGCTGGATAAATTTGCGGACAACCAGAAGATTGTTCGTTCACACGTCCCTGCTGCCAACACGCCAGCTAGGATTGACATTCCCAAAGATGGATGCAATCCACCGGCAGCAGAATTGGCTGTACCTCAATTGAAAAGAGGACGCCTACCAAGTTCAAAATATAAAAATTCCTCAAAAGAGGAAAATTCCTGGATATATTAAAATGATCCAACCACACAGGATGCTGAGCTCAGACCAGCAACCTCTCCCCTCCTAATTTCCCATACAGAGGAAACAACAGGAGAAACATCATTATATTACGTACGTACTGGAGAGGTACTGGACAAATATAGCACAGTCGTCGACGACGGTTTTGCTTTCGCTATTGCCATTCACGTCGCTGAATACGACGATGACGTCTACCCACTTTTCTATAGCGTAAACGCATAGAATGGCCATAGTGGGACGAGGCAATAAGAGTAGAGCTAGACTCACTCTTGAAAAGCAAAGTCTTTGGACCAGTAGTCCATACACCTGAATGTGTAAAAACCTGTGGAATATAATTCGAATTTCATAAAGAAATTGAAATGAAGGAAATGTGATCATTTTCCTACTAAGCCTACACTTCTCTGCAAAAGCCAATACATGCAGCTCATGGACGTTGTGACTGCATATATATACAGCAATATAGAAATAGAGATCTATATAAAACTTCCAGAAGGGTATACTCTACCCCTAGAGATGAAAGAGAAACGTAGAAACGTCTTCTCCATAAAGGCTACAAAGATCATTAGTTGATCTTAAGCAATATTCTGCCCTTGTATCTTTTTCGAAAGATCGTTGACAGGATTTGTTATATTTGCCTTATATATGGTCGACTTAAAGCTAATAGGATCTCCAGCAGAGACCATTGAGATTTCAAATAGCTTTAAAGCGTACCTTGGAAATGAAAAACCTAGGTATAACGATCATCCTGACGATGACATTGATCATCCTGACGATGACATTAATCATCCTGAAGATGGCAATAATCATCCTGAAGATGAACTATCATCCTGAAGATGACATTAATCATCCTGAAGATGAACTATCATCCTGGAGATGAACCATCATCCTGAAGATGACATTAATCATCCTGAAGATGAACTATCATCCTAGAGATGAACCATCATCCTGAAGATGACATTAATCATCCTGAGATGAACTATTATTAATCATGCCGAAGATGTCTCGGCTTACATATTAAACACCTTCGTGGTGGAACCCTTTCATATTCTTCATACACCTGGAGTTTATGAAGAATGATGTCCTTTTGCAACCTATTAAAAATGGATACTTATTTATGACACCTTTCAGTAGCTGAAAGAGGGGGAGGACATCCTAGGTCCCGAAGAGCCTAGCTCTAGTGTATTATCTGCCCAACTGCACGTATCTTTGATAGAACGTCTCCAGTAAAGTTGTTAACCAGATACAGTGTTGTCCTGGAGAGCAACACTAGACCAAGGATAAGCTGCTTTTGCGCAACTTCCAAGGGTCAAGAAATATATATTGCATATGCAGGTTTAAAGATCATCGCGATGACTGAAACACAATAGGCCGGCCACCTCCTAAATATAAACACATCATCATTCAATGTCTACATCTTCTGAGAAGCTCATCATCCAAGAAGCAAGTATTGAAAACGCTCAGCCAGGTCTAGCAGTACCTTGCAGACACATTGAAGACTGATTCAAAGAATACTTTAGTGGAGTCATCTACCAACTTCGAAGAGCATTACACTCCAGAGCGACGCTGCCTTCCAGTAGCCGCTAGATGAGTGAAACTTGTGTAGATGAGTGATAATTGTATTTTCTTTCAGAACATGATGGATGTATAGACGGATAGGAGATGATTGTATAGATACATAGGAGATCTGCAAGCCTGAAGCTTGTACATATCGGGGGGAGTCTCTCGATAGTTGTACTCTTTTCCTTTAAGCTGCTGGTTTTTCCCACTGGGTTTTCCACAGCTAAGGTTTTAACGAGGCAACCACAGTGGCTATGGATCCAGAAGTATCCACCCCATTGGCATACTGAATCCTGAAGTATTCATATGCTTAACCCAAGGTAATGGAGAGATGAGGGGGAGTGTTGTGAGTTGAGGGAGGCCTTTGGCCTCCCTCCCCTCATCACTCTCCATTACTCCATACTAAGTTAGTGGGGAGGCCCTTGGACTCCCAACTCAACATGAGAGTTTTATAAATATAGTACCATGGCTATTTGCCATGGTTAATCCTCTTCTAACAATTATGAATAATTTAAGGGACTAATATTAGAAAAACCCAAAATTAAATAATGGATCGTGACGTGTCACGCACTTGTGCACGTCTCGCTGGCAAAACACACGTCACCACGGAAGCGGGCCCCGCTTCCCGTTACCAACAAAATTCAGAGAGAGAGAGAGAGTATAGAATTGTTTTTAAAAAATTAGTAGCGAAGAAAACGAAAGGAAATCCTATCCCCGAAAAAGATATTTACTGGATTATAATTAAAGTAACGAAAAAAATTATTTTAAATAAAATCTCTGCGGCGTCTCAAAGGTCGGCGATCTCTCAGGAACTAGCGAGGACCCTCACGCGCGCTCAAACTTGTGCCTTTGCCTCGCAGAATCTCATCTCCTCTCTTTGGATCTCGATTCTCTGCTGGGTTCTTGGCTCGTATATCTCTCTGCTCTGTCTCTTTTGAGTAGTCTTTCGAATGGCTTTTTGATCCAGATTTTGTCTCTGAATTTGATGAGATTTGTGGTAGTTTTGATAGTCTGAAATGGATTTTTAAAGCTTTTAGGAGGGAATTATTGTCCCATGGATCTAAAATTGCGTTTAGCTTAGAGTAATTTGATTAGCTTTTTTATTTGAGTCATCTTACTACTAGTTTTTTGTGAATCTGTAGTGTTTGGATACATTAATTTTCTAATACAGTGTAATCAGTAGGTTGCATGTTAAAAAAATTGGGTTTTTTGATATGAGCTTTTGATTTTGGATTGAATTGTTGTCTTTATTCTTAAGTTTTAAAGGGATGGAAGCAGTGAATTCACGTGTAGCTTGGGGGAAAATCTGTTATTTTAAGATAGTTGATTCGCGGTAGATTTGTTTAATTATCGAGCTTCGCTTCAGATTGTATTGGCAGGGTGAATTATTTAATTCGAAGTTCACTTGGTGAAAAGTGCATGTCAAGGAATCGAAAGGGTAAGTGAAGGATCCATTTTGGGGAATGATTTTGGTCTCTCAAGTGGTATCGGTGTGAATTTGTATGAAGGGGAAAATGGGTATCAGAATTTTCTCTTTGGTATCGTGAAACCCACACCCTCCTATTTTTCATTTTGATTTACATGTTTTAAAACCCCAAACCATGAATTTTCAAGTGAATCCAATGAGTTTTGCTCGAGATCCACCCGTTGCAAGTTTAACGGTTTGCAACACGTAAATCGAGGGTCAAATATCCATAGGGTTAACCATGTTTGGGATTTTGGAGTTTTATAATGTTTTCAACAACTTGGGAAAAATTTCAAAACGGCGGGGGGGGGGGGGGGGGGGGGGGGGGGTTTGAGGTAGAGCTAGCCAAGGAGGAAATTCCTGCTTGGCTAGCTGACCTCCATAGTCCTCTTGTATGAATTACAAAAAAAATCGATTGTGCTCATTGCATCAAGATTACAGTTTCTTTATATTGTCTTAGGATTTGTATTTATACTTGTTTTTTTGTGGTGCCACCTCAAGAGCGTAACATAACATATTCGTCTAGATATTGTGATCCCAGGTAAATACATATCCCTTGATTTCCATTGATTTGGGTTTGCATAGTTGTGACTCCGAATGGCTAGAGATCGGTATTTGTTGCCATTTTTGGCAGCTAGGCAAGAATAAATATATGAGCACATACGTTTTCAAGGCTGCATTCAGCATTGCTAGTCATGGGGTGATAAGAGAACAGCAAAGTGAAGGTTAAAGATTAGAAAGAGAGACTCAGATTAGTGCTTTCATTTATGTTACTACAATGTCACAACATTTTGGTACCCTTTCACTTTCTTTATTAACCAAAATGTGGCATTGCCATTTCTTGGTTTCCTTCCATTTTTACTACTTTGCCATCTCCACAAATTACCATCCCAAGGAAAGTGTTGAATCTCGTCCTGGTATTTTTCTTAAGTGAGACATGCATGCATTTATATGTGTACAGGTGGAACATGGAAAAAGAAGAAGCATTTGGCATATGAAAGAGTAAAAAGAATCGTTATTGTAATCAACTTTTTTCTGACCAGCGTCCATTGTGTGACATCTTTTAGATATGTATCGGCGTTATGATCTGTTCATGCCTATTGTTTACATGCCTGAGTCAGTGTAAATATCAGGATTGATATGTTAATCAATAGAAGTTGATTTGTTTGATGCATTGGAGAACACATGCTAGCTTTGATTTCTTGAGCGGCGTTCATTTCTTTTTGTGAAGCTGAATATGTTGATTTGTTAGGTTTCACTTCAGAGCTCTTCCACCAATCAATAATATGGTGCTTGGTACATGATGACAGACTTTACAGCCACACAATATACCATGTGAAATAATTCCGAATACATGTTAGTTGCACCAAGAAGTTTGTGCAAGTTAGAAGTCTGCTAGGGAAGATCGTCAAGTTCTTTCTCATCTTCATATATTTAATGAGTTAAATGTGTGCCTTTTCTATTTTTTTATTTTTAATAGTTTCAGTTCCCACCTCTTACAGCAGCAACAACAGCAACAGCAGCAGCAACAAACCTTCTTTGGTGTAAAGTTTGAATAATCTTGCATAGTTGCATGTGATAGAGATCCAATTGAAATTGAGATAGAATCCTTTTTTAGATTTTATTTTAGATTTTAGATATAGATAGATTTTGTGTCCAATGGATATTTTAGTTATTTTGAGTCTTTTGGTTATTTTAGTTAGGAAAGAGTATGCGTCCTTTTGAGTCTTTTATTTATTTTATGCGTTTAAATTATTTTAGAGTTTTTATCTCATATGTGATGTGATTTTTGAATCCTAATTTGTAAGACTATATAAAGGCCACAGAATTATTTATTTTATAGATCAATGAATGAAGAATTTAAATTTTGGTGTAAACCTTTTAGTATCTTCATAAAATTAAATCGTTTGCATTGGTAAGCGAGAGTGGGTTTAATTGCATGTCTGAGAGGTTCGAAAAATCTCCATGTGCAAGACATGCGAGTCAGTGATAGTTAGATTCTGAGGACGCGAGGCCCGAAAAATTATCAAATCCCCAACTTTCTTCTTCTCCAAATCCCCACACCACTTTCCACTTCCGTCATGTGTCCAACTTGGTCTACTTTGTCTTCTTCTTTTCTTTTTTCGGTCATCAAATAAATCTTTCTAAGTTAGGTTTTAGATCAAATGTTAAAAAAATCCTACCTTTTTCTTTCTTTTTCCTTTTCATCCTCATCATCATCGTGTCTTTAAAATTTTAAGATTCAAAAAACACTAACTATTTCTTCATCCTTTTTCATCATCGTAAAAAGACCTCCTTTTTCTTTTTCTCGTTTTTCCTTTCTTCCCATTAGATTTTGATTTTTTAAAAAAAAGCGAGATAAAAATAAAAAACGGATGATCAAAAAAGAAAAAAAAGAGAGAAAGCAGTCAAAAATAGAGATAAAAAAATAAAAGATCAACAAAAGGAAAAAAAATCAAAAAAGAGGAAAAAAATAAAAGAGAGATGTAAAAATTCAAAAAGAAAAAGAAAAAGGAGAGAATAATTATTCCGAAAAAGAGAGAAGAAATTTTTTTACTGTCCTCGTCATCCCAAACCCTATCCCACTACCGCTCACATCCGTCGTCGTCGTCGTCATCACCCTCAGACCTGCTCATTTTCTATGTTGTATAATATGAAGGAATGATGGAAGAAGTTCATGCAATTGAAAGCAATTGAGAGTCCCACTGATGCTGATGAAGATTTATGCGATTCTAGTGCCTATGCAAATATCATAAGGCATTTGCCTACAACACTTGAAATGATAAAGATTGGCGAAGTACCAGTATTTTTCATATATACATTAAGCCACATGATAAGTTCTACAAATTGATAATTGATGATAGTAGTTGTGTTAATGTTATCGCTAAGTTAGCCTTAGAAAGAATGGACCTAGCAGAGCCTCACCAGCATCCATATAACGTCACGTGAATTGATAAGACTGCTTATTTAGTTAATCAACGATGTTTAATGTCTCTTCAACTTACGAAATATCATGATCACATTTGGTGTGATGTTATGTCCATTAATACAATACATGGTTTGCTAGGAATAACTTGGTTGTATGCCCTAGATATGACGAGTTCTAGAAAGTCAAACACTCACATTCATATTTAAAGAGACGAAATTGTGTTGAACACCTCCCAATCCAAGACTAGAATTGCTCAACAAAATGTGTTGAACTCTAATGAGCCGAGCATGATGAAACCTTTGAAGGTCAAAAAGGAACCTGAGCCAGATGTTGAGTTCACGATCAAGTTAGAGGTTGAATGTACACAATCACCAGAACTTAAGTTTGAACCCGAACATAAGATTAACCTATAACTAGATGTGAAATTCAAGCTACACAATGATCATATGCCATCATATCGCTTGAAGATATCGCTTGAGAAAATTAAGCACATCGAGTTTATTATCTCATATCATCCACATCCTACTAACGCGCAGTTTCTATATGCTTTCATTTCTTTTATGATTTGGAAGAACATTTTAGAAGATATATGTAAAGTTACATCCTGCTACATGTCAAACTTCATAGACGTATTTTCTTCAATTATAAGGGACTACTGACTTCTACCTGATTATGCTATTCCTATCGCCATTCATTAGGTGATTAAGTTCTCAAGCCGGTGAGAACAATAGAGATCTAATTTGAAATTGAAAGAGTCCTTTTTAAATTTTATTTTAGATTTTAGATAGAGATAGCGTATGGCTAATGAGTATTCTAGATATTTTGAGTCTTTAATTATTTTATTTAGTATAGAGTTTGAGTCTTTTTAAGTTTTTTATTTATTTTGAGTATTTTAGTTATTTTAGAGTTTTTATTACATATGGGATATGATTTTTTAAACCCAAATAGTAAACGTATGTAAAGGCCACCGACTTATTTATTTAATAGATCGATGACAGAATAATTGAAATTTCGATGTAACCTTTTAGTTTCTTCATGAAGATTAAATCTTTTGCATTGGTGTGCGAGAGTGGGCGTGGGCGAGAGGTCCGGAAAATCTCTGCGTGCGAGACATGCGAATTAGTGATAGTTAGATTTCTAGGATGCAAGGCCCAAAAAGTTATCATCAACTTTCTTTTTCTTTAAATCCCCATCACATCCCTTCTCGCTTCCATCCTATGTCAGCATGCATTAAGAAATTTGCAATCTCTTGAATGTGCTTGAGTCTTATGTTTATTGTTAAATTATTAATGTGAAATATGTCTCAAATACTCGGTAGCTATATCAATGATTGCCAGTTTTATAACGGAAGAAGCATGCTTCTGAATATCTAATGCGTGGATTTGCAAGATAAATTTATTGAAAAATATTTTTTAATTACAATGATCTGATTCTTTTGTTTTGATTGTGCAGAAATGATGTTATTCACACCATCAAATATATGCAATCATTATATCCTCTTAGTATGTTCTCAAGCATCTGGTTGATGTCCTTATAAGATCAAAGGATACTGGTACGCATTTGTCTACATGATTCAAGTTCTTTTGGAATTCCCCCCACTTTTACTTAGGTTCTCAGCTCTATCACACACAAATCCCCCAAACCAACACAAACACACCCAAAACAACAACCACCACCACCACCCTTTTCGGGGAAAAGAACCCCCACCTTAATACATACAGGCACAAGACTAAACAAATAGGACTTCAGCTGCCCCAAAAGGGAGTCGAAATAATAGAGATCTTTTGATGCTGTAAAGTTTGAACTAGATGCATTTGGAAGAAACTTAATGACATTTGTGGTGTTGATGTTTTTTTTTTTTTTGGGGGGGGGGGTGTGTGTGTGTATGTTTGTGTACACATTTGGAGAATTTGATATTACCTGAATTTAGGTTTATGATTTAAATTGACTGAACTGAAAGTACAGATTGGAGTGTGGGGGCGGAGCCATGTAGCACTTTTTGGTTCTGCCATTGACTCGGCCTTTGCTCCGGGCTTACTTCAACCATTGTAGCCCGGTTTACTTTTCGGTAGTCCTTGTAGCCCAGGCGACTTTGGATTTCTGGCTCCACCCGAGTGCTTCGCTACATTTAGGCTGTGTGCATAACTGCACTTATAGAGTTGTGAACACCAAGCATGGCTAACTTTTTTACTATATAATTCTTTGTTGTTACTTATGGCTTATGAGTTATGACAAAGATACACATATCACTTTACCACTTTTATCTGGATTCACAACTTAATTTACAAGATATTCTCCCTTTAAAATATTAACAAGAATCGCTCGAAAGTCTTCCAGAAAAGTAAAATGTATGTTGTGCTCCTGTAAAAAGTTGAGGTGTGCAACCAAGGATTTGATTCCGTCATTCTTATTCGTATGTTTGATTCTTTGAGACATACAAAAATGATATTTCTTTTAGATGTTTATAGGAAATAATCCAGTTCCTCTCCAAATGATTCATTATACCTTCATTGGCATTTGTTTCATGGATTAAAACTAACAGACATGCTACTTGTGTGAGAGTTATATGCATCTTCCGACTAGTTTCTTTTAAAGCTTACCAAAATGCATTTCACAGCTTTTACAGATACCTTTTATTTTAGCAGTCCAATATAGACATCTGTGTTGGAACTTATCCAACTAAGTTGGATCTTAATCCAACATTGGGCTTATATGCGATAAATAATTATATGGTGCTACACTGTCATATTAAAGCCCAATGTATAAGTGATCTCATTTATTAAGTTAAGTGGGCTTAAATGAGTCATATGGGTCGTGGGCCTTTATGTGTGGTGACTCTTGGGCTTCAATTCGTTGATGGGCCGAATTGAAAACCCTAGGGCTAAGGAGGCTAGCCCATATATATATATATGCGGTCATGATCCCCGGAGCACATGGACAAGTAGCCGTCTTTTCTACGATCCGTCGCTAGGAGAGAAATCGAGAGAAAGCCAAAGGATTTCTCCAACGGTTGATTCGTGCTGTTCTGGGAGATCATCCACTACGTTATCATGAGGATCTCTTTCAGACTATTAGCGATGGATTCAGGTACGCTTCTGCAAATCAGAGAAGGTAACGTTTTAAGATTCAGCATGTGTTTTATCTAGATCTGTGTTATTCGGTTTGTACGCACATCTAGATCTTTAGTTTCTACAAGTGGTATCAGAGCCGACATGCTTGGATCTTAAGATTTTACTTCCTCGTAAATTCAGATCTGATAAAAATTCGATTTTTAATCAGGTTTAAGTTTCAGATCTATAAAAATTGGGGTTTTTGATTGATTTTTCCTATTTTTTTAAAAAATACAAACCCTAGATCGGGGGCGGCCCGCTGGCCGTCGTCCGACACGGCAATAGAGGGGGCGGCGTTGCCATCCCGTCAGGAGATCGGCGTCGGCGCTGCGCTGCCGGCGCTGACGCAGAACAGAAAGGGGCGGCCTTGCCGCCCCTGTCGACCAAAAAAAGAGGGGGCGGCGGAAGCCGCCCCCGTCGGCATCAGAGGGGGCGCTTTCGCCGCCCCCATCAGGATCAGAGGGGGCGGCGGATGCCACCCCTGGTCGGAGCAAAGCAGGCCCCCGACTGGGGGCCTGTCGCAGTTTATACGGGGGCGGCACTGAGCCACCCCCAATGGGATCAGGGGGCGGCGAACCGCCCCCGTCGGAGGATGCGGCACCGGCACGCCTGCCAGCGCCCGACGGAAAGGAAGGGGGCGGCGACGGCCGCCCCTAGATGCCCACCTGCTACGGTTTTCAAACCCTAGCAAGCCTTGGGCCTATATCAGGCCCAATCAGTATTTTTTCAAAAAGGGGGGTTTGAAATCAGTATTGGGCTGGCTTGTTTTTTGGGTCTGTTTGGGTTATTTGGCTGTTATGGACTCTTTTTGGGCTATATGAACACCATTTTGGGCTTGTTTCTTGAGTATATTAACACAACAATAAATGAGGAAATAATAAGCTCTTTCATATATATTTCCTTTGAGGTATAATTTTTGTGTTAAGTTTAATTAAATTCAATTTTAGGCACGCTTCATTATATATATATTTCGAAATGCTTGTAATTAGCTCAAAACCCCACAAAAGTGGGCTTTATCATGGTGATTACTCTTATTTCGATATATAAAAAGCTACGGACATACTTTTTATGTAAATTTAGTGCCTAAAATTTTAAATTTAAATTTGTTAAAGGAGGAAATAAATGGTTGTGTATATATATTTCCTTTAGGCCCAATTTTGTGTGTTAAATTATATTCGTTCCATTTTAATTCTTTTAGGCATTCCTTATTATTTATACGTTTCGAAATAATTTTAATTATTACGAGACCCCACCAAAGTGGGCGCTATAGTTAAATTATTATTATTTCGGAATGTAAACGGTTAAATACATGCGTTGTATTATCAGTTGCCTGATTGAATTTTAAATGGATCGAAGAAGTAAATAAAAAGTTTTCACATATATTTACATTTAAAGTTTATTTTCATCTTAAATTCAATTTTTGGGCACATTAGATTATATGTTTCGAAATAATTTTAATTATTACGAGACCCCACCAAAGTGGGCTCTACTGTTAAATTATTATTATTTCAGAACATAAACGGTTAAATACATACGTTTTATGATTGGTTGCCTAATATTGAATTTAAATTGGATTGAAGGATGAAATAAGAAGCTTTAATGTATATTTCTCCTCAAAGATAAATTTTGTGTTAATTGTGCAAAATAAATTTAAATTCTAAGTTTAAGGCTTAAAACCATATATATACATATTTCGGTATATAACAAGTTGACTTCATACATTGGTATGAAAATTCAGTTTGCCTAAATTTAGATTTAAATTAAAACACAAAATTCAAGTATTTTCTTCGGGAGCAAATAAACGGCTAAGTTTATAAGGCCTTAAGGAATTTTGTGCATTAACCATCATGTAAATGGCCTTAAGGAAATTTGACACATTTTAAAGTTATATATAAAATGGGATATGTTGTATATATATATATATATATATATTTCTATGTATGTTCATATACACATTAGTACACATATATACCCCATTTTTAAGAAGAAAATTTGTGTTGAAGTTATGGATTTTATTTAACTCAATATAAATGATTAGAAGGGTGGAATAAAAGGTTCTTATATATATTTCCACTTAGTGTAATCATTTTGTGTTAAATTCAGTTTAGTTTCAAATTCGATTTTTTGGCACAATTAATTATATCTTTCGAATATAGATTGATTGGATCATCAACTCATCAAAGTGGGTTTTCTTGTGAAGATTAGTTTTAATCTTGAAATATAACAAGTTCAATACATACTTTTGTATGAAAATTTTGGTTGCCTTAAATTTGATTTTGAATAAAAGTGGACTTGAATATCTCCACTTAAAGTGTAAATTCATGTATTAAATTGCGACATAGATTCAAATTTTGCAAAGGTATATATATTTGAAATGAATTCGTGCAATCATCATCTCTTCAAAGTGGGCTCTGTTGTTTTGCATTAATTCATTTTATAAATATAAAAAGAATCTAATGTGCCAATGATTTCGTAAGAATGCTTAATCGGCCCAAAGGAAGATTACCGTTCTATACTATTTCATGCGCACCTGTGGCAATAGACAAGGTGATGATTAGTGAGATCAATGCATGCAAATTTAATTCGGCCCAAAGGAAGTTTTATTTTTGGCATGTTATTATTGTCATTGTCTGATTGCTACAACAAGATGTCAATAACTAGTCAATAGATTATCCAAAGATAAATATTGGGCTAGTGGTGGATGTCTTGAGATGTGAAAATAGCATTACTTTGAATTTGGTGTTGTTTTGTTTAATACTCATATAAACATGTTAAAATTGTTTTCTTGGTCTCTTTTTCAGCTAATATTCCTGAAAATTTTTCTGCCAACCTCAAATTTATTCCAGTACTTAATGGCACTAACTTCAAGGCATGGAAGGAAAATCTTTTGATAATCCTCGAAGTCATGGATCTTGATCTGGCATTGAGGACTCATAGCCCCCACCACTCACTGATGAGAGTACCTCTGATGAACAGAGAGAGATGGAAGAGTGGAAGAGATCAAATTACATGTGCCTAATGCTTATGAAGAATGCTATTCCGGAAAATATCAGGGGCACTATTTTAGATAAAATTACTACAGCTAAAGGATTCCTTTCTGATATTGAAAATAGATTTGTCAAGAATGAAAGAGGTGAAATTGGTACACTCTTGACAATTCTAAATTCAATGAGGTATAAGGGTACGGGAAACATTAGGGAGCACATATTGAAGATGTCTAATATTGCTTCAAGGTTGAAAGTACTTGAGCCGTACCTCTCTGAGGCTCTGCTAGTGCATTTTGTTTTGATATCTCTTCCATCACAGTTCAACCAGTTTAAGATGAGCTACAATATGAAGGATGAGACTTGGTCTCTGGATGAGCTCATCTCGCACTGTGTCCAGGAAGAGAACATGCTTGAGCAAGGAAGACAGAAAGTGCTCATATGATCTCTACCACTAAAGATAAGAAAGGGTATGTTTCTTTAATTTGGTTTAATTCTAAGTTAATTTCTTTTCCTACAAACTTTGGTACTTATAGACACGTGATGGAAAGATCCTGGTATAACCATTCACATCATTGTGTCTATGCAGGATTGCCTATGATGCCAAGAACCAGACGATGGTGAAAGATACATCGATATAGGCAATGACAAGATGGTTCAAGTAGAAGCAAATTAAAGTTAGATTATTTCTTTTAAAGGCTAGATTGTATTTGAATTTTATGAGACTATTATGTACCGTTTTAACAGAATTTGGATTTCCATTTCTATTTGAACAAATTTGGTTATAATTGTTCAATTATGAATGGAAAGTTTGGTTGTCTCATGATTCAAAATCAGTTTATTCTGGTTCTTTAAAAGTTCATTATAACCTTCATTTATTTGGAAATGTTGCTTAATCTATAGAATTTACGCATTTAAGTACATGTGTTGTAATGAAAAAATTAACAATTTAGAATTTTAGTTTTTTGAATTAACTGCAGCATATATCCTTAATAATGTTTCAACAAATGAATCACTTGCATGTTTGGAGATGTCCAACTAAGGTAAGTCTTTGTAAGCCTAATAAAGAAATAGGACATAATGCTAATGATTTTCTGGTTTTGTTGAATAGTTTAAAGTTGATATTATTTCGTATGATTTTACATAATCCCACTGTTAAGGTAGTTTACGAATTAGGAAATGCACACCTATTTGAGGATGCTGAGTTTGAGGGGGAAATTTAGTTAGTGAGATTATTCTTGAAGAGGATTATATTTCCACAGGTGTTGTTGGTATTGTTCAGGATGGTATTCCTGACATTGTTCAAGACACAATAAATTCAAGATAATATTGCAATTCCTCCAATTCGAAAAATTGTTCATAAGGACAAACTCTAGCTACTCATATGGATGTCATTTCATTAAGAACATTCAGTTTTGTGGGAGTTTGTTCTTTTGGGTGCTCATATGATAGACAAAATTAAGTCTCCAGCTTAAGCTTGAGGTTATTTTCTGATCAGAAATAAAGTTTTGGTTCAGCTCGACTTCACTCCGATTTTGGTTTGTTTATGATCTCACTAAGTTTAAGGAGGATCAGTTGGAAATAGACATGTTAGATCACATTACATGTAATTTCCATGCTACACATCCACTTCATAATCCATGTCATTCTTTTGTATTAGCACGGTGGCCACTGATGGGTCGAGCTGCAATTGCTGCAGCGAAGATCTCCTTGATCTCTTGCTAATCTAATTGATGGACCAGATTGTTTTTTGACTCATTAAAGAAATGATAGTAAGTTAAGATCTTATTCGGTTGTATGCACAACGAAATATAATTATAAAGTTTAGCATATAGCCCAAGTGGGAGATTGTTGGAACTTATCCAACTAAGTTAGATCTTAATCCAACATTGGGCTTATATGCGATAAATAATTATATGATGCTACACTGTCATATTAATGCCCAATGTATAAGTGATCTCATTTATTAAGTTAAGTGAGCTTAAATGAGTCATATAGGTTGTGGGCCTTTTTGTATGGTGACTATTGGGCTTCAATTCGTTGATGGGCCGAATTGGAAACCCTAGGGCTAAGGAGGCTAGCCCATATATATATGCGGTCATGATCCCCGGAGCACACGAACAAGTTAGCCGTCTTTTCTACGCCTCGTCGCTAGGAGAGAAACCGGGAGAAAGCCAAAGGATTTCTCCAACGGTTGATTCGTGCTGTTCTGGAAGATCATCTGCTACGTTATCGTCAGGATCTCTTTCAGACTATTAGCGATGGATTCATGTACGCTTCCGTAAATCAGAGAAGGTAACGTTTTAAGATTCAGCATGTGTTTTATCTAAATCTGTGTTATTCGGTTTGTATGCACATCTTGATCTTTAGTTTCTACAATCTGTTGTTTCATTCTTAAAAACTTTGATGAATCATAAGCTTTCTTGGAAAAATTTGTCGAGTGTAGCTTTCTGTTGTGTCACCATGGTTTTTATTTTCATTTTATTTGGAATAGGTGTACCTGGTCTGCCTTAAGTTTCAATCATCGTGTCAGATGGTTGTATGATCATATCATATCTGTGTCCACAAAAAATTATGGAAGGAACATTGTAAACATAGTTGATAGTCATGGGGAGCGTAATGGTGACCAGTTGACAGGCATGGCGAATGTTAAGGGTGCATCTCAACTTTATGATATCGAGCTGTTTCCCTGTCTCTGTCTTTTATTTGGGTAACATATATAGTTGGTTAACTATCAAAGATTGTTTTTTCTCCCCTCACTTTGTTCCCGCATAATATCTACTTATAGAAATAGCAAATGGATCTTTTTTTCCATCGCCAAAGAACAATTGACATGTAAATATTTTAATTTGCTTTCTCCGTTTGAAATCAAGGCTTAAACAACTTAATTAGATGCATACTGTTACGAAGAAATACAACTCTTTGTCTGCTCTTCCTTCCAGCATATGTGATCCATAAGTAAACCTTATTATTTGTCTACCTTTGTGAACCTTCTCATCAATAAGCTCTCATCAATCGTTTAGATCATAAGGAATGTAATTGCTTTCTTTTTAAATATGACATGCGTTCTAATTGATTATGTTGACATGCTTTGGTTCTACGTCTGCTGAATTACTTCATTCTTTGTCACCCAGTTGGTTGGTGTACTTAACACCTCCATTATCTATTTCCTTTCAAACAACAAGAGTCCTGTTATTTTGTTTTTTTTCATTAGCCGGGTTTAATAGGAATCATTGTAGTGCATGTTGTATTATACTTTAAAAGTCATATACTGTTTATTTGATAGAAGAGATAATGTTTGATGTTTAGATGAATCTTGCTGGGAAAGTTGTAGATAATCATATGGAGGCTGTAGAACTAGCGGTAAAGCGTACACGGTATGTTAATGATTCAATCTATTCTCTGCAGAAAAGTGGTTGGGGGTTATTTTTGGTACTGACAGAAGAAGCCAGAACTTGTCCATGTGATATAGTGTGATTGTAATGTTTGAGAACTAAGGAACAATATTTAAGTAACAAACGTTTGTATTTTTAATATTTTCCAATATAGAGTTCAGCCATTCAAAATTAGCATCAATATTTAATTAGATTTTTGAAGGACTAGAAAATTGTAGTCGTAGCATGGGTCAATTAAATTAAGTTCAAAATGAGGTTTCAGATATAGCAAAACAGTGGTATACTTGTCCAAATAGAACTTAGGTCATGGTTGATATCTTGTGTGTATGTGAAAAACTAGGTGGGCGATTCCTTATGGTGGATGTTAACTTTGAGAAGTCATGTATTACTGCACGTGCACAAAGATAAACTAAAGTTGGATTGAAGGATAAAACACAACTTGTATCTAAAGGAAGAGATTATCGATTTGCTATGTATATGTGAAAGCAAATTAGGTAGTTAAAGCATAAAGTTTGCATGCAAGTAGCTCTTTCATATATTTTATTTTGTAGTATACTTTCTGAACATGATTTGCCGACAACTTGACTTTTTGGTCATTCCCTTCATTTATATATATTTTAAAATCACCTCTTTTTCACCGAGACAATGTACTAAACATGAATAATTCTCGTTTTACTAAACTTGGACCTAACTCGACACGTTAAACCTAGACCCAAACCAAACTTTCGAGTATGGGTGAGGCCATATAGGGTGGCATTTGGATCAATATGCTTGATCCGAATAGTATTTGGATTAGGTTTGGGTTACGTCAGTTGCCCAAAATAAATTCGGTTTAGGCCCAGACCCAATCTCAACATCATGTCCATTTATATATAAAGTTATAAACACTAACACTAACTTTAACCCTAGCTCAAATTGACCCAAATATATTTGGGTTAGGTGGGTCGACTTGACTTGAATTTGACCCCTAATTGATCCAATTATTTAATTGTATGTGTTACCTGAATTTTTATAGGTCTGGTATGGATGAGTCTTTGCATCTTAACTTTATGATATCGAGCTGTTTCTTTGTCGAGTGTTGTTATTCGCACCACAGAGATTTATGAATACACCAAACTACTTGATTCACCACATCTATATTTTTAACATCAGATGTTCGGCTTTGGAGATCCGAATGGCTCTAGTACTTTTATTCTTCCGTTCAAATCTCCAAAGCCGAATAGTATAATAAAAAATGTATTGTGTTCGGATTTACACATCTATTGTATTAGAGCCGTTCGGATCTCCAAATCCGAACATCTGATGTTAAAAATATAGGTGTGGTGAATCAAGTAATGTGGTGTATTCATAACTTTCTGTGGTGCGAATAACAACACTCTTCTATGTCTCTGTCTCTTATATGGGTAACATGTATAGTTGGTTAACTATCAAAGATTGTTTTTTCTCCCCTCACTTTGTTCCCGCATAATATCTACTTATATAAATAGCAAATGGATCTTTTTTGTCCATCGTCAAAGAGCAATTGACATGGAAATATTTTAATTTACTTTCTCCGTTTGAAATCAAGCTTTAAACAACTTAATTAGATGCATACTGTTTTTTACCAAGAAATACAACTCTTTGTCTGCTCTTCCTTCCAGCATATGTGGTCCGTAAGTAAACCTTAATATTTGTCTACCTTTGTGAACCTTCTTATCAATAAGCTCCCGTCAATCGTTTAGATCATAAGGAATGTAACTTCTGTTGCTTTCTTTTTTTATATGACATGTGTTCTAATCGATTATGTTGACATGCTTTGATTCTACGTCATTGCTGAATTACTTCATTTCTTTCTCACACGGTTGGTTGGTGTACTTAACACCTTCCTTATCTATTTCCTTTCAAACAACAAGAGTCCTGTTATTTTGTTTTTTTTCATTAGCCGGGTTTAATAGGAATCATTGGAGTGCATGCTGTATTATACTTTAAAAGACATGCTGTTTATTTGATAGACGACATAATGTTTGATGTTTAGATGAATCCTGCTGGGAAAGTTGTAGATAACCATATGGAGGCTGTAGAACGACCGGTAAAGCGTACACGATATGTTGATGATTCAATCTATTCACTGCAGAAAAGTGGTTGGGGGTTATTTTTGGTACCGACAGAAGAAGCCAGAACTTGTCCCTGTGATATAGTGTGACTGTAATGGTTGAGAACTAAGGAACAATATTTAAGTTACAAAAGTTTGTATTTTTAATATTTTCCAATATAGAGTTCAGCCATTCAAAATTAGCATCAATATTTGATTAGATTTTTGAAGGACCAGAAAATTATAGTCGTAGCATGGGTCAATTAAATTAAGTTCAAAATGAGGTTTCAGATATAGCAAAACAGTGGGTATACTTGTCCAAAGAGAACTTAGATCATGGTTGATATCTCGTGTGTATGTGAAAAACTTGGTGGGAGATTCCTTATGCTGGATGTTAACTTTGAGAAGTCATGTATTACTACACTGGCACAAAGATAAACTAAAGTTAAATTGAAGGATAAAACACAACTTGTATCTAAAGGAAGAGATTATCAATTTGCTATGTATATGTGAAAACAAATTAGGTAGTTTAAGCATAAAGTTTGCGTGCAAGTAGCTCTTTTGTATATTTTATTTTGTAGTTTACTTTTTGAACATGATTTACCGACAACTTGACTTTTTTGTCATTCCCTTCACACACACACACACACACACATATAGACGGACACATACACTAGTCATAACCCGTGCCCTCAGGATACACACACACACACACACATATAGACGCACACATACACTAGTCATAACCCGTGCCCTCGGACACGTTTCGTTTAAGCTATCCCCTCAAAATCTTTGTTCTTCCCAAAAATTATTTCCCCCTCCAAAATTTAAACGAACAAAAATTTAGTTTCGGTGCTCGTGTCCCTGGGCACGGTTTAGTTAAAATATCCTCTCATAATCTTTGTTCTCCCCAAGAATTATTTGTCTCTCCAAAATTTAAACGAACAAGAATTTAGTTTCGACGTAGGCGCCTTTGGCGCCCGTGCTGAATTTAGATAATCTAAACTTGATTTCAACATCCTAAACATAATTAACAACCAAAATTAGGTGATCCAGTGACATTTTGATTTGAAATTTGAATAATAGATCCAAAATTATCATCCAACGCTGGGCTCCATTGTTTTCGTTGACTTTAAATAATAATAATTACTTATTCAAAATATATCTACATATAAAATAGGACGAAATTGAATGAAATTTAATTGGAATTACGCTTGAGTTCTGACTTGATAGTGCCGCTAGTCACCACACACATTTTGCTAACCAAAGTGGATTTAAATTTTGGGAAGAGAGATGGTGCGGCTTTCAAAAGTTTTGGTTTTTCCAACAAATTTCCCCCCAAAAGTTATGATTCCATCTCCTCAAAATCTTGACACTTGCGTTTTTCCATACAAATTTCAAAATATTGAGCTTTTCAACCAAATGGATTCCCCTTCAAAACTTTCTCAAAACTTATCTCAACCTTCCATTCCCCAAGATTAAATTCCAGTCACTCTTTATCTTGTCCTAGTCAACCCTAGGATTCAAAAACAGTTGTGTTTTATTATATACTAGTCATAACCCTTGCCTGCGGGCACAATTTATTAAAGATTTGCACGTGGACTTGAAAAAATGGTTGTGTGCGGTGAGCAATTCTGAGTTTTGAGTGGTTGTGTGCGGTGAGCAATTCTGAGTTTTGATACTCTTGTCCAAATTCTCTTATACAATTTCTCTTGTCCAATTTCACTTATCCAATTTCTCTTGATAACATACCTATTTTATAGAATAGATATGTACGTATGTATGTATATGTATGTATGTATATGTATACCATTGTCCAAATTCTCTTCTCCAATTTCTCTTATCCAGTTTCTCTTGATACCATCCCTATTTTATAGAATAGATGTATGTATATGTATGTATGTATATGTATATATATATGTTTATATATGTATGTATATACTTTTGTCCAATTTCTCTCGTCCAATTTCTCTTATCCAATTTCTCTTGATACCATCCCTATTTTATAGAATATATGTATGTATATGTATGTATGTATATGTATATATGTATGTTTATATATGTATGTACTATTCATAACCCGTGCCCGCGGGCACAGTTCATTTAAGATTTGCACGTGGAGTGAAAAAAATGGTTGTGTGCGGTGAGCAATTCTGAGTTTTGAGTGGTTGTGTGCGGTAAGCAATTCTGAGTTTTGATACTCTTGTCCAAATTCTCTTGTCCAAATTCTCTTGTCCAATTTCTCTTGTCCAATTTCTCTTATCCAATTTTTCTTGATAACATCCCTATTTTATAGAATAGATATGTACGTATGTATGTATATGTATGTATGTATATGTATATATGTATATGTATAATCTTGTCCAATTTCTCTTGTCCAATTTCTCTTGATACCATCCCTATTTTATAGAATAGATGTATGTATATGTATGTATGTATATGTATGTATGTATATGTATAAAGAGAATAATGTGTATCATACGCCATATGAGAGGGTCTCCCATATTTCCTCTCACATAAAGGGGGCAAGTACAACAAGTACAAGCCCATGTAGGCTTGTACTTGCCCCCTTTATGTGAGAGGGAATATGAGAGACCCTCTCATATGGCGTATGATACACATTATTCTCATGTATAAATGTATATTAATTTATGTATGTATATACTCTTGTCCAAATTCTCTTATCCAATTTCCCTCATCTAATTTCTCTTATCCAATTTCTCTAGATACCATCCTTATTTTATAGATTAGATGTATGTATATGGATGTATGTATATGTATATATGTATGATTATATATATATGTATATACTCTTGTCCAAATTCTCTTGTCCAATTTCTCTTGATAACATCCCTATTTTATAGAATAGATGTATGTATATGTATGTATATATATGTATGTAGGTATATGTACGTATGTATGTATATATATGTATATACATACTTTGTCTAAATTCTCTTATCCAATTTCTCTTGTCATATTTCTCTTATCCAATTTCTCTTGATAATATTCCTATTTTATAGAATAGATATACTCTTGTCCAAATTCGCTTATCCAATTTCTCTTGTCGAATTTCGCTTATCCAATTTCTCTTGATAACATCCCTATTTTATAGAATAGATGTATGTATATGTACGTATGTATATGTATGTATGTATATGTATATATGTATGTATATATATGTATGTATATACTCTTGTCCAAATTCTCTTGTCCAATTTCTCTTATCCAATTTCTCTTGATAATATCCCTATTTTATAGAATAGATAGATAGATAGATAGATAGATAGATATATATATATTAAAATCACCTCTTTTTTCAACGAGACAATGTATTAAACATGAATAATTCTTGTTTTACTAAACTTGGACCTAACTTGACACATTAAACCTAATTCCAAACCAAACTTTGGAGTATGGGTGGGGCCATAAATGGGTTAGGGTTGCATTTGGATCAATAAGCTTGACCCAAATAGTATGTGGATTAGGTTTGGGTTAAGTCAGTTGACCTGATTTGATTGGAATTGACCCAAATTAAATTTGGGTTAGGCCCAAACCCAATCTCAACATGTTGTCCATATATGTATAAAGTTATAAACACTAACACTAACCTTAACCATAGCTCAAATTGACCCAAATATATTTGGGTTAGGTGGGTCGATTTGACCCTTAATTGATCCAATTATTTAATTGTATGTGTTACCTATATTTTTATAGGTCTGGTATGGATGAGTCTTTGATCATAATGTTATTTGGGTGGGTGTTGGTACGACCTTATTGGGACATGGTCAAATTTGACTTGGCCAACCCCATCCATCATCACCCTATCTAACAAGCCCCCTTAAATTTAATTGAAATATCAAAAAGTGGATGGATGACGTGAAAGCATGAGGATGAGATGTCATATACTAGTTTCTCCTTTTTCCAATTTAATTATAGAAAAAATGGTGCCAATGAGACATGGCTCCTTGATAAAGGGTCGGAGGTCCCATATTGGGCTAGGGTGTATGTTCAAAAAATGAAAAAAAAAAGTAAAAATGGAGAAAATTTCTTACTAGAGAACTTTTTTATTTTGTTATATAGAACAGAAATCATCAAAATTTGTAAATCGAATGTGATGATTATCGTTTATATAATTGGTCATTAGTGAATTTACTGGGTAGATCTTGTGGTATTATTATGACCTACACATATATAATTAAGGATAAATATTTTACATTGCCAAATGCCACTTGTATATAGAACTGATTAAAATTATGCACTCGGAAAAGGTTCTTTAAAATTTATTTTGAGATTACCAACCCATAAAACTTATTGCCTTAAGTAATTTCTTACAAAATACTCCTAAATAAAAAATATTTTCTTTGGGAAGAAGGATTTTGGGAGATCCCCCAATGAGGAGAGAATATTTGTGTGGCCAATTTTTTGAGGATGATTAACCAATGAGATTAAAAAAAGTGTGATTGGTGGAGTGTACTTAATTAAGGAGATAAAAAGTAAAAGAGTAATTTGAAATTCAAAATGCAGAGGTGATAAGACTTGTAGAATTTAAATTCTTTTCTATATTTTCCTCTCTACTGTTTTGTAGGGTTTTCCCAAATAGATGGCTTGCCACATGTCAATCAATGTAGCTGACACTTTGCATCAGCATAGGAGAGATGCATTGGCTTTTTGATTGGTTATATGGATATATAATTGACAATGTTTGTGCCTTTAGTCAACTGAAGATTTGGACAAAGGCACAGCAAAATATGATCTATATTTAAGATATTGTCATGTTTTTTAATCGTTAATATCGGCCATCTATTATTTTTTCATGCTAACTGTTTTCATCTTTTTAACATTCAGTTAGTAGTATTATTGTACCCATAAAATTGAAGACCTCTCGATAGTTTTGCCAACTTAATTCGTTGAAGTGTTTCATTGCTAAGATCATTGTGCTTCTAGGCATTCATGGTTTCCTTCTATTTTCACTAAGCACTAGTCTGTGGGTATATATGTTTGAGAATATGTTGTACATATGCTTCTTAACATCTGCACAGTAAATGTATTCTCTTCTGATTTCAGTATGCCACATATTTTTTTGTACAAATGTCATTTATTATTTTTGAAAAAGGATATCACATCTTATTTCAAATTTCAACAAGTGTGAGTACTGTTTTAACAGCTGTCTTTGCCCTTAATTTTCTTAATGATAAACAATCACAAGAAGTAATTTTATTCTACTTAAAACGGTTTAGATGTCCTTGAAATTTTTAAATGTCTTTGAACTTGATAATCTTCTTGTCAGTGACCTCGTGCCATACTGTGCATGTAATCAGTATTAATTGCTTATCTTGTCCCAATATTTACAGCTCTGGATTTACCTTGTGAGTCGTAGACCGAGCACGTCTGACGCAGATTTCTATTGATACATAGAACAGGTTTGTGGTTTTTGCGCTATTCAGGGTTCTCTTCTCTCTTATGAATTTATTTCTTCATCATCCTAAAGTACTGTAATTTCAATTCCCAGGTTTTGAATGTGAAACATGGGGGTATACCTTAGCACCCCCAAAACTGAAAAGTTTTCTGAAGATGGAGAAAATGCGAGGATGAGGTTTGGTCTATCATCCATGCAAGGATGGCGTGCAAATATGGAAGATGCGGTGAGTTAACACCTTTATGCTTGTGATCAATCTTTGATTTAAACATCGTCTGCCAATTTGCCGAAGGCATCATCCGCCAGTTTGCCAAAGGCATCATCCTTATCGTTGTTGATGAGATGTTTAACCGTTATTTATATATACAAGTATATAACTTATATGTAGTGTGCAATTTTCTGATTGTTTATGTGTTCAAGTACATAACTTATATGTAGTGTGCAATTTTTTTAATGTTTTGGCCATTAACACGCGAAACAACCATCATTTTACTTTGTGCCTTTTAACTATAAAGTCCAACAACCACATCAACAACATCAACCTATGTTGCACTGACACGTCTATGCCAACTTGGACACGACTTGCTGCAAATTTCAAAAAATACATACCATGTGTGTCCAATACACGTGGCAGGCATGTGTCCGACATGACACAGCTTCATGGTAGGAGCATACATACCACATAGATAACAACCATCTAACAGCAACAAACCCTTTCACTCGACGGTTGGGATTAACTGTATGTATGAAAGATAATTTATGGTGCATGCAATTGTAAAACATGCACCGACTCTTGGAATTCTACCTCAGCATCGATTATGTTTATTGTTCACCTTAGCTGATTGAACCAAGAATAATTAGTGAAACACCTAAGCGGCTAAACTATTCTTTGTATCAATTAGTTCACCATAGTTGGTTTCGGGATATAATAAATGTTGGATATTGTACATGTTTTGTGTATAGTTTGATCCACAGAAGTTTAGGTATGGGTAAGTCAGCTCTTTAGTTAATTAGAATGACAAAAACAGTAAGAAATAAGCAATTATCCCAAACTTTTTGGGGTTAGACCATGCAAATAGTTTCTAGACAATCAGTCATCTTTTTAATGAACGGAGAAACCATGGACGCTGGCATGCTTTATTGTTGGAACATCTGTGTTCTAAAAGGTTCCATAAAAAATATTTTAAGCTACACTGAATATACATGTAATAGCAGTGTTTTGGCATATGTTGTATTATTTTTTGGGGAAAAGTTTGTATATTTTCACTTGGATATTATGTTGGTGTCATACTTCACACAGTGCGCAAAAACATGGGCCAAAGTGTACATAGAGATGGGGCAATGGGCAATGGCAGCGCCAGGAATTTTCAATGGTGTGGGCAAAAGATGAAATATTAAATCCATACAAGCGAAAGAAAAAAGGACTAACATAATTTCTCTTTTTCTGTTGTTGTGCGAAGTAATTAAGTTGTGTATATTTTCGCTGGGATATTATGTTGATGTCATTCTTCACACGGTGAACAAAAGCATGGGCCAAAATGTACATGGAGATAGTGCAATGGGCAATGTCAGAGCCACTAATTTTCCAAAGTGTGGGCAAAATATAAATATTACATCCATAAATGAGTAGTAACCATTTCAATTTTTAAAGGAAATATAATATATGCAGACAATGCAAGTGCTACTTTAGGAATGTGGTAAGTGTCATTTTGGTAGGCAGGAGTATCATCTTTTTGCAAAGTACCGTGAAACAAGCAAAAGAAGAAAATGGCTAACATAATTTTTGTTGTGCGAAGTAAATAAATTTTGTATTTCAGGCATTACGAGTTTTGTAAATAAATTTTGTATTAAAGACTCATATTCTTCTTCCTTTTTGTTGTGCGAAGTAACTAAATTTTGTATTTCAGGCCTTACGAGTTTCGTAAATAAATTTGCATTAAATACTCATATTCTTCTTCCTTTTTCCATCTAATTTTATCTATTAGTAGTTTAAAAATAAAAAGAAAAAAAACCAAAAGGAACAATATTGGCTTATTGGGGAAATAGAACTAAACTAAAATGTTGAAGAATGAAGGAGTATTTAGATGCCATCGTATTCTCCTTATATTGCAGATTAATTGAATAATTGAATGGCAATCTATATTACATTTGACAGCCTTTTTTGAATTCTAGGGCTGACTAGGACAAAAGGGTTGATAGAAGCAAGGTTTTAGGTCTTGGTTTCGGTCTCGGTATCGTTCTTTCCAAAATTTAGGTTTCGGTATCGGTATCGCCCGTTTCGGCGGGTTCGGAAGCAAGTTTCGGTTTCGTCCGTATCGCCAGTTTCGGCAGTTTCATTTCGGGTTTCGGTGTCGGTTTCGGATATACTTTAAATATGTATATAATATATAGACATAGTGATGGTTTTGGAGATTCTTAAATCTAAACCTATCAAATACTATTAAATACTTAACAAACTAAATTATTAATCATATACTATCAAATACTACATACTAAATAAATAAACTAAATTTGAGTTCGTAATCATATCAAATACTAAATACCTAAAGCTTGGTACTTAAATACTAAATATTAGAAAAATGAATAGATCCTAACGCTTGCCTTGCGCACCCACCGGTTTATCTTGCGCACAAACCACTTATTTACAAGTTTGCAAAAAAAATCGCTGGGCATTGCTTTGCACATCCACTATTTTGCTTTACGCACATACCACTTATTTACATGGTTGCCACAAAAAATCCGCTTGCCATGTGCACCGACTGTTTTACTCTACGCACATACCACTTATTTATAAGCTTGCCTTTTAAAAACACAGCCTCTGCTGAAAGGCGACTCGGGCCTCTCTTTCTCTCTTTGCTCTTTGTCTCTCTCACGCTAGATGGTCGAGGTGGGGCGGCGAGGCAAGAGGCGTGTTCGACGAGGTAGGAAGCGGGTTCGGCGAGGCGACGACGCGATGCGGTGAGTTCAATTTTTTCATCTTTCTTTTTTCCTTTTTCATCTTTTTCAGCAATTTGTCGTTGGTTTTGACTCTTCTTCGTCTAATTCTTCATTATTTTCAAGTCGAACCCCTAGGGTTTTTTCCTCTCTTTTAACCGAGCTTTCTTTGCAACCTCTTGATTCACGAATTTTTTTGGGTTTTTTAGAGAATTTTTATTTAATTACACATTCTTCTTCCTCCGTCTTCGTCCGATATTGAACGGTACCGGTCTGTTTCGGCCGAAACTGAATGGTATCGGTCAGTATTGGCCGGTATCGGCCGAAACTGAACGGTACCATTCAGTATCGGCCGATACCGAAACTAACCCCTAGTTTCGGTATCGTTACCCACCGATACCGATACGATACGGACGATACGCATGGGTATCGGCCGAAACCTCAAATCTTGGATAGAAGAACGACTGAGATTTAATCTTGAGGAATGAATGGTTGAGATGAGATTTTGTAGAAAGTTTTGGAGGAAAAAACATTTCTCGGGGAATGAAAGTTTCTGGGGAAATGAAAATTTTTGGGGAATGAAAGTTTCTGGGGAAGAAAGTTTCTGGGGAATAGCAGAGTGCAAGCAATTAATACATTTTGGAAAAATTAACTTGCACTTAATGTTGCAGAATGAATGCTGCTGTAGATCGGATGATCTCTTCCTCAACGCGGGGCCCATCGTCTCTTCGACGCATGGGACAACAAGATGAGAATAATTTTCTGCGTCGAAGGCGCCAGCTAAATTTTTTTACGCTAATTTGTTTCGCGCTAAAGGCATCGGGCGCTAAATTTTTTATGTTCTACGTCAAATTTGTTGTTTAGCGCCAAATTTTTTCTTTCGTGTTGAATGCGTCTGCATCGAATTTGTTGTTCCGTGCCGAAGGTGTCCGTGCCGCTAAATATTTTTACACTAATTTGTTGTTCTACACAATTTTGGCTGTGGAAATAATTTTTTGGTGAACAAAAATTCCGCGAGGGAAAATCTTAAATAAACCATGCCCTCGGGCACGTGTTATGACTAGTTTATAATACATTTGATAACTGTTTTTGAATCCTAGGGCTAACTAGGACAAGCTGACTAGGACAAACAGGTTGATACAAGAATAGTTGAGATTTAATCTTGGGAAATCAATGGTTAAGATAAGAGTTTGTGAAAATTTTGGGAGGGAAAGTGTTTGTATTTTAGGGAGAACTTTTTGGAGAAATAAATCTTCATTTAATTTTGTGAAATTCGAGATCTGTGAATTTAAGAGGGGTTGGAAGTTGAACATCCAATCATTTATGTGATTTAATTTACAATATTTATAACAAAGATAAGGAAAAGTTATATTATCAATGAATTATATGTTACCTGTTCAAATCATCCTTATCTAGGCAGCGCCCACGTCAAAGGCAACCGCTTAATTTTTTTACGCTAATTTGTTGTTCCGCGTTGAAGGCGCTGCTAAATTGTTTTACGCTAATTTGTTCTGCGCCAAATTTGTTGTTCCATGTCGAAGGCACGTACACCGAATTTGTTGTTCTACGTCGAAGGTGCCCATGCTGCTAAATATTTTTATGCGAATTTATTGTTCTTTTAAATTTTGGCTGTGGAAATAATTTTTTGGGAACAAAGAATTTGCGGGGGGAAATTTCAAGTGTTTTGGCTGTGGAAATAATTTTTTGGGAACAAAGAATTTGCGGGGGGAAATTTCAAGTGTTTTGGCTGTGGAAATAATTTTTTGGGAACAAAGAATTTGCGGGGGGAAATTTCAAGTGAACCATGCCCGCGGGCACGGGTTATGACTAGTAAATGTCTATTAGATGCCCAATTTGTCATCTGGATTCTTCTTTGTATGAATATTCCTGAGGTACGCCTTTTCTTCGTCTATAGCGACCAGAAAAGACTCACTTCAATTTGTTTTGTCTTTGAGCTGAATGCTAGGTTCCATGTTAAATGAATTGTTCTTTGACTATGACAATTAACTATCACACTATCAAACTCTATCCCCAAATCACATAACATTTCTTCAAATAGAGTGCTTCTTGTGTTGCCTCCACTGCAGCAATCAACTCAACCTCTGTAGTCGATAAAGCCACTCCAGATTGTAACTTTGATTTTCAGCTAATGGCTCCATCACCTAATCTAAATACATAGCTTGAATTTGACTTTTTTCTATCGTTGTCACCCGCAAAATCTGAGTAACAAAATCCTCTTAACTCGTAACCCATCCCAACTTTATCTCAAACCATGTCTTGAAGTGCCTTTCAAGTAACATAGTATCCACTTCATGGCTTGCCAATGCTATTTTCCCAGATTAGACATATATCTACGCACAACTCCAATCGCATAAGCTATATCCGGTCTCGTACACACCATGTCATATATTAAACTAATAACAACATTAGCATATGAAACTTTAGCCATGTAAGCTTCATCGACTTCTTTTACCAGTGACATATTTTTCAAAAGTAAAACATGCATAACCATGTGTGTAGAAACTAGCTTTTCATTATCCATACCTAACCTAACCAATACATTATCACTGTACTTCTTTTGTGTAAATATTAACTTACACTGTTTTTTATTCCAGATAATTTCCATACATAAGATTTTCTTTGCTGCTTCAAGATCTTTCATGTCAAACTCTTCATTCAGTTTTAACTTCAAGTTTCACACATCTACCACATTCTTGGAAGCTACCAACATATCATCCACGTACAAGCGCAATTGTACATAATCATCATTTTCCATCTTCTTGAAATAAACACATGCATTCTTGATGTTCATGTTGAACTCATTGTCAAGCATGAACCTATCAAATCTCTTGTACCATTGTCTCGATGATTGCTTTAATTCATACATTGATTTGTTTAATTTTGCTTACCTATAATCATAAATCTCTCTGGCTGCTTCATGTAGATTTCTTCCTCCAAATCACCAAGCAAGAAGGATGTCTTCACATCAAGTTGCTCTAACTCCATGTTGTACATCGTAACCATAGTTAGTAATATCTGAATTGAAGTATGTTGAACCACTGGTGTGATGATCTTATTGTACTCCTCTCTCTTCTTTTGTGAAAATTCCTTCGATTCCAACCGAGCTTTGTACCTCTTTCCATTCTTCGCTTTAAATACCCATTTGCATCCAATAGCTGATTTTTCCTTTGGAAATAGAACTTACTCCCATGTCCCATTCCTATACAAGGACTCTATTTCTTCTTCCATGGCACACATCCACTTAGAACTTACATATGTATTCATAGCTTCTTCAAAGTTTATTTGATTGTCGAACACAACATTTACACATCAAATCTCAAATTGGCAAAATCATCGTAACCATAGTAGATTGGAGGTTTTATAGTGCGACGACCCACTCTGCTAGCAATTGAATCAACGATAGTTCTAGTACTCACCTCGACTGGAACTCTCACGGTTGCTTTTGCTATTGCTTCTGACAGTATCTGAATCTGGTAAACTATTAATAGAATCAGTCTCAATTATCACCTGCTTGCCAACACTTTGCTCAAACTAGTGAGAAGGAATCACATGCTCCCCTTTCAATGGCTGACTCATCAAAAGTAACATCTACTCACCAATATCTTCTTTTCTTCCGGGCACCAAACTCTATAACCATTCACACCATCTAGATAAACCAGCATTACACATTTTCTTGCTCTCGGCTCAGGCTTGTCCTTCTATTCATGCGCATACACCGAGCAACCAAAAATCCAAAGATAATCTAGGCAACTATGCTACCCATGCTACCCATTCCACACTTCTAGAATTTTACCATCAATGGATGTGATGGAGTTCTGTTGATCAAGTGAGTAGCAGTTGAAATTGCCTCATCCGAAGATCACTTTGACATATCAAATGAAATCCTCAAGCATCTTGCCTTCTCCAATAAAGTTCGATTCATCTTATCCGATATCCTATTAGATTGTGGATCACCTGGTGTAGTAAAGTACCTTCGAATCCTGTACTGACGTAATCAGAGAATTCTTGAGACATACTCCATTATCAGACCTCAACACCTTTAAATTTCTTCATGTCTCATTTCTACTATGGCCTTCCAAATCTTAAACTTTTCAAGCACATCGATTTGGATTTTATTAATACACCTATAACTTTATAGGAAAATCATGAATAAAGGATACAAAGTATCTGGCACCCCCTAGTGACTTAACTGGTGCGGGACCCCAAATATCAGTATGCATATACTCAAGGATACCTTTTGTGTCATGCTTTCCTTTACCAAATATCACCTTTGTTTGTTTTTCAAGAACACACTCATAAAATTCCAGTTTCTAGGGATGATAATGGGCATGTCCAAAGCCGGTTTGGGCCTCCATTTGGGCATGCCTTCTACAAACCCTTCATAAAAGAATATGTAAGAAAGATGCCTTTTACCATCTTTCTTACATATTCTTTAATGAAGGGTTTGTCGAGGGCATGTCCAAATGGAGGCCCAAACGAGCTTTGGGCATGCCCATTATCATCCCTACCAGCTTCTCGAAGTTCATGCCTTTAATTAGATTCAGCTTTTTAAAAGTTTCTAAGCTTTTCTTTTCGACATGCCCAAGCCTAAGATGCCATAAGCGGGTCGAATCCGTATCATGTGACACTGGAATCACATGTGATAATTGCCCCTTGAGTAAGTATAGGTTCCCAACCTTTGCTCCTTTCATCACAATTATCAACCCTTTAGAGACCCTCATTGCCTCCTGTTCAATAATAACTTTGCAACCTAAAGAATCAAATGCACCCAAAGATAATAAGGATTTCCTCAAAATCGAAACATGCATTACTTTCATGAGTGTGCGAATCACACCATCCAACATGTTAATCCGTACGCTATCAATGTCAACTACTCAGCACACAACATCATTTCCCATAAGAATTGAACCTCATTCGTTGCTATCATATGTAGTGATGCAACTCCCATCTGACATTATATGAAAGGATGCACTGGAATTCATAATTCATACATGATTCCTACACTCTGATGAGCAAGCAGTCAATACATCAAACTCACCATATCCACTCTCGTCCATCTTAGCTACTATAACTGATGAAGAAGCTTGCATCTCCGTTTTATCCTTCTTCTCTCTCTTTATTCATTCTTCCAGTGGCCGATTTTCTTGCAATCAAAACATGTCATATTTCTAGGCTTCGACTGTAACCTCCACTTGTTTGATGGCGTCCTGTTATTAGAACACCTACTGGCATTGTTTTTACCTCTTCTATCATCTCTTCCTTTCTCACATTGAGCAAACAGTCCTTGACTATCTGACTTTCCATTCACCAACCCCTATCATCCGGATTCATAACTTCTCACTATGAAGGCCTGTCATGACATCCTTACTACTCAATGTGTCATGACTATAAATCATGGTGTTAACAAATAGTGTATACCTATCTGTCAATGATAGAAGTAGGATCATTATCTCATATTCTTCCTCTATCTTTAACCCAACCGCCCTCATCTTCATCACAAGCTCATTGACGGTATCTAAGTGATCATTCAATGAAGTACCATCCATGAAGAATTTGTTCTGTACAATTAACATGTTGATGAGTAATTTCTTTAAATAAAACTTTTCAAGCTTCTCCCATAAGCTTGTTATCGTTGTCTATATAACCTCATCTAACAAGTTTAATTGAATAGTCGTCATGGCCGAATCTTTAGTATCATAAACAACTCGATGTACATGATCCTTTCTCAATATAGCCTTCGTCTTATACTGTCATATTTCAAAATTTCCTTTTCCAGTGAATTTCTCAATTTTGTATTGTGAACTTCCAATTGTCACATAGGATCCACTCATATATGAATCTAAACACATTGCCCCTTCGGTTGTATTGTTTCTGGAAGAACTTTTTGCCATCACCTTTCAATTCTAATCACCAAATCTTTAATACCAGTTGTTGAAATTGAGATGAGAAACCAAATAAACACCTCACACAAGATCATGAATTAATAATTAAGGCTAATTCGATTTTTCTTAATTATTTCACACAAGATCGTGAATTAATAATTAAATCTTTTTCTTAATTAATTGCTTTAATCTGTAATAAATTAAAGATTTGATTAATTCCTTCAACGTTGCTTTAGTCTTTTCGATTTTTTGAAATTTTTTCAGAATTTTTGTGTGATTTTAAGAAGAAGAAAAAGTGGGTTGTTGGTATGGTTTTAAGAAGAAAAAGAGAAGAGTGGGTAGAGGGCCGGGGAAGGAAGGGGACGGGGAAATATTCATATCTCAGTCTCCATAAATCTTCCTCTCTCATTCTCGATTCTTTGTCATCATTGAAAGAGGAAAGGGAACGAAGAGGAAGAAGGAAGAAGAACTGTGCATGGGCAAAATTGTCGTTCGCCATTCATGAAAATTGATGAAAATGTACCAAGATAAGCGACATAAAATCATATGGTATTTACGTAAAAGAGCCCCAAATGTTGAGGGTATTATAATGTAACCCCAAATGTTGAGGGTATTATAATGTATTATGCCCAAATAGAATACTTAGGCATGTTCGTATGGTGTTTTATAGAGTGGCTATAGAGTATGAGGAAATTTAGGGGATTATTTTAGATTGTTTTAAATCAAGATGGACCTCAAAAAGATAGGTTGCGATGAAGGAGTTGGCATAGCTTGACTATAGATTGTCGGTAGAGGATACGAGCGAGGTAATAGGCTGACGACTGGCAAAGGGGTCCGCAAGAAGGTGGTGCAATTACCTAAACATAAAGCTCTTGGCTCAAACATACTTGCGGCTTCTTTTTTAAGGGTGGCATGGAATTGTAGGGGAGGATGTGATTGATGTAGTATTGGAGGTTTTCTCGGTAGGGGTTATGCTTTCTAAGTGGAATGCTACATGTGTGGTTTTAATTCCGAAACCTTACCAAAGTAGAACATTCCAGGCCAATCAGCACGTGCTTCTCACTTCATAATATAGTTGTGATGATAGTTGTGATGATTCTGGTGAATTGTTTAAAGGAGTTTATTGCTAACTATATGTCTGAAGAGTAGTATACCTATGTTCCAGGGATGATAATCTCCCCGATAATATTTTGATTTCTTAAGAGCTTGTCCATTAATTACAAATGACTGCTAACACCTTCAACCTGAAGGTGTGGTGATTATTAAGTTAGATATGATGCATGCTTATAATATTTTGAAGCTCAATATGAATCAAAAAACAGGTGGAGAGAGATGATCTCCTCTCACCTCCGTTATTTATATACATAGATAAACTAATGGGTCAGGTATGTATATACTCAATACCCAATATTGAATCGTACTCTAAATACTCTTTACACCCTCTCAAGTTGGAGCATATATATCAACCTTGCCTAGCTTGTTACATAAAATAAAAAATTATTTAGCAATCAAAGACTTTGTAAGAATATCAGCTAACTGTGTATGTGAAGGAGTGTAAGGATTGATTATCCACTTATCCATAGCATCTCAGATGAAATAACAATCAACATTTATATGTTTAGTTCTATCATGAAATGCATGATTATTCACAATTAAGATTGAAGCCTGATTGTCACAAAATTGGGTATATACTTCTGATCCAGAAAGACTAACTCCCACAAGAGATTTTTCAGCCATATCATCTCACCCGTGTTATAATATAATACTTTGCTTAGCAATAGAACATGATACAACTGCCTATTTCTTATTTATTCAAGTGATTAAATTTTCCTTAGTATACGTAAGTAGCCAGTAGTAAATTTTTGATCCCTTTTATTACCGACATAATTAAAATCTAAAACAGCTTCAACCTTCAGATAACTATCTATATTACATTTGACAACTGTTTTTGAATCCTAGGGCTGACAGCACAAGCTGACTAGGACAAACAGGTTGATAGAAACACGGCTTAGATTTAATCTTGAAGAATGAATGGTTGAGATAAGATTTTGTGGAAAGTTTTGAAGGGAAAAACATTTCTAGGAAATGAAAGTTTCTGTGGGAAATGAAACTTTTTGGAGAATGAAAGTTTAGTATACGTAAGTAGCCAGTAGTAAATTTTTGATCCCTTTTATTACCGACATAATTAAAATCTAAAACAGCTTCAACCTTCAGATAACTATCTATATTACATTTGACAACTGTTTTTGAATCCTAGGGCTGACAGCACAAGCTGACTAGGACAAACAGGTTGATAGAAACACGGCTTAGATTTAATCTTGAAGAATGAATGGTTGAGATAAGATTTTGTGGAAAGTTTTGAAGGGAAAAACATTTCTAGGAAATGAAAGTTTCTGTGGGAAATGAAACTTTTTGGAGAATGAAAGTTTCTAGGGAATAGCAGAATGCACGCAATTAATGCATTCGGGGAAAAAACTTTAACTTGCACTTAATTCTGCAGATCGAATGTTGCTGTAGATCTCTCCCTCAACGCGGGGCCCATTGCCTCTTCGACGCATGGGGCAACAAGATGAGAATAATTTCGCGCGCCGAAGGCACTTGCAAATTTTTTTACACTAATTTGTTTTTCCGCCCCAAAGCGCCCGTGTCGAATTTGGTGTTCCGCACCGAAGGCACGAGCTAACTTTTTTTACGCTAATTTGTCGTTCTGCGCCGAAGGCGACCGCGCCGAATTTGTTGTTTTGCGCCGAAGGCGCCTGCTAAATTTTTTTACGCTAATTTGTTCTGCACTGAAGGCGACGTGCCGCTAAATATTTTTACGCTAATTTGGTATTCCGCGCAATTTTGGCTATGGAAATAATTATTTGGGAAACAACAATTTTCGTGGTGGGAAATCTTAAACGACGCACGGGTTATGACTAGTTCTTTTTATATTACTGACCTTTCTCTGGTGACTATATCATGTAAGCTAAAATCCACAATGCAGCCTGTCAGTAAACCTCCTTTATCTTATGCATGAAGTGGCTCGTCAACTTCACGACATATGTAAATTCACGACATATGTAAAATCTGGCCTGATCATTGTAAGCTAAATAGGTCGACCAACCAACTACATATAGCAAGCAACATCTGCAAAATATGATTTAGACTCATCCCATATCATTGTATCTGTCTTTATAGGAGTACTTGATAGTTTGCAACCAATCATCCATATCTCCTGCAATAAATCAAGATCATGTTTTCATTGGAAATAAGACACTCGGTGCTTATTAGGAGCAATCTATATTCCTAGAAAGTATCTCGATCGTCCCATATCTTTGGTAACAAAATATGGTTTGAGATGTTTCTTTATCTTTTCTATACATTTAACCTCCCTAACGGCCAGAAGAATATAATCCACATATTCGGCTAAAATCACTAACCAAGAAGAAGAATATCGAAAGAACACGGAATGATCAGAATAACATTTTTAAAACTTGATATCCATAACCACCATATTGAACTGGTCAAACTATGCGCGGAATTCTGCTTTAGGTCATAGATCGTCTTTTTTAAGTTTGCACACAACATTTTTTCAGTGAGCAACATATCCCAAAGATTGCTCCGTACACACCTACTCTGAGAAATCACCATATATAAATGCATTTTTTTTCAGGTTGAAATATATTCTATTGTTGGTTATATTAATGAAAAACAAAACTCCAAATAGAGTGTAGCCGAGCTACAAGAGAATGTTTCTAAGTAATCAATGTCATATGTCTGGTTTAACTATTGACTACGAGTCAAGCCTTATCCGTATCAACTGATCCATCTGAGGAAATAACTCTGCCTAATAATCAATGTCATATGTCATAAATAAACATGCCTAATAATTTAGGATGATAAAGGAAACAAGTCTGCCTCATGAAATAACAAATGATAAGGAATTCTATCAGTAAGAACATTGGAGTCATACGATTAATAAGATGACAAGTAGTTAAAACAACATTACCTAAAAAAAATTTGAGACATTTATATGTAAAATAAGTGTTTTTACAGCCTTTAAATAGATACATGTTTTTAATAGATGCATGTTTTTACGCTCTATTATCCTATTTTATTTTATTTTATTTTATTTTATTTTATTTTTTTTTTTTTGGGGGGGGGGGGGCGTGTTGGGGGTGTGCGCGTGCATGAAGATTGATTAAAAATTCCAAAGTCCAATATAAAAGATGCAACTACTTACTTAAATATTCATCTGCATTAACACTTTGTATAATTTTAACTGAAATGCCATACTGAATTTTAATTTAGCATAAATACTCTTTAAAATAGCAAACATTTCGGACCAGTTTTTCATTTTTCATTAAGTAAACCAGATTATGTGTGAAAAATTATCCTTAAATATGATAAAATGATTAAATCTAAATCTAGTCTTGACACGACAATGTCCTCGTATATCTGAATGGATTAGATCAAGAAGGTTTCTGAGCGTATTTATTGATTTGTGGTTCGTAAGAAACTTGATGGTATTTTTCTAAATAATAAAACGCACACCCTAGACTAGACAAATTATAAATTTTAGGAGGTAAAATTTTTAAATTTGGAAGACCCGGATGACATAATCGGTAAAATATGATGAATGAAGAAGTAATGCTAGAGCAAGCTACCGATCCAATTTCCGCATTCAAGTGATATAGACATTCAGCCTCATGTCATGTGACGATAGTTCTTTTTGTTTCATTCTCCTAGAGTACATAATGATTAGAAAGACTATTATGGAGCAGTTTAAAGATCATGACAATTGATTAATGAAAAGCGGATTAGATGAAAATTTACATAGATAAAATGGATGTCAAAGGTAAGGAAGAAGTACCATTGATAGAGCCAATATATATAACAGTAAATGTGATACCATCTGCTAATGTCAATGTGTCTCCATGTAGATGGATAAAAGAGGATAATATGCTTGACTTACCAGTCTTATGGTCTTCATCAGCTAAGTTAAAGAACTTGATATACAAGTGCGGGCAATCAGGTTACCTGAGCTGATTAAAATCGTAGTGGTAGAGATGAATGTAATTGAGCTTCTCGATACTTTTAAAACATCTGGTGCTAGCTTCACTTATCTTGAACTACACCTCCGACTTTGAATCCGTCATCTTAGAACCTCCCTACTCCTCCCAAGTGATAAAAACTAACCAAATACTAAAGAATGCCAAGCTCTCAAAGATCAGAAATCATCAAATGTCAAACTAACCAAATATTAATAATAATCAAACATCAAACTCCCGAACACCAAAAATCGCTAGATGCCAATCTAACTAAACGCTAAACAATAAGTTTTAACAATCAACCAAATGCCAAACAACCAAATATTCAATTGACAAACACACAAACCAACAACTAACACTAAATCCCCTAAAACATAAATTTTACAATCAACACGAAGCATCATCCCCATAAACTCCTTACTACATACAGAAGAACAAAACGAAAATAAAGCCTATCATTTTTTACTGCATGTTTTTTCAGTTTAAATGACTAATTTAAGCATGGTTTCAAAGTTGAAACAGAAAGGAAACAACAACAATCGAAGTAGAAGGAGATGGAGGCATCTTAGAATATAAATAAGAGGAAAATTTGTCGGAGAAGCGCCATCTCGAGGGTTCCGACCAACTATGGCCTTGTCGTCATCGATTCAAGCCAAAGATGGCCGCACCGACATCGACTCATGGTTGTCATCAGGATATCAAGCTATGAGGAGTTTTGACGGTGTTATGGCAGCATTTATAAGGATGAATCTAGGTAGAATTGATCTTGTTAGCATCGATACTAACGGATTTGGCATGGATTAATTTTGCCATTAATTTTACCATCATCGTGGCAACATTGACATCAAGGAGTCACACCAAAACTAACCCCGTCGATGTTTGTGTCAACAGATTTGGCCTGAATTAACTTCGCTAGTATTTTGAGATCAGTATCTTAAGAGATTGATCTGGCGGTTTGATGTGAGGAGGAAGGCCATGACACTTGTCCAACATAATGTTAGGGTGGACTTTGGTTGTACCCAGAGGATGAGGAGATGAATGGATTGTGATGGTTGCGGTTAATTACAATAGAGACGATGAATATATTATTGACGAAGCTGATGGTAATGTTGGGTTGGTAATGTTGGTAATGAAGTTGGGAGGCACACGGGGTATGAACATTGCTCCTTTTGGAATTTTAGGGTTTTTTAAAATCTGATATCTCTTTTGATTTTTTTTTCAAAATCTAAAACTGAGGGAAATTGGCGGATATTGTTAGGGTTTAGGCCAAATTGTTCATCGAAGAGGGAGGAGGTGAGATTAGGGTTAGGATGAGGCTAATCTAGTTTAGGGTTAACCTAATCTTGGGTTATGGCTCAACTAATCTAAGGTTAAGGTTCTGATATTTTAGAGAGAATTTTAAAAGGAAGTTAAAGGAGAGTTAGTTTTCCTCTCCCTAAACTATTATTTATAGTATTATATTGGTAGTTTTACATAAAACCGCTTTATCCCTTTTTACATAAAACACCTTGCATATTTTCTCAATAAACAGCATTGCCAGGATGTGCCCACTCGATAAACGACTGCTTAGTACTTGCTGATCAATTGGCACCATATTACCACTGAGAAACTTGCTAGAAGGTCCAGTAGCCAACTGCCCTACAACCCATATGCACGGTGAAGTGCTGTAAGTGGCCAGCTAGTATAAGTGAGACCTTTGACAACTATTCGAAGGCATACTCAACAACAACAACAACAACAAAACATCACTGATATGGACAGGCCAGTTTTGGAGCACGCTTATTTAAATTTTCACAGAGCATTTGATAAAGTTCAGCAAAAGACCATACCACATGTGTGTGCGTGCAACAGTCATGTGTTATTCAGATGCACTCATTATATTCTTGAATAGTCTCTTTGTCAAAGTTCATAGGCCATATTATTTGGGCTAATTTTTGAAAAAAACTACCTTTATGTTTCACTGTTTCTCCAAAATACGAACTTTAAAATGACAAAAAAGTTCTGAACTCTGCTTTTTCCAAAGTAGTCTAAATCGTTACAAGATTGATGTATTTTTATGCAATATTATTCAAAGATTGACGTGATTTTTTTAGAGTTACCAAATGTTAATGGAAGTAATTTGAGCCTGAATGGAAAGATTGAGATAGTTTTCTATTAACGAAATTCGAGATACTAATTTATGAAAAGTATTTTTGTTATTTTCAAAGTTGAGGGTATTTTTTTGGGAAAATAGTGAAACATAAAGGCAGTTTTTTGAAAATTGGCCTACTATGTAACCACAACATGTTCCGGTCATTAATGCTTGAAGAATTGGTATACTGAAATTAATGTCCTGCTTTTAAGAATATAATGTTTACTCTGTAGCTTGTCAGGTTTGTTTCAAATTAAATACTTGTGGGCATTGTACATTCATGATATTTAATTTCTTCTATTGTATTATCTATTTTATTATGCAATCGTCCCAACTTTATATGCTTACGTTTTGTTTTCACCAGCACACTGCGCTGCCTGATCTTGATGACTGCACATCATTTTTTGGCGTTTATGATGGCCATGGAGGTGAGTTCAGGTTATGCGTCCCTTTCTTTTAATCCACCTACAATTTTGGCAGATTTTTTGTTAAGTACGTTTAATTTTCTCTCTCAAGCTTAGTTTGTAGATTGATTCTCATCCTACTCCTAAGTTATTTGACGTCGATTGGGCATTGCATAATCCATCCGTTGCCTTATATTGTGATTTCTTTTATCTTTTTCATGATGTGATCAATATATGCTGACTGGATTCTTCTGACTTCAAAAATTAGAAATTGGATATGCTTTTTTGTGCATATGTTGTCCAATATGTGAATCAGAGGATTCTTTTAGCCAGTCATTTGTTTACCTCAAAATATTAATGTCACCCTACAAAAGAATGTATGTTCTTTCGTTAGATTCAGTCTGATGTAAATATCATCTGAGTTTAAATTACTATGTGACTATGTCCAATAGCCACATTCTTTATACACAACATAGTAACTTGATGAATTAGGTTGAGCAGAGAAATATAGATATGGTGCCATTCTCTTTGGAATTTATCTTGTATATATCTTATGTACAGTCGCTTTTGATTTACTCCTTGTCCATGATATTAATATTCTTCACTTCTAACACTACAAGGCAGATGGTACTGACACTAGTGCCACAAATGCCTCATCTAAGTAGAAGGATACAAGTAACATTCGATACCAGTGTTTGAAAGGTTTCAACATGGCCTTATTTATACATGGTATTGGTTTTGTCTACTTCTTTTCCTTCAAGATTGATTGTTTGAATAGCTGAAGTCTCCCTTTTGATTACCACCATACCGACATCAACACTATCTTGTCTTGACCTGTGGGCTTGTTAAATCTGAATTCATGAGGTAATTTTGCATGATTACTTGCATGTTATTATATCTGCACATATGCTCAATGCACATTGCTGAAATTGTATCTTGGTGGCGGTTGATTATAACATGATATATTGCGAAACATATGGCCGTTTTCCTAATGTTTTAACTTTGTCAATGGTTGAAACTATCATGCATACCACCTATCTATCTACTTGAAACTGCACCATTTAATTTTTAAGCATATAATGTCATGAAATGACTTGATTACCTCAAAACAAGTCAATTTTGAAAGTAAATGGTGTTTGGTATGTGAATGAGTTGTCACCTTAGTGTTGAGAAGATGAACCTGCCATTTACAAAAAGGAAACTGATGTGCATATTTTTAAAATGTATATGCTGTGGTCCACTCAATGATGTTCATACATTGTGAATTGAAGGGGCATTGGGATTAATGATATACCTGTTGTGAGTGTTATAGGAAAAGTAGTAGCCAAGTTCTGTGCAAAATACTTGCACACACAGGTGCTCAAGAATGAAGCTTATTCAGCCGGTGATTTATGTGCTTCTATTCAGAAATCATTCTTCAGGTATTTCAGTTTTCTTATTGTATTTTTTGATACTGGTCTCTTAGCTATATTTTAGTATATTGAATCAATGATGCGCACCTGGCTTTATCTGCATCAAAGGTGAATCATATTTTTTTTGAAATTAAGATGCAAATCTAGTGGTATGATACTGTTTTTGCTTCAGAATGGATGAGATGATGCGTGGACAGAGAGGATGGAGAGAGCTAGCTGTATTAGGAGATAAGATAAACAAGTTCACAGGCATGATAGAAGGCTTAATATGGTCTCCAAGAAGTTCAGACTCCAGTGACCAACAAGATGACTGGGCATTTGAGGAGGTATGTTATGTAGAAATCCGCAAAATCTGCTTATTTAAACCTGCTGCATGACATATCTTTGAATGAACTATATGAATAGTTATTGTGAGCAATGTTATGCACATGTCATTGTTTGGAAAACGTACAGCTAGGCATCAGATTCTGTCAATTGATGCATCGATATCTAGAGTTACTGAAACCTTATGTGCCTTATTTCAGCAATCAAGAAACAAGTAATAAGTAGCGAGTCTGCTATCAAGCCGGGTTTTAGTTTCTCAATGTCCATTTTGGAATGGTTCTTTTATTCTTCTACTACCTGCCAAACACCCTTAATTTTACTCTGTATGAATTGTTTGCCTCTTACACAAAACTTTGGTCATGAGTTATTCTAAAGAAATCAGGAATTTCTCAGTACCAAATTTGTTTCTCTCTTCTTAATTCCAAATATTCTAATATCCAAAAGCACACCCAAATGCTAACGGACATAAGATGTCATTATACTCGATATGGTGTTATGCCTTGGAGGCATAAACTGCTATAAGCAAATAATTAATTAAGATTATTCAAGTTTCCGAGACATGGTTCTGCTATATTTTGCATTCTGATAGTTCCCAGGATTTACAGTGACTGTCATGCTATGGACACTGATCCAAGTGATCTATAGTTCAACCATGAAAGGGGGGACAGTAGATGGTCATGCGATTTTACAGCAGTATACTATAATGGGTCCTCAATTTTGAGGAAACTTTGTTTAATTCAGTCTTTGTGACCAGGGACCCCATTCTGATTTTACTGGACCAACATCTGGAAGCACAGCTTGTGTGGCAGTCATCAGAAACAATCAGCTTATTGTTGCAAATGCGGGTGATTCTCGATGTGTAATTTCAAGGAAGGGTCAGGTATGCTACTCTGGTGTAGTTACAAATCGTTAACATACACCTGAAATTTTATGTACCAATCTTGATATTTTCTTGTAGGCATACAATTTGTCGAGGGATCATAAGCCTGAACTTGAGGCTGAGAGAGAGAGGATTCTGAAAGCAGGAGGTTTTATCCATGCTGGTCGAGTAAATGGAAGCTTGAACCTTTCAAGAGCGATAGGTAATCATATGCCACTTTCCAGAAACTAAGTTAATTGCATGCAGAATGTATTGCAATCATACCGTATTTGTGTTACAGGAGACATGGAATTCAAGCAGAACAAATTTTTGCCTGCTGAAAAGCAAATTGTTACTGCCAATCCAGACATAAACACGGTAACCATGTTGTATGCTCTTTTATCATGTTTAATCTATTAAGCTACAAATTAATATTAAACCTGCTTTGTTCACCAACATGTTCTCGAAAGAGATGATCGTTGGCTCATATGCTTACTTTTCTGTATTAGGTGGAAATATGTGAGGATGATGAATTTATTGTTTTAGCGTGTGATGGCATATGGTGAGGCTTTCTATGCTGTTATAATTATTTTCATGTTAGATGCCATCCTAAGTTACGACTACTGAGTTCATATATCTCTTCTGATTTTTGGGAAATGGATGAAAGGAAATCCCTTATTCTTGCTACATTTATAATTTCCTTGGTCGGTACATATTATCTGCTTATTGATCAGAAATCCTGTGTAGACAGTGATATATCTTCATGTGTTGATACTGTTTCCAACATTAAGAGAGAAGATATTATAATCCATGCATCTTGCATGACATCAATTATCCTGATTTACAATTGTTTCAACAGTTAAAGAAGAAATGATAGTATCCTGAGCTATTATTTTATATCAAGTTACCAGTCTTGTGTCCTGAATATCAATACTCAGTTTGTTTCTTATCTCATATAATTAGGGATGAGAATGGGCCAATCCAAAGCCCGATTGTGCTTCCAATTGGGCATGCCACATCATCATCCCTACCAATCCCTCACTAATTCTTCTAAAATTAGTGAAGGATTGGTAGGGATGATGATGTGGCATGCCCAATTGAAAGCCCAATCGGGCTTTGGGCATGCCCATTCTCATCCCTACTTATAATTTTGAAATATTAATTTGTATCATCATACTTCTCTGCTATGCAGTAATATGATTTTGTTCTTCTCTTGTTTAAGAAGTTGTGATATGCTTGTTTCTTGTCTATATGCTTACTTCTCTTAGATCTGTTTTCTATTGAAACTAAATCATAGTCTCCATTTAATAAAAAAGGATAAAGATATGTTATAATAATGATTAAAAATAAATTGCATAACATCAATGCATGATACTAGAATTTGTGTACAATGTTGACTCAAGATTGTATACCTCACGGATATTGAGTATCCAGAATTAGGAGTGACAATTGGGGGGTGTCTGTTCGGATTCGGGCATAACCACACACACACACCCACCCCCCCACCGCCCCCCCCCCCCCCCCCCCCCCCCCCCCGCCCTCTCCCCCACCAAAAAAAACGAACCCAAACAATATAATAGAGTGTGAAACAGCAGGACAGAAAAAATTATGTACTGTTGATATTTAATTGTAGTCTACTTAAAACCAGATGAAAATGAAAGAGTGAAAAGGTCATGCTTTCGGGGATGTACATACTGATCTTTGATGTATGCCAACTAAGATATATTTCATGGTGCTTTGTGATAAAGAGATTCTATTTTGCAAGCTGTCTTTCCTTTGTACTCGTTTTTGTTTCATTCATTATTAACTCTTCAAATGAAAGAACCATGGTGCCAATCTTTTTTAGATGGAAAAAATTTATGATATTACTTGTGGTAGTGTTGATGAGGACGATGACGATGACGATAGCCGCCTTGATTAGTAATGTTTTTGCAGGCTACCAGCAGAAAAAAGCTGCTATTAGTTGTTAGTGGCCACCCAAAAAAAACAGTTTTCTTTTGTTAAAGATTTCCGACCATTTTTAATTCTTTTTTGAAATCATTGGTACCATAAGATAAAAGTTACAAATCATTGTTTCAATAAAGCATGGACTGTAACAATGTGATTGATGGTTTTCTTGTTCTATCCCTTGAAATACCTAGACAGTGGTGACTAGTAAGTGTGGAACTGGTGAGCCTTACGCCATAGAAAACTCTATATGCAAATCTTGTCATGTGTGAAAAAGTTATTGAATGCCCTTAAAATACATTGTTCGCATATGAATGGCAGATGCTTGCAGTTACTTGTAAATCTGCATGAGGAATTGAGATTCAGGGATTTTCTTAATTGTTACCACGCTCTAGCGTTCTTATTTTATAAGTTCATTTTTCAATTTTTGAAACTTCTTTTGACGGTTGCTATGGTTTGTTAGGGACTGCATGTCAAGCCAGCAACTTGTGGATTTTATTCGTGAACACATAAACACTGTAAGTAATTCGGTTCTTATAACAGTTAATATTGTCTCTCATCACCAGATTACAAAAAGCAAAGATAACTATGAGGTTTGTCAAGCACATAAATTGACCACTTTGAGCTCGAAGAATGAACTCAAAAACATGCACGGTCTTGTTATGATAATTATCTTGTTAAGCGCTCCAATATGGCATCTATCTTATAATTTGTGCACGCTGTATTCTTATATTCAATATTATCTTGTTTCTTCTTTCTCTTTGCTTTTCTTGAAGAAATGGATCAAAGAATTAATTGATGGGCAGTACTTAACTGTCAAGAGATGGTCCCTACTATTCAAAACTGGCTTAAGAGATTGTCCCTACCATTAAAAACTAGCTTTTGAATCCTTTCTCACATCTCTAATTCACGATTTGTCAGCATCTCCTGGTGATCATATAGGACAGACATGAGCATACACATTCTCATGCCGGTTATCAGTTCTTTGCTTCACATGCTCATGCAGTTTGTGCCTCTTCATCAGCTTTGTTCTTCAGCTGATGAAAAAAGGATTTAAAGCAGTAGAGCAAGATATCGTAATTGTTAAAGCAGTAGAGCAAGATATCGTAATTGTTAATTTAACCGACTGAGGTGGAGCTCATCAAAGCTGAGTGGAAAGGAAGGATTTATTTATTTATTTGAAGATAGAAGGATTTATTTTGCTAACGCCAAAATTTGGAATGGATGGTTCTAGTTGTCTTCAGCTGAGCTGTTAAAGTCCTAACCTTCTTGTTGCTTACTCATTTGTTAGCTTATTCGATGTTCTCACCTTTGCTGTGTTCATCTTGTTATCCAGCCCTCTTTACGTCCAAACATTTGGAATCATGCAATTTCTCCATTTCATTCACCTATATCCATCTACATTTGGTGTCTCTCTAATTTCTTTGATGTGTTGGATCCTCCCTGTATCTCAACATTTTGAATCCTTTGGTTGTATGCATTACATGCATGCCCCATACCCGCTTACCCACAACGATACAAACAGAGTCGGTTGAGAGTTGAACTATTGTATTTTTCTACATTAGTAACATATGCATGCAGCACTTGCTATTAGTCGTACGAGATTATGAGCTGCACTAAACTACTTGCATGCTTTGGTAAAGCAACATGCACATGAATGCCGGCATGCTCATCCATATGCAAATGCATGCCCTACATTAACCTATTAGATCATAAACTGCATGGACATATTTACAGGTGTCAGCATGTGCACACAAAAATATCAGCTTTAATCAAGCTGAATGGAAGAAGTTTATGTAAGCATACGAAAAAAAGTTGGGATAAAAAGCTCCATCATTGTTGCATTAGTATGTGCACACGCACACACAAATGTACAGAATCACACGCACAAGCACACACGCACAAGCACAACAGTTCAATCAGTAATGGGTGCATTTATGTATCTACATACATCACCATAGTTTCTCATCTGGCATCACACACAAATTCCAGGAGGCCTGTCTCTCTGCCGTGTGCGAGAGAGTACTTGACAGGTGTTTGGCACCCTCGACGGTTGGTGGAGAGGGATGTGATAACATGACCATGATCCTGGTGCAGTTTAAGAAACCCATCAGTGCTGGTTCCAACAGCACAGAATCATCGACCCAGGCTACTCAGACTGCTGCTGAGACCGAGACTGACACCAAGTGAGAATCATTTTGCTCGTCCGACACGAACCTCTTCTGGCGGACCAGCTTCTACGGTCAACTCTCACGGATGATATTCACTTGCTCGACAAGACATTGGTTATTGGGTGAAGACACCCCCATGATGTGCAGTATTCCTCGAGGTTTAGGCGAGGGGTTGTCTAAATAATGGGGGTGTGTATATATGTGAATCTTTGGCATGACTTTGTGCCGATGCTTTGTTGTTTGTCCATCTTCAGACATTTGGGACTGTAAGCGGCTAAAATAGGTGATCTTAATTCCTTGTCACTTTCTCTTTCGCATCATGGAATGCTAGTCTTTGATTTCGGATCTGCATGCGGATATTGTAGGATCCGACCTCTTGTAACATTGTTTGACATGCTTCCATGTATTATTTAGCTTTGGCCCCGTTTAGCAACCGTTGTTGGTGTTGGGTGTTATGGAGATTTTTGAAAGAGCGTACAAGGGGTGTTGGAGTTGCTGAGGCATCAAATATCTACTACTACATATGTTAAAGTTTTGAGTGTTGTACAATATATGATAAAGAATTAGCTTTTTATTAGATGCGGCATGCCTAGACATTTGTCTTCAAGTTGATTGTCGTATTCGATATAATATCTATTTTGTAAAAAAAAAATTGATGTGGGATGGAGTTTGCTTTTGTAAACTTATCTCGGGTGAAATGAGATTCTTTTTTATGTTTGGTTACTAAAGAAAATTATGAAGAAAGTTGAAAGAAAAATAAAGAAATTTCTTCTATTAGGATTGATTTTAATTGAAAACGAAAAAAAAACTTAAGATGTGTTTTTGCTAAATAGGATTTAATTCATAAATAATATGTATAGTTAAAAGTTTTTGAAAATAATTCCATCAAATTTGGTAATAGTTTGGCTTAATAAAAAATGATAATAGTATCTTAGCATAATTATTTAAAATAATTTACGAATATATCATCAATAAATGTTAATTGCCAATTGGTAGTTTGTTTCGTATTTCAAGTAGTGTATATTGGATTCAAATCCTTTTAGTGTCATAATAAATTAAAAACTTGTGATTTGTTTCGAATAATTCGTAAAGTTAGCAAAAAATTTACGAATTGTAATGAATAATTTGCTAACACTACAAATAGCATGATTCGTAAATAACTAGTCATAACCCGTGCCCTCGGGCACGGTTCAGTTAAAATCTTTGTTTTTCCAAAAATTATTTTCCCTTCTAAAAATTTTGGGACATATATTATAAAATAACAAAATTTTAGCGAGAGATCGAATCAACAGAGAAGTACTCGCGAGATCGATCGATCGAGATCTGAGGAGTTGAGGGATCGTTCACGATATGAGGAGTTGAGAGATGGTTGCATGAAGTTGAGAGATGGCAACGTAATTGGAAGTGGGTATGCTGCAAATTTATTATGTCATATGAATTGGAAATGGGTTTGCTGCAAAGTTGAAAAGTAAATACAACTTGCAGAAAACATTTATTACGTTCGATGAATTGGAAAAGAAAAAACATCTATTACCGTTTGCAAAAAACAGAGCAAAGAGAAAACATTGGGTATGCTGCAAATATAGTTTGCAAAAAACATAATGAAAAAGAAAAAACATGTATTATGTCCTATGAATTGGAAAGTAAAGAATTGGAAAATCCCTTTAGAGAAAAAAGCAAAATCTAAAAAGTAGCAAAAATTACCTGAGGACCAGAGAAAAGAGATAATACCTGTAACACAAATAGAAAGAAGAAAAAATCAGCAGTAGTCAGATAACATTGATTACAGGAGGAGCAAGGAAAGAAGGCCAAACAATGATTAACGGAGGAGTAAGGAAAGAGATAATTCGAGAGCAAACATTGATTACGAAAAAGGCCAAACAATATTTCCAGAAAAATGTGCAAACATTGATTAAAAAAGGCAAACAATGAAATAGTGCCAGAGATTTGACGCCAAACAATGAAATAGTGCCAGAGAACAATGTTTCCAGAGCAAACATTGATTAAAAAAAAGGCCAAACAATTAAATAATGGCAGAGATTTCAGGACGTCGTGATTTGAGCAAATTAATGCCAGAGCAGAAGCAAAGAAAATTAGGCCTAGAGCAAAGAAACTCCAGAGACAGTATTTATGAACTCTGTTTGAAAGTATAAAAAAATTAAATTGTTTCGGGTAGGTAAAATTGGTTGCCTTTTTTGTACAATGCATTGAGAGCAAAGAATTGCCAAAATAGTTCTATATACGTACATCAAACAAAATGAGGACAGAAGCAAAGCAACCCAAGAAGCAAATTACAGTCAGAAGAAAATGAATTACAGAACGGAAACCCCAGACGCAAATATGGGGTTAATTACAGAACTTGGCGAATTAATTACAGATCTTGGCTAAGTACAGAACTTGGCAAACAAAATGAATTTTTTTAAACACTTACAGAGAGCAGAAGAAAATCCCAGACGAAATATGGGGTTATAAACAAAATTGTGTGAGATTGGTAGAAACCAACGATAATGAAATGACATACCTGATCCATGAATTCAGTGTAGAACCAAACAATTTGAGTAATAGTAATAAGTCCCAATTAACCATTAACTGAGTCCAAAAGGAAAGAGCACCATCTAACCACAGTAAAAGAAACAATTGTCCAGCGTTCATTGCCCAACCAAAAATGGGGCAAAAAAAATAAAATGTCTTTTTGTGGAGTTCGAATGAACCGAAATGAAACGAAATTGAGAAAACCGAAATGAATCGAAACGAAAAATCACAGATAAGAAAGATAAACAATGGAACCGCCACCTAGGACAAAATTTAAAAAAAGTCCTGATTTGTATAAGAGATTGTTATTAAGTAGTACACAAATAATTTACAAATTATAAGAAAAGGTTGGATATATTTCTCAAGTTATTCGAAAAATTCGTGCACAATATACGCGCGTGAAAAATTCGTGCAGTATTCGCTGATTTTTAAGAATATATTAAATATTCATGATTTTTTTAAAAAATTTGCAAATAATTCACAATCTATTTTGAAAAATTCGGGAAAAATTTGTGAATACTGAATAATTCGAGTCTTCAAAAATTCGTGTGTAAAATTTTGATAATGATTCGAGGATTATTCAAAAAATATGAAAATTATTATGAATTATTCATGAATTCATTAAAAATAACAACTAACTATATTTGTTAAAAAATGCAAATGCATGAATGTGAGAGTAGTTAGCTTTGCTCACTTTTTCCTCATTTTCTTTGGTTCAAGAGGAGGAAAACTTCAAAAAAAAGTTTTAATAAAATTTATTTTCCACTCTTTTCCTTTAGTTTATTTTTCTTTTCAACCAAACAACGAAAATTCATTTTCCCTCATAATTTCTTACATTTTCCCATCAACCAAACACAACTTGAATAAGAAAATAAATATCAATAAGTTAATAATGGTACTCTTAGAATCGGGATTTCTGGGGCGACTCCGGATCCATCATCTTCTTGCTACATTCTCATTTTACGTCTTTGTATTTGTTTAATTCTTTTTAAATATGAATGGCCCATGTAGAAGCCCATGTAGGGCTAATCCTCTCTAGTGTGAGATTAAGAATTTGTATTCTACATGAACACTGTATCTTACCATTGTATGAACTCTTCCCTATTTCCTTATAAATAAAGGTCTTTGGTCTTCCACATGAAACACTTCACAACACATTATTAGCACGCTCTTCTTGTGAGAGAGATGGGGGGACCAGACATTGTGAAATCTTTGAAGGACGACAGAGGACGGTGTGCGCGTGAACAAAAAATCAAAACCACACGTCCGTCTTCTTCGATTGTGAGCTATACCTAAAAACTTCATACCTTATTATGATCATGATGTTAAATAGAGTTACAATACCCAAGTTCAAAATCAAACAAAATAAATATTTTTTCTTCAGAGAAGGGCAGAGGCCTCTAGCTGCCGCCCCGGCCACCGTTTGCCAGCCCACCCTTAGGGAGAGAGAGCGACAGCATCTAGTCGTCGACCCTCATCAGCCGACAAATACAACGAAATAAAAACATTTCGATCAATCGGTTGGCCGACGACTCCCCTTATGCCGCCAACACAGACCCCCCTCCCCCTTCCCCTCCCCCTCCCTCCCTAACAGCGACAGCACGGTGACGGCAGCGGTGGCAACAAAACCCTAACTTTTCGCCAAAAATATAAAACCCTTGATGACGGCCATTAGTCAACGGCATCCCATCACGGCTGTAATGGCGGCACGTCGCCGCCACAGGCGTCAACGCCAAAAGTTCCACCCCAGTGATGCCGCCACTATCACATCGGCGGTGCGTTGCCGCCGCTAGCAGCCGGCCACCCCCCGCCGCAGCTAGGGTTTCTCAATCCTTACAACAACAAAATTTTGTTTTGGGTTAAAACCTGCAGCTTTGCTGCGGGCCCCGGCCCACACCAAAATAAATTAGAAAAAGGATTATGGACTGTGGGCCGAAACCTGCAACAACAGCCCGCATGCCAATACAAAAAATGGTGGGCGGGCTGGCTTGGCGGGCTGAAGCCCTCAGCTTTATGCTGGTCTCGGCCCCAGAAGTTGAAACAAAACAGGGAAAACAAGAAAAAAGAGGTGGGAAAAGAAAAAAGAAGAAAAAGAGAAAAAGAGGGAAATAAATGGGAATAAATGGGAAGATAAAAAAGAAGAAGAAGAGGGGGATGGAACAAGAAAAATTCTTTTATTAAATAAAATTTGCATCAAAGCTCAGGTTTTTTTCATTTGTCTGAACTAGTCCCCATTACCTATTTTATTTTTCAGCATATTAGTCATCTGTCATGCCTGTTTTAGGATCATTTAAATATGATCCATATCACATATTATCTGATAGTTGTCTGGGATATTTTTCTACTTATTTTCGTAAGCATTCGCTTAGTAATTATGAGGATCCTGCGACCGCTCTGCAGTTAGTTACATAATCTAACGGTGTATGACGTCGTCCCATGATCCAATTAATTATTAAGCATAAAATATTTAAAATTTATATATCATGTGAATCTGTGATATCTGTGATATGATTATGAAATGTGATGAAAATGTTTTTGAGCACAAATCTGCATGAATGGCTATATTGTGGTTTTGGATCATCCTTTTAAGTCCCACTTTTATTTTCCTGCACTTTTCTTTTCTTTTGAGAGAAAATATAGTGAGGAATATTATGTAATGCCCAAGACCAATGGCCATTTCCATGGAAGTGGATGCCACCCTTGATTAAGAAGAATTCTTATGGTACCCACGTGGTTTCCAATGTTGTATTTTCTTTTTCATTTATGTAAAAATGGACTAATAATTTGGACTTTGGACATTATTCTTTTGTGGTGACTGGCCGATCCACACGATTAACTTATTCATTTCAATTTGCATATGCATGATATACTTTTTAGTATTATTAATTCATGCAAATTGTGCTTTTCTAGATAAATGGCAAATATCACAAGTGTTGATTTCGAAATTCTGGAAGCATATGAGAAGAACTACCTCAGTTGGTAGTTGGCTGTCTAATTCCACCTGCAAGCACAATCCCTACGTGATGTTGAGTATCGGACTTCTCCCTATTTGGGTTTGATGATGAGCAAACATAAATACTTGTGACTAATCCCCTACATGTAGTTAATCCATTGCCTAAGTTATTCATGAAGATCATATAGCAATGGATGACTACCAAGATCAATCAAAGCTCAATAAATTGAAGATTAGATGATCAGGTTGAAAAATAAGGCTTCAAAGACTTCAAGGCCATTCAAGAGAAGTGAAGCATATATACAATGTAAATCTTTTTATGCTTTCATTTCTCTTGATTAGAATGTAGCCTTGTAGTAGAACTATCTTGGAGCGCACACACTACACTTTATCTAGCCTAGGATATCAGTAGAAATTATTTCCTAGGATTCCAACTCTTTATTCACTTTACTGTGCATTTTGGATTTTTAACAGGCGACTGAAGAACAAAATGCATGCGCATGTCTCCATACAGGTGCCTGAGAATTATTCTGCAGTCGACTGTAATGCACATGTTTTGACTTAGGTTTTAGGCTTTTCTGTATTCAACTTCAACAGATGACTGCTGTACAAAGTACATGCGCCTGTCTAGTTTCAGGCGCATGTGACTTGTTAGTCAGTCGCATGTCTCCTCTTGCCCAAAGATCTAATGTTCTATCTATTTCGCACTTGTACAGACAGACGATTGTAGTTAGTTTCCCAGTAGCCTGCCCATGACACAGGCGCCTGTAGATACCTCATCAGTCACCTGTCCATCATTTGCCCAGAACTTTCATTTTGGCAAGTTGCGCATTTGTGCACACAGACAACTGAAGTTGGTTTCCCAGTCGCCTGCCCATGGCACATGTGCATATGGATTCCACATCAGTCGCATGTCCAAGTTTACCAATTATTCTCACTCTCTATATAGTTTCTCTCTTTGCCACACAGTCACCTGTAGAAGGTTTCTCAGTCGCCTGATGGTTTTCAGGCGCATGTCCATTATTTATCAGTCGCCTGTCCTATGTGGTAAGTTACCGTTTGAATTCTCACCTACCCTCTGACACAGTGCATTAGGAGACTGTGAGTTCGTCATCAGTCGCCTGTCCTGGCTATAAATTCTATCCGTTGGCTTTTTCCACACGGATTTCAAAGGGGGTTTTGTGTATTTTGTTTGAGGGGTTTAAAGAACCTATAAAAGAGTCTACTACTGTTCCATTGAGACCGCTTGGAACCCGTAAGACTTTATTGATCTCATCTCTAAGCTCTAAAGCTCTCATTTTTGCTAAGCCCAAGAATCACATTCTCTCTTGCTCTCTAACCTAGAATCAAAGTTGATATCCTCTAGGCATTTGGTGGTGACAAATGAAAGGGCTTCACTCTCTTCTTGGAAGAGATCAACATTCACTTCACTTTTGTCACGCCCCGCTTCCCTAATATGGAAGGCGAGACGTGAGGAGGTCCGCTCAGACGTGGAGCTGTGAAGCTGCAGTCTGATAAGCGTCTGTAAAAATTTCGAAAGGTAGCAGGTCCTTGCATTGCGACGAAACAACAACAATAATAAAGCAGATAAGAAAAATATCCACCAACAACATCCAACAAATATTACATCACAGAATAGTCACAAAAGTACGAGTTTGAACAAATAGGCCTAAAGCATGGCCAAACAAAACAAAGAGAGATAGGTGCTACGCACCGAAACCTAACAACAACTAAGGAAAGTAACAACTAAGGGGAGACTCCAAACGAGTCTAGGACTGGTCACCCGTGTCCTCGAACTCGGTCTCTGCAGGGACCTCGAACTCAGCGTCAACGAACTGCTCGTCCTCAACAACCTGCTCTGTCTCAAATCCTGACATGTGACACCCAAAGAGAAAAGGGCACATGTCAGCAAAAGTCTCCCAAGGGAAGCGGAGAACTTTTGTGCAAGGATACAAATAAAAATAATGCAACTAACAGTTCTACAATGATGATATGGCATGACATTAAAAGAGTGCAACAATGTAAATTAACAGTATGAAAATAATTAAGCACGTCGTAGCAGAAAGCTACAAATCACTATTTCACGATTTCACGATTTCACGATTTCACGATTAACTTATATTCACGATGTGCACAGGGTTTACGCCTTTTGGCTGAAGTGGCTGTACGGGCACACTTCTACGCTCAAGTGATCGCTTAACCCTACCCCTCCACGTGTATCGAGCGTTGGTTTCCCAACAACACTGTGCTCGCTTCTGGATCACGAGCCAGGAAGTGTTATTGGCATAGGGTTGTGCCCGCAAAGCAGGTGCCTAGCCTCAATAGTTACAATTATTGTAGCGTGTGCTACGCAATCACGATAGAACAATTTGATGCATGACATGTAATGAGCAGTTAAAGTGCGTACAGTTAATTGAAAGTAAACGTGACATGGCAGCATGAATGGAAACAGGTAAAAAGTGTCGGATCTAGTTTCGTTGTCAAACTAGATCAAATAGGGCGTCTAGGCGACTATCATTTCACCGCCTAGTCTCTTTTACACAATTTTACAAATTGGCCTAAAACACGGCCTAAATAATCACTGGCAAGTATCACTTGCCTGTTTCCGGTGATATTGGTGGTCGTGGGTTCGCCTCGACGAGCGTTACGCTATAGAACGACTGGTTCTCTGTTTTGATTAAACACATGTTTGAATCAGATACGTCCCAAAATAATTTAAACAATAATTCATTCTCTTTATTATGTTATCTACCCTAGGTGTGTTGAAATCATGTTATTAACTACCATTACTGCTTATGCACTCACATTCTAGGTACTGCTCCTGTATTATTTGTAAATATTTACTCACCTTGCACACAGTTTACTAACAAATTATATTAAGGTAACTTTCATGTTTTACAACCTAAAACTAAATGTGGTACCATTTATATATGTTACTGCTAACATTCTAAGAACTCTGAAACAAGCTTCATTTTAATACTAGTGAAGTACCAAGTCTAGATACATTAATCGTTTTAATACTAACAATTGGATACTAACCCATCTATAATAATCATTCACTATATTATTCATTCACTGACTAACACCTACTAACAACTAATATAATACTACATATCTAACAGATTTTCTTATTAACAAGCTGTCACCTACCCTCTATACAATTATTTTAATAAAAACACTAACACACAGTCTCTCTCTTTCTTATTACTGAGGCTGACACTTCCCATTCATATTTCTGTCACCCACCCCCTTTCTCATTCAATCTTTAATAGGCTAGCTGTCACATTTTTTTTTAATAACACTCATCCTATTTCTCTTTCTTCTGCACGTCTGTTCTTTGTTCCCCCCTTTTTTTTCATTTCGTTTTTATATTTCGTTTGCAGCAAAGGAAACCACACACGCACACAAGGGGAGGGAAGACTCACGCAAATGGCGCCGGCGACAGGGGGTGCGGCGGCGGCTCTCCGACGGGCGGCGCGGCTGTGCTGGGGCGTAAGGCGGCGGTGGCTGGGTCCGGCAGCGGCGGTTGTAGGGGCGGACGGTGGCGGCTGACGGCGGGGATGGCCGGCGGCTGTGCTGGAGGCGCGCGCTGTTTGCAGGCGAGGGGGGTGCGGACGGCCGGCGGCTGGCGGGTCCGGCGGGCTCTTGGCCGGCGGCGGGCTGTTGGGGAGGCCGGTGGTGATTGGTCGGGAAGAGGAGGAAGGAGGTAGAGGGGTTGATTGGGTTGTGAATCTGAAACAATTTCAGATTTGGGGTTTTGATTCTTGAAACTATTTCCAGATTTCCTTTGTTTCTTGAATCTCAATGAATCTGAAATATTTTCAGATTTGGTTTTCTTGGTTCCCTTCTTTGTTTTGGTTTGGGAATTTGATTGAATATGTTGGAGGGATTTGTGTTGGGAAGATGATGGATTTGGGAATTTGTGGAGGATGATGAATAGGGTTTGGGAAAAGTTTGATGTAAGATTTTGTTTGCAGGGATTCAGATACGATGGACTTTGCAGGGAAGAAGAACTATTTGCTGGTTGGTTGTTTGCAGGATGAAAAATTGTTGTTGGCAGGAGGAAGGAGGAGAGGATTGTTTGCGTTTCCTCCTCGTTGGTTACTGTTATAATAACAGAAGGTGGACAACCTGATGGGGGAGAGAGAGCTGGACGTGGGAAAGATTTAATTCCATGTCGGATCTGAACCACCCCAAACGGTGGAATCAATAGGTTAGGTTAATTAGTAAAATTGGTGATTAGCCTTTTAATTTAAGTAATTAAGTTGTTAAGAAGAAAAAATGTAATTATTAAAATACATAAAGTAATTAGTGAGAGTAAAAAGGTGATTAGTAATTTTGTAATTAGCGAGATAATTAAGTTAAGATAATTCATTAAGATTAATAGTCAATTAATGATGGTACGGTAAAATGAAAAGCGGATACGCGCTTGCGTCGACGCACAAAAGAATTTGCGCACAAAAATATCCGGATGGAAATACGGGCACACACAATAAATTACACGCGTAGGAAAAATACCGGCCGTTACATTCTACCCACCTTAGGAAAAATTCCGTCCTCGGAATTCTTATCCACTAAAGAGTAGTGAACAAATATGGGTAACGCTCCCGTATCTCATCTTCCCGCTCCCAGGTAGACTCTCCTGGCGAGTCATGACGCCACATCACCCTGACTAGATCAACAGTCTTGGTCCTGAAAACTTTCTGACGTCGATCTAAGATCTCCACCGGTTGCTGTTCGTACGTCAGATCTGGTCGAACTGTGATCTCTGAGTAGTCCACAGCATGAGAAGGGTCGCTGATATAACGACGGAGCTGGGACACATGAAAGACGTCATGTACTCCCACTAAGGACGGTGGCAAGGCTAAGCGATATGCTACCTCTCCAACTCGCTCCAGCACATCGAAGGGTCCAATAAATCTCGGACTAAGCTTGCCTCTCTTCCCAAATCGAATCACTCCTCGATTTGGTGAGATCTTCAGGAACACATGATCTCCCGGCTGAAACTCCAAAGGACGTCGTTTAGCATCAGCCCAATGCTTATAACGGTCCTGGGCGATCCGAAGCTTGTCCCTGATATCTCGCACAACATCAACTGCTTCCACAATCATCTCTGGCCCCAAGAGCTCTCTATCACCTACGTCATCCCAACTCAGTGGCGATCGACATTTCCTCCCGTAGAGAGCAGCAAATGGCGCCATGCCAATGCTCGCCTGGTAGCTGTTGTTGTAGGAAAACTCCACCAGGTGCAGGTGATCCTCCCACGAACCCTTGAGATCCAACATGCAAGCTCGCAACATATCTTCCAAGATCTGAATAGTGCGTTCCGACTGTCCATCCGTCTGCGGGTGATACGCAGTACTGAACTTCAGACTGGTACCCAGATTGGTCTGCAGACTCTTCCAGAACTGAGATGTGAATCTCGTATCACGATCTGATACCATGCTCACAGGGACTCCATGCAAGCGCACAATCTCCTACACGACATAATTCACGTCACTACTAGTACTAGAAGGAAATTATTAAGGTATGAGTTAGGTCATTACCTCCATATACTTCCTTGCTAATACCTCCGTGGATTGCCCAACTCGGAAAGGTATAAAGTGCGCAGACTTGGTCAATCGATCAACTATGACCCAGATCGCGTCGTTCTGCTTGGTGCTCCGAGGTAAGCCAGTCACGAAGTCCATTGTGATGTGCTGCCACTTCCACTCGGGAATCGGCAGAGGTTGCAATAGTCCAGCAGTGCGATGATGTTCAGCTTTCACTTGCTGACACACGAGGCACTTGGCAACGCTCTGTGCCACACTTCTCTTCATCCCATGCCACCAGAAATTCTGTCGAAGATCTTTGTACATCTTAGTACCTCCAGGATGAATAGAATAAGGCGAACTGTGAGCCTCATTCATCAACTCTTCTCTGATATCTCCTGCAGGTACGCAGATCCTGCTACCATATCTCAAAGATCCATCCGCGTGAATCAGAAAATCCGTCCGAATTCCTGCTTCGACTTGCCCTCTGATCTTCTTCAACTTAGCATCTCCAGCTTGAGCAATCTTGATTCGATCCACAATCGTCGATTGAATCTGCATGTTCATCAACGACGATGTGACTCCCGGTAGAACAGCTTCAACATTCATCCTTCGCAGATCCTGCTGCAATCTCCACTGAGCTGTGAGAATCATCACTTCCGGCAGTCGACTCAAGGCATCCGGTACGACATTCACCTTCCCTGGATGATACTGAAGATCGATGTCGTAGTCTGCCATCAATTCCAACCATCTACGCTGTCTCATATTCAACTCCTTCTGGGTGAATATATATTTCAAACTTTTGTGATCAGTGAAGATTTTCACTTTTTCACTCAGTAAGAAATGTCGCCAAATTTTCAAAGCAAAGATGACGGCGGCTAACTCCAAGTCGTGAGTCGGATAATTCTTCTCATGGACCTTCAATTGTCGCGAAGCATAAGCGACCACATGATTGTGTTGGTGCAGAACGCATCCAAGTCCCTTGCCTGATGCGTCGCAGAAAATCTCGAAGCCTCCGCTTCGGTCCGGAATAGCTAAGACTGGTGCAGTAGTCAGTCTCTCCTTCAAGGTAGAAAAAGCTTGCTCACAAGAGTCTGACCAACTGAACTTAACATCCTTCCTCGTCAATTTCGTCATCGGCTCAGCTATCCTCGAGAAATCCTTGATAAATCTGCGGTAGTATCCAGCCAATCCAAGGAAACTCCTGATGTCCGATGCCGATCGAGGTGTATGCCATTCACTGACTGCTTTGACCTTCTCTGGATCCACTGAGATACCGGCTCCCGATACTACATGCCCAAGAAATGCAATTCTATCCAGCCAGAATTCGCATTTGCTGTACTTGGCATACAGTCTATGGTGACGGAGTGTCTCCAAGACTATCTTCAGATGTTCTGCATGCTCTTCCTCGCTCTTCGAGTACACCAAGATGTCGTCTATGAAAATCACCACGAACTTGTCGAGGAAGTCATAAAAGATAAGGTTCATGAGATTCATGAACACAGCAGGAGCGTTGGTCACACCGAACGGCATGACAACGAACTCATAATGCCCGTACTTAGTCCGAAAAGCGGTCTTGAGCACATCTTCCTTCTTGACTCTGACTTGATGGTAACCGCTCCGGAGATCCAACTTCGAAAATACTCTCGATCCACCGAGCTGATCGAAGATATCATCAATACGGGGCAGCGGGTACTTGTTCTTCACTGTGATCTGATTCAACTCCCGATAATCGATGCACATTCTCCTCGAGCCATCTTTCTTCTTCACTAGCAAGACGGGTGCACCCCAGGGAGATACGCTGGGATGAATGAAACCCTTCTGTAGTAGCTCATCCAACTGCTTTCTTAACTCTTCTAATTCTGCAGGAGCCATACGGTACGGCGCCTTCGAAATTGGTTGAGCTCCGGGCATAAGATCGATGCCGAACTCCAACGCTCGATCGGGCGGCAGTCCAGAAATGTCTTCAGGGAAGACGTCTTCGAAGTCTCTCACTACTGCAGGCTTCTCTGGCTCAGCAATCATAGATGCAACGGTCAATCGATAAGGCTGGGCTCGGAACTTGACAGGTCCAAGCGAACACTCTCCGCCGACAAATTCGAACACTGGATGGTCAGGAATTTCGAACACCACTTTCTTCCGGTGACAGTCAATCGTGGCATAAAAAGCTCCTAACCAATCAATGCCAAGAATAGCATCAAAGTTGGATAGGTCGTGGACGATGAAATTAGCATACAGTTCGTGTCCACTAATCACCAACGGGCACGGTCTACATCCCAGTGCAACCTTCACTACACCATTCCCAGTTGTAATGTTCCAACACTTGGGAAGTGTATATGTGGGTATTGAGTGTTCGACTACGAATTTCCGAGATAAAATGCACATGGAAGACCCAGAATCGAACAGGGTCAAGGCCGGGTGAGATGAAACTAGGATGACACCTAAGGGTAATATGCAACTAAATTAACATGGATATAACTAATCAAATATAATGCATGAATAAGGAAAACTAGTATAGAAGTTACCAGCAATAACTCCGTCCTCAGTCTCTGCCTCCACTGCAGTCATCGTGAACGCTTGCCTCTTAGGCTGAACAGCCTGCTGGAAAGCCTGCTTCTGGGGAATGAGAGGCGCTCCACGTCCAGCAGCCACTGGAGCTCTTTGCTGCTGAACTCCATCTGGTGCCTTCCACAGTTGCTTAGTTCTCGGACAGTCCTTCAATGCATGTGTAGCGTCACCACAAACTAAGCACTGGCCCAAGAATCTCCTACACTGCTCCTTCACATGACCAGCCTTGCCACAAAAATGGCACAACTTCGGAGTAGGCCCACCTGGCCTCTTAAACTGCACGGACTGATTAGGCTTGAACCCAGGCCTAACCACAGCTCTAGCCTGCTCCATAGGCCTCTTCCCAGCACCTGAATACTGTCCTCTCTTCTGATTGGCAATCAGCTCCTGCCTCTTGGCAGCTATCAGCAACTTCTGGTAGGAGTCTAAGTCCGAAGAGGAAATCAGACTCTGCAGCTCCAAAGATAAACCTTGTAAGAATTTCTGAGCTCGATCCTCATCAGTCTCTACCATCTTCGGCGCAAAGCGACTCAGTTTCATGAACTCTTGGTGGTACTGGTCCACCGTCAGATTCCCTTGCTTCAGATTGATAAACTGCTGCATCAGCTCCCTCTTGGCAGCTCGAGGGAAATACTCATCATTAAATCTCGACTTGAAAGTGGCCCAGGGGATAGGCTTCGCCAACATCTGCTCTTCTGACTCCCACCAACTGCGGGCATTGTCCTTCAGTTGCTTCTTCACTAAGTCAACCCATCCAGCCGGGTTAACCTTCGAGAGAAGCAGGTTATCCTCTGTGTTCTTCATCCATTCATCCGCAGCTAATGATCCTTCTGACCCAGTGAAATATGACGGGCCCAGCTCTCGAAACTGCTTCGCTCCCGGCTCGAAGCGAGGGGCATTCTGAAGCATGCCCTGTTGAACGTGCATCATCTGCTGCATCATCCTCATCATCTCCCTCGTGGTGGGTTCTCTATCGTCATCCGCAACACGTCCTGCTCCACCACCAGCTCCAGATCCACTACCAGCTCCTCGGGTAATGCGTCTACCGGCCATCTAAGACAAGAAAATGCTCAGATTAGACTTAATCATGACTCGAATGTTATGAATATTTAATGGATGTTGTTATCATTATTGTTGTTCCGATATTTCGCAGATGCAAAGAGAAGACCTGCATGGGCCGCCACTAAAACCTGTCACGCCCCGCTTCCCTAATATGGAAGGCGAGACGTGAGGAGGTCCGCTCAGACGTGGAGCTGTGAAGCTGCAGTCTGATAAGCGTCTGTAAAAATTTCGAAAGGTAGCAGGTCCTTGCATTGCGACGAAACAACAACAATAATAAAGCAGATAAGAAAAATATCCACCAACAACATCCAACAAATATTACATCACAGAATAGTCACAAAAGTACGAGTCTGAACAAATAGGCCTAAAGCATGGCCAAACAAAACAAAGAGAGATAGGTGCTACGCACCGAAACCTAACAACAACTAAGGAAAGTAACAACTAAGGGGAGACTCCAAACGAGTCTAGGACTGGTCACCCGTGTCCTCGAACTCGGTCTCTGCAGGGACCTCGAACTCAGCGTCAACGAACTGCTCGTCCTCAACAACCTGCTCTGTCTCAAATCCTGACATGTGACACCCAAAGAGAAAAGGGCACATGTCAGCAAAAGTCTCCCAAGGGAAGCGGAGAACTTTTGTGCAAGGATACAAATAAAAATAATGCAACTAACAGTTCTACAATGATGATATGGCATGACATTAAAAGAGTGCAAAAATGTAAATTAACAGGATGAAAATAATTAAGCACGTCGTAGCAGAAAGCTACAAATCACTATTTCACGATTTCACGATTTCACGATTTCACGATTAACTTATATTCACGATGTGCACAGGGTTTACGCCTTTTGGCTGAAGTGGCTGTACGGGCACACTTCTACGCTCAAGTGATCGCTTAACCCTACCCCTCCACGTGTATCGAGCGTTGGTTTCCCAACAACACTGTGCTCGCTTCTGGATCACGAGCCAGGAAGTGTTATTGGCATAGGGTTGTGCCCGCAAAGCAGGTGCCTAGCCTCAATAGTTACAATTATTGTAGCGTGTGCTACGCAATCACGATAGAACAATTTGATGCATGACATGTAATGAGCAGTTAAAGTGCGTACAGTTAATTGAAAGTAAACGTGACATGGCAGCATGAATGGAAACATGTAAAAAGTGTCGGATCTAGTTTCGTTGTCAAACTAGATCAAATAGGGCGTCTAGGCGACTATCATTTCACCGCCTAGTCTCTTTTACACAATTTTACAAATTGGCCTAAAACACGGCCTAAATAATCACTGGCAAGTATCACTTGCCTGTTTCCGGTGATATTGGTGGTCGTGGGTTCGCCTCGACGAGCGTTACGCTATAGAACGACTGGTTCTCTGTTTTGATTAAACACATGTTTGAATCAGATACGTCCCAAAATAATTTAAACAATAATTCATTCTCTTTATTATGTTATCTACCCTAGGTGTGTTGAAATCATGTTATTAACTAACATTACTGCTTATGCACTCACATTCTAGGTACTGCTCCTGTATTATTTGTAAATATTTACTCACCTTGCACACAGTTTACTAACAAATTATATTAAGGTAACTTTCATGTTTTACAACCTAAAACTAAATGTGGTACCATTTATATATGTTACTGCTAACATTCTAAGAACTCTGAAACAAGCTTCATTTTAATACTAGTGAAGTACCAAGTCTAGATACATTAATCGTTTTAATACTAACAATTGGATACTAACCCATCTATAATAATCATTCACTATATTATTCATTCACTGACTAACACCTACTAACAACTAATATAATACTACATATCTAACAGATTTTCTTATTAACAAGCTGTCACCTACCCTCTATACAATTATTTTAATAAAAACACTAACACACAGTCTCTCTCTTTCTTATTACTGAGGCTGACACTTCCCATTCATATTTCTGTCACCCACCCCCTTTCTCATTCAATCTTTAATAGGCTAGCTGTCACATTTTTTTTAATAACACTCATCCTATTTCTCTTTCTTCTGCACGTCTGTTCTTTGTTCCCCCCCTTTTTTTTCATTTCGTTTTTATATTTCGTTTGCAGCAAAGGAAACCACACACGCACACAAGGGGAGGGAAGACTCACGCAAATGGCGCCGGCGACAGGGGGTGCGGCGGCGGCTCTCCGACGGGCGGCGCGGCTGTGCTGGGGCGTAAGGCGGCGGCGGCTGGGTCCGGCAGCGGCGGTTGTAGGGGCGGACGGTGGCGGCTGACGGCGGGGATGGCCGGCGGCTGTGCTGGAGGCGCGCGCTGTTTGCAGGCGAGGGGGGTGCGGACGGCCGGCGGCTGGCGGGTCCGGCGGGCTCTTGGCCGGCGGCGGGCTGTTGGGGAGGCCGGTGGTGATTGGTCGGGAAGAGGAGGAAGGAGGTAGAGGGGTTGATTGGGTTGTGAATCTGAAACAATTTCAGATTTGGGGTTTTGATTCTTGAAACTATTTCCAGATTTCCTTTGTTTCTTGAATCTCAATGAATCTGAAATATTTTCAGATTTGGTTTTCTTGGTTCCCTTCTTTGTTTTGGTTTGGGAATTTGATTGAATATGTTGGAGGGATTTGTGTTGGGAAGATGATGGATTTGGGAATTTGTGGAGGATGATGAATAGGGTTTGGGAAAAGTTTGATGTAAGATTTTGTTTGCAGGGATTCAGATACGATGGACTTTGCAGGGAAGAAGAACTATTTGCTGGTTGGTTGTTTGCAGGATGAAAAATTGTTGTTGGCAGGAGGAAGGAGGAGAGGATTGTTTGCGTTTCCTCCTCGTTGGTTACTGTTATAATAACAGAAGGTGGACAACCTGATGGGGGAGAGAGAGCTGGACGTGGGAAAGATTTAATTCCATGTCGGATCTGAACCACCCCAAACGGTGGAATCAATAGGTTAGGTTAATTAGTAAAATTGGTGATTAGCCTTTTAATTTAAGTAATTAAGTTGTTAAGAAGAAAAAATGTAATTATTAAAATACATAAAGTAATTAGTGAGAGTAAAAAGGTGATTAGTAATTTTGTAATTAGCGAGATAATTAAGTTAAGATAATTCATTAAGATTAATAGTCAATTAATGATGGTACGGTAAAATGAAAAGCGGATACGCGCTTGCGTCGACGCACAAAAGAATTTGCGCACAAAAATATCCGGATGGAAATACGGGCACACACAATAAATTACACGCGTAGGAAAAATACCGGCCGTTACAACTTTGCTCCTTCAAGTTCTACTTCGAGGCATATGTGTTTGTAAGTGTTTACATTTCAAATTTCATTATCTCATATTTCGGGTTCACTCTCAGTTTGTGAGAGTGGGTTTGCTTGATCCCAAGTTGTGGGAGTCAATGACATCGATTGTTGTTCGATTATACTTGTAGGGTTGCTACAAGTGGGTTTAAAGGGAACCTCAAGTTAGGGTTCTAACTTGAGTATCTGGAGGTATCCGGGTGGAATGGACGTATGATTACCAGGAACAAGTCGGGATTGGACTTGGGTAATTCGAACCCTTTAAACATCTTCTTGTTAGCTTGTTTCATTTTGGGTTAATTTATAATTCCGCATTTATTGTTGGTTAGGGATTTAAATTGGTATAACTATCGTTTAAATTTTATAAACACTATTCAACCCCCTTTTAGTGTTTTCCTCATAGACAGGGTCCTTACTATTGGTCAAGGTTTATAGCTATGGCATCCCACAATAACAACGTTCCTCCACCTCCTTCGTACAACAATCACGATCGTAATGGTGCTTCTAACGTATTCGAAGGACAATCAACGGGTCGTCCTCCGTGTTTCAATGGCACGAATTTCGGTTATTGGAAGTGTCAGATGGAGACTTTCCTAATGAGTAGTTCTCTTTGGAGAACCCTCCATAAGGATAACGTTGAACCCACTGAAGAAGATTTCGACAAATGGACTCCCGCCAAGAAGTCCGCCGAGGTAAACAACGACAAAGCAATGAATGCTCTTCATTGCACATTGGATCCGAATGAGTTCAACAAGATATGCACATGTAAGAGTGCATATCAAATATGTAACCATCTTGTCTTCACCCACAAGAGAAACAAGGTAAAATTTTCAAAGGTATATGTTGCTATATAAAACTTCGACATGTTTCACATGCAGGAAAGTGAGAACATTGCAAAGATGTACGGTCGTTTCACGGACATCACAAATGAGCTTGAAGCTCTCGGTCAAGTATACACACAGCAAGAAAAGGTAAGAAATATAATCATGGGAATGACCTCAAAATGGGAAAGAAGGGCTATTGCCATTGAGAAGCTCAATGACATGAAGAACTATTCTGTGGTGAATCTCATCGGTACTCTCATGTCTTACGAATTAAGAAGAGAGAACCGATTGAAGATTAGAGCTATGATGAACCCAACGGAGGCAAAGGAGAAGGCATTAGCATTGAAGGCCACCTCTTCATTCTCCGATAGTGATGAATCCGAGAACGAAATGGATTTGGAAGAAATGACACTAATGGTAAAGAAGTTCCAACACTTCTTTCGCAAAAGTAAATTCCTTTCTAAATCTAAATTTGATTTCACTAATAATTCCTCTTCTCTTTGTTTTAAGTGGAATAAGCCATGGCATATGAAGAAGGATTGCCTAATGCTAAAGAACAAAGAAAAATAGAAAGCACCGAAGTACCACAAGTCAGACGAATTAAAGAAGGACAAGAAGAAAGGACTCGTTGGGACTTTCGATGACTCGAGTGGAGATTTCTCAAGCGAATCCGAGGATGAGAAGGGTAAGAGTGCACATATGTGCTTCATGGCCCGAGAAGATACATTCTCTGATGGAAGCAATAGTGAGAACGCAAGGTAACTATGGATGAACTTCGAATTGCTAACAAAGAATTATTTTCTAAGTATCAATCTCTTATGCTTAGATATACTAATTTGAAGAAATCAAATGTTAATAAATCATCCATGCCATGCATCACCAACAATGACACCATTGTTGACACACTTACACTTGAAAAGGCCAATTTGGTTTCTCAAAATGGCACTTTGAGAAATGAGGTGAACTCCCTCAAATCTCAACTAGATCACGTTTCTTCTAAAGATAGTGTTGATCTAGCTTAATAAACACACAATTAGGTATTGAGAATGATTTTCTCAAAACCTAAGTGGACGAGCTTACCACATGTGTGTCCACTTTGGACACTCATATTTCTTCCCTTATGAAGAAATATGAGCTCATGTCTTCCCATGTTAAGAAATTTAACAAAAGGAACAGGCAATTGGATGAATTGCTTTCAACCAATTTCCGGCCACACATCGTGTTGGACTTAGTTATGTGGAAGCAAACGCATCCAAATCATGCACCTACTATATTGGCCCAACTATAAATTTTGTGAGGCCATCCTCCGGTGCATCCACTAGTAGTGACAAAAATACTATTGGTAGCAATCCTACCAATAAAGTCACCACTACACACGTTCCTTCTTTTGAAAAAAAAACCAATTAAGGCTGGAAATCAAAAGAAAGGACATGCCTTTGTGTACACTAACACTAACACTCGTAAGAACACTCCTCCTTCTTATGCAAACACACACGATGCATTTGATGCTCCACACCCACGAGCACGTGCAAACCCATACATGAGAAAAACTCATGCACGTGCTCTTCTACACACTCCTATGTTCATGCACATCATCCTCCTATGTATGCTCATGCAAATCCTTCACATCATATGCATGCTCCATATGCACCATATAATATGCATGCACCTCATTTGCATATAACCCGTATATGTCTCATGCATATCCTCCTCCACCTTCATATGCTAGATCTCATGCTCCTAGGAAACATGTACCACATAGACCTCAACTTAATGTGCATGCAACTAGGAAGATGACACCCAAAACATACACAATTTGGGGTCTCAAGAACACTAGCACAAATGTTAGGAATGCATATGTAAATTCTTATTTTAGTGATGTGATAAATAGTGGTAACTATGTTGGGAAGACAAAGTCCACTTGGACTTGGTTTCCAAAGGGCTAATACCCTTGGACCCAACAAGCTTGGGTACCATGAGCTTATGGTATACTATGTAGATACCCAAGAACAAGAAAGAGAGCAATAATAGATATATTGGATCTAAAAGGAAAAGATGGATACTCGATAGCGGTTGCTCCAAACACATGACATATGATTCCTCCTTCCTCTCCGAAGTGATCCGCATCAAGGACGGTGCAACGGTCATCTTTGGAGGCAATCAAAAGGGAACAATCATTGGAGTATGCAAAGTCAGTAACCCATCCAAACCTCTTAATACAAATGTTTATTTAGTTAGTGGTTTATGTCATAACCTTATCTCCATAAGTCAAATTTGTGACAAAGGTTACAAGATTAACTTTGGAGATGGTATTTGTAATATAATTGATAATGATTCACATGTTTTATTTTCCAGTATTAGGCATGAAAGTATTTATTATTTGAGCATGCCTAAAACCATATGACATTGCTTAGTTGCTAATACAAATGAATAACTATTATGGCATCACCGTTTTGGTCATGTTCATTTTAAGTACATAGATAAGTTAGCTAAGCATGATCTAGTTAAAGGTTTTCCGAAAATTTCTTTTAATAAGAAAAGTTTTTATGATTCATGTCAACGAGGTAAACATCGTAAATCTTCATTTAAACTCAAAGATGACATAACCTTAAGAGGCCCCAAGAATTACTTCATTTAGATCTATTTGGGCCTACTAGAGTAGCATCTGTAGGAAATGCTCATTATGGATTAGTCATTGTAGATAACTTTTCTATATTTACATGTGTATCATTTTTAACCAATAAAAATGAAGTATTTGATGAGTTTACCAAATTTGTAAAGAAAGTTCAAAATCGCTTAGGAACCACCAGTATCACTATTCGTAGTGATCAAGGAGGGAAATTTGAGAATGAACTTTTCTCTGAGTTTCGTGATGACAACGGGATTACTCACAATTTTTTTTCCTCATGCACCACCACAAAATGGTGTTGTTGAGAGAAAGACTAGGACTCTTATTGAGTGTGCACGCACCATGATTCATGATAGTCATCTTGGACTTCAATTTTGGGCGGAGGTGGTGCACACGGCATGTTATGTGCTCAATAGGATCCTAGTGAGACCCTGAACGAACAAAACTTGTTTTAAATTATTTTATGATAAAAAGTCTTAAGTTAAGTATTTTCGTGTTTTTGGTTCAAAATGTTTTATAAAAAAACATTTTTGGTAATTTAGACAAATTTGAGCCAAGATCCGATGAATGAATATTTGTTGGATATTCCACACGTAGTAAGGCCGACCAGATATACAACAAAACCTTCTCAATGATCGAGGAATCACTACATGATTCATTTCATGAAGATTTTGATATTCCTCGTGTTGTCGATGGTAGTGTAGATGTTTTATGTGATTTCATTAGTAATGTTAAAATTAATGATTCTATTATTGAGAGTAATAATGCTAATGAAAATGTTGAGAATGTTCTAAGTGATTCAGGTATTCCCAAAGCTTATCCAACCGTTCGTGACCACCCCATGAGCAAATAGTTGGAGACATTGGTGTGGGTGTTCGAACAAGGTCAAGGATTGATGAGTTCTATCATTACACATTTGTCTCTACCATTGATCAAAAGAACATCCAAAGATAGCTCGTGGATATTTGCAATAGAAGAAGAGCTCATGCAATTTGAAAGAAATGAAGTTTGGGAGCTCGTCCCTCCTCCAAATGGTCACCAAGTCATTAGGATCAAATGGATTTCTAAGAACAAGACGAATGAGAACGAGGTAATCATAATGAACAAAGCAAGGTTAGTAGCTCAAGACTACTGGCAAGAGGAAGGTATCAATTTCGAAGAATCCTTTGTCACCGTAGCTCGGTTAGAAGCTATTAGGTTGCTTTTATCTTTTGCATCTCATAAGAATTTTAAATTATTTCAAATGGATGTTAAAAGTGTATTTTAAATGGCATAGTTAATGAAGCATTATATGGGGTATATGGGTTGAGACAAGCTCCTAGAGCTTGGTATGATCAACTCAAAACCTTTCTTTTGGATTTAGGTTTTAAAATGAGTGAAGTTGATTCAACTCTTTTCATTAAAGATTATGAAAATGACATCCTCCTTATTCAAGTTTATGTAGACGATATTATCTTTGGATCTACTAACTTTAACCTTTACTAAGAATTTTCTAAATCTATGAAGGAAGAATTTGAGATGAGCCACATGGGTGAGCTTAATTACTTTCTAGGTTTTCAAATTCGGCAAATAAAGGATGATATTTTCATACACCAAACCAAGTACACCGGGGAGCTTATCAATGATTCGGGATGAAATCGTTCTTCAAGCAAAAGGACTCCCATGAGTACGACCACACATCTATACAAGGATGAAAACGTAAAAGATGTATTCGTCTATATCGAGATATGATTGGTAGCTTACTTTATTTAACTGCTAGTAGGCCCGATATCATATTTTCAGTATGTCTTTGCTAGATAACAAGCTGGACCTAAGGAATCACATTTGATTGCGGGTAAAAAAAATTTTCGTTACCTCAATCAAACACTAGATTATGGGTTACTTTACCCTAAATCTAGCACATATGAGCTAGTCTCGTATAGTGATGTTGATTTTGCTGGGTGCAAATCCGACAGGAAAAGTACTAGGGGCACTTGCCATTTTCTAGGAAATTCCCTTGTCTCTTGGTTTTCCAAGAAGCAAAACTCCGTATCTTTGTCCACGACTGAAGCGGAATATATTGCCGCGGGTCTTGCATGTGCACACGTTGTTGGATATTGGACTCCCTGGATTTGGTTTTGGATGATGAACAAACATAAATATAACGTGAACTAACACTTTGTGAGCGCAGTTATGGAGATCGTTGCCAAATTCATATGAATATCAATTACGACGTCTCAAGACTTCTTAAAGTACGTGATCGTATGCCTAAAGCTTCGTTGAAACTTATGGACCATTTTAGAAGTCATGAAGATTCGATTGAAGCTATTGAAGACGGTATCGTCAAGTTTTATTTATAGTCTTTAAGCTTCTGTCGTAGAATGTTAAGCCTTGAGTAGGTCTTACGGTTTAAATATTCATAACGCTCATATCTTAGCTCTAGGATCTTAGTAGAAGTTCATACAATCCTTCCCGAAGCTTCGCGCTTCGATTCGCGACTTCTTGTGCATGTTAGTTGGTTCAAGAAGAAGAACTGACCGACTAGATGGTGATCTAGTCGGTCAGCAAAGCTTCTTGGACCGACTAGTTTTTGTCAGTCATTTCCAAGCTCTTTACTGTTTACAGTTAGTCGGTCTAAGTTGACTCACCGACCGACTAGTTTGTGAACTAGTCAGTCAGTGATGCTTCTGTGACCGACTAGTTGAGCTTTCCCTGTACATGCACATTTGAGCCTGAGCTACTGTTTATCATTAGTCGGTCTGTGTTCATTGATCGACCGACTAGTTGATGAACTAGTCGGTCAACTTTCCTTCTTGGACCGACTAGTTTAGTTTTACTGTACATGCCAATTTTTCACCTAACTTACTGTTTATCGTTAGTCGGTCTATGCTCATTTGGTGACCGACTAGTTGGTGAATTAGTCGGTCAACATTTGTTCTTGGACCGACTAAGTCTATTTCTGCTCAGACTTCAGTTTTATCTGTTAGTCGGTCTCAGTTGAGTAACCGACCGACTAGTTGTGAAACTAGTCGGTCAGCTACTCTTCTTGGACCGACTAGTTCCTTATGTCTGTGCTTTGATCTTTTCTCTGTTCACTCATTAGTCGGTATACGTTAATTGACCGACCGACTAGTTGATGAACTAGTCGGTCGGTGGTTGTTCTTTGACCGACTAGTTTGGTTCAGAAAAGAGCCGTTGGAGCTTTAATTGAAACGTTTCTCTCTCTCTCTCTCTCTCTCTCTCTCTCTCTCCTCTATCCTATAAATAGTTGTTGGGCTGCATTCATTGCAGTCAAGGCTGATATTATTGCAAGTTTAGAGATCAAGAGAAATCATTCCAAGCTCATTCAAAGCTCTTCCATTCCATTCAATAATCTCTCCTCACTCTTACTTCCAAAGAGAGATTCATTGAGTGTGAAGCCTTCCAAGCCAAGTGCTTGATTCTAGGTCACCAACATCCCCATAGCTCTCCATCGCTGATGTACATCTTGGAGCTAGGGTTTGGTGCCACTTCTTCTTCCTCAAAATCATCCTTGCCCTAATTCGTAAGCATTACTCAAGGCATAGGTATTTTGTCGGTAAGAAGTTTCTTATTTCATTTCAATTTCATATTGTAAGTTTCACTCTCGGTTGTGAGAGTGTGGTTGTGATCCCGGGTTGTGGGAGTCACAAATTACTTTGTGTATGATTTGACTTGTGGAGGTTTTTCACAAGTATTTCATAGTGGAAATCTTGAGTTAGGGTTTCTAACTCAAGTATCCGGAGGGGATCCGGGTGGTTGGGACGTAGGATCACCGGGAACAAGTCGGGGAGACTTGGGTGGATCCGAACCCAGTAATATCTTGTGTTTGCATTGTTAATTTTGTTGTTGTCTTCAATTTAAGCTTCCGCAAATTGATTTGGTAGTTGTTTGCACGATAATTAGGAATTATACTCCTTGTTATTTTTAAAGTACTATTCACCCCCCTCTAGTACTTGTGCAGTAGTTGTAGGGCATTACATTTGGTATCAAAGCCAGATACTTAGCTATGTCTGCCAACGACAACAAGACCGTGCGTCCACCTTCCGACTATGGCACCTTCAGGAACCATGAAGGAGCATCTTCGGTGATGTAATGACATTCCTCAACGAGGCCTCCATTCTTCAACGGTACCAACTACAGGTACTGAAAATGCCGGATGGAAACTTTCCTCCGGAGTGCATCTCTATGGAGGACCACGATGAAGGAATACGTCGAGCCCGCCGAAGAAGACTTTGAGAAATGGACAACCGCGGAGGTCGCCGCGGAGGTAAGCAATGCCAAGGCAATAAACGCCTTGCAATGCGCATTGGAGCCCGAGGACTTCAATAAGATATTGTAACGGCCACTTTCCAGTCGTTCGTACTTTGTGTGTATGTTGAATACGTGTGCGTATTTTTTTCGTATCTGGTTTTAGTATTGTTATCTCTAGCTCAGACGCGTGATCGGACCTCGTATTCACGATCCTCTCAGAGGCGCGATCGCTCCGGTATTTTATTTGTAATCTTTGGATGTCAAGGGACCGATCTGCTATAACATTGTTAATTATTAAAAACATTATTTTTCCTTTCATAAACGTTTGAATTTCTATAGGCTTGGGACGTTTTCTTTTCAAATAAATTCGTATTTACTAAGTGCTTTTAGATCCTAACCTATTATCTCATATCCTAACTACTTATTATTAAACCAAATACAATCTTTTTATCCTTTTATATTAATTCCCCACTAAAAATCTTAACTAACCCCAAGAGTCTCTCTCCCACGTTCTCAGTATCACCTCTCCTATAATCAAATCAAAACAAATCTTTGATACTTTGGTTAAAACAAATCAAAACGTATTTGATACTAACTCATTACCCCTACCCCCGTGCATCTCCCTCCCATCGAAAAACAATTCAAACCTGAGGGTCGATCTCATTTCTCCCGGCGCACAAAACTAACCCGAGCAAGACCTCATGCCTTCGTGCATCTCTTCTCTCCCTTTACCCCCTCAGGCCGAACCCCAATTGCGACATCCGCACCCTAAATCTCAGGCCAAGAAACCCGACCTCCGGCATGCCGCAATAACCCAGGCGCCTCATTCCCTTCCACCCTGTTCCGAACAGAGGCCCCTCCGACTTTCCTCCGGCCACCCAAATCCCAGTCGCCTCGCTCAATAACCCGGCGCCGCCCAATGCCTCAGATCGCCGTGCGCCCGGATCTGGCAGTCGCCATAGATCTCCGCCCCGATGGGATCCGTCGCACCCTGCTCCATCTGCGCCGCCCAGGTCGTGGCCCCGAGCCAGGCTGCGCCGCCGCCGGAGAACTCCGATGCAACCCCGATTTGATGCCCATAGCTTCTCTCCTCTCCCTGCGACATGAACCAAGGAGGAAGAGATTTGGGAATAAATCAGAAGGTAAGCAGGAGGGTTTCAGTATAAATTAGTATATTATAGTAATTTTATAAACATGATGTTGTTAAGATCCTTGTATGTAGCCTTAAATCATAATAATTAACCCTAGCTTAGTAGACTTTAGTACTATTATGTATTTTATTAGTACTCATTATAATGTGAATTGGCAAATTGCTTAAATCAGAAGGTGAAGCCCCTTATAAATGGCATGTTAATAGTTCGAACAAAAAAATTAGTTAGCATACTTTTAGTCAGTATCAATTATAAGTTATATTAACCTAGGTCTCATTATCTATTATTTTAACCGTTTCAACAGTAACTTCGACATGGTGATATTCTTATAGTAATTTATTAATTGATCGATGTTATCTTGATATTGCGATTCCGATGTCGCAGATGTAATACGTTTTCTTCGCGACCCGTTACCTTTCCGAGTCGATGCCGTTACCTTACACGCTACCGGAATCCTACCCCTGACGTCGCTACCCGACGCCAGTGTAGCTCTCGCGTCGTGTTGAGGTAACGTTTTGCACCCCTAGGACCCCCAACCACTGCCTGTTAATCAAGACTAAAAATTGATGTGTTTTTAAATGTTTTAGAATCACTAATTAAGATAACTTAAAATGGGAATGTAGGCTGGTGGGCATGTGCACGTAGGTTGTTTGTGACTTTGGACTCTTTTGGACGGTGTTTTTCTGACGTCAGACTTGCAGGCAAGTGAAACTTGCCAACTCTTGTGTAGGGCCATGTTTTTAGGCCACTTCCTTGTTTTTAGCGTAAAAGAGACTAGTCAGTGAAATGATAGCTGGCTAGACGCCTACTTGATCTAGTTTGACAACGAAACTAGATCCGTCACCTAAATTGATCTAGCTTGACAACGAAGCTAGATCCAACTCTTTAAACTTGTAAATCATGTATACTAAACTGTCACGTTTACTTTCCTTATCTGTACGCACTTTTAACTGCCATGCATTGCATCTTACATGTCATCCAAATTGATTGTTGCATCGTAGCACACGCTACAAAATACTTGTACAATCCGTGTTTCCGTGTTTCCGGCTAGGTGCACCCCTATGCCATACTTGTTAAAAACACTTCCTGGCTCGTGATCCAGAAGCGAGCATTCCGTGTTCGGGGGTAAGGCCCTGGCTCGATACACGTGGAGGGGTAGGGATAAACGGTCACCTGAGCTTAGGAGTGGCCCGATCAGCCACTCTAGCCAGAAGGCGGAATCTCTGTGCACGAGGTGCTTACTTTACTTGTCTTGTACTAGTGAGTGTTACTTGTAAAACTTGTCATCCATGCCATGTTTAAATTCCATGCTAGTACTTTACTTTACTTTACTTTACTTGTTGCACTCATACTTTGAACTGCCATGTCATTGCATTCATGCTAGAACTGCTAGGTTGCTTTACCTACTTTCAGTTTCCTTGCACAAGTCTCTTGTAGACTTGCTGACATGTGCCCCTTGCTCTTTTGGGTGTCACATGTTAGACCTTGAGCCAGAGACTATTGCTGTGTACGTGATGTTTTGCTAACGCTGAGCCTGAGTCCATGTCTGCCCAGGAGGAGTTTTGTGGACACCGGTGACCTTGCTGAGTTCTCCTTTGTTTTAGGATCTCTGTTAGTTATCGGTGCGTGGCACCTGTGTTTTGTACGTTGTACTTTTGTTGGCCACGCTGGGGCCTTGTAGATTCCTTTCTTTTAGCCTGGTGGCTTTTTCTGTGATGTTGGAACTTATTTATGGATGTTCTGAGATTGCTCTTTGTCTCATTTTCTTATTTATTATCTTTGTTTCGTTTCGTGTTGCAAGGACCTGCCATATAATGTTGTTTGACGCTTATCGGACTTGCAGCTTTGCAGCTTCAAGTCTGAGCGGACCTTCTCACGCTTCGCCTCCATATTTTTGGGAAGCGGGGCGTGACAGGTTTTGTTGGTGGCCCATGCAGGTCCGTCTTGCAACTGCGAATTATCGGAACAAAGATAATAACTATAGAACGTCCATTAAATAAATCGCAACATCCGAGTCATAAACCTTGAGCCTAGTCGTTTTCCTATGTCACTAGGTGGTAAGAAAACTTAGTTAGACATCTGTGCTTACTAGTTAGAGGTTCCTGATTTTTAGTTAGACTCCCTGCTAGGAATTGATTTAATCGTCGTAGGAGTTACCTTAGTGGTTCTTGCCTAACTCTGACCATATTAGACTTCTAGAATTTCTTTAGACGTTCCCTTGGGTTCGTCGACTTCGAGCCAAGCCTAACACAGTTCATTAAGGTCTAGTTCCTTAGAAAGCCTTAGCGCCAAGTTTCCTGGCTTTTAGTTGGTCAACCATAGGAGTTTCCCCGTAGATTTTCCTAGGTCATATCCTAGGCGTATGTATGTTTTGATCATCCGACCATTTCCCTTGCCTCGATTCACGAGATCGCCTCATGACGTTCGTCGTCAATTTTCGAACCTCTCCGTTACGAATCTTGAATCTTCTGAAAGTTATTTTTAGATTTCCCTTATTGAAAGTTTTCGCTAAGTTTAAATTTTATTTTAAACCCTCTACGTATATATTTAAATTTTCACTATCCGATTGAGTTAAAATCCTTTTGTAAATTTTGGAGTCTATTGGTTGTAATTTTTTTATTACTATCTCGTAGCTAATTGCTAACCAATATTTCTCGCACTTTGATTTTAAAACCTTATTACTATTTTGATAGTTCGATATACCATCTTTCTCTAAACTACGAAATTCATTTTATCCTTTTACTATATTTACTTTAAGATAAATAGAACTTCAATTATCTTTTATATATCCGTCCTAGGTTCGTTGTACCCGTACTTTAAAACCCTCGTATAAAACAGTTTCTTTTTGGCAAATCCTGGTTCCTCCAAAAGTCGTTTCAAAATTGATTATTTTAAAACTTTCCCCAGCTTAAAGACTTTGAAAGTATTTAACATGAGCTTGAATTCTTCAGTTCATTTAATTTCATTCTTTGAATTTCAAAACTTTTGCCAACCTTATTAAATTACTGCTGCATAGTATTTTCTGACCTATGTCCTTAATATTCGTGTAAATGATTTACTTTCCTCCTGATAATTTTATCTAAGCCAATAAACCATTTTCCCTTATTATATATTTTCGACTCAAACTTGTTTCGAACAACTTGTTTTATCGATCTCCAAATATTTTTATACAGACGAGGACTCCAACTTTTGAAGTACACAGTTTTCAAATTTCGTGTATTTTAGCTTATGTTATTTATACTATTTCATTTCTCAATCCTATATAAGTATCACTACATCCTCCCCGGCTTATCACTACATCTCCCTTCCCTCTACCTAAACATTCACAATTGAATCGCTGTTTCACCTAACCAAGCTGTATCCTCGTATTCGTCCTATCTGAACGCGTGCTTATCGGTCCTTCCCTCATCACGCTTCGACCTCTAATCTTCCTCTATTGCTTAGGCTTTAGTGCCCGTCAATGACTGTGTCACCCCTAATTTGTGAGTAGGCTCTTGGACCCTTGTGATGTTGTCATGGTGCATGTACCTAAGTTGAGTATGTGATCTTGAATGAGTGTACTCCCCTATAGTATATTAATGTTTGCCTATTGTGTGATATATCCATACTCGGAGTTATTCGTGATGTTATGAAGTTGGTCGTGTGTTAATATTTATAGGTATGTGTGAGGATAGCTATACCACTCTAGGGGAGTCTGTGTATATATGGACAGTGTTGAAATATCTAATGGAGTGTATGTAGTTGGAGATACTTATAATGGTTGAAATAATTTGATTGGTAAAGCTATGTGTATGTTAGGTGTAATAATAATAGGTGTGCGTATAGTTAAGTGAGTAGGCCTATTATATGACCTGCGTGTTAGTACGTATAAGTATGTGCTCGTACGTAGATACGTATTGTGCTTAGACGTAAGTAGTTATGTAATTGTTGCATAAGTATATAGGTGATATACATATGGTAATAGGATATAATCTTGATTGGTATTGCTTGCTTTTACGGGATGTTGTATGCGTGTATACCATTAGGTATACACGATTATTGCATATCTTAATTATGTGTGTGTAGATGTGTTGGCATGCTAATTATAGGTAGTAGGCTTTGGTGTGAATAATTATGTTACATGTGTGTGACTATATGATGAATGCGTATGTATTAGGGAGTGTATTATAATTATACGTGTGCTGATGTTTGTATTATTATTATGGTATATAGAGTGATTGAACTACGTGAGTATTACCTGACTAAATATTAAGTGTGATTGACTTATGGTATGTATATAGTTATATTGGTAGACGTATATATATTGGGGTGGTATTAGTATAGGTATAGATACCGTGTTACCTATATAGAATATTCTGATCTGTGTATTGAGTCTCACTCAAGCTTGAGTGGGTATACTCTAAGTATATTGTTATGTATGTCTGTAGTTGCATATAGCGATGTTTGATGTATGTATAGTAATAGGAGTGTTGGTGCCTGGTTGTGTTACGCACATGATTGTGGGTCGCTACACCAGTATATAGTTATAGGTGTTGGTCTTATGGTATAGTTATTAACTAAGGACTTGTCCGTGTGAACGTATGTGTGCTAGCTAAACTAGGTGTGTAGATATGCTAGTTATATAATGATACGATTGGTATACGTGAATGAAATGTTAGCGTGCGTGGGTGTGCACCATGCATGGGTAAGTATGTACTTAGTTATAGGTATTGGTGACTATGGTATATGTGGCGTGTCGTAAATACAGTTATAGGACCGTATGTGATATGAATATATGGTGAACTATTTGCATGCATTTGAATGAATATATATTGTGAAATTATAGTAGAGGTGAATGTGTATTAGATATAGTAAAACTTGAATTAATAATGGTACGGTGTGACTACATGAGTTGATGTGTTTGGTGTTGGATGTATACTAGGAAATATTAGGGAGTCGTATACCCATGTTTGTTTGGTGCATAGGTAGCCATCTATACGTAGAGCAATGATTGTATTTGCTAGTGTGAGATTAATCTTATGTGAATATCTGAACTATTGTTTTGTGCTAGGTAAGTAGTAGTTATATAAGGGATGTATGCATATATATGATTGATTGAAATAAGTGCATGAATGAATATATACCTGTTAGCAGAATTATTGTTTGACAACCTAGTGTATGTATAAGCACTTGTAATGACTATACCTGGTGGAATTATAATGTGAAATGATTGGGGTAACTGCTAGAGTGACTAGATATATTTATAGTTGGAAAGTCCGAGGACGGACTTTATTCTAAGGTGGGGAGGATGTAACGGCCACTTTCCAGTCGTTCGTACTTTGTGTGTATGTTGAATACGTGTGCGTATTTTTTTCGTATCTGGTTTTAGTATTGTTATCTCTAGCTCAGACGCGTGATCGGACCTCGTATTCACGATCCTCTCAGAGGCGCGATCGCTCTGGTATTTTATTTGTAATCTTTGGATGTCAAGGGACCGATCTGCTATAACATTGTTAATTATTAAAAACATTATTTTTCCTTTCATAAACGTTTGAATTTCTATAGGCTTGGGACGTTTTCTTTTCAAATAAATTCGTATTTACTAAGTGCTTTTAGATCCTAACCTATTATCTCATATCCTAACTACTTATTATTAAACCAAATACAATCTTTTTATCCTTTTATATTAATTCCCCACTAAAAATCTTAACTAACCCCAAGAGTCTCTCTCCCACGTTCTCAGTATCACCTCTCCTATAATCAAATCAAAACAAATCTTTGATACTTTGGTTAAAACAAATCAAAACGTATTTGATACTAACTCATTACCCCTACCCCCGTGCATCTCCCTCCCATCGAAAAACAATTCAAACCTGAGGGTCGATCTCATTTCTCCCGGCGCACAAAACTAACCCGAGCAAGACCTCATGCCTTCGTGCATCTCTTCTCTCCCTTTACCCCCTCAGGCCGAACCCCAATTGCGACATCCGCACCCTAAATCTCAGGCCAAGAAACCCGACCTCCGGCATGCCGCAATAACCCAGGCGCCTCATTCCCTTCCACCCTGTTCCGAACAGAGGCCCCTCCGACTTTCCTCCGGCCACCCAAATCCCAGTCGCCTCGCTCAATAACCCGGCGCCGCCCAATGCCTCAGATCGCCGTGCGCCCGGATCTGGCAGTCGCCATAGATCTCCGCCCCGATGGGATCCGTCGCACCCTGCTCCATCTGCGCCGCCCAGGTCGTGGCCCCGAGCCAGGCTGCGCCGCCGCCGGAGAACTCCGATGCAACCCCGATTTGATGCCCATAGCTTCTCTCCTCTCCCTGCGACATGAACCAAGGAGGAAGAGATTTGGGAATAAATCAGAAGGTAAGCAGGAGGGTTTCAGTATAAATTAGTATATTATAGTAATTTTATAAACATGATGTTGTTAAGATCCTTGTATGTAGCCTTAAATCATAATAATTAACCCTAGCTTAGTAGACTTTAGTACTATTATGTATTTTATTAGTACTCATTATAATGTGAATTGGCAAATTGCTTAAATCAGAAGGTGAAGCCCCTTATAAATGGCATGTTAATAGTTCGAACAAAAAAATTAGTTAGCATACTTTTAGTCAGTATCAATTATAAGTTATATTAACCTAGGTCTCATTATCTATTATTTTAACCGTTTCAACAGTAACTTCGACATGGTGATATTCTTATAGTAATTTATTAATTGATCGATGTTATCTTGATATTGCGATTCCGATGTCGCAGATGTAATACGTTTTCTTCGCGACCCGTTACCTTTCCGAGTCGATGCCGTTACCTTACACGCTACCGGAATCCTACCCCTGACGTCGCTACCCGACGCCAGTGTAGCTCGCGCGTCGTGTTGAGGTAACGTTTTGCACCCCTAGGACCCCCAACCACTGCCTGTTAATCAAGACTAAAAATTGATGTGTTTTTAAATGTTTTAGAATCACTAATTAAGATAACTTAAAATGGGAATGTAGGCTGGTGGGCATGTGCACGTAGGTTGTTTGTGACTTTGGACTCTTTTGGACGGTGTTTTTCTGACGTCAGACTTGCAGGCAAGTGAAACTTGCCAACTCTTGTGTAGGGCCATGTTTTTAGGCCACTTCCTTGTTTTTAGCGTAAAAGAGACTAGTCAGTGAAATGATAGCTGGCTAGACGCCTACTTGATCTAGTTTGACAACGAAACTAGATCCGTCACCTAAATTGATCTAGCTTGACAACGAAGCTAGATCCAACTCTTTAAACTTGTAAATCATGTATACTAAACTGTCACGTTTACTTTCCTTATCTGTACGCACTTTTAACTGCCATGCATTGCATCTTACATGTCATCCAAATTGATTGTTGCATCGTAGCACACGCTACAAAATACTTGTACAATCCGTGTTTCCGTGTTTCCGGCTAGGTGCACCCCTATGCCATACTTGTTAAAAACACTTCCTGGCTCGTGATCCAGAAGCGAGCATTCCGTGTTCGGGGGTAAGGCCCTGGCTCGATACACGTGGAGGGGTAGGGATAAACGGTCACCTGAGCTTAGGAGTGGCCCGATCAGCCACTCTAGCCAGAAGGCGGAATCTCTGTGCACGAGGTGCTTACTTTACTTGTCTTGTACTAGTGAGTGTTACTTGTAAAACTTGTCATCCATGCCATGTTTAAATTCCATGCTAGTACTTTACTTTACTTTACTTTACTTGTTGCACTCATACTTTGAACTGCCATGTCATTGCATTCATGCTAGAACTGCTAGGTTGCTTTACCTACTTTCAGTTTCCTTGCACAAGTCTCTTGTAGACTTGCTGACATGTGCCCCTTGCTCTTTTGGGTGTCACATGTTAGACCTTGAGCCAGAGACTATTGCTGTGTACGTGATGTTTTGCTAACGCTGAGCCTGAGTCCATGTCTGCCCAGGAGGAGTTTTGTGGACACCGGTGACCTTGCTGAGTTCTCCTTTGTTTTAGGATCTCTGTTAGTTATCGGTGCGTGACACCTGTGTTTTGTACGTTGTACTTTTGTTGGCCACGCTGGGGCCTTGTAGATTCCTTTCTTTTAGCCTGGTGGCTTTTTCTGTGATGTTGGAACTTATTTATGGATGTTCTGAGATTGCTCTTTGTCTCATTTTCTTATTTATTATCTTTGTTTCGTTTCGTGTTGCAAGGACCTGCCATATAATGTTGTTTGACGCTTATCGGACTTGCAGCTTTGCAGCTTCAAGTCTGAGCGGACCTTCTCACGCTTCGCCTCCATATTTTTGGGAAGCGGGGCGTGACAGATATGCACATGTAAGAGTGCATATCAAATTTGGAACTCCCTCCTCATACTACATGAAGGGACGAGTAGGGTAAGAGACTCTAAACTCGTAGTTGTTAACAAAGATTACGAAATGTTTCATATGCAACAGGGCGGGAAGATGAAGGAGTATTACGCTCGCTTCGTCGACATCATAAACGAGTTGGAGGCTCTCGGCAAAACCTACACCCAAAAGGAGAAGTGTTCGAAGCTTATCGAAGGACTTCCTTCTTCTTGGGAAAAGCGTACCTTCGCCATCGAGGAAGGTAATGACATGAATAAGTACACCGTAGTTCAACTAATGGGTACTTTAATGTCATACGAGGTACGCAAGGATAGCAAGCTAAAATTGCAGGAAAAGATGAAGTCTTACCTAAAGCAAGACGAGCCAAAGAAGAAGGCTATTGCTTTTAAGGCCGCTCCATCCACATCCACATCAACCGATGATGAAGACTCGGAAAACGAGTTGGACTTGGAGTCCATGGCACTCATGGCCAAGAAGTTCAACCGTTTCTTCCGAAAAGGTAACTATAAGAACAAAGCTAAATTTGGTTCTTCTAACGCCTCCTCCTCTCCATTGTGTTTCAAGTGCAATAAGCCAGGACACATGAAAGCGGAGTGTCCTCTCAACAAGCAAAAGGAGAAGTGGAAGGCGTCGAAATTCGATAAGTCCAAGAAGTACAAGAAAGGGAACAAAAAGGGACTTGTCGGAGCAACATTCACCGACTCCGAGGATTCCTCAAGCGGAGAGTCGGACGATGAGCAAGTGGAGCAAGCGCACATGTGCTTCATGACAAGAGAGGAGCATGATCAAGGATCCTCGTCTTCCGATGATAGTGACGACGAAGGCGATGAGGTAACTATGGATGACCTTAGGAATGCTAATTCTCAATTATGGTCTAAATACACTAAATTAGTAAATAGATATACTAAGGTAAAAGATGACCTAGCTAGCATTCAAACCTCGCCTAAGACTGTCATCACCAACAATGACACCGTTGTTGAAGAGTTAAGAAATGAGATTGTTAATCTCAAATCTAAACTTGAACATGTTAGCATTGAAGATCCGGAGGATCACAAGATAGCGGATTTGACTTCTCAAAACTCGAATTTGAGTATTGAGAATGAGAATCTTAAATCTCGTGTTTATGTGCTCACATCGCAAGTATCCAACTTGGATACTTCTATGCATTCTCTCACCGAGAAATATGAGAACACATTAGGCCGAATTAATAAATTTAATAAGGGTAATGACCATTTGGATAAAATCCTAAGTGACTTACTTCCGGCCAATCACCACATTGGCTTGGGGTATACGATGGGATGTTCATCCAAATCGGCCACTACTTTTGTTAGGCCAACTTCCGGTGACTCAACGAGTGGTAGCAAACACTCTATTGGTAGTTCTTCTACCAATGGTGCTTCCACCTCGTCCACACCCTCTTTCGGAAAGAAACCCACTTTGGGTGGACCTCCAAAGAAGAGGCATGCTTATATGTACACAAATACCATGCCACGTAGGAACACACGTCCTACTCCACCGGCTCACACATATGATGATTTTTATGCAACACATTCATGAGCACATGCACACCATGTGAGACACCCTCACGCACGTGTTCCTTCTCATGCATATGTTCACCCACAACATCATATGAATAATTATCCGCATGCACCATTCCATCATGTTCCTTATGCCTATCCACAACATGCATCACGTAGAAATCAACGTCGCATGCATGAACCCAATAGGATGAGGGCTCCCAAGATTTTCACTATTTGGAGCCCAAAGGACACAAGCATGGATGAAAAACAAGTGTATATGAATGCTTATTTTTCGGATGTTGTGCATAGTAGAAATTATGTGGGGAAGTCTAAGTCCAATTGGACTTGGCTTCCAAAGGTCTAATCTGTTGGACCCAATGACCTTGGGTACCATGATATGAAATTTTCTATCTTTAGGTACTCAAGGAAAAGAAAAAGAAAAGGAGCAACAAATTTAAATTTAGCTCCAAGGGGAATTGGATACTCGATATCGGGTGTTCAAAACACATGACGGATGACGCTCAATTGCTCTCCGGAGTGGTTCCCATTGCAAATGGAAACCGCGTCGTATTTGGAGGCAACGAGAGCGGAACCATCATAGGTGTTGGTAAAGTGGGTAATCCTTCTAAACCCATTATATGTGATGTTTACCTTGTTAAAGGATTAAACCACAATCTTATTTCAATAAGTCAACTTTGTGACAAAGGTTACACAGTTAACTTTGCGAAAGGAATGTGCCATATTTTAAGAAAAGATAATAATGAATTATTGTTTTCCGGCACACGCCATAAGGATATATATATCCTAGATCTTTCAAGATCACATGAACAATGTCTTATTGCCAACACAAGTGAACAACACTTATGGCATCGACGTTTTGGTCATGTGAACTTTGGAACACTTTTTAAGCTTTCCAAGTTAAATTCTATTAGAGGCTTCCCTAAGCTTGTCTTTTAAAAGAAAAGTTTTTGTGACTCGTGTCAACGAGGCAAGCTTCCAAAATCTTCATTTAAACCTAAGAAAAGCATTTCTTCTAAGCAGCCTCTAGAGCTATTACATCTAGATTTATTTGGGCCAACTAGAGTTGCTTCATTAGGTAATGCTAGATATGGACTTGTCATCGTTGATGACTTTTCTAGGTTTACTTGGGTATTTTCATTGTGTAATAAAAATGAATCTTTTGAAAACTTCACAATTTTTGTTAAGAAAGTACAAAATCTCTTAGGAACCACCATTGTCACTATTCGTAGTGATCATGGAGGTGAATTTGAGAATGAGTCTTTTGAGACATTTTGTGATGAAGTTGGTATTACACACACCTTCTCTTTCCCTCGCGCACCTCCTCAAAATGGTGTAGTTGAGAGAAAGAATAGGACGCTAGTGGAGTGTGCTCGCACTATGCTTGATGATAGCCATCTTGGCCATCAATTTTGGGCGCAAGCGGTACACACCGCTTGCTATGTGTTTAATAGAATACTTTTGAGGCCCGGTACTAAACAAACTTGTTATGAATTGTTGTTTGGTAGGTTGCCTCAAGTTAAACATTTTCGTGTTTTTGGTTCGAAATGTTTTATTAAGAACACGTATGGTAGTTTGGACAAATTCGATCCAAGATCCGATGAGGGGATTTTTGTTGGATATTCTTCGCGTAGCAAAGCCTACCAGATATTCAACAAACGAACCTCAACGATCGAGGAGTCGCTTCATGTGTCATTTAATGAAGGATTTGTTCCAACTAGAATTACTAATGATGATGACTCTATGGATGTCTTATGTGATTCAATTGGTAATTCTAACTCTAATGATTCTATTGATTCTATTGAGACTAACCCATCTAATGAAGTTGTTGAGAATGTTCCTAGTGACCAAGGTATTCCCAAACGGCTTCATACCGTTCGTGACCATCCTCATGAGCAAGTCATTGGCAATATCCATGATAGTGTCAAGACGAGATCGCAAGTGAACTACTTCGCTCATTGTGCCTTTGCCTCCTCGATAGAGCCAAAGAATGTTAATGAAGCATGCGAAGATAGCGCTTGGATCTTAGCCATGGTGGAGGAACTCATTCAATTCGAGAGGAATGAAGTTTGGGAGCTTGTTCCATTGCCATCGAAGAACCACACCGTCATAGGGACAAAGTGGATCTTCAAGAACAAAACCGACGAAAACCAAGTCGTCGTCCGGAACAAAGCTCGGTTAGTTGCTCAAGGCTACCGTCAAGAGGAAGGTATTGATTTCGAAGAATCCTTCGCTCCGGTAGCTAGATTAGAATCAATTAGATTATTATTGTCTTTTGCATGCCATAAGGATTTTAAATTATTTCAAATGGATGTTAAAAGTGCATTTTTAAATGGAGATGTTGTTGAGGAAGTTTACGTTTCTCAACCTCCGGGTTTTATTAATGAAAAATTTCCAAATCATGTTTTTAAACTAAAGAAAGCGCTTTACGGCTTGAGACAAGCTCCTCGAGCTTGGTATGATCGCCTAAAGAATTTTCTTTTGGATTTGAATTTTAAAATGGGAGAAGCCGATTCTACACTTTTTGTTAAGCATTCGAATAATGATATAATTTTAGTTCAAATTTATGTTGATGATATCATTTTCGGTGCTACTAACTTTGCTCTTTGCGAAGAGTTTTCTAATGTTATGAAGGAACAATTTGAGATGAGCCATATGGGTGAGCTCAAGTATTTCTTAGGTCTCCAAATTCGCCAAATGGACGATGCAATCTTCATCCACCAAACGAAGTATACGGTGGAGTTGCTTAAGCGATTTGGAATGGAGAGTGCCTCCGGGAAAAAGACTCCAATGAGCACGACTACGCATCTTGATAAGGATACGGGCGGTAAGGATGTAGACATTCGTCTATATCGAGGTATGATAGGTAGTTTACTTTATCTGACCGCAAGTAGGCCCGATATTATGTTTACCGTATGCGTATGTGCTCGTAATCAGTCTCAACCTAATGAGTCTCACTTAGTAGCGGTAAAACGTATTTTCCGTTATCTTAGTTATACACTTGACTTTGGATTACTTTATCCAAAATCTAGCACGTATGAGTTAATCTCATATAGTGATGCCGATTATGCGGGATGCAAATCCGACAGGAAAAGTACTAGTGGCACTTGCCATTTTATAGGAAATTCCATTGTCTCTTGGTTTTCCAAGAAGCAAAATTCCGTATCACTTTCAACCACCGAGGCGGAATACATTGCCGCCGGTACCGCGTGTGCTCAAGTTCTTTGGATGAGACACACACTTAAAGACTTTGGTATAAATTGTGATACTTGCCCTATCATGGTTGACAACCAAAGTGCAATATGTCTTTCCAAGAACCCGGTACACCATTCCCGTTCGAAACACATAGATGTCCTTCACCACTTTTTAGATGATCATGTTGCTAAAAAGGACATCATTTTAGTGTACGTTGAAACCCAAAAGCAAATCGCCGATATTTTCACGAAACCCCTAAAGGAGGATTCCTTTGTGCGGTTGCGTCGAGAATTGGGGATTATGGGTGAATCCGAGATATAGGATTCATGTTTCATTCAATAATCTTGCATGCTATTATTTTTCGCAATATTTCACTCATGCTAGACTTATTGGATTTTTCGGGATTGTATGTGATATTTTGAATTTTTGCTCGAATTCATGTTTGAATGTCGTATTTGAGATTTCGATGTTTAATGGGGTAGTTTAGATGATTTTTGAGAGGATTGCGATGTATCATCCAAGTATTTTGTGGAGAGAACTTCATTATCAATTTTTGGACTCATCTAGTCGGTCTCAGTTCATCAACCAACAGACTAGATTCACATCTAGTCGGTCAGCTAATGAACTCAGACCTACTAGCTCTATCTCTCAACTTTTGAACTCCTTTAGTCGGTATCAGTTCAATCACCAACCGACTAGATTCGTATCTAGTCGGTTAGTAAAAGAACTCAGACCGATTAACTCAAGCTATTTTGAGTTTCCTCTCCAGCTTAACTCTTTAGTCGGTTCAAGCTTACTTATCGACCGACTAGATTGAGTTCTAGTCGGTCAGTACTTGAGCGTAGACCGACTAATTCTCGTTCAGGAAATCTTCGTCTGGTCTCTGTTTCCACTTAGTCGGTTCAAGCTCATTGACCGACCGACTAGATCGTGATCTAGTCGGTCAGTGCTTGAACTGTGACCGACTAGTGGTGCCAGGGACTGTTTGGTCTTTTGAGCTCTCGACCGACTTAAAATCAATCTAACCGATTACTTTTCATTTTAGTCGGTCTCCATCTTTTCTCCATCTTGAAAACCCACGTTCCTCCCTCGTGACCCTTCGTCTTCCGGCCCTTTTCCGATCATCTCCGTCGCCGATCGCCGTCGACCTTCGACCTAGGGTAACCCCCATCTCTCCCTCTCCTGTCTAGGGTTCATTTTTTAGCTCTAGGGTTAGGGTTTCAATTGATTTCGGCCTAGGGGTTGCTAGGGTTCCGGCCATCTAGGGTTTCTTAGATTTGATCTTTCTTGCGTCGTGTCGTGCCTCGATTATGGCCCGTACACGTATCCCGATCACTCCTTCTAGCCCCTCGCCGATGACCGTAGAACCTAACCCTACGGACCCCGATCAACCTACGCGAACCCCTCCTAGACGTCGTTCGAAGACCACCCAACCCTCTTCGTCTTCACCTCCTCTTAAGCGTAAGAGGACGGCGACTGCGAAACCCCGAGCCCAACCTCAGCCCAAGCCCAAGCAAGTAATTTTTCGTGCTCCCACTCCACCCGGTGCTTCGGATTCCGACACCGAGTATATCCCCGAGCCTGAGACTCATAGGGAACCCACTCCTCCTACCCATCCTGAGTCTAGCTCCCGACCTCGTACGTCTACCCGTAAGCCCAAGGGAAAGGCTCCGATGCCGGTAGGCGGTGTCGATATCTCGTTGTGTCACGATGACCCTATGTGTCTCGCGGCTTACAACCGTATCGAACATTGCCTGCTGCTTCTGGAGCATTTCTTCCAGTTCAGTGACTTCATAGGGCTAGCTGATCTTCTTTCGTCCTCGGGTCTTCTCGATTACGATGAGACCCACTCTGTTGAGATGACTGTTTTGGGGACTCCTATAGTCCTCACAGCAGAAATCTTAGGAGACATTTTGGGTATCTCTTCGTCTGGTCTCCTCCCTTCAGACATTTTTGTTGACGATATTTCTTCCTTAGATCAGACCATCCTCTCTGAGATTTTCCATCAGATTCCTCCCGCCATGATTGGCGTGCCTTCCAAATCTTTCAAGCCAAACGCATGGGTCCTGAACTTGATTCTGAAGTCGTGCTTGCTTCCCAAGTGCGGCTCCTCATCTCTACCGTCCCAGCCTTTTCTGAAGCTGATCTATGCTATCTTCATGGGGAGCTCGATTAACTGGGCTCGCATTATACTCGATAAGATTGACTCTTTCGAGTGTATTCGCAAGTCCTCGAAATCGGCTCATATCCCATTTCCGTGCTTGTTGACCCTTGTTTTCCGTCACTTCTGTGTCCCTTTGCCTCGTGACGATGAGCGTCCACTTGGTCCTCCCCTGAACGCGACGGCCGTCAAGAAATCTCTTGCGGCGCTCTGTCACGTTCAGAGGACGACACCTTCAGCGTTTGCCTCTGCCTCTGCCTCAGCTGCTCCCTCTGCCACCCTTGATGATGTCGTTCGGTTACTTCGTCGGCACGAGTCTCGTTTGGCTCGTACCGAGGAGGTAGTTTACCGTATGGCTAGTCTGATGGGTATTCAGCTTCCTCCTCCTGTTCCTGAGGATGAGGAGATGGATGAGTTGGCCGAGGAGGACATTGAGGAGCTTTGTCGTGCTTCCACTCGTGCCCCCGAGGGCACTTCTGGTACTGCTGCTGGTGCTACCACTTCTGGTGCTGCTGTTGCTGCTTCGTCTGCCGGTGCCCCCGAGAGCACACCTGTTGCCACCACTCCTGCGGTGGATACTCTGACTGGTGCTCCCGAGGCCACTACTGTTGCTGCTCCAGAGATTGCCACTTCTGCCGTCGCTCCTGCTGACCTTCCAGACGTTCCTGCTGATCCAGTTTCCACCACTTCTCCTGTAGAGCCTGCTGCTGCTGCAGATCCTGCCGGTTCCTCTTGAGCTTCTTTGAGGACTCTCCGATGCTCCTTAGATGATACATCCAGTGTGAGAGAGTTTGGTTAGGATAGAGTGGGGTTTTGGATCTTTTTGATGATGTATTTTGATGTACTTTGATGATCTTTTTGATGTATTTTGATACTTTTGATGATGTATCTTCATGTATTTTGACACTCCGATATCTGTGATATGATGATGTACTTTTGTGCCCCGATCGGTAGATCGATGTTTTGTATGTCAGTGATGTTTATTTTTTATGTACTCTGGTTCATATTATATATATATATATATACATCGCAGTTGACATTTCTTTCTATTGTGCACAATTTATAATTTTTTTATGTCTCTGATGTTTGATTTCGTCGCTCGATGATATTAACTTGGTTTAATAGAAATTTCTTCTATGGAAACATAGAATTGTTTTCCATGCACTAAATTAACCAAGAATGTTGATATTGGAGAGTATATTCCATAACTCAATCCGTAAAAATGATTTGAGTTTTGATGATTTCGTATTACGATTTTCGACTATGGTTTCATTGACACGCCTTGATTTTATTCGTATGTTTTCTTTGGTGTTACTTGAACCGTCGTCATCTTCTACGACTCCCGTGCTTTTTATTTGAGGCCATTGTTGTTGTCGTTGTTATCCTCTCGCTCTTTTTGCTTATGCCAAAGGGGGAGAGATATAATAATAACGATGTGCTAAATGAAAATTTAAAGCATTATTCCAAGAATCTAACTTGATATGTTAGATTCAGGGGGAGTTAAGATATATAAATGGATTTTCAAATCCGATATTTCAATAACCCACGTTTGGTATTCGATATTTCAATAATCGATTCTCATTTCATATACTTCACTCGTCTGCTTGATGCGTATTATTTTTGTTTAAATTGGAATTAACGTGTCATCAATGCAGGGGGAGTAAGTAAATTTCATTTGAATTATTATTTTTGATTATTATTTATGTTGGTTTGTCATCACCAAAAAGGGGGAGAATGTTGGATATTGGACTCCCCGGATTTGGTTTTGGATGATGAACAAACATAAATATAACGTGAACTAACACTTTGTGAGCGCAGTTATGGAGATCGTCGCCAAATTCATATGAATATCAATTACGACGTCTCAAGACTTCTCAAAGCACGTGATCGTATGCCTAAAGCTTCGTTGAAGCTTATGGACCACTTTAGAAGTCATGAAGATTCGATTAAAGCTATTGAAGACGGTATCGTCAAGTTTTATTTATAATCTTTAAGCTTCTTTCGTAGAATGTTAAGCCTTGAGTAGGTCTTACGGTTTAAATCTTCATAACGCTCCTATCTTAGCTCTAGGATCTTAGTAGAAGTCCATACAATCCTTCCCGAAGCTTCGCGCTTCGATTCACGACTTCTTGTGCATGTTAGTTGGTTCAAGAAGAAGAACTGACCGACTAGATGGTGATCTAGTCGGTCGACAAAGCTTCTTGGACCGACTAGTTCTTCTCAGTCATTTCCAAGCTCTTTACTGTTTACAGTTAGTCGGTCTAAGTTGACTCACCGACCGACTAGTTTGTGAACTAGTCGGTCAGTGATGCTTCTGTGACCGACTAGTTGAGCTTTCCCTGTACATGCACATTTGAGCCTATGCTACTGTTTATCATTAGTCGGTCTGTGTTCATTGATCGACCGACTAGTTGATGAACTAGTCGGTCAACTTTCCTTCTTGGACCGACTAGTTTAGTTTTACTGTACATGCCAATTTTTCACCTAACTTACTGTTTATCGTTAGTCGGTCTATGCTCATTTGGCGACCGACTAGTTGGTGAATTAGTCGGTCAACATTTGTTCTTGGACCGACTAAGTCTATTTCTGCTCAGACTTCAGTTTTATCTGTTAGTCGGTCTCAGTTGAGTAACCGACCGACTAGTTGTGAAACTAGTCGGTCAGCTACTCTTCTTGGACCGACTAGTTCCTTATGTCTGTGCTTTGATCTTTTCTCTGTTCACTCATTAGTCGGTATACGTTAATTGACCGACCGACTAGTTGATGAACTAGTCGGTCGGTGGTTGTTCTTTGACCGACTAGTTTGGTTCAGAAAAGAGCCGTTGGAGCTTTAATTGAAACGTTTTCTCTCTCTCTCTCTCTCTCTCTCTCTCTCTCTCTCTCTCTCTCTCTCCTCTATCCTATAAATAGTTGTTGGGCTGCATTCATTGCAGTCAAGGCTGATATTATTGCAAGTTTAGAGATCAAGAGAAATCATTCCAAGCTCATTCAAAGCTCTTCCATTCCATTCAATAATCTCTCCTCACTCTTACTTCCAAAGAGAGATTCATTGAGTGTGAAGCCTTCCAAGCCAAGTGCTTGATTCTAGGTCACCAACATCCCCATAGCTCTCCATCGCTGATCTACATCTTGGAGCTAGGGTTTGGTGCCACTTCTTCTTCCTCAAAATCATCCTTGCCCTAATTCGTAAGCATTACTCAAGGCATAGGTATTTTTTCGGTAAGAAGTTTCTTATTTCATTTCAATTTCATATTGTAAGTTTCACTCTCGGTTGTGAGAGTGTGGTTGTGATCCCGGGTTGTGGGAGTCACAAATTACTTTGTGTATGATTTGACTTGTGGAGGTTTTTCACAAGTATTTCATAGTGGAAATCTTGAGTTAGGGTTTCTAACTCAAGTATCCGGAGGGGATCCGGGTGGTTGGGACGTAGGATCACCGGGAACAAGTCGGGGAGACTTGGGTGGATCCGAACCCAGTAATATCTTGTGTTTGCATTGTTAATTTTGTTGTTGTCTTCAATTTAAGCTTCCGCAAATTGATTTGGTAGTTGTTTGCACGATAATTAGGAATTATACTCCTTGTTATTTTTAAAGTACTATTCACACCCCCTCTAGTACTTGTGCAGTAGCTTGTAGGGCATTACACAAGTCCTTAGGATGAGACACACACTCAAAGACTATGGTGTCAATTGTGATACTTGCCTTATCATGATTGATAATCAAAGTGCAATATGTCTTTCCAAAAATCCGGTACACCACTCCCGTACCAAACACATAGGTGTGAGACACCATTTCATTAATGATCATGTAGCTAAGAAGGACATCATCTCAGAGTACAATGAAACTCAAAAACAACTCGCCGACATCTTCACTAAACCTCTAAAAGAAGACTCATTTGTGAGGTTGCGTGGAGAATTAGGGATTATGTGTGAATCTGAGATTTAGGAGCTCATTTATTTATGTTATAACCTGTTTTGAGCTCATTTGATCTTTTCCATATCTTATGTTGTATATTGTCATACTTTCACATTTGTTTTCAATGAGATATATTGGAGATTTTTGATGCTTTGATGATTAGATTAATATGCTTGATATGTGTATTAGTCTATATTCTTATGATGGTTATTTTATGTTATTTGAATGTTTAGATATATGTCTAAGGGTGAGAAGTCTCTAATCCTTGATTCTAACTCAATTCTAGATTTCAAAACCAGGACAGTCGACTGCCATTTCGTCTACAGTCAACTGACCAATCTCCAGTTTTTAGCCTACATAACTCTTATTCATGACATGCGATTGATGATCATTTTTCATTCGACTGGTCATACTCCAGGCGAATGTATTTTGGTCATCAGGTGCCTGCCCAATTGTCACCAATTTTCCCGAGAGATGGCTTAAATTTCTTCAAATTTTACTGTGCAGCATGCCCCTGTAAGTCATTTCACAGGCGCATGTCCAAATCCAGGCAATTGTAATTTCTTCTACATGCACATGTCTGCTTTCTGAGTCATTTTTTATTAGGGGTTGACAGGCGACTGCAAGTTGTGCATCAATCGCCTGTCCACCGAGTTTGGCTGTTCGTAACCCACGATCTGAGCCGTTATTTTTGATCCAACGGCCTAGATCACTCCATTTATCTACTATAACTGTCGATTAGTGGGGTTTTCTCTCTCATGCAATTAAAATAACCTCTACCTCTCCTCCTCCTCTCGACTGCTCGAACATCGTCTCTCCTTAGTCGATCAAGCTTCTACCGACCAATTCATCCTCCTCCGTCGATCAGCGTGTGTTTAGAGTTCTTCAACTCCGTCGACTAGGATAACTCTCTCGTTTTTTTCCTTTTGATTCATGCCCTAGTTGTCATTTGTTTTCAATAATTGACATTTCCTATCTGATTGCATTCCATGGAACCCAAGACTTCAACTTCTAAGGGGAAATCCCTTAAGAAGCCCAGTAAGCCTAGGGTTAGGGTTCCTAAACCTGCCTCTACCAAAGGCTGTGTAACGCCCCGCTCCCCAGGATACCCGGGAAGTACAAATTCGTCCCAGGTTCTCCCAGAGCAGCAAGTATTACGAAGGGAGAAAATAAAAAAATACAAAAGAAACTGGCAGGCCACTGTGCACTGCTTGCGTAATACCTGTAATGTTTCGAAGAAACATACACACATAACACAGAATCAATACATAGACCACAGAGAAACATTGAAAACAAGAGCACTGATCTTCATATCATCCATTAAACATTATCACGGTTATACATCTTATACAATAATAACAACTTTGTCCAAACAAACCCAAAAGTACATGGTCACTCACACTTATCTCACTACCCAACCCACATCAACTTAACTCCCACCACTCTAACTCCAACTCCAACCACTTGCTGTCAACTCCAACACCAACACCTGAAAAATAGGCGGAGCACGTCAACGCGTGCTCCAGTAGGATATCCAACTCCCACTAGTATGCCACTCCTAAATGCAACTACTAAGTGAACAAGTGCTACAGGAACATGGCATGGATGTACATCAATGTATAAAATGTGCAAAGGAAATAAGGCAATTAAACATCCATCATTATATTACAAGAGGTAAGTAAACTGCAAGAAAAACTATAAAGATCTATAAAAGAAAAATAGGAATCACACATTGTAAGGTCAAAGCACTTAAGTATTTAATTAATTTTTTTGGAAAACCTGGTTGTGTCGTTGAATATGAGGAACTGGACTCCACCCCAAGGCGGGGCAATAAGGAGCACGCGCCAGTGGTACACGAGCACTGTTTCCTTAACGGGGCCTCTTACTCCACCCATACCCTCTCGCATCAGAGTGCGAGTGAGAAAAACTCCACAACATCATAATCCATCGTACCCGAAACTGAGCAAGGTACGGAGATCACCACAAAGTACCTGAAACCGAACAAGGTACATAACACAACCACAACATCGCCCAGTCCTCATACCCTACTAGTACCCAGTTTTCCACTAACCCCTTGTCTAGGGTGCTCACCCACCATGTGGCAGACCGAGACATCCTTATCATTTGTTAGCATCTAAGTTAGGTAAACGAGCATAAGACATTAAGAAAATTTATTAAACTGCATTAAAGCAACATGGTAACATAAATGTGGCATAAAAGGAACCATAAGGCTAACATATTAAAATTGCATTTACATTAAGGGACTAATATGCAACATAAACTAATTTCCATAATACTCCGTTGTGAAACATAAACTATTTTCCATGCAACACACACCATCCCCCATACAACTTCAATCCTTGAGAGGATATCATACAACATAACACTTCTCCATGCAACATACAACATTTCCCATTAACATCAACAACTCTCCAAAACATAAACATATCTCCATTAGAGATCTCTTGCAACATTTAAATGCAATCTTAAGCAACATTTGATACAAGCTTATATTTACATTAAAAACTACTAACTTTAACCAAATTTACACAAGGGGCAGCCAATCTTTAACTTAAGAATGCAACTTTATAAAATTACACAAAGATTTACTTCCAATAATTCACTTTAACTAAGAATGCATGGAAATATAACAAAATGATATCAAGATGCTAACTTTAGTTAAGATTCTAATATAAGATCCCACCTTTGGTTTAAATATATCATGTCACTTAATAAAGATGCTAACTTTAGATTTGTCCTTAACTAAAAATGGCAACTTCATTAAGGATGGATCCTTCTTGATATAATGCAACACCATAAATGAGATACCATCCATGTTACAACACTACTAATTAGCCATATAATGGAATGAGACAACAAGCGAGCACCCCCCATCTCTTTTCCTTCCCCTCGAGCGAGCGCCACCAGAACCCCCTCCCTCTCCCTTGATTCTGACTTTCCCCTTAATTTCCCCTCCCACCCTCATTTCCACCACCCCCTCCATTCCCTCAACCCTCTCCAAACCCTAGAAATCCCGATTTCCCCCCAAAATCGAAAGAGCACCACAAATTGAAACCCAATTCATATTACGAGGAGATCGAGGAGCTCGTAGGAGATCATCAACCAGATTGGGGAATATCACATGCTTGGTTGCTTGTATTTCACAACTAGGGCTCGTGGATTTCGTCGCCCATCGCTGCTTGGGTATACTCCTTCCACTCTCGCACTTTTTAATTACATATTATTTTCGATTGTGGTTTTTATTGGGTTGATTGAGCACTCGTAGGGCACGCCTCCGCACACCCACTCCCACACCCCCACCACCATCATCGCCTCCTCTGCCCCTCTACCGCAACCGCTTAAGAAGAAGAAGAACCTGAAGGGTTCCTTCCCTAGGGCACACACCACCACACGTGATCCCACACCATCACCACCCCCATCACCTCCACACCCACATGCTAAGAAGAAGTGCACGGCTTTTGGCTCCTCGTCTAGGACACATGTCCTCGCGAGTGAACCCCCACTACCACCCCCACCACATCCACGCCCATAGCCTGAGGGTGCGCCCCAAGAGACTTACAGCGTCAAATTCATGGACGCCACACATCATCACAAATTTGCCGAACTTTCTAAGCGCCAAGTCATTTCCACTAAGTTTGCCGACTTAGGAGCCCTAGAGCAGCTAGGTCTCTTGCCAGGGGTTAGGCAGCTCTATCGAAACCTAGGCTGGGATTACTTCTTAGGGTTGATGGCAAAGACCTACACTGGCCTCACCCTTAAAGCCCTAAGTTCTTTGCATTACACCGACAAAGGGATATCGTTCAGTTTACTAGACGAGGAGCTAGAGTTCACTTACGGAGGACTCCGTAAACTATTTCAGTAGGCTGCTGTCACCGTTGATGATTCTGCATATCATCCCAGTAAGGATACTCCCCCCCGCCATTTACTCCACTCACTTCTGGGAGAGGATCTCTGGCCTACCCGTTTTTAGCACCAGCCGATCTAAGTCATCATCCATTGTCCATCCCTGCATGCGCTATGACCAGCACCACCTAGCCACTATCCATTGCATGTCTGAGCCTGGGACCATGTCTACCATCCAGCTCGTCCTCTTATGGGTCCTTAATCTCCCTCTTGAGGAGCGGCTGGATGGCACCTCACTTTCTGCATTCTCTATAGACCATGCCCAGGTTTTTTTATGACCGCTTGATCTTCGTCGCTACCCAGCAGAGGGGCCCTATCTGTTGTGGTGGCTTCTTTACACTCATTGCTCAGCAGGCCAACATCGCCTTCCCCGATGATTTATTAGAGGCATCGGGCCCTACCAGCCTATTCCTTAGCGTGCTTTCTTGCATGCATATCATTAGGGTCCATAGACATCGTCACTGAGTGTCCCTCCATGGGCATTTTAATGCTGATTTCATGGTCCTCTCAAACCCTGCTCGAACTCTTGTTGGCCCCCAGCACGTAGATTGGATCCTCCCCATGGAGACATGCATTTCTCCTATTTATGAGCTGGAGCCCGATGATGAGCAGGTTGCTCAGCAGCCTGCTCAGTAGCCGGACGCCGCCCCACCACACATTCAGGAGCCACATCCCATTGAGCCCATGTCTGAGCCAACATCAGCCCCTTCTATCCCCACTTAGATTGAGGGTTCTGCACTATCTTCTGTTATATCTGCTTCTGATGTAAGCGTTGACACTACTATCCCCACATCACCATTTACCGAGACTACGTCAGTTCTTGCCCCATCATCTACATCTGTCTCTACCACCCTAGCTGCCATCCTTATGGAGAGTGTGTGGTTTCTATCCACACGTCTGCTGCCACCACCTCTGCTGTATCTGCCTCAGCTACCACTGCCCCAGCTACCACAGCTCCTACCTCTGCCCAGCCTACCCTCCCCCTGCATCATATTTTTCCCACACGTTGGCCCCCTTTGAGAGGTGAGTCCAGCAGCTCTTGCACTCCTGATATTTCTGCTCGATTATATGGAGTTGAGCATGCTGTTGTAGAGCTGCGTAAATCTATTGATGCACTTGAGCATCTTGAGCAGCGAACCAACGAGAAGCTTGATCTCGTCCTTCAGTTTCTTCATGCACCACCACCACCCCATCTGGGTGGTGGTGCTTCCTAATTATCCCTTCTCGATGTTTCCATGTCTCCCCCATTTATTTTGGTGTCCATCTGTCCTCACGGAGCCCAACTTCGTCTAGCTTGGGGGAGATACATTTTGACTTGTCCATCATCATCATCATCATCATCATTTGCATTTTTATTTATTTTCGAGGATTTCTATTTTTTCTTTATCCCACCCGTCACACCCTTAACATCATTTTACGTCTCTACATGCGTGTTCTCAGTAGTGAGAACACTGCTGCGTTCAGCTTGGGGGATGAGCGCTATCCCTTTATATTTCTTCATATTTTTGCTTTTTCTTTTCATTTCTTTCCACTTTTTCACCCCATTTTTCTTTTCTTTTTTAGAATCATCATTTTTTTCTTTTTTGATTGCATGCATGCATGTTTTTCTTTTCTTTTCTCCTTTTTAAGACTAGAGATGATTATCTTATGATTGCTCTATAAGCTACACACACTCGACTAATTCTTTACACACTCACATAGCATTTTCTGAGTCTATTGTGCTTCATTGGAAATGTAAGATGGATTTTATTTTGAACTCTATGCTTTGATGAATTAAAGATAATTCCTTGATTAGAATGTAAATTTAATATGCTTTTTTATGATTTAATTTCAGTTCTCCATGATGAATATTCTCGAAATAGTTAAGCTAAAATTGCATGATTAATTGAAGACTAAAAGAAAAATTGCATGATTGTGTGATTAACGATAGCTTTTCATAATGAATGGTAATTCAAAAGATCTTGGATAACCCATGACACTTGAGTAGCGTTGATTAGAAATTCTGACACTAAGCCATGTCCCGAATTCTATCTTTTTATTTTTATTTTTGTATATAGCTAATAACGATCTTTGATCGTGCTTTGCATTCCATCGCGTTTACGTGGGTTTGTAAAAATCCCAAAAACATAAGCAAAATCACAAAAAATGCCTAAATAAAAGGTCATAGTGGTTCTTCGTAACCCGATGCCCTAAGATCGTCTGGTCTGGGATGTGTAGGCCGTCTTTTATATATATTGACTTCATCTCGTGTGTGTAATAAAAAAGCAATGCCCCAGCTCCTGTTCCCCTTCCCTTAGCGATTTTGGGTAGCTACCTCTCTGTCGCCGGCCGTCTGGCCGGTGCCTCGGCGTCGGATCCCGAGTCCCCTCCTCGTTTTCTCCCCTTACTGATCCCCCTTTGCTCAATCCCTTGGTCTCCGATCATGCGGCTTCGGTGGCGTGCTCCGATCAGTTTCGACCAGATCTGGACCTACTGTGCTAGATCTGGCCCTGTTCCGTTCCGTGATCATCCTGGTGGCAGTGTTCGCCAGCTTCGGTCGTCGGTGTCCTGGCCCGTCGTTTTGATCGCCGTTGGCGCTTGTGGTGGTGGTTTGCGACGGTCCGGTATACTCTGGCAATTCCTGCTCCGACGATATCCCCTGTGTTCCCTGGATCTCCCTCCCTCCCGATCTTCTGTTCTACGATGGCCTCTGCAATTTCTGGTCCTGCTCATGTTCCCACTAAATCGGGCGTTGTTGGCTTATCTCTGCTGGCAACCAACGGCGTGGCTGGTGACGATGCTTCTTCTTCCGGTGTCGGAGCAGCTACGCCTTGGGTCACTGTCTCTGGCCGTTGGCACTCTGCTTTGGGCCTTACCCTAGGTCCCCTCGCCTTGGGTTATGGCGATGGCAGGTCCTTGGGGCATGTCGATGGTAGATCTGCTGGGCTTTCTGTTGTCGGTGGCCGACAGCCTTGCACTTCTTCTTCATCACTGTCTGGAGGCCCCATCCCCCCCATTGCGCCTGCAGCTTGCAGAGTCAATGGTCACCAGGTGTTTGCTATAATTCCCCAGAGAAGTACTCCCTCTATCCCCCACACCTCCTACGTGTCATCGACCTCCTTTAGCGACATCTGCGCTCCAAGACCTCCCCTTACCCCCAGCGGTGGTCTAGCCTTCTTCCCTCCTGCCATGGTTGCCGATGGCATCATTGTCGACATCCTACCTTCTGACATTGCCCACGCTGCGGGTCATTGGGCGCATACTCTGGTCGGCTATTTCATCGGTCCTTGCCCCTACTACGTGCAGCTCAAATCTTGGATGTCTCGTGCTTGGAAGATCTACGGGGAGGCCCATCTCCACACGAGGAGAATGAGTTCTTTTTCTTCAAATTTGACCGAGAGTCCGACTGTGATGGGGTCCTTTATAGTGGGCCTTGGTTGATGCGGGGTTGTCTGCTCGTTCTCAGGCGATTTGGACCTCATATTAGGCTCGACCGGGACGTGCTCTCCTCCGTCCCCATGTGGATTCACTTCCTGCATCTCCCACTCCAGTTCTGGTCCACCACCATTCTGGGAAAATTGGCGAGTGCCGTGGGTCGACTGCTATCACTGATGCTGCTACAGCCAATGCCTCACGCCTCTCCTTTGCCAGGTGTTTCGTGGAGTTGGATGCTGTCTCATCCTTCTCCTCATCCATCATGGCACTCCTGGCTGACGGTTCCCTCAGTCCGGTGCCAGTGGAGTATAAGAGAATCCCCCTCTTTGCTCGCACTACTGCTGCTTCGGGCATGATCTTTTGCAGTGTGCCACCCTTACCCGCCCTGCATCACCGTCGAATGATGTTTGTGCCCACAACCAGCCAGTTCTATCGCTGAATTTGGAGCCCGATCCCCCTTGTCCCCTCTCATGTGAGGAGTCTTCCACCCCTCTTTGAGGAGTCTTCCACCTTACAGGTGAGTCCCTCGGGTGTCCCCCCTCTGGTAGCGGCATCTCCCCCTGCTATTAGTGTGGCTGGTGGTATGGACATTCCTTCGGCACCCTTGGTTGATGCCGCTTGCTCGAGGGAGGATGATGGCGCTGTCTGTGTGAAGGTTGTGGCTCACCTAGTTTTGGGGGTGTTGTGTCTTCCGTCGTCTTAGGTGTTGGTCATTTGTTGGCAGAGGGGTGTGGTGTTGTGAGTGCAGTTATTGGGGTCCCTGCTATTACCCTGGGTGAGGGAGAGATTGGCCTGGCAGAGGGATGTGCTGTCACGGGTGAAGTTAGCTTGGTCCAAGCTGTTGCCTTGGAAGCGAGGGAGGTTGATATTGGGACAGTTGGAGATTCTAGCGTCCCTGATGACTCTGATGATGGTTTGTCGGTGGATGAAGATTTGGATGACGTTACTGATGAGGAGCCTGTCGTTAATGACCTCAATCGTACTAACGGGCTGGACGAATGGCTTGCAGAGGTGGAGCATCTCAGTGCCCTCCTCCCCAATGTCCCGATGTCCGTCCAGCGCTGCATTCGTCGGCCCTGCTGGCGGAGCCTCCGAATCATGCAGAGTTCCCTTCGTTGACTGATGGTTGGTATGGGTCTCGGCTAGAGAGTTTTCTTTGGCCTGGTTGTGTGATGTCTGCCCTGGTTGGGAGCATGGTTGGGTGTTGATTGGAGGCTGTGGGCCTAGGTTTTTGGGTGTTGGCCTTGCCATCTCCTTTTCCCCTTGGCTCGTTTTTTCTTCCTCCTTTCTGTGAGTGTTTGTACTGCTGGGTCCGTCTCCCCTATCTTGGTGCTTGGTGACTGCTTCTAAGAGCCTCTCCCAAGTCTGTATAGTGGTTGGCCGGCCCGGCTAGTTTCCTTTTTATTCTTAATATACTTATCTTTCAATATATATATATATATATATATATATATATATAGTGAAAAATGGAGAAGAGCTGACAGCGCTGGAAATTTTTCCAGCGCTGTCCGCATTTTTGGCGAGATAAAAGTATTTTGTTTGAAATTTTTTTTTGCAGTAGTTAGCTATACGTGTTAGGAAGCTCCCCACAAAATTTCAGCTCGATCCGACACCGTTTGAGCCTCCGTTCATCGATTTCAAAAACGTTACGCATAACTGTGGACAGATTTGCGTAACGTTTTTGAAATCGATGAACGGAGGCTCAAACGGTGTCGGATTCACCTGAAATTTTGTGGGGAGCTTCCTAACACGTATATCTAACTACTGCAAAAAAAAATTTTAAAAAAAAATTTTTTTTATCTCGTCCAAAATGCGGACAGCGCTGGAAAAATTTCCAGCGCTGTCAGCATTGGCCCATTAACCTCATATATATATATATATATATATATATATATATATATATATATATATATAGTCAAAAACAATTGTAAAAAAAAATCCAACATCCTTGCCTCATTTTCTATGTAGGATAAGGATATTGCAACGTTGAAGTTTTCTATGATTCACGAAAGGGTTCAGTGTGGTGATTTATAAGTTCAATTAAATTTACTATCTTCAGTTATGAAAAATCAATTAAAAAGAGTTATCTTGCATGCTTGAAAGAATTGATCATGATAATTATATGTTGGATAGATAATTAGTTATAGAGACTTGAATTCGAGTTTTGGGCTTAGTATATTAACTATAAGCTATGATAGGAATCCCTCTCTAATTTTATATCGTATATCTGATTTCGAGTTCTATTTATTTGTTGAAAATCCATGCTTTATAATCAATGCTATACTTGATGCAATTCTTGTGAGTCATACATTTTTAATTGCTAAGTTGAAGTGTTGTCGTGTGCTTATGAGATGAGGAGATGATTTAGCCACTTTTCCTTAGACTTTAACTTCTTTTTCGCATTATTATTTTTATTCTCCGACGAGCTTTTTATTCATCTTCCTCGAGGATGAGTAAGAGGTAAGCTTGGGGGATTTTGATGTGTCTATATTTTTCATGTTTTTATCACGCATTTTCATATCGTTTTGATCACCCAAAGTTCACGTTTTTATATTCTATTGTGCTTTTCACGATATTTTGATTCTTGCAATGTATTATGGATTTTCAAGAACTTTGGCACGATTCGGATCGGAAATAAATGATGTACATGGATACTGGATGCCGGAGCTCATGTCGCCACGTTTGACGACTCGAAGGAGCTAAGGAAAGAAGGAGCAAAGGAAGGAAGGAGGAAAGCAAAAGAAGAGCACAAAGGAAGGAAGGAAGAAGATAGGAGGAGAATAAGAGACCCATGCCATTGTTTCCAGGTCGCTCGGTCGATCGTGGCACACGTTCAACGGAGCTGAGCTCTCGTAAAGAAAGGAAAAACTGCAAAGCTAACCTCTATAGCAGACCTTCGATTTGGCCTAGAACTCTCTGCCTAATTCGCTCGATCGAGCGGCTTTCCCACTCTTCCCCACTCGATCGAGCATCCTCTCTTCCTGACGAGCTCAAATTAAGGAGAATTCTCTGTCTAATTCGCTCGATCGAGCGGCCTTCCTCGCTCGACCGAGCGACATCTTTCCACCCAAGCCAGGAGCTGAAGCCCCAAGATGGCACTCGGCCGAGCGACTCACATTGCTCGGCCGAGCGGCCCCTTCTCCAGAGCACCCAGCGGGAGCCACAAGAGACGCGCTCGGCCGAGTGGCCACCGTGCTCGACCGAGCGCGTCTTTGATAGCCTTCAGATTAGGGCAAGCTTAACAGGTTTTGGGGCTGAATATTGGGGAAGCCGGCGAATTCTGGGTTTTGTATATAAGTGAACAATTTTCTTATATTAGGTTAAGTCTTTTTACAGAGTTTTGAGCCATCACTTGGAGAGAGGAAGAGCTTTTGTGTTTGTTTTCTTTGATCTAACGATTAGTGAACGATTGAAACTCATTTCTTTTATTAGATTATCTGTTATTATTGCATTCTCTGCATTTTAACATTGATTTCAGTATGTTTGCCATGTTTGTGATGAATCTCTCTATTGCCCCCGTTATTATTGCTATTGTGATGCTAAAGCAGTGTGATTCTAAGGCTTAGGGATGAACCCTAGGACCCTAGGGATTGGATGTTAGGCTAACCTTAGTTGGACGAATCTAGGATTGCTCTATGGTAGTTTGAACAAGGGGTTTTGGGGATTAGCTTTAGAATTGGAGGATCACGAAAGTAGCTGCATATTCTAGGAAAAATCCCCACGAATCCGATTAGGGTTTAGTGGCCGTCTTCAGGGCTCGTGATCATAAGAGTGACTTAAGCATTAGGGCTGATTACTAATCCCTGATCCGCTAGTCGATGACTACAAAAGAAGCTCGACTGCTAGAACCAATCATCCCAATCTGTAGATCACGCGAGTGGATATGGGATGCGATGCAGGAACCAGTGTCAAGCGTAATACACGCATTCCCCTGCGAAGCTGATTGCAAAAGCAGAGCTACGCATGGGAATACGTTAGGCGAGTAGGACAACAGAAGTTAAATACTCGTTCCCATCCTCGGATGTGACACTCCTACCCTCATCCATTGTTCAACGAAAGGACCCTTGACATGACATCCATAACCGAAAGGCCTAGCGGGGACTCCCAAATGCCTTGGACTTTTATTTTTCGTACATCCATTTTTGTGAAAATTAATTTCTATGTGACAACCCCTAAACACGAAATCTCCCTCTTCCAATAAGCTAAACACTAAACAACTGCCTCCACAAAGTTCGACAATCTTTATATACTGCAACCACCGTACACTTGCGGTGATTCACGCCCCTGGATGTGAGCCCGAGGCAATGAACATGCAGACATACGACTGTAGTTGGTTTCCCAGTTGCCTACCTATGGCACAGGTGCCTGTGGATACCTCATCAGCCGCCTATCCATCACTTGCCCAGAACTTTCATTTTGGCAAGTTGCGCACTTGTGCACACAGACGACTGGAGATGGTTTCCCAGTCGACTACCCATGGGACATGCACCTGTGGATTCCACATCAGTCGCATGTCCAAGTTTACCTAGTATTCTTACTCTCTATATAGTTTTGCTCGTTTCCATACAGTCGCATGTAGAAGGTTTTTCAGTTGCGTGATGGTATTCAGGCGCCTGTCTATTCGTCATCATTCGACTGTCCTATGTGGTAAGTTAGCGTTTGAATTCTCACCTACCCTCTGACATAGTGCAGTAGGAGACTGTGAGTTCTTCATCAGTCGCCTGTCCTGTCTGTAAATTCTATCAGTTGGCTTTTTCCACATGGATTTCAAAGTGGGTTTTAGGTATTTTTTGGAGGGGTTTAAATAACCTATAAAAGGGTCTCCTACTGTTCCATTGGAGACCTCTTGGAACCCTTAAGAATTCATTGATCTCATCTCTAAGCTCTAAAGCTCTCATTTTCTCTAAGCTTAGGAATCTCATTCTCTCTTGCTCTCCAACATAGAATCAAAGTTGATATCCTCTAGGCATTTGGTGGTGACAAAAGAAAGGGCTTCACTCTCTTCTTGGAAGAGATCAACACTCACTTCACTTTGCTCCTTCAAGTTCTACTTCAAGGCATATGTGTTTGTGAGTGTTTACATTTCGAATTTAATTATCTCGTATTTCGATTTCACTCTTGGTTTGTGAGAGTGGATTTGCTTGATCCCAAGTTGTGGGAATCAAGGGTATCAATTTTTGTTCGATTACACTTGTAGGGTTGCTACAAGTGGGTTTAAAGGGAATATCAAGTTATGGTTCTAACTTGAGTATCCGGAGATATCCGGATGAAAGGGATGTAGGATTACCAAGAACAAGTCGGGATTGAAGTTGGGTAATCCAAACCCTTGAAACATATTCTTGTTAGCTTGTTTCATTTTGGATTAATTTATAATTCCACATTAATTGTTGGTTAGGGATTTGAATTGGTATAACTATCGTTTAAATTTATAAACATTATTCAACCACTTCTATGTTTTTCTCATGGTCAGCGTCCTTACACGTGCCACAATCACGAAAGATAGCTCTGCGACAGACATAGAAAAAGCAAAGACAATAATATATATTCGTCGCCACGTGGACAAGACTTTAAAGCTACCTAAAGGTCGAAGATCCACTTGAGCTGTTGAATACCATTGAGGAAAGATATAAATATCAAAAAGATGTTATACTCCCAAGGCCAGTTATGAGTGGGAGAATCTGAGACTACATGACTTTAAGTCCATATTTGAGTGCAAATTAGCTCTGTTCAGCATCACCTCACGCTTAAAGTTGCGTGGTGAAAAAGTTTTAAAAGAACGCATGCTATGAAATACTTCGTCTTTTCAGGAAAAAGATTCAATTTTAATGCAGCAATACCGTGTTCACTAAATATTCTGAGCTGCTAGCATGCTTATTTATGGATGAACAGAATAGAAGGTATCTCCTCGCCACCCATAGCATGCGCCCTTCTGGCACGGCCCCTCTCCCAGAAGCTCATAATACATCTTCTTTCAAACAGAAGAACAAAAGAAAAGTGAAATTTAAAAATATGGGACCAAATAAGAAGCAAGCCAGAGGACATAGCCAGCAAAACAAAAAAAATGCAGGGGAGAGGAAGTTCACGTGGCGAAGAAATGAAAATAATAATGAAAATAATGCACCCCACCAAGAAGGATTTGACAGACCAATGCCATCGTTGTGGCATGACAGGCCACCGGTCCAAAGTGTGCAGAACTCCGTGGCACATACAAGATTTGTACCAAGAAAGCTTGAAGAAGAAAGCTAAGTCAAATCAGGTGGCCAATTACTCCCAAGCTCCAGTGCAGTTTACAGCTGCAGATTTTTAAAATGATGGCTTGTTCGATTAAATGCCTTTATCTTGGTTAAATAAACATTGTCATGGAGAGCATTTTTTATAACGATGTATGGTTTTTATTTCTATTGAATGAATTAGTTATGTTTTGCATACACTCTTATGCTCTTACATCCTAGATGGATTGCTCTCATTACTAGTTAACAAATTATAATCGTCAGGAGTATCTTTCACTACATGTTGTAGATTGCAATCAAACAATTATAAATCTATGCACTCAAATAAATCCTATGAAGAATTCTCCTCACATGCCTAATTATTGAAGTATTTGTTGCAATGGTTATACTTGCTATAAGTTTGACTTATTTCACTAAGTGAACTTATCAAACATATTATGGATAATTTTACCATTCACATGATCACCCATGACACATGCTATCAAAAGCATCTCACCCTAGTGATAGTCTCAAAGTACAATCTTGGGATGTCTTATTGGAAATTAAGCAGTGCAAGTATGTAAACTCCTGAACAAAATATGAGGATGCCCAGTACTCTCAGAAAATATAGAAAAATAAAAGTTTCAAGGATATTCGTCGATACAAAATCCATATTGAAACCAACAGAATAAATACAGAATATTTGTATATAACGACTCAAGAAAATTAATGGCTTGAAGATCATACTTGAGCGTTTGGATGCACATTCAAACATGTCCATATAATACAAAAATTCGAAGAATGTAGTAACATTAACGGAGCACACAAATGTGCTCGGGCTCATGCAAGTTTATACTTTGATATGAGTGGTTTAGATGCCCAGGATCGGTGATGATAAACTCCATCATATCCCAATCACACGAATGTAATCTGAAGAACACAAAGATTCTTCAGATGGATGAATCTCCATATGGAGTAAAACCAATTATGAAAGTTCTCCATTAAAACAAAATAAACCATTTTCCTTGAGAGTACATGAGGGATATTTATCCACTCCTCGTGAAGGGCTGATAAAGTACCTTATTGTACATATCATTCTCTAAATGGTCATAAGTAGGCCAATTATCCAACCACGGACTAGCTTTTCTAAATCTATTTAGACAAATTATAAAAATTGCAGGCACGGTGGCTAATACTGGGATATAAATAATAATTTGCACCTGGAATAAAAGTTGAACACCCTAAAGCATGTGTTCACACCCAAAATGGTGTTGGGTTTTGAGGGACCCTTAGGGCATAATTCTACACGTCCTACGTCGGACGAATGAAAGAATTAAAACAGCAGCGGAAAAATGAACTATTAAACTATTTAATAACATACCCTAAGAATGTCAAAGACCCTAGCCAGGATCTCTACTATCTTGGGTTGGATCTGACCAACCCCAAAATAGATCTAAACAACTGCAATGATATAAATAAACTGCATTAAAGTACATACCCGAAACTTTGACTCCGCATAGAACAAAGCATCGTTTTCAGCAACAGACTTTGGCCTCTCCCAAAGCTAGCCGCCTCCGCACCTTCGAAAAGCTCCACCCGAAGCGAGCTGACACCGTGCCTTCAAGGCAATCAACAGCCGAAGAAAGTTTCACTTTGAGAGCGATCCGCATCGTAGACTTTGGATCGAATCAAATCCTCCTCCTCGTCTTGCTAGGACGCGAATGAATGAATCGAAAAGTAGAGGAGGAAAGAATAATTTTTCGTCTTGAATTGAGCGTGCTCAAATTTTTTTGAAGCTACTCGATTCAGAGACTTGGTGCAATTTTTCCAAGGGTTGTCGACCCCTATTTATTTAGGAGGCCGGACCCCTTTCTCGTCTCACAAGCAATGTGGGATTAATTAATATAGGAATTAATTAGTGGAGAAAATTGGGATTAGTTTTTCCTTACACTAAGGCTCAACTTCAACCAATTATTTCTCCCTCACCGTTGGGCTTCGGAAGTGATACTACATATCAATTCTAAGAGCTTTGAATGGTGAACGCATAGAAACAAACGACGACGAATTTCGAATTCTTTTGACCCTTTAAATAATTGTTCAAAGTTGAGCAAAAAGTCACAAATTCGGCTAAAATTGCAGCCGTCACAATAAGCCTAGTGTTTTCCCCAAATCGGGCCCACCCGTAGGTCCCACCCGCAGGTCCCACCCGTGGGTCCAGGCGCACCTGTCCGCATTGGGCGGGTGGGCCTAAGCCTGCCTGCGACCTGCCCGCTGTGCGGGCAGGCTCGGACCTGCCTGCTTGGCAGGCGGGTCCAGCCCGCCAAGCAGGCTGGACCCCCTTTTGTGGGCAGGTTCAGCCCGCCTAACAGGTCTGGACCTGCCTGCCCAAGCTGGGCTGGGCCAGAACTGAGCTTTTTGCCCAGTTCTGGCCTTTTGGGCTGTTTCTTGAGTCAGCTCCGATTGAGCTGATTTTCGAACCGTTGGAAAACAAGGTTCGAATGGGACTATTCCAAGAACCCTTGCAACCTTTTTCTATGTTTTTATTATGCAAAATATTATTGTAAACATTTTACAATATATTTTCAATCCTTTTGCATCACATGCAATAATCCCTTATAGTATTCCTACTAATGCTAAAATCGCAAACCTTTTGCGACATCATTAAATTCTATTTAATAAGGACTTATCATCACAAACTCTTTGTGACTTCAATTATTCTCATGCACCTGAGTGGACTCCTCCTGAACCCTTCCTATCACTAAGACACAAATCCCACTCGGTGTGAGACCATACATCCTAACCTTACTACAGGTTGGCGCTCGAACCCCTTAGACGACAGTGACCATGAGCGGTAGGTGTCGCCCCTGTTTCGGCATCATAATTACGTGATTGACCCATTAACAAAATATCGTCGGGATCACTCTGACAGTGTCAGTGATGAATACCACAGTTTTAGTCCATTCATCATAACTATGTCACTGCTAAGCCTAGGGTATGGTAAAACGTCAACCCTACTAGCTAGCATTGGTCAGTATACATCGGTCTTTGGTATGTCCCTATTGTACTACCTACAACATACCCCGACCGAGGTTTAGCACAAAGAACCATACTGAGCCTGTGACACTGACTTCCCTTAACGGAAGAGACAAATCCTATCTTAGTCACTACTTAGCTCGTACGCTTCAAATGTCACCCAACCTAAGACCTTTCAACGAGTGAATATTCGAGACTAGATCATATATCTATGTGACATCGTTCATGCACAGGTTCGTATAATGACCTCAAGTCTAAAGGACCAACTAGCCTATCATACCTAGAGAGTTATCAATGACAGTTTATTTAAGGTTAACCATTTGATAACTCTTTATTGGGTCGTTCCGTGAACTCATTCTCCAATGAGCACATATGTCTCGTCTCCGACTTTGCCAGGTCGAATGATTATGAGATCATCATTACCCTTTAGGATAAGACAAAGACACAATGGTCTGTCTGATGTGCCGATATCCATTTCTCGACACATCTATGACCATGAACGCTTCAAGACCCAAGTTCCTATCTGTCATTCACTTCCCACAATCGAGATCTGCATCTAGATATGTGCATGACCTCATTTTAAGTCTAAGGAAATTATCCAAGTATTTAATAAATATATTAACCATACTAGGATAATTAGTACCATTTATATTTGAACAAGACGTATTCTAGGATAAATTGCCTCGAGGGCATATATCTCCCTACATCTCCACTTGCACTCAGGCTATTTATCTCAGTATCTCATACCGTTATAACATATCAATTATATGTCAAAGCCTAAAAGGAGATCTGCTAAAACGTATCTATTATATAGTATTACAGAGTCTTATTACTTATGCACTATAAATCACACAAGGGAGATTTCTCGAAACCATATGTGGATCTCATCCAATGATTTTTCTTCTTTTGTATAGCTAACGATTAGCACATACGACTTAATTTTAATGTTTATCATTATATACTAGTCATTCATATCATAGCATATTCCAATATACTTGTGTCATTTATGTCTATCACATTTATGACAACACGTATTCTATATCTCTGACATAATCAAACTCATTTGTACATCACATATAGATGTTTTATAACTTAGAACTTTAACTTAGCTCCAAAAACCAGAATCAAGTATTCTATATCTCTGACATAATCAAAACTCTTTTGATTGTACATCTCATATAGATGTTGTATAACTTAGAACTTTTACTTAGTTCCAAAACCCGGAACCAAATAATATGCTAGCTCCCACTGACTTTGAGAACTGGTTTTATTACTTAACTTTCTAAATCTCATTTAGAATGTTGATTATTAAGTGTAACTAGCCCATTTGTGCTGAATGAATTAATATGGAATGAATTTGTGTCAGGTCGTTCTGACGAATCAGTTGCATCAAAATTCGTTTATAGAATTTTTGATGATGACTGACTCATTCAAAACTACTTACACTATCAATTCCTTTATCTGAATTAATCTTCTAATTTGAAGTATTATATGCAGGCCCAACAAGAACTTTTCTTATTATACGCATAATCAAGATCACATCTAAATTACATGCGCCTGTAATTTACTCGTTACTATAGATTTGTTAAAATCACTGGCAGCTCCAATCAATCACATTAACTCAAAAGCATTCATAACAACTTAGAAGAACCATACACAACAACTCGGATAGCCACCAGAGCATATTCATCAAGACACCAGAAACAACGACTTCATTGAATGAAAATTGTTCACAACATATCTCCTGAGTGACACTCATTAATCATCGTTCATAAAAACCCATCGTTATATTTATTCAAAATAAAAATACGACTGCATCCTCGATATCTCCGAAGTCCCTTGATAGCCCCAGCAGCAACGATTCTCTGATTGCCGACTGCACTTGGGAACTTCATCCATCCATCGCTTCAAGCACCTGTAGACAATATACAGATGTTTTAGTAATCATACTGGTATCTTGTACCATGTATTATGCTTTATGGAAATTAATATACTCTTTAAACAAGATTTATACATGAGGTTGAGGCATCACCATGCCCCTTTTTCTCTTCAAGGTAGGCCTTGCAGTTCCTCTTCCAATGTCCCAGCTTGTGGCATTGGAAACACTCAGACTTCGATGACGACCCTTTCTTATTTTCCCCTTCTTCCCTTTGGTAAGTTGAGGGATCTGCCTCTTCTTAACCTTGTCCTTAGGCTGGTGAGAATAAGCAGAGCCAACAACCAACACTGGTGGGTTCTTCTCGATTCTCTCCTTGAACTGCCGAAGCATGTTCAGGAGACCAGGAAGTTCCACCTCTGTATTCTTCATTATAAAACTTGTAATGAACTGGTTGAAGTCAGGGGTTAAAGACATTAAGATTATGTCCGTGCTCATCTCATTTTCAAGGACAAATCCTAGCTAGGATGCGTCCTCTACGAACCCAATCATCTTAATCGCATGATCCTGGACTGGGTCCGCCGTCATCTTTGTCTCCCAAAGGTTACAGGTGGCTTCAAATCTGGCAGCCCTAGAATGCTTGTCATACAATTCTTCTGTGTTCAAAAGAATACTCTGAACATCCATATGTTCATGCTTTCTTTGCAGATCATTGTTCATTGAGGCCAGAGTAAGGCACCTGGCCTTCTCTGCATCCCTTTGCCAGTGCTTGTACGTCTCCTTCTCTTCATTGGTGGCATCTTCATTGGGCTTATCTGAAGCAGTTTCCATCAGTATGTAAATTATTCCAGCTAACGAGAGAACTAGCTTGATGTTCCTCAACCAGTCCTTGTAATTCGTCCCGTTCAACACATTCTTCCTGATAATGAATTTAAGTCCAGACTCCATACTACATTTTAATAGAAGTTGAATTAGCATATGTTCTTATATAGTTTAAGAGGTTTTTAATTAAACTATATTCTCCCACTATTTTAATGAATAGTTAAGCCATAATAATAAACGATTTATTATGGTTAAAATTTGTGGGGGAGGGATCCAACCACCTTGAGCTTCACAACCTTGAGGAGTCTCAACAAGTTGATCAGCTCTGCAATTGGTAGATGAACTCTTCATCGATCACATCACATATGACCCCCTATGAGTTTTTGCCCCTAGTCACTTATGATCTTGAGGAGACTCAACAAATCATAATGACTAGTCTAGTCGAACCCTTATTTTCATGTCCAGACTTAACTAACACTGACACTCGAGGAGACCTGACGCAACGGTTTGGGTTAAGACTCGACTACATCATATGTATTATGGAGTCAGTTTCTAAAGGAGACCTTGTCATAGCTTGAGGAGACTCAACAACCATGACATGCATCTATTAGTCCCATAGTCCAAAAATAAGGTGGGCTACGATTAATCTTGAAGTATACGTTTAACGTATTAAACTAGATACAATTGACGGTGTCACATAATCATGATTCGCATCCTTGCGGTCCAGCAGAACGTAGCCAGAGACTTGACTAGGCCATTATCACTATCCCCAGTCAAGCTTAGGGTGATCTTCAACCCTAGTAAAAAAACACTAGACCAGATCATGGTTCATTGAAGGAAAACTCACCATTCATATGTGTGCCATCAACTAAAGTGGCTTCATTAAAGCTAGTCAATCATATCAACTAGTTGAATCCTAAAATTCGGAATTATTAGGATTTGGTTAATAACTTTTATTAGAGTCCTGATCAACTATAAGGTTTTAAAGTTTCAACATGCTATCCTAATCAAGTAATAGGATTTTAATAAATTCAAATTACAACAATTTAAAAATGTAGCCTTTTATTAGAATTATTATTAGAACGTTTAAAATAATAATCGTTGGAAAAGGGCTACCCTAATCAGGAATTGGGAATCTAAATGTTGAAACAATTTATTAAACGTAGCATGTCATTCTAAAATTTATGTCATAAGTTTTAGATGAATTTTAATGGCTATCCTAAGAGGCTTTCTTGGATTATCACATAATATACAAGAAATTAGAACTATCATTAAAAATGTCAACTAATTTTATCTCATAAAATTTACATGCAGATTGGCAACTTAAAATTATCACATTAAATTAACTTACTATCTATTAATAATTATCACATAATTAAATTAACATGAACAACCGATTAAAATTTATCACATAAATTCTAGCATGCATATTTTTAAAAATTTATCACATATATAGTTTAAGAGCATCAAAAATTTATCTTATAAAATAGGTTGTTCTATTTTTAACAATTATCGCATAATGTTAAAACTAGATAATTACATTAACAGTGTTCTTAGCATGCATTTACAATCATTGCAGTTATAGATCAGAAATAGACCTAAGCTTTGATACCAATGTGGGTATCGCTCTGATATCATTGCAACACTGTTAAGGCCCATCGTCCATGGCACCTTAGACCTGTTGTTGGATCTTGTGGATGGCAAACAACACTAGAATGGGGTTGAATACTGTTGTGTAAATTAAATAAACTTTTTCCTTTGATTATTATAACACAATATTTTCCCTTGCTATGTTACCTAAGGAATTAAGTAGAGTGATCTACGCTTGATCCTTAATCAACAATATAAACTTAAATAAATAAGAAGATTAATTACAAGTAAATAAACATTATAATCAGAGAGATTTTACACAGCAGAATAAAAAGATAATCTTTGCAATATTTTAATAAAGAATTACAAAGAGAGTATATAAACAATAAAAGAATTGCTTGCACAAATAAATAAATACAAATGCAGAAAGTACGCAGAGACAAGAGATTTTTATCCTGGTTCCCTGCAACCTGGGTACGTCCAGTTCCCGACCAATCCGGTACGAGATTCAAACACTATTCCTTGGCAATACAATTACCTAACTTCACTCGTTAGGATTTCCAACGACCTAGTATCCTTATCAGGATTTCCAACCACCTAGCCTTGATTATGATTTCCACAACACTTATCACAAAGGGAATCCAAGTAAAAACAAAGTCCAATTCACCACAATATTTGGTGGAGATTGGTTTACACCTAACAAAATTCTATAGCCAAGATAATATTACAAATGTGCTTATGTGGCTTAAAAGAATTTTATATGATCTTAGATCACACAAAGAATATAATTTAATTCGTTGTGATCTAGATTCTTTTGTTATCAAAAACCCTTTAAAGAATATGAAATCAAAAAGAGAGGATTCTGAAAACAATTTTCAATAGCGAAAATAAAATTGATCTTAACAAAATTTCAGATAAGAATAAAATAAGATCAGGAATTAGAACCAGAATTTTGGCTACGACGATGAGAGCGATGAGAGCGATTGAGAATTTCAAGAGTATAGTTTTAGCTCAAAAGATAATAGAGAATTGGTATTTAGAAATGTTCTCAAGAAGCTCTATTTATAGAGTTTCAAGAATGAATTCGAAATTCAAAAGCCCTTTAACTTCAGCCCATCAATCAAGGAAACGAGAGAATCAAGGGAGTGAAATCAGGAAGTCAAAAACGCAGCTGATAGTCGGCTCCCAAGGGAGGTAGTCGACTCCCAGTGAGTTTTCATTGAAAATTCTGATCTCAGCTGGTAGTCGACTCCCTCATTTGGTAGTCGACTCCCAGAGCATATTTTTCACTGAAACTCAGCTAAAGGATAAGTAATCAACTCCTGTGTGTTTGGTTATTGACTACAAAGTTAAAACAAATAGCTATGCTCTTAACGATTTTAAAAACGAGTTTGAAAAACTTTGTTTCGAAAACATTTTGTGTGTGCAATAAAACTTGGCTTTAACATATTCCTAAAAGACCAACTCACACACTTGACTTAAATGAAGAATTCTGAAGCTGATCAGATATTGATGTAGATGCATGCTTCGATTTGAATTTGAGCTCATCTTTGATTAAGCTTGAGCACGTTCCTTGAGCTTCATCTTTGAGCTTCACTTATGCTTGTCTTAGAGCTATAAAATTGTCTTTATCTTCTAAACGTGGTTGAGCTTCATCGGAGTATGCGTAAAGCTTGTTATCTATTGATCGCATAACCTACACACTTTAGATAATGTCATTAGTACATTAACATCATTTGGTGTGCTCATCATCAAAACCACTTAGGGGTGAGACTCGATTTCCCATCACTCTCCCTCCTTTTGATGATGACGTCCAAATGAATAATAATAATAAATGAATAATAGCATAACAGAATATGAGTAAGATAACTTAACTTACTCCTCCTGCATAGATAAGGTATGAAATACTTATACTCCCCCTGCATCAAAACTGCTTAGCAATAGCAGTTATTCATTTTCATTTTGAATCATTTACTAAACCTTTTCTTCCCGTTGTCATCAATCAAAAAGGATAACAGTGTATAGATAACAATTTGTTGAATATATGTAGTTCACAACCAAGCATATTCAACAATCAAACCAAGCATTTTTATTAAATGTAGAGAGAGAAAGTATAATCAACCAAATATATCTGCAAAATAGAGTTAGTTGATCAAGATACATTTCATGTAAAAATAGGATAACATGAAAATCTCACAACAGATATATCAAAGTTTAAAAACATGCCATATGATAACATAAGCATTGCATCAACTACCTAGAGTTGATACCAAAAGTTTGAAACCATCACACCAGAGTAGAAGTATTACAAACAAGTCATTGTTTTTAGAAAGCATTGTTTTAAAGATAAACCAAGTGATCAAGATACTCAAGAAGAACCACCATTCTTCTTCTCTTTCTTCAGCTCCTTGATTTCATCAAGGATCATTCCCAGCGTCGTTTCTGTCATTTCATTGCTGTTAGCCACGAATTCCTTCAAATTTGCTACCTTCTTGTTGAGTTCTTCAAAGCCTCTGGATTGATAAATCTTCAAATTCTCAATCTTCTTCAAGAGCTTGTCTTGAAGCTTAACAATATATCATGGAACTTCATCATCTTGTGGTGCTTCATCTTCTTCTTTACTTTCTCCATATTCTTCATCTGAATCAACAACAACAATTTCTTACCTTTTCTATTCTCCAAGGTGGAGCTAGCTTCACCAACTAGCTTTTCTTCTGGAATGTTTTGATCGAGGTCTCGGTGAAGACCCATTTGACCAAGTGCACGAGTATCAAACACAAGGGTGGTTTTGAGAACCTCATATTCATTAACCAGTGGAATGTCATAAGCATTAAAGAGAATGGTTTAAGAAGTGACCATGAGCCAAAGGAGTTGTAAGTCTAGAGGAAGCAGCAGACTGAAGAATTGAGTCCATGATAATTTTGGCCCAATTAACCTTGATATTACCAAGCAGGGCATAAAAACACTTTGCTTATTTTTCAGATAAAACAGAATGGCTGCCAGAATTTTGTGTAATGTTGTATGATAAAATGTTAGCCAAAATTCTACCAGGATAGCGAAGATCGCTAACAAGTAATTTAGTGAGGAAAATTTTTCCGGGCAAGTACATTTTATCCAACACATTTCCATCGATCATTTTGATCTCATTTAACAGCTTCCCTGTATAAGGAATCCCTAATGCTTGACCTAAAGATTTGACAGTGATCACAAGTTTGGTATCAAGAACCTTAGTAATAAAACGAGATTTGGTTGGATCAGGGTCCATGTTTGCATAGAACATATGAATGCGTCTGGGATAGCAATCGTACATGTTTTTCAAGGAAAACATATTCGACAAATTTTGAAATTCCAGAATACTATCGATACCATAGTTCTCTACATCCTCAATGTTAACAAATCTCTCATGGAGAATTTGTCTTTTGGTTATGTTGAGAAACGTATCATAGATAGTAGAATTGAAGAGATAATGCTCAATGATTTCTCTTTCAGTCAGAGAAGATTCATTGATCTTTCTCCTATTGCTAGCAGCTATTTTCTTAGGCATATTGATAGTAAAAACTGAAATATGAAAGTTGATATTGAAGATTTCAATGATATAAATGAAGTGTTCAAGGAGATGAATGAAGTTTATACCTTGATGTTGGAGATATCCTTGAGGGGAGATGAGAGATCAAGAGCTCCTAGGAAGAGATGAGCAAGAACACCAAAAATTTCAAGGAGATGAACCCAAATGAGGTAGTCGGCTACCTAGGGTTTGGGTGAGGGTGTTTTAGATTTTGAAATGAGAGAGGGAGATGAATAATAGCCATTTGATCAAGGGTAGGAAGGGCTAGGATCAATTCCTTTTAACGGGTTTAAGTCATTTACAGGTTATGAACCCAATAGGAGTTAGTCAAAAAACAAAAAACACAACACAGGTTTTGGCCCTGAGCTCTGGTAGTCGACTCCCAGACCTGGTAGTCGACTCCCTCCTGGGTTTGAGAAATTTCTCGTCCTGAGGGATTTTTGACACGTTGATTTGAGCGATTGGCCAAAATCCTTAACAAAAATAAATAACACATTCAAGCATTCATATATAGCAACAAAAAATATTTTAAACATTTATTTAAACATTTATATGTTTAAGCTTTTGCGAAGTGATGAATTTCTCATATTCTTCTCGCAAAGCGTTGATTTTTGTGTTCCTCTTCCTTTGGTTTAGAGTACATGAAAAGTATGATCGTTGTGGTACTCTTTATTTATTTGAGTCCAAAGGATTAGTCATTAGGAAACCAAACCCAATACGGTTTAGTTCCTTCAATTGAAATATACTTATAATTTTTATTTAAATGAACATTCTGAACAAAGTCGATTGCGTACCGGTTTTGTTTTTGATCCGTCATATGCTCGGGAACCCATATGCTCAAAATTTTTGGGTTAGCATGATGCATCCTAGTATGCTTAATCCTTTTCTTGGCATGATTAGAATTTAACCAAGTCCGGTTTTGCTAGATGATGCTGTTTGACTATTTATAAGACTATCTAATTTTCCTTTCCCTTTATTGAAGTTTTTGACAATCTTCATCGTATAATCATATTTGTCTTTGATAAACACCAGAAGATTATCCAAACCCTCAATTTTCTTTTTCATGGAATGCATGTCTTTTTCTAATAAATCGTTCTTCTCTTTTAATGCAATATTTTCTTTAAAAAGTTCTTCTTTATCTTTTGCATCCTTTTTAACTAATCTTAGTGTTTTTCTATGTTCTTTAAAGCTTTTCATGTAGTGAGTAAAGCTCCTTACACTCACCCTTATAATCCATGTCATCATCAACACTTGATAATGAATCAACTTCACTAAATGATGAATTATGAAATGAATTTACTTGAGATGATGTAGAAGCTAGGAAGCACATATGGGTTGATTCTCTTCTATCTTCTTTGTCATCTGATGATGATTCGTTGGATGTAGAATCATCACTTTGATCGAAGGCTGCATATGCTTCCTTCCGTGGTTGTCGAGTCTTGTTTCTTCTATCGTTCTTTCTTTCTTTGTTCTCTCTGCTTTTGCCACGGTCTTTGGCGTCTCTGTTGTTCTTCTCCAACGGGCAGTCTCTTTTTACATGTCCTGGTTTGTTGCAACCAAAGCAATAAATATTATTAGTAGAACGAAAAGATCTTCTACCATACTTACTTGTCATGAAGTCTTTGAAATTCTTTGTCGGTAAAGTTGGAGTCTTCATCGTTGACGTTAAGTGCTAGGTTCTTTTTCTTTGGTTTCTCCTCTATCTTCTTGTCTTCCTCAAGCTCAATTTTATATGCCATGAGATTTCCCATCAATTCTTCAACGGTGAGATCTCTTGCATTATGAGCTTCTCGAATTGCCGTCGTCTTCCCTTTCCATTCGGGTCTGAGCGATCTGAATATCTTCATTACCTGATCATACTCAGATAACTTCTTGCCTAGACCTGCAAGCTCATTTGTTATGTTAGTAAAACAAGTATTCACCTCGGTAATACTCTCTCCTTCTTCCTTCTTAAAAGATTCAAATTTAGAATGTAAAACGTTAATTCGAGATTCTTTTACCTTCTCGGTTCATTTGTGACTTACCTGAAGAGTATGCCAGATATGATGTGTCGTTTCACATTGGGAGACACGATTGAACTCATTACCTGTTACAACACAGAATAGTGCGTTCATGGCTTTAGCGTTGACGTTGGCTTTATTCTTTTCATCGGCGGACCATTTTCCGATGTCAACTTCAGTAGGTGCTTTGTATGGATCCTTGGTGACGATCCATGCCTCAATATACAGCGAATCTAGTGTTGAGTATTGGACTCTCCACCTTGATTTTGATGATGATCAAACACAAATCATTGTGACTAACTCTTGTGATTGCAGTTAGCTAAAAAGCCACCAATTAGATTCAAGAAGATCAAAAGTGACTACACGTGTTGATTCAAGTGGAGGACTTGGTAGATCAACAAAGATGAAGCATTGGCTTGAAGAACTCAAAGGATACTTCAAACCTCAAGCCAAAGGCATCAACAAATGAATGGAGATTCAATCCAAAGAGAAGATAGGATTAGATGAGTCAAAAGCTTCGAAGACTATGACGTTGGAGATATTCAAGTCATTCAACTAAAAGACTCAAGTCCATGAAGATTTATGGAGATCGTCGCCAAAGTACCTTGTTCATTTTAAGCGACATCCCAAGACTTCCTCAGAACGCGTGATCGTTATGCCTGGAGCTTCGTTGAAGCTCAAGGAGATTTCATGAAGTCAAGGGATTCGGATTCTCCATGTTGAAGCTTTGAAGACGGTTTGTCGTGTTTACTTTTATTGTCTTCTAGCTTCGGTTTAGTAGAATGTTAAGCCTTGAGTAGTACTTGCCTAGAAATCTTCATAACTTTCATATCGTATCTCTAGGATTGCCTTAGAAGCCATTAGAAACTTTCCCGAAGCCTATCGTTCCATTTCACGGCTTCATATGCATCTTAGTTGGCTCAAGAAGAAGAACCAACCGACTAGATGACGATCTAATCGGTTGAAAATCCTTCTTGAACCGACTAGATATCCTTGCTTGATTCAGCCCATTCACTGTTGGTCAATTAGTCGGTCCAAGAAGGTTCACTGACCGACTAGATGACGATTTAGTCAGTTGGAAATCCTTCTCAGACCGACTAGTTATCCTAATCAATTCAAGACCATTTGTTGACCAATTAGTCGGTCCAAGAAGGTTCACCGACCGACTAAATGACGATCTAGTCGGTTGGTGTCTCTTCTCAGACCGACTAGTTCTCCTAAGTGAAATTCGACTTCTTTACTGTTGACTGATTAGTCGGTCCAAGAAGGCTCACCGACCGACTAGTTGTCAAACTAGTCGGTTGATGTTTCTTCTTAGACCGACTAGTTCTTATATCTCTTGAATTCACTATCTTTGTTGTCATCCTTCTAGTCGGTCCAAGAAGGTTCACCGACTGACTAAATGACGATCTAGTCGGTTGGAGTTTCTTCTTAGACCTATTGGTTCTACATTCTTGATTTCACTGTCTTCCTTCTTAGTCAGTCCAAGAAGAATCACCGACCGACTAGTTGCCAAACTAATCGGTCATTGATCCTTCTTAGACCGATTAAGCAGCTTTAGAATAGAGCCGTTGGAGCATTTAATGCCACGAATTTTGTGACCGTTCTCTCTCTTCCCTATATAAGCTTGAGTGCTTCTAACCAGAGATAAAAGGCTGAAATTAGAGACATTTTCACACCTTTGAGAAGAGCCATTCAACTCCAATTCCAAGCTCTCTCATCTCACAAGAATCTCTCCCTCACTCTTTGAGCCTAATTCCTCAAGAGATCCTTGTGAGCTTCTCAAGCTAAGAGCTTGAATCCAAGTCACCAACTCCTCCCTAGCCATCTATTGTTGCCCATCTAGGTGGAGCTAGGGTTTGGTGATCTCATCTTCCTCAAAATCCATTCTTGCCCCAAATTGGTAAGTATTTCTCAAGGCGTAGGATTTTGTGGTAAGAAGTTTTATATTTCATTCTTTATACTTCATATTTGTTGTATACTCACGGTGGTGAGAGTGTTGGCTTGATCCCAAGTTGTGGAGTCAAGATTTCGTTTTGCTCTCGGTTTGTGAGAGTGTGCTTAGTCCCTAGTTGTGGGATTAAGGTTTTTGCGTGTTCCCGGGTTGTGGGATACACATACATCGATTGTAGGTCGATTGCACTTGTGGGGTTTCCGCAAGTGGGCTAAAGAAAATCTCTAGTGGTTTGCTAGATTATCCGGAGGGGATCCGGGTGTTGCTGGATTAGGGCACCGGTAACAAGTCGGGGAGACTTGGGTGGCACCGAACCAGGGTAGATTGCTTGTTTGCATTGCATTATTCCTTGTGTTGTTGTTCACTTATTATATTCCACATTTGTTGGTTAAGTAGGGTTTTATTTGGCGTAATTTCCTTATAATTCTATAAAACACTATTCACCCCCCTCTAGTGTTTGTTCCTCATAGCACAGGGTCACTGCAATTGGTATCAGAGCAAGGTTATAGCTATGGGAACCAACAACAACAACACACGATGCCCTCTTCCACCATATCTCCTCAGGCCCAATTATCAAATTTGGTGTGTGAAGATGAAGGCTCATATTCAATCCATCGATGAGGATTATTGGAAGCTTGTGGAGAAGCCCTTTCGCGCACCTACCACTTCTGAACATGAATGGACAAATGAGCAAAAAGAATTGGTGGGGAAACATCAAGAGGTAATGGATATCTTGCTTGATTATTTAACTTATGACATTCTTATGCATGTGTCCAAGGCAACAACGACATATGAAATATGGCACATGCTAGTGGAGCAAGAATAGTCCACCTCGGAGTGTTCTTCTTCCAATAATGAAAGAGATTCATTCATGGGCTTGATGGCACGAGAGGACGACTATAGTGACGAATCAAGCGACTAGAGTGAAAGCGATAGCGACGATGAAGATGTAACAACGGATGATCTTAAAATTGAACTTAAGCAATTATTTGATAAATATCAAAAGCTTATGCATAAACATTGTGATGCAAAGAATAAGATTGCTAGTCTCTCTAACACATCTTCATGTAACACCTCTAACAATGACACCATTGTTGAGACACTCTCTATTGAGAAAGCAAGTTTGCTCACTCAAAATGGCATGTTGAGAAATGAGGTGGAGTCCCTCAAATCTCAACTTGATCGTGTTTCTATTGTGGATAGTAACGATCTTGAGATTGAAAATCTTCAATCTCAAAACACTTGCTTGGCATTGATAATGAGGATCTCAAATCCCAAGTGCACTAGCTCACCACACGTGCATCCACCTTGGATGCCACTATTTCTTCAATTTCGAAGAAATATGAGCTCATGTCCTCCATTGTTGAGAGATTCAACAAGAGAAAGGACAATTTGGATGATTTGCTACAGAATCAACTACCGGCAAACCATCGTGTTGGCCTTGGTTATTCTAAGGCAAGTGCATCCAATGCACGCACCTCCTATAGTGAAGTAATTATAGATTTTGTGAGGCCATCCTCCGGTGCATCCACGAGTGGTGTCTATAACAACTTGTATAGTTCTACTACTAAGGAAACCACCACTCCTATTCCTCCCTCCTTTGGAAAGAAATCCACTTTGGGTGGACCTCCAAAGAAGGGTCATGCATTCATGTACACCAATACTATGCCACGTAGGAACACACCACCTACCCCACATGTTCACACGAATGATGGTATTTATGTTCCACACCCACGAGCACGTGCAAACACTCATTTGAGACACTCTCATGCACATACTCATGCTCATGCACCTTCACATGCTTATGATCACACATCACATCCACATGTGCATGCTTATACTCATAATCATCCTCATGCATACACATCGCATATTCATCTACGTATGTATGCAACACCACACCATGGACCACATGCCCATCATCATGCTTTAGCACAACACATTGTTCCTCATGCTCTTGCTAGATCTCATGTTCCTAGGCCACATGCATCACGTAGAGATCAACCTTTTGTGCATGCAACCACTACAAAGGGGATACCCAAATCGTACACTATATGGGGTCCTAAGAACACTAGTAATCATGCTAAGGATATGTATGTGTAATCTTATATTCATGATATTATTTTGAATGATGATTATGTTGGGAAATCACGGTCCTCTTGGACTTGGTTTCCAAAGGGTTAGTTTCTGTTGACCCTTCTTTGCTTGGTACCATAAGTTTATATTCATTTTATGGGTACCAAAACATTTGTGTTAAGAATTGATTTACTCTTTTGTTTGCATTTTAGTCTTAGATGCTCATGTTTGTTAGAAACGTAAATTCATATTGAATTTGATTTCCATTGCATGTTTATTAGTAAATCATCGTGTTTATGATTTTCATGTCTAAAATATTTAATATTTTTATGCAACAGATGCGTTGGTTCATATTTATGTTTTGTTGCATGTGATGCATGTCATGCTTTTGGATTAATATACATATTTACTTTTGGTACAATTGGTATATGCATGTATATGGTTAAATATTTATCAAGTGACATGATTACATGCAACATAAAAATTGTGTATGATTACATTAGGATATGAGTTACAATTATTTGAATTTAGTTTGTTAAATTTGTTGCCTAACTCATAGGATCCAAAAAGGTTTTTGGATACCAAAATTATGTTTTCTAGGTTCAATCCACATTGGGATACCAACTCTACCAACTCCTTGATTTGCAAAGACTTTCATTCAAATGGAGTTGATGGTGCTTAAGTGATGCACCAAAGTAGGGGGAGCTTAATATTGTAAGTATATTCTTACATTTGGTATCCATGTGTGTTGGATGCATGTAGATGTCACTTTGTGTTTGAGACTATCTCATGCATATCCTATGTTTGCATATTGTGTGCCTTGTATGTCATTCATGTCTATGTATTTCACGTGTGTCAAATTCTTGACTGATGTTCATTGTGTATTCATAATCCTTACTCATATGTTTATTCGAGGATTATTTATAACATGTGGCTTAAAAATTTTCGTGTTAGAACTAATGCTCATTTGCATGTTTCACACACGGGACACGCTAATATTTATGTTCCACTTCATAAGTGTGCATCCCAACTTCCTACTCATGCCACTACACCACTTCTTCTTAAGAATCCCAAATCATTATCTTTTGGATTCCTAAGAATGTCTCTAGGCATGATATGAACACACATATAAAATCATATATTAGGATTGACATATTCTCTTGCGACTCATTGCGTTTCATTGCTTGGGTACCATGCTTGTATAATTACTTGTACCCATATATTTATGTGAGTCCACTACTCCCAAGTTTGCATAGTTTGTATGATTGTATGGGAGTATGACATGTTATGATTGCTATCATGTTATGTTCATCTATATGTCATTGCATTTCATTCGTATTATGTTTGTGCATACAGATTAGTTGATTTCTCTGACCCTTGGTGATTTATTATCAATTTGCACCCTCCTATCTTATTGATATGTCAAAGGGAAAGAGAAATTTGGTTTTAAAAATTAATACTTTATGCTTTTCATGCACACTCTTTGTGGTATTACTTTTCATGCCTTCCTTTAATATGTATGTGCCGTGAATGTTTATTTTGTGCACATATGCATATTGAACGAGGAGTCTTTCTAGCACACACTATTGTATTAGATATATGTATTCATAATGATGTTGCTTGACTAAATCATATGCATAGGAATTATTAGTCTAGGTGTTTCTAACTTCTAATGATTGAGAATTGTTAATTCCTGATATGTATGATTTTCATGATCATAATAACTCCTATTAATGCATGTCATGCATTTCTATTGATGAGTGTTATTTACAATTGGTAAATGATTGGTTATTGGACTACTTGATTTTGTTCCTTAACCTATTGGATCCAAAAAGTTTTTGTATACCACCAATTGTTGAATTGTCAGATTGTTGTGCAAGATGCCAACTCTACACACTCCTTGGTTTACAAATGATGGATCAATTCAAAGGAAAGGATGGTGCATTGGAGATGCACACATATAGGGAGAGCTAAATGGTTGTAAGTATGTGTTTTGTACAATTTGTATTTTAATATATTGGTTTTAACTATCATGTTTACAATTGGTATTTTAATATATTCGATTTGTGTAATATAGCATACTTCTTCATTAGCTCATTCTTGTCACACCCCATGAAGATTGTTTGTTTATGTGACTACCTTGTTCATGTATGTCATATATGTCTTATTACGACTCATGTATCATGGTAGCTATAACATTCATATAATGAATTGGTTAGTTATTTATTGATGTTCATATCTTTGGAACACGTTGTCATTACACATCGCATTCCTCACATGCATGCTTCTGTGTGAAGATTGTTATATGTTATGGATATGATAACTGATGTGTATGACATGCTTGCTTGTTTATTAGATTGTATTAAGTTTGTTGCTTTGATTCTACCACTTGTGCCTAATTCACGTAAATGACTATGTTCTTGGATTATTTAGACCATATCATGATTTGTCATACCATTCTAGTAGAATCATTCATTTCTTTTTGGCATGCTATACTTCATCACGTTATACATAATTCATGCCATGTATAAGATTAATGATTTAGGATCTTTATGCATATTTGTTCATTGTATCACCACACATCTCATACTTTTCTTACAATTTGTATGATTATCTTTATAAGACGTATTGATATAATTTGGGGTGATCAATGTATGTTACTTGTCATTTTAATTACTTCATGACTGATGTTTAGCTGTAATTCTATTCAAGAGATCTTTCATGTCTATAGCTAAATCTTTCATATATTATATTTTCACATGTGACAAAACATTCATTCACATTAGTTAGTGATCTTCATGCTATATTTTTCACTATGTCATCTCTCATCTCATGCTTATATTTTATGCTATTTTGATGAGATGTTAGAGATAACTTGTGCTATACATGATCATATGCGCGTTATATTCTGTTTGATGATATGTACATTCTGTCATAGATATTCTTCCATGAATATATCTTGATGCACTATGACTACTTTGATGCTACCTCCGATTATATTGTGCTTACACTGTCTTTTTATTCTATTCGCATAATTGGTATGCGATGTTCATGATAACTTTACTCGTTTATGACCTACCTTGTGACTTTGATCGTAGACTATCTTCATGTCTTTGCTCAAAAGATATTTTGTCACATTATGCCTCATGTTGAATCCTTTGTGATAATTGAGCTAGGATGAAATCATGTCTCTATTTGTTCACTTGGTTTCCTTCTCAAGTAATATCATGATTTTGACAGTATTTGCCTGCTTGTCATACTTTGTTGTATTACAATTTATATCATCTCTACATATCATATTTACATTTGGTATCATATTTACAATTGTTAGACTATTTATATTGGATATCATCTTTACATGATCTTGTTTGATGCTAGTTTTGAGCGTATGATATAGTGCTTATCTTCCTTTTGCTCATGGCATTCCATGCTTATCTTTGACTCATTATGTGAGTATCTATTTTGGAATGCATACTAGTACTATGGTTCTTTTGAACATTGTTTCAATTAGTTTCCTAGGGTGCGAGAATTGTGTATGACATACGTTTTATGATGTTACTATCTCTATTTTGGCATAACACTTTTGCGTGATATAGATATTTGATATTCATTTTCATTGTGTCACCTTGTAACCACACATCGCACACTTCACTTATATTTGGTATGCTTAATTTGGGAGATGCTTTGTGGAGTTTAGCTGGAGATATTTTTGGAGATGACTTGGTTTGTCTACTATTGATATCACATGCCATTATACTTAATGTGTATTATTATTTCATAACATGACTTTGTACACATGGTTATAAATTTCCATAGTCATGGTTGTTGCATGTTTTATGTTTGACTTAGATCTCGGTTTATAAATGATATTTCCACAATTGGTATCTGATATTTACTTCGTCGCTCGACGATTATATTGATTAAATAGATTTGCTTATATGAAAACATAGAATTGTTTTCCATGCACTAAATTATGCTGAATATATATTGCCAAGTATACAATTGGTGTCACAGGACAGTCTATCATATTATGCTTAATGTTATAAATTTTGTGATAATTGAGTTAATGTTTGGGTATTTGACACTATTTGATCACTTGTTTTCCTTTCACAAGTGATGTCATGTTATTTGCATTGTCACTTTTCTAACACTGCTCACACTACTCTTTACAATTAGTATCTATTGTAATCTTTTATCACATATGCTTATTGCTTATCTTTTTGTGATAATTGAGGGTGATTGAGTTGTTGTTGGATATGTGCTCTTGCAATTGATATCTTTATTTCGATATCTTGTTTTCTATTGGTAACTTTACATTAGAGAACTTTATAATTGGTAACTTTACCATTGTTATACCTTTATGTTTTCCACTCTATTATTGCATTTGTTGTTTCTATGCCCCCATATCTTTTTGTTAATGACAAAGGGGGAGAGAAATAAACAAGATGTGCTTATTAATTGTTGAGTGTTAAACAATAACTTGAATCATATAGACTTTAAGTATGATCGTTCATGTATATAACTCAGGGGGAGCATTGGTGATTACCTTGGTTTATATTGATTACATTTTATATATATTGGTAATCATGCTCATGTTTATAATGTGTATCACCTATATGATTTGTATTGTGTATGCATATTATTACTGGTCATTCATGCGATATATACACAACCTCATGTGCACACACTATTAACTGCTAAATGATGCTATTGATTATTAATATTAACTTGATTGGCATTATTGCATGGGGAGTAAGTATATTTAATGCACAATTATTTGTTTTGTTTATATTTGGTTTGTCATCATCAAAAAGGGGAAGAATGTTGAGTATTAGACTCTCCACCTTGATTTTGATGATGATCAAACACAAATCATTGTGACTAACTCTTGTGATTGCAGTTAGCTAAAAAGTCACCAATTAGATTCAAGAAGATCAAAAGTGACTACACGTGTTGATTCAAGTGGAGGAATTGGTAGATCAACAAAGATGAAGCATTGGCTTGAAGAACTCAAAGGATACTTCAAACCTCAAGCCAAAGGCATCAACAAATGAATGGAGATTCAATCCAAAGAGAAGATAGGATTAGATGAGTCAAAAGCTTCGAAGACTATGGCGTTGGAGATATTCAAGTCATTCAAATAAAAGACTCAAGTCCATGAAGATTTATGGAGATCGTCGCCAAAGTACCTTGTTCATTTTAAGCGACATCCCAAGACTTCCTCAGAACGCGTGATCGTTATGCCTGGAGCTTCGTTGAAGCTCAAGGAGATTTCATGAAGTCAAGGGATTCGGATTCTCCATGTTGAAGCTTTGAAGACGGTTTGTCGTGTTTACTTTTATTGTCTTCTAGCTTCAGTTTAGTAGAATGTTAAGCCTTGAGTAGTACTTGCCTAGAAATCTTCATAACTTTCATATCGTATCTCTAGGATTGCCTTAGAAGCCATTAGAAACTTTCCCGAAGCCTATCGTTCCATTTCACGGCTTCATATGCATCTTAGTTGGCTCAAGAAGAAGAACCAACCGACTAGATGACGATCTAATCGGTTGAAAATCCTTCTTGAACCGACTAGATATCCTTGCTTGATTCAGCCCATTCACTGTTGGTCAATTAGTCGGTCCAAGAAGGTTCACTGACCGACTAGATGACGATTTAGTCAGTTGGAAATCCTTCTCAGACCGACTAGTTATCCTAATCAATTCAAGACCATTTGTTGACCAATTAGTCGGTCCAAGAAGGTTCACCGACCGACTAAATGACGATCTAGTCGGTTGGTGTCTCTTCTCAGACCGACTAGTTCTCCTAAGTGAAATTCGACTTCTTTACTGTTGACTGATTAGTCGGTCCAAGAAGGCTCACCGACCGACTAGTTGTCAAACTAGTCGGTTGATGTTTCTTCTTAGACCGACTAGTTCTTATATCTCTTGAATTCACTATCTTTGTTGTCATCCTTCTAGTCGGTCCAAGAAGGTTCACCGACTGACTAAATGACGATCTAGTCGGTTGGAGTTTCTTCTTAGACCTATTGGTTCTACATTCTTGATTTCACTGTCTTCCTTCTTAGTCAGTCCAAGAAGAATCACCGACCGACTAGTTGCCAAACTAATCGGTCATTGATCCTTCTTAGACCGATTAAGCAGCTTTAGAATAGAGCCGTTGGAGCATTTAATGCCACGAATTTTGTGACCGTTCTCTCTCTTCCCTATATAAGCTTGAGTGCTTCTAACCAGAGATAAAAGGCTGAAATTAGAGACATTTTCACACCTTTGAGAAGAGCCATTCAACTCCAATTCCAAGCTCTCTCATCTCACAAGAATCTCTCCCTCACTCTTTGAGCCTAATTCCTCAAGAGAGATTCTCATTCCTTGTGAGCTTCTCAAGCTAAGAGCTTGAATCCAAGTCACCAACTCCTCGCTAGCCATCTATTGCTGCCCATCTAGGTGGAGCTAGGGTTTGGTGATCTCATCTTCCTCAAAATCCATTCTTGCCCCAAATTGGTAAGTATTTCTCAAGGCATAGGATTTTGTGGTAAGAAGTTTTATATTTCATTCTTTATACTTCATATTTGTTGTATACTCACGGTGGTGAGAGTGTTGGCTTGATCCCAAGTTGTGGGAGTCAAGATTTTGTTTTGCTCTCGGTTTGTGAGAGTGTGCTTAGTCCCTAGTTGTGGGATTAAGGTTTTTGCGTGTTCCCGGGTTGTGGGATACACGGACATCGATTGTAGGTCGATTGCACTTGTGGGGTTTTCGCAAGTGGGCTAAAGGAAATCTCTAGTGGTTTGCTAGAGTATCCGGAGGGGATCAGGGTGTTACTGGATTAGGGCACCGGTAACAAGTCGGGGAGACTTGGGTGGCACCGAACCAGTGTAGATTGCTTGTTTGCATTGCATTATTCCTTGTGTTGTTGTTCACTTATTATATTCCGCATTTGTTGGTTAAGTAGGGTTTTATTTGGCGTAATTTCCTTATAATTCTATAAAACAGTATTCACCCCCTCTAGTGTTTGTTCCTCATAGCACATGGTCACTACATCTAGATGAGTCTTAATTTGTATCTTCCATCATGTGTAGTTTGTTCCATTAAACAATGGTGGTCGCATGGTGTTGAGTCCTTTGGAGTGAAAAGATGTAATTGCCATCGTCTTTTAGACCTGCTCTGATACCAAGTGTTGGATCATGTAGATGGCAAACAACACTAGAAGGGGTGTTGAATAGTGTTGTGTAAATTAAATAAATTTTTTCTTTTGATTTTTATAACACAATAATTTCCCTTCCAATGTTGCCTAAGGAACCATGTAGAGTGATCTATGCTTGGTCCTTAATCAATAATATAAACTTAAATAAATAAGAAGATTAATTACAAGTAAATAAAGATTATAATCAGAGAGATTTTACACAGCAATATATTAATAATGAGTACAAAGAGAGTATATAAACAATATAAGAATTGCCTGCACAAATAAATAAATACAAACACAGAAAGCACGCAGAGACAAGAGAGTTTTATCCTGGTTCCCCACAACCTTGGTATGTTCAGTTTCCGACCAATCCGGTACGAGATTCAAACACTATTTTCTTGTCAATACAATTACCTAACGTCACTCGTTTGGATTTCCAACGACCTAGTATCCCTACCAGGATGTCCAACCACCTAGCCTTGACTAGGATTTCCACAACCCTTATCACAAAGGGAATCCAAGTAAAAACAAAATCCAATTCACCATAATATTTGGTGGAGATTGGTTTACATCCAACAAAATTCTATAGCCAAGATAGTATTGCAAATGTGCTTATGTGGCTTAAAAGAATTTTATATGATCTTAGATCACACAAAGAATATAATTTAATTCGTTGTGATCTAGATGCTTTTGTTTTCAAAAATCCTTTAAATTATATGAAATCAAAAAGAGAGGATTGTGAAAACAATTTTCAATAGAGAAAATAAAATTGATCTTAACAAAATTTCAGATAAGAATAAAATAAGATCAGAAATTAGAACCAGAATTTTTGCTACGATGATGAGAGCGATTAGAGCGATTGAGAATTTCAAGAGTATAGTTTTAGCTCAAAAGATAATAGAGAATTGGTATTTAGAAATGTTCTTAAGAGGCTTTATTTATAGAGTTTCATGAATGAATTCGAAATTCAAAAACCCTTTGACTTCAGCCCATCAATCAAGGAAACAAGAGAATCAAGGGAGTAAAATCAGGAAGTCAAAAAAGCAGCTGGTAGTCGACTCTCAGTGAGTTTTCATTGAAAATTCTGCTCTCAGCTGCTAGTCGACTTCCTCCTTTGGTAGTCAACTCCCATAGCATATTTTTCACTGAAACTCAGCTAAAGGATAAGTAATCAACTCCTGTGTGTTTGGAGATTGACTACGAAGTTAAATCAAATAGCTATGCTCTCAACGATTTTAAAAACGAGTTTGAAAAACTTTGTTTCGAAAATGTTTTGTGTGTTCAATAAAACTTGGCTTTAACATATTCCTAAAAGACCAACTCACACACTTAGACTTAAATGAAGACTTCTGAAGCCAATCAGATGTTGATGTAGATGCACACTTTGTTTTGAATTTGAGCTCATCTTTGATTAAGCTTAAGCACGTTCCATGAGCTTCATCTTTGAGCTTCACTTGTGTTGACTTAGATCTATCAAATTGTCATTTTCTTCTGAGTGTGGTTGAGCTTCATTGGAGTATGCGTAAAGCTCGTTATCTATTGATTGCATAACCTACACACTTTAGATAATGTCATTAGTACATTAATATCATTTGGTGTGCTCATCATCAAAACCACTTAGGGGTGGGACTCAATTTTCCCTCACCCATCACAAGATCCCTCACGAACTTGTTTTCAACATGCCTATCGACAACGCCCAACCCATCATAAGATCCCCATATTAGCGGGACGTGGTATGGTAAGAGGGATTACTTCGGGTTAGCTCATAACCCGAGAACCCGTACTCAAGCATCAACAAGCTCTGATACCAATGTTGGATTTTGAGGGACCCTTAGGGCATAATTATACGCCCGTCCTACGTTGGACGGACGAAAGGATTAAAACAGCAGCGAAAAATCAAATTATTAAACTATTTATAGCGTACCCTAATAATGTCAAACACCCTAGCCAGGATCTCTACTATCTTGGGGTAGATCTGACCAGCCCCAAAATAGATCTAAACTACTGCAATGATATAAATAAAATGCATTAAAGTACATACCTGAAACTTTGCCTTTGCAGAGAACAAAGCGTCGGTTTCAGCAACAGACTTTGGCCTACCCTAAAGCTAGCCGCCACCGCACCCCCGAACAGCTCCACCCAAAGTGAGCCGACACCGTGCCTCCGAGCCAATCAACCACCGAAGAAAGTTTCACTTTGAGAGCGATCTGCGTCGTAGACTTTGGATCGAATCCAATCCTCCTCATCGTCTTGCTAGGACGCAAACGATGGAATCGAAAAAGTAGAGGAAGAAAGAATAATTTTTCGTCTTGAATCGAGCGTGCTCAAAACTTTTCAGAGCTACTCGATTCAGAGACTTGGTGCAATTTTTCCAAGGGGTGTCGATCCCTATTTATATAGGAGGCCAGACGCCTTGCTCGTCTCATGAGCAATGTGGAATTAATTAATATGGGAATTAATTAGTGGATAAAATTGGGATTAGTTTTGCCTTACACTAAGGCTCAACTTCAACCAATTATTCCTTCCTTACCATTGGGCTTTGGAAGTGATACAACCTATCAATTCGAAGAGCTTTGAATGGTGAACACATAGAAATAAACAACGACAAATTCCGATTTCATTTGACCCCTCAAACAATTGCTCAAAGTTGAGCAAAAAAGTCACAAATTTGGCTAAAATTGCAGCCGTCACAATAAGCCTATGGTTTTCCCCAAATCGGACCCACCCGCAGGTCCCACCCATGGGTCAGGCACGCCTGCTCGCACTGGGTGGGCAGTTCTAACCCTCCCGCTGTGCGGGCACAACCCGCTCACGGGCAGGCTCTGGGTCGAGCCCACCCAGGCAGGCTTGACCCGCCTGCTTGGCGGGCGGGTCCAGGCCGCCAAGCGTGGACCCCCTTTTTGCGGGCGGGTTCAGCCCGCCTAGCAGGTCTGGACTCGTCCGCCGAAGCTGGGCTAGGCCAGAACTGGGCTTTTGCCCAGTTCTGGCCTTTGGGCTATTACTTAACAGCTCCGATTGAGCCGATTTTCGAATCTTTAGAAAGCAGGGTTCGAATGAGACTATCCTAAGAACCCTTGCAACCTTTTTCTATGCTTTTATTATGAAAAATATTCTCGTAAACATTTTACAATATATTTTCAATCCTTTTGTATCACATGCAATAATTCCTTATAGCCAAGGTTCTAAATGGCGTGAGGCATGGCATGGCGACGAGGTCAAGCCTCAAGCCTTAGGAGCCTTGGCGGAGCCACAACATTTTTCAAGGCGTGGCTTAAGGCGGCAAATGTGTGTATAAATTATATAATATATCTAGAGGTAGATAATAGACTATGCTCTACATAGATGGATTAGTAACCAAATTCTACCAAATCCATATCCTTCCATCTACATTGAGATGTGTATTTACAATTAAGTAAATTGTTACTTTACTAAAATACAATTGTTTACATAACTAAAAAGCATGTGACCTCAATACGCCATCAATATCAAAGAAATTGATTAACACAGTTGTTAAAGCTATTTGAATAATTGGATCTGGACGAAATTTGCTTATACTTGAAGGAACATTGATTTTTGCATGTCCTTGTTCAACATATTGAATAAACTTTGTTCACAAGTGCTGTCTAAGTCCAGAAAAGGAAAAATATTAGACAGGAAAGGAATAATATTGAAACAACATATGGACACATTTCGGCCAAGCAAGTAAACAAACACCATTCTATGCATGGTCGGGTTCTCTTAGCCCTAATAATGCGGACCCATGACTCAATTTTTTTATTTTTTTGTTTTTATGGCGTGCCTTTCATTTTTGTGGCGCACTACAACACGCCATGGCAGCATGTCGCCTCAAACAGCCTGCATAAACGGGGCGGGAGGGTCGCGCCTTGCCGCCATGGAGCGCCATGGTGTCACCGTGGCGAGTTTTTTAGAACCTTGCTTATAGCATTCCTACTAATGCTAAAATCGCAAATCTTTTGCGACATCATTAAATCCCATTTAATTAGGACTTAGCGTCATAAACTCTTTGTGACTTCAATTATTCTCGTGCACCTGAGTGCACTCCTCCTGAATCCTTCCTATTACTAAGATGCAAATCCCACTCGGTGTGAGACCCTACAGCCTGACCCTATTACAGGTTGTGGCTCGAAACCCCTAGACGATAGTGACCACGAGCAGCAGGTGTCGCCCCTGTTTCGGCATCATAATTATGTGATTGACGCATTGACAAAATGTCATCGGGATCACTCTGACTATGTCAGTGATGAATACCGTAGTTTTAGTCCCTTTGTCATAACTATGTCACTGATAAGCCTAGGGTATGGTAAAACATCAACCCTACTAGCTAGCATTGGTCAGTATACATCGGTCTTTGGTATGTCCATGTTGTACTACCTACAACATACCAGGGTCGATGTTTAGCACAAAGAACTGTACCAAGCCTGTGACACGGACTTCCCTTAACGGAAGAGATGAATCCTATCTTAGTCACTACTTACATCGTACGCTTCAAATATCACCCAACCTAAGATCTTTCAACGAGTGAAGACTCGTGACTGATGGAAAATTGAATCCCACCCCTAAGTGGTTTTGATGATGAGCACACCAAATGATGTTAGTGTACTAACTACACTACACCTCAAGTGTGCAGGTTATGCAAACAGTTACTTTACGCATACTTCGAAGAATCTCAACCACACTCGAAAGACGAAGATGGATTTGCTAGTTCTACATCAAGCACACGATGTAGCTCGTGCTCAAGATTACTGAAGAAGGAACTCAAATTCAGGAGAAGCGCGCATCTACTTCAAATATCTGATCGGCTTCCTGAAGGTCTTGTCTTAGTATAGTGTGTGAGTTTTTAGGACTATGTTACAGCCAAAATAAATATCGCGCGCACACACAAATAATTTCAAAAGCAAAAAATGATTTCAAATGATTTTGAAAACTTTTTAAACTCTTGAGAGCAATTGCTACCTATCTTATATCTTAGTAGTCTACCTCCATTCACCCAGGAAGTTGACTACCAGATGAGGTAGCTAAGTTTCAGAGAAAACTGGTCTGGGAGTTGACTACCAGATGAGGTAGTCGACCACCAGCTGGAAGCAGTATTTCCACTGAAATTCTCTGGGAGTCGACTACCACCCTGAGGGAGTCGTCGTTTTCCAACGACTCTGCTTCCTGAGTTCATTCTATTTCCATATCAGTTTGGACTGAAAGTCAAACTCGTTTGAAATTCAAATTCATTTCTAAAACCCTATAAATAGACCCCTTTTGAGACCATTTCAAAACACATCTAATCTCTCTATTCTATTAAGCTAAAATTCTAAAGGATCTCTCGTCGTTCTATTGCTCTCATCGATATAGCCAACTTTGTTTTTATTTTCTGATCTCTAATCTTGTTCTGAAGTTATTCTTTTTAAGATCTATATTTTTAGCTTGGCTATTTTTCAAAAAGAGTTTTTAAAAATCATTGTTCTTCAATTTTCATTCTTGAAAGGAATTTTTGAAAACGATAGATCTAGATCACAACGGATAAACTAATATTCTTTGTGTGATTTAAAGATCGATCTAAATTCTTTAACCACGTAAACACATAATTGCTTTATTTATTTTGGATATAGAACTTTTTGGGTGTAATCCACTCTCCGCCAATATTGTGGTGAATTAGAAACTTTGTTTTCTTTGTGCATTCCCTTGGTTGTAAGGGATGGGAAAATCCTAGACAAGTCTAGGTGGTTGGAAATCCTGGTCAAGGCTTGGTATTTGGAAAATCCTAATGAGTGGAGTTAGGTACTTGTATTGCTAAGGCAATAGTGGATAAATCTCGTACCCGATTGGTCAGGAACGGGACGTACCCAAGTTGTGGAGAACCAGGATAAAAATTCCTTGTCTTTGCGTCTGCATTTGTCTATGACTGTTTATCTTTGTTCTGGCATTATTCTATCTGATAACAATTGTATCTCTGTAATTTATTGTTCATATTATTATAAATTAATTTATTTATTTCTGCTGTCCAAAAAGATCTATTCTTGTGTAAAAGATTTATTTCTTATAATCTTATCTTGCTTGTAACTCATATTCATATTCATTGTAAGATCACCTTGTTGATTAAGAACCAAGCGTAGATCACTCTACTTGGTTTCTTAGGCAACATTAGAAGGTTTTTAATTGTGCTAATCAACGAACGAAAAAGTTTACTATTTGCACAATACTATTCAACCCCCCTTCTAGTGTTGTTTGCCATCCACGGGATCTAACACTTAGTATCAGAGCCAAGGTCAAAGGCGATGGCGTCAACAATGTTTTATAGCATTTATACACCTCCAATATTTGACGGCAACTTCTATCCTTAATGGCGAAGAAGAATGGAGATCTTCTTGGAGGCACATGATCTAAAGTATGCAAAATCCCCTAGAGAACCATATGAGATTCCAACCATTCGTCAAAATCAATGGAATCTGGATCAAGAGGAAGCCTACTTCAAAACGTAAAGGTAATGCATTTACTTTACACAGGTTTAACTGATAAATGTTAGATCTTGTAGAAGAGGCTGAAACCGCACACCAAATCCTCAATATATTGGATGAAAGATTTGGATCAAAGTCAAATGAGATTCAAACACCCATGGAGACAACCCAATCCAACGATGAAAGGCTTGGAGAAGAAATGTGCATGATGGCTCGTCAAGATGATAAAAATGAGGTTAGTGATTCTAGTTTCGATGAGGAAGACGATTTTGATATTGCTAGTGCTTATGAAAATCTCTACAGAGATTATGAACGCTTGACTAAGAAACACAAAACCTTGGACAAAAAGCATAAGGCTTTGCATGGGGAACATGATAATCTCACGAACAAATTTGATTCTCTTGCTAAAGAATATGAGTCCATAAAATAGTGTTGTAATGATAATAAAGATTTGAAAGTCAAGTATGGTAGATTAGTTTGTGATCATGATGCTATGAAAGTTGAACATGTTTTATATGTCTCTACCTTGAATGATAAGTTCAATATTCTTGCAAAAGATATAGTTTCAAGCAAGCTCAAACATGAGAAACTTGTTCTTGAAAAGGTTAAGAACAAACCAAATGTAAAAGCTACCTTATCTTGTGTGCATGCATCTACTTCTTATGATAAATCTGCTCAAAATATTGTGCATAAAAACGTGAAACAAAATACATCTATTTACGGCAAAAATACTAAGCTCAATGAGCATTATGATACCTCTTATCACAATGTTTCTCATCACAATTATGTTACACACAATGCACATCATATACATGGTACAAATAGATTTGCTAGAAATAATACTATTTGGATACCAAAATATTTGAGCAATCATGAAAAGAATGTTTATGTTTCCACTGTGTTAAATAGTATGCATATGAAATCAAATTCAATCGAATTTGGGTTCCTAATAAATGATCCTAACATATATGCATCTATTAGGGTATCCACATGCCTCATGTATATCTCTTTTGATACCCAATACTTAGGATTGTACAAAATGATAGAAATTTTCATCTAACAACTCGGACCCAATCGTAAGTGGGTACCAAATTTGTTCAATCATGTTCTTTCAGGACATGTGGATAATGGATAGCGGATGCTTTGCACACATGATGTGGAACCCAAAATTGCTTAGCTCTCTAAAAATGTATGATGGAGGAACTGTGACTTTTGGAGACAATAAGAAAGGTAAAATTAATGGCATAGGTAACATCAGCAATTCTTCGAAGCTACTCATCAAAGACATAAGCTTGGTAAGTGGGCTAAAGCACAACTTGTTAAGCATAAGCCAATAATGCGATAAAGGTATGAAAGTTATTTTTACTCTTGAATATTGCTTAGTCTATGACAAGGATATGAAAAAAATTCTTGTTAAAGGTAAGCGGATAGAAAACATTTATGTGCTTAGATTAAATGAGTATGATTCAAATGTCTGCTTGATTTTTTCAACAAATGACACGTTGCTATGGCACAGACGTTTCGGTCATGTAAACATTAAAAACATTAATAAGGTATCTAGGAAAGAGTTGGTGCAAGGACTTCCTAAGTTAAATTTTAAATTGGATAAAATATGTGATTCATGTCAACTTGGCAAAATGCATAAAAGTACATTTAAGAGTACTGGAGCTCTTAGCTCAAATAGGCCACTTGAACTACTCCATATGAACTTGTTTGGCCCGACTAGAACTCCATCTCTTTATGACTCTAAATACGTATTTGTCATAGTTGATGATTTTACACGATATACATGTGTATTATTCTTAGTTCATAAAAATGATGCCTTCCGTGCGTTCAAAATATTTTTCAAGAAAATTGAACGTTTATACTCTTTGAAAGTTATTTTTTAAGAAGTGATCACGACGATGAATTTGAAAATGAACATTTTAAAAGATTTTGTGAAAAAACGAGGAATTCCCATACTTTTGCTTTTCCTAGAGCTGCTCCTCAAAATGGGGTAGTTGAGAGGAAAAATAGAACACTCCAAGAGTGTGCATGAACAATATTGTGTGAAAGCAACCTTCCAAAAAGCTTTTTGGCGGAAGCTGTAGCAACTGCGTGCTATATTCAAAACAAATTTTTAATAAGAAAACCTTTTGAAAAGATCCCTTATGAGTTGTTGCTCCAAAGAATTCCAAAAGTATCGTATTTCAGAGTTTTTAGTTGTAAATGCTATATTCTGAACACAAAAGATAACTTGGATAAATTTGACTCCAAAGCGGATGAAGGCATATTTATCGGTTATTCTTTGCGTAGTAAAGCATATAGAATCTACAGCAAGAATGCCGAAACCATTGTTAAAACTTTGCATGTAACATTTGATGAATCTCTTTCTTATAACGCTCATATTGATGATGATAATGTACCCACTGCACCTATTCCGGATGATGCACATACTTCTGTCAATAACACTTCAAATTCATTACCGAAATCTTTTCCTGAAGTTACACATCACATCACACACACACACACACACACACAAGTCATTGGTGACATTGATGCATGTATTAGAACTAGATCACAAATATAACACATGTCACATGTTGCATTTGTTTCTAACATTGAACCGAAAAAGATAGATGAGGCTTTTGCAGATGAAGCATGGATTAAAGCTATACAAGAAGCACTTCTCCAAATTGAGAGAAATCAAGTATGTGAACTAGTTCCCAGACCAGAAGATCGTCCAGTTATCGACACAAAATGGGTGTATCGAAACAAACTAGACGAAGATGGAAATGTGGTAAGAAATAAAGCAAGATTGGTTACACAGGGATATTCACAAGAAGAAGGTATCAATTTCGATGAAAATTTTGCTCCTGTTGCTAGACTATAATATATTAGAATATTACTTGCATTTGCATCATATAAAGACTTTAAATTATACCAAATGAATGTAAAGAGCGCATTCCTAAATGGTTATATAAAGGAGGCAGTTTATGTTGAACAACCTTCCGGATTTGAACATGATAAGAAAATAGGATATGTGTATAAGTTAAACAAAGCATTATAAGGTCTGAAACAAGCTCCAAGAGCTTGGAATGAGATATTAAGAAAATTCTTAATCAATTCAGGTTACAATGTCGGAAAAATAGATACGACTTTATGTGTTAAGAAAATTCATGATGATATCATCCTTATTCAAATTTACGTAGATGACATTATTTTCGGATCTACTAAGGAAGATCTCTATCAAGAGTTTGCTAAGTTAATAGAGGAAGAATTTGAAATGAGCCATATGAACGAGATCACATACTTCCTCAGACTACAAATCAAACAAGGAAAAGAAGGAACCTTCATTCATCAAACGAAGTATGCCAAAGACTTAATCAAAAGGTTCGGGATGGAAACCGCATCAGGAAAGAATATACCTATGGCAACATCCACTTCTTTAGACAAAGATGAAGCAGGTAAAAGGTTGATCAAAAAACATATCGAGGTATGATCGGCTCTTTGCTTTACTTAACACAAGTCGACCCGATATAATGTTTAGCGTATGTGCTTGTGCTAGATTTCAATGTGATCCTATGGAATCATATCTTAAAACAGTAAAATACATATTTGTCTATCTTAAAACCACTTTTGACTTTGGATTGTTTTATCCTAAAGGTAGCACATTTGATTTAACTTCTTAAAGTGACTTAGACTATGCTGATTGTAAAGCCACCAGAAAAAGCACAAGTAGAACATGTCATTTTCTTGGACATTCCCTTGTTTCGTGGTTTAGTAAAAAGCAAAGTTCAGTCTCACTATCAACTACTGAGGCAGAATATATTGCTGCCGAACTTGCTTGTGTTCAAGCACTTTCGATGAAACAAGTTCTTAATAGATTATGGTATTAATACATCTACATGTGTAATTTATTGTGATAATAAAATCACCATTATCTCATCAAAAATTCTGTTCTTCATCCTAGAACAAAACATATGGATATCAGACACAGATTCATAGATGATCATTGTGTCAAAAAGGATGTTGAACTTAAATATGTACCCTCTGAACATCAAGTTGCAGATATTCTCACGAAGCCCTTGCAAAAGGATGTATTTTCAAAACTTCGTCGAGATTTGGGTATCATGGGAGAAAAAGAATTGAGTTAAGATTAACATTTATTATTTTATGTGTCATCTTTTTGATTGATGACAAGGGGAAGAAAAAGGATAAAAATGCAAAAATGTGAATATCGTTTTGCTAACCGGCTTTGATGCAGGGGGGAGTACCGCATCTAAGCAAGGGGAGTAAGTTTATTTTATTAAGTCAATATTCACTTAATTTACTTCATTTTTCATTTGGGTGTCATCATCAAAAAGGGAGAGCGTGATGGAAAATTGAATCCCACCCCTAAGTGGTTTTGATGATGAGCACACCAAATGATGTTAGTGTACTAACTACACTATAACTCAAGTGTGCAGGTTGTGCGAACGGTTGCTTTACGCATACTCCGAAGAAGCTCAACCACACTCAAAATACGAAGACGAATTTGCTAGTTCTATGTCAAGCACAAGATGTAGCTCGTGCTCAAGATTAATGAAGAAGAAACTCAAATTTAGGAGAAGCACACATCTACTTCAAATATCTGATCGGCTTCCTGAAGGTCTTGTCTTAGTATAGTGTGTGAGTTTTTAGGACTATGTTAAAGACAAAATAAATATCGCACACTCACATACACAAATGATTTCAAAAGAAAAAAATGATTTTGAATTTTTTAAAATTCTTTTTAAACTCTCGAGAGCAATTGCTAGCTATCTTATATCTTAGTAGTAAACATCCATTCACCCAGGAGTTGACTACATCTTTGCTAGCTAAGTTTCAGAGAAAACTGCTCTGGTAGTCGACTACCAGATGAGGGAGTCGATTACCAGCTGGAAGCAGTATTTCCACTGAAATTCTCTGGGAGTTGACTACCACCCTGAGGGAATCGATTACCAGCTGTCGTTTTCCAACGACTCTGCTTCCTGATTTCACTCCATTTCCATATCAGTTTGAACTGAAAGTCAAACTCGTTTCAAATTCAAATTCATTTCTAAAACCCTATAAATAAACCCCTTTTGAGACCATTTCAAAACACATCTAATCTCTCTATTCTATTAAGATAAAATTCTAAAGGATATCTCGTCGTTCTATTGCTCCATCGATATAGCCAACTTTGTTTTTATTTTCTGATCTCTAATCTTGTTCTGAAGTTATTCTTTTTGAGATCTATATTTTTAGCTTGGCTATTTTTCAAAAAGAGTTTTTAAAAATCCTTGTTCTTCAATTTTCATTCTTGAAAGGAATTCTTGAAAACGATAGATCTAGATCTTAACGGATAAACTAATATTCTTTGTGTGATTTAAAGATCGATCTAAATTCTTTAGCTATGTAAAAGCCCAATTGCTTTATTTATTTTGGCTATAGAACTTTTTGGGTGTAATCCAATCTCCACCAATATTGTGGTGAATTGGAAAATTTGTTTTCTTAGTGGATTCCATTGGTTGTAAGGGACAGAAAAATCCTAGACAAGTCTAGGTGGTTGGAAATCCTGGTCAAGGCTAGGTGTTTGGAAAATCCTAACGAGTGGAGTTAGGTACTTGTATTGCTAAGGCAATAGTGGATAAATCTCGTACTGATTGGTCGAGAACTGGACGTACCCAAGTTGTGAGGAACCAGGATAAAAATTCCTTGTCTTTGCGTCTACATTTTTCTGTGACTGTTTATCTTTGTTCTAGAATTTTATTCTATCTGCTAACAATTGTATCTCTGTAATTTGTTGTTCATATTATTGCAAAGTTAATTTATTTATTTCCGGTGTGCAAAAAGATGTGTTTTTGTGTAAAAGATTTATTGCTTGTGATCTTATCTTGCTTGTAACTCATATTCATATTCATTGTAAGATTACCTTGTTGATTAAGAACCAAGCGTAGATCACTCTACTTGGTTTCTTAAGTAACATTAGAAGGTTTTTAATTGTGCTAATCAACGAACGAAAAAGTTTACTATTTGCACAAAACTATTCAACCCCTCTTCCAGTGTTGTTTGCCATCCACAGGATCCAACAGTGACTAGATCATAGATCTAAGTGACACCCCTATAATCACTAGAGAGTTATCAATGACAGTTTATTTAAGGTTTACCATTTGATAACTCTTTATTGGGTCATTCAGTGAACTCATTCTCCAAATAGCACCTGTGTCTCGTCTCCGACTTTGCCAGGTCGAATGATTATGAGATCATTATTACCCTTTAGGATAAGACAAAGATGAGATCATCATTACCCTTTAGGATAAGACAAAGACACAATGGTCTGTCCGATGTGCCGATATCCATTTCTCGACACATCTATGACCATGAACACTTTAAGACTTAAGTTCCTATCGGTCATTTACTTCCCACAATCGAGATCTGCATCTAAATACGTGCATGACCTCACTTTAAGTCTAAGGAAATTATCCAAGTATTTAATAAATCTTTTAACCATACTAGGATAATTAGTACCATTTATATTTGAACAAGACGTACTCTAGGATAAATTGCCTCGAGGACATATATCTCCCTACAAATGGGTTGGATGAGTCGATTATTAAAACGAATCCAATGGATTACACATCTATTCATTCCAGTTGTTGTTGACTGCATGGGACATGCAATCTTGCATGTTGTTTCATAAATTAGATTAAGACCCTTTGGAAATCAAAGTTATTCTCCAATGCAATTAGCATACAGAAAACCACCAAATATATCTTAAATAACGATTGTTAGTTGCGCAGTTTACATTCCTACAGCACCACCACAAAGAATAAAATCAGGACCTCAATGCCGTCTTGGAATCTATATAGGGTTTAATTCACCTTAGATACCTTGCACCCAAAATGGGAGAGGCGTTAAAAGCATATCTCGAAGATTGCGCATAGATGTGTCCATATTCCCAGTATTAGGCTCACCTCTATTGAAGCATGAAGCTCCACTTACCATTTATCAAAAATAAATAAAAATTTATGATCTGAAAATTATAAAATGTTATAAATGAGATCTTGAAGATCCGTCACATTTAAGAAAACTATTCAACAGTTATCAGGCATAGTTACCGACAACAAGAAAATTTGTTAGATCACACATCAATGATGCTAAAAACTCTAGGTAGGATTGAATCTCTGAGAATGGATGCAATCCATCAGCAACTGAAGTGGCTGTTCCTCAATGAAAAGAGGCAGACCACCAGACTCGAAGAATAAAATTTCCAGAAAGATGGAAACTCATGGAGGCCTTGAGACAATACTTCCACAGGAAAATGAGCTCATGTCCATACCCTCACCCCTCTCAAACCCCCAAGAAGAGGAGACTCCAGGAGAAAATGAAATATCATTAAATGTTGTTACGTACTTGGGAGGTGTTGGATAGAAAGAACAAAAATTATCGACAATATACTCATATATCATATTGCCACTTACATCGCAAAAGCGAAAATAATTATATAATATCGATCCACACTCCATTGCTAAAATGCAAACGTAGAGATTAGCAATGTGAAACGAGGCAATAAAGCTAAGCTGGACTCGCTTATGAAACGTGAATTATTCGGACCTGAAGTCCAGACACTAAAAGGTGTCAAACCTGTGTGCTAATGAGTATTGTATAAATATAAATAAGTGTAAAATTGTATGTTATAAGGTTGTGGGCATAATGAGCATTGTATACATATAAATATGTATAAAATCATATGCTATAAGGTACATCATATAGCTTAAGGTGAATACCTTACGTTTTGGCAAGGGAAATTCTGGATATGCTGCTATTGGATCTTGTGACAGCATACCTCTATGGATATATGGATAAAGATGAATTCCGGCACATGACTGGTAATTGGAGTCTCCTTACTGAGTATACAGCTGGCAACAAAGGTCATGTTACTTTTGGTGACGGTCAAAGGAGCAAAGTCATTGGGAAGGGAGAGCTAAAGATGACGGGATCTATTACTCTAAAAGATGTGATGCATGTGGAAGACTTGAAGGCAAATCTTGTTAGCATAAGCCAATTGTGCGACCAATGTCTCTTCGTTCAGTTTACCAAAAATAAGTGTGTGGTTCTCAATGAAGCCGGAGCTTGCATTCTGACTGGGAAAAGATCTGCTGATAATTGCTATTTACTTCAGAAAACTAAAAATTGCCTCAGTGTAATTGTTGATGTCCCTGAGCAATGGCACCAAAAGCTAGGGCATCTCAATTACAAGACCTTGATGAAGATATCCAAAGTGGGAGCTGTTCGTGGGATACCGACCATAAACAAGAGAAGAGAAAGTGTATGTGGTCCTGTCAACTAGGAAAACAAAAGAAGACTAGTCATAGACAGCTTCAAACAATCACCACGTCTAAGAACTTGGAGCTGCTGCACATGGATCTGATCGGACCCACAACAGAAGTTAGCATGGGAGGTAAGAAATACATCTATATTTGTGTTGACGATTTCGCACAGTTCACATGGGTAGATTTTCTCACGGAGAAGTCAGACACATTTGACGCCTTCAAGCAGCTATGCACCCGTCTTCAGACTGAAGAAGGAGATATCATTGGGAAGATTGTCAGGATTCGAAGCGATCATGGCAAAGATTTTGAGAACCACTCTTTTGCTGACTTTTGTGAAGCACAGGGAATTGCTCATGAGTTTTCAGCTCGTAAGACCCCTCAACAAAATGGAGTGGTTGAAAGAAAAAATTATACCCTACAGGAAATGACGTGCATAATGCTGAATGCTAGGGAGGTCAGTGCTAGACGGTGGGCAGAGGCTGTCAACACTGCATGCTACACTATAAATAGAGTGTATCTCAGACCCAGAACAGAGAAAACTCCATATGAGACCTGGAAAGGTAAAAAAACTTGATGTATCTTACTTTCATAACTTTGGAAGCAAATGTTACATCTTGCAGGATCGGGTCCCTAGGGGAAAGTTTGATGCTAAGAGCAACAGAGGGATATTTCTTGGATATTCCACAACTGGCCGTGCGTTCAGTGTGCTGAATCATCGTACAAATGTTATGATGGAGTCAATTAATGTTGTTGTAGACGACTTTGATCAGGGAGAAGCTGTTATAAGTGAAGGGACAACTCCTCGGGAGGAAGGCGCTAATGAAGAAGACTGTGTTGAACAAAATATTACGACATGCGATACAACACAAGGTAATGTTGAACAAAATGTTGTAACACAGGGTTCAACATCCATAGAGGAACAACTAACTGAGGGAAATGATGCTCACTCCTCTAGAGGAATTACTAAAATCATACGGAATCATCCTCTTGAACTTGCTATTGGTGATGTTCAAGATGGTCTTCGAACAAGAGGTACTAGTCAAGTCAACTATCATGACCTTGCCGGGTACGTTTGGATTCTTTCAATTGTTGAACCAAAGAATGTGAGGGAAGCACTTCTTGATGATTTTTGGGTGTTAGCTATGCAAGAAGAGCTGAATCAATTTCAGCGTAATGATGTCTGGTGTCTACTTGAGAGATTGAAAGGGTTAAATGTCATTGGGACAAAGTGGATATTTAAGAATAAAACTGATGAGAAGGGCAATGTCACTCGTAACAAGGCTCGTCTAGTGTCTCAAGGCTATACTCTGATTGAGAGTATTGATTTTGATGAGACGTTTGCGCCTGTAGCTAGGCTGGAATCTATCAGACTACTTTTGGCAGTGGCCTGCAGTTTCAATTTCAAGCTTCATCAGATGGATGTGAAGAGCGCGTTTCTGAATGGGATATTGAATGAAGAGGTGTATGTCGAATAGCGAAGGGGTTTGAAGATCCATTTCTTCCAAACCATGTCTACCGATTGAAGAAGGCTCTCTATGGTCTGAAACAAGCGCCAAGGGCTTGGTACAAGAGGTTGACAAAATATCTTCTCCAAAAAGGCTATGAACGAGGGAGAGCTGACAAGACATTATTTGTTCAAAGAACCAGGTCAGCTTGCTCAGATCTATGTGGATGATATAGTATTCGACTCACTTCACAACAGCTGGTGCGTGAATTCATTGTCCTTATGCAGAAAGAGTTCGAGATGAGCATGGTTGGTGAATTAAACATGTTTCTTGGACGTCAGGTTAAGCAATCTAGTGACGGGTTGTTCATCTCTCAAAGTAAGTATGCTAAAAATCTTGTTAAGAGGTTTGGGCTGGAAAATGCTCATCAAGTTCGCACCCCTATGTCCACAAGTGAAAAGCTTTCTAAGGGTGATGGTGGGAAATCAGTGGAGGTCACATTATATAGAAGTATGATAGGAAGCTTACTGTATCTAACAGCTAGTAAGCCAGATATCAGTTTTAGTGTAGGGGTATGTGCACGCTACCAAGCTTGTCCTAAAGAATCTCATATTACTACAGTGAAACATATAATAAGATATATCAGCGAGACAGCCGATTATGGTATTTGGTACACTAAGGACACTAATACCTTACTCTCAGGCTACAGTGATGCTGATTGGGCAGGAAATGCAGGTGACAGAAAAAGTACCACAGGAGGATGCTTCTATGTGGGAAATAATCTTGTTTCTTAGTACAGCAAGAAGCAGAACTATATCTCCCTATCCACTGTCGATGCCAAATATATTGCTGCAGGAAGTTGTTGTACACAACTCCTATGGATGAAACAGATGCTGACAGATTATGGTGTGGAGCAAGATGTCTTAAATATTTTGTGTGACAACCAGAGCACCATCAATATATCCAAGAATCCCGTCCAACATTCTAGGACCAAGCATATAGACATTCGAAATCATTTCATCAGAGAACTGGTTGAGAATAAGGTTCTAGCCATGGAGTATGTTGCAACTACCAGTCAATTAGCTGACATTTTTACTAAACCCCTTGGGCTGTGTCGTATTTAATGTTGCACATTATGTTGTACATAATGTTTCACATTATGTTGTAACATAAAGGGGGTGCTGAGTAGGTTCTTATGGTAGTTGCTATTTATTTACTTGCCCAGCCTTTATTTGATTTGGGGTTTTCCTCTCTCGATGCTCATCTCTTCTCAAGTTTATTCCAAAAGTTCCGAAGTGGTCTTAGGGTTCTTGATTTCTTTCCGGTGGAGAAATCCTCTGTCTCTTTTCATAAAATGGGTCGCGATCAGAGCCAAAAATCCCCTCAGAACCCTCGTCTTTCTTCTCGTCAGGCTGCATCATCTCAGAGACCTACTTCTTCGTCCTTATCATCTCGGGTTAAACGAAAGGGGACGGTTCCTCACATCTCTAGGGTCTTGTCATTTGGTAACTCTCCTCTCACTTCATCCTCAATGTCTCGTTATTACATGCATTCTGGCTCCTCATCGAATTCGGCAATCGTAGTTTTTCCACAATTCTTGATATCCCTCTTCCATCGGTCAAACCCTCCTCATCGGGGTTTGAAGAAGATGAACAGTTGCCTCATCCTGTCACTGTTCAAGATTGGTTTTGGCACCTCCGAAGGACGGGGCAAAAATTGGATCTCTCATGGTTGGATCTTTCTGAAGTTCGTGTTGACCCGCTTATTAAAAAAGAATTCGTGGCAAGTTGATTAGTGTGGAAGTGCCTGAGGATGACAAAATCATTCTTAAAACCTGGAATCCAAGAAGATCTTCTGTGAAAATTTCTGAAATAATAGTAGTGGAGATCTCTGATTCTGAGTCCTCCGTGTCTACAGAAAAGCCCCGTCCGGATGTTGCTGATGGTGTTAATTCTAGTTTTATGGAGGGTCTTGCTGATGGTTATGATGCATGTGTTGAGCCTATAGGGAATGTAGTGTCCAGTGAAGATCTTAATGGTCATGACAGTGGTGTCTGTCTTGACAAGGATCAACCTCAAGTGTCGACAGAAATGAATGTTAATCCTATTATCCCTGTTATGGCTGAGGAATCTGATATGGTAGATTTGCCTACTGAAACAGGAGAGAATGTCATGCCTGATGTGGGTGTAGAAGCTGAGGTACCTGATGATATGATAGAAGGTACTCAGGTTGGAGGAAACCCAATGATGGCAGAATCAGGTTGTCCATCAGTATCTCATGTGTCTCCTACTAATGAAGAAGCTGTCCTAGTTAATGTTCCAACTACGATCCAAGGAGATGGCACTATAAATATGCCTGATGTGGATTCCTTATCAAATGCTGGACCCAGTGTCAATGTTGGACCAGTGTCAATGTTGCATCAAATGTTGGATCATCTGTCGCTGAAGAGAAGACTGATGGGCCAGTAGAAGGAGACTCAGTAGCTGCCTCTCCGGCTGAGGATCTGATACCCCCTCACACTCGCAAATCAAGATCTGGCTCTCGTAAGCATGTAGCTCCATCCAGATTGAATACTCCATCTCCATCTAAGAAGTCCATGGTGGATGGATCTTCAGGTTCTCCTCATCTATCTCCATTTTCTGCATCTAATGGTTTGTCCAAGTCATTCTTGACATGTCCTGCAAAAAGAGATGATCCTCATACTTTGAGAGATCCATTCTTATTTGAAAATCTCTAGCCCTGCCCTCTTTTGCAAAGACACAGTTCGTATCTTTCCTCAAGGAGATCAATCTACTTCATGCAGCTAGTTGCTTCAAGACTTTCTATCATGTCTTAGTTCGGGAATTTTATTACAATCTGTCTAAATCCTCAGGGGATTCTTTGTCTAGATGGGCATTCAGGGCCTATATTTGGGGAAAAATAGTCTCCTTCTCCCCATCATTGATTAACAAATTCCTGAAGTGACCCAGCTCTCAGACTCTGCCTACTTTTGGGATCTCTGTTGGCAATGACTGTGATCTATTTGTGAAGACTGTCACATGGGGACAGTAGAAGAGTTGGCCCACGTCTTTTTCCTTTCCATCATCTGCTCTGACAGCTAAATACTTCTTGCTTTTATCAGATTGCTACTAGGAACTGGCTATCCACCACTAATATGTCTGTAGTCACTAAGTCCATGTGCAAGCTAATCTATGCTGCTGGGACCAAGAAGCCATTAAATCTTGGACGGATCATCTTCGACTCCATTCTATTTCTTTTGGAGTCCTCAGCACCCTCTTCTTCACTTTCTCATGCCTCTCTTATCTCCATGGTGCTCTTCTCCTAGCGGATTGTCCCTGCTCTTACGGAGCTTGCTTCGGCTTGTGAGGGGATCAGCTTTACTGCCAAGTCTGTGGCAGGGAAACTAGATGATATATCTGTCTCCTCATCTCCTCAGAAGTCTGTCCCTACCTCTCCTGTTTCCCCTCCATCTGCATCTGCTTCTGCTGACAAAGTGCCTCCATCTACATCTGGCTCCGTGGACGGATAGTCTCTTATCATGGAGGACATTCTAGTGCTCGAAAAAGCTGTGCAGAATGTGGATGATCAGCTACTCCTTCTTCAAAGTCGGAAGACATTGCTTGAATCTCACAAGCTTCTACTTCAGGACAGACTTTCACAGCTTAAATCCAAACTATCTTCACGAAGCGGTACCTAGTAAGGTATGTCCTTTGTTCTTTTTGTGGCCCAAAGGGGGAGTATAGTAGTTTTTGAAACTTTGTGGTGTTGTGGTGTGCTGGGTTGTTCTCTTGCTGGTGTATGCAATATCATCTGTATGATGTCTTCATCATCTCCTATTACTGTGCTATTCTCCAGTATCTTGTTCTCGACTGTGTTTATTCTTGATTGTGCCACTAAAAGCCAAAGGGGGAGATTGTTAGGTCATACGTATATGGCTATGTTGTCGTTAGTGTCACAATGAGTTCATATGTCAGTTCTCAACATATGGTATGGAGAATGTTGAATAATGTGTTAAACATTATGTTGAACATAATGTCCAACATAATGTCCAACATACTGCATCAGGCTTTTGAGATGTTGTTTAAGCCTGAGCGTATTGAAGATGTGAGGTTGTCTGGTTGCTGATTATTGCCTTCTATGGCTTGGGTGTTTTTCCGTCAACTGAAGAATCGTTGCAGATTCTGTTGGGATCGAGTATCTCTCGCCTTGATTGAGACGGTTGTAGAGAGAGGATGTTTTTTGCCCACTTATGGTTATTGCTGTTTTTAGAAACTGAGGCGAAACCAATTTCCTAGATGGGCTTCGTTAATTGCGGACGACCGATCTTCCTAAGATTCGATTACGGTTACTTCCTTTAGCGGCTCCATAATTGAGGGGGAGAGTTCGTTTAAAAGAGAAATGAAGATTGGCAGCTAGGGTTACGACTTGAACGACAGCTTTTGCGAAAGCTACAAGGAGCTCTAGGAAGAGGCTGACTACTACAGAGGTAGGGGATCAAGGGAGTTGATCTTTGTCAGTTTAGCAAGGGGATCTTGCACGTAAGGGGAGCTTGCGCAAATTACTCCACGGGGTTGATTGAGATCACCCCTCGCGGTTTGTATTGAGGGGGAAATTGTGCTCCTTAGTAATACGTGGTATTGGTGTTTGTAATCATTAATACTTAGTAGAGTTATTTGTTTTTCTAGGCGAGGCCCCACAGATGTAGGTGTGCGCACCGAACTGCGTTTCCAATTTCTTTGTGTCACTTTGGTTGCTCTATTTTTCCTGTGTGTTTATTGGTTGTGCTTGAGTATAAATTTCAGGATTCATGTGATTTTCCGAAACCAAATTTAGCAAGGGATTTGGATTCAGACTCGGGTTTGGGGTGGAATCGTTTTTGTTATCGGGTTTGGACCGGATTCAAGTTTAAAGTAAAATTGCGCAATCATTAATAGAAATTAACTTTTTTAAAGGTGGTTTCTGATGAAAATTTTTGCTCTATTTTTTCATCGTTTATACAACTTTGTTTTTCATATGTTTTTTCAACTTAATTGTAGGGAAACGTTTTCTTAAAATAAGCGTTGTTTTCATTATCATCTTTCTATTTTGAGATAAGCATCTTAGTAGCTAGGTTTCTTATGAGTTTTTTTGGTTTGACAACGGTATATCCAAACCCAAATTGTTGACGAATGAATTCATCGTGGAACTAATAACGATGCTGCTGATGACGTGGCGCTTCGTCGGCTGTGAAGTGGGACCCGAGGATAGCTGAATCCGGGTCAGGAAGAGCTAAGTCTGAGCCATCTGGATTAAGCTCGACCTAACTCTGAGTGGTTCTGTGTTTTCTATTGAGTCGACCGTCGAGTTATATGCATCACAGACAAATCGTCAGGGGGTCGGATCTGGGTTCTGACCCAAGTCTGCTCAGATGCTTAAGTCAGTAATGGACTTAAGAGGGCTCGGGCAGTCAAGATTGGCTCATTGGGAGGTCGACTTGCTATTGTCACGCTGAATTATGGAGTAAGAAATATAAGTGAAAAGTAAGAGAATAAGTTATCTAATTATGTTGTGCTTAGTCTCTATGGAGATGTCCCCTAGTCCCATCGTCATTGTGACTACTTATAAGTGAGGGTGTCCCCTCCATGCCGTTGGTGGATAACGGCACTGCTGTAACGACGGCATGATTGTCCCAGAAAAATAGGCGTAACGGTTATCCACTTACCATGCCATTAATAAGCCCATTATTAACTATCCCCTTAAGGCTCAGAAGCTCAACGGGTAGAACATGGCCTGGCTTTGACTGCGGTTGGCCCCCATATGGACTTCATAGGCTTGATGTGCCTCGACGTCGCGCCCCTAGTAGGCTCCTTTATTCTGATAAAATAATATCACTTTCTTCCTCGCGGGTCGGCCCAATGTCGTAACACAACCCAATAATAAATAATTAGGGTTCATAATTCTACTTTTGAACCTTGAAATCATTGAAATGATCATGTTGTGAAGATGATGAATCAAACTTTCAGATGATACAAAAATTTCTGTAAGATTAATGCCCACATTTGCCAGAATTTCCTTAAGATTGACATTCTATGTAGAAAATTCCCAATTAACACACCTTACTTCAACACTCGTAACTTCATCACATAAAATTCATTTGAGGATAACTCGGACTCATTATGAATATAACGAGTCATACTTTATTCGAATCAATAAAGTTATGCATGATGATAGGTATACAATTTTAGGATTTTTAATCATATTAGATAAAGGTGGAAGAGTTGAAATTTCAAAAAAAATCTTAGCCTAGCACAATACCAAGAAAACTACATAATTCATAAATTAAATGCTATGAATAAAGTTCATACCATTGTGCGAATGTTCTTACGTGATATTCGCTATTCCAAAACTTTTCTGATGAAAACATTTGATCTACACACCAACCATGCATGATGATAGCTTAACCTTGATAATGAAACTCCTCAAGATCCATGAACCCTCCTGATAAAAGGTCATTTGGCATGTTTTATGTCCCCAATCATGGGTATTTTACGCATATTATTTGCTTAATTTGACTCTCTATGCATTTCTTCAATATCATTCAATATTAGAGCTTATCTTCTCTTATGTGCAAAATATGATTCTTATGACCAACTTTTTGTCTTCTCTCTTTTTTTAGTCGAATGCGGTCTTCTCCTGATTCCTACGGATATTTTTACGGATTTTTATAATCCCTTCTACATTTTCTGAAAGATAGTGTAGCGGAGCTAGAAATTTGGCACGGCCGTGCAAAGTCAACAGAACATCCAGATTTCTGCACAGTTACAGTGCACGACCATGCCAAACTCGCAGAAGGGGTTTTTGACCTATTTTCTAAACCCGATTTGGATAGTATTTGTAGGAGTATAAATACAAATTTTGAATGGGTTTTAGGACGTTTTTCTTTAGGACGTTTTTCCTAGATTATTTTGTATTGTAGTGGAACGGCTACTTGCTTTTCTTTGAAGACTTTTGTTGATTTCTCTTGCGCTCAAAGATTTTTGCGCTCAAAGATTGGAGATTCGAATTTGATTTCCTTCATAAATTTCGTAAGTATTTTCTTAACTCCTCTCGTTAATTCTATGCTTCTATGTTTTATTATATGAATTGCGTTGAGATCATTGATATAATTTGTGAGTAATCTTTTTGTCTGAGGTTAAGTTGAACACTATCATATATAATTGTGCAGATCTGCTATGACTATATTATTATGTGAGATGATACGATTGTAATCTATTCAAAAGATTGTATTATATCCATGTATGAACTCTCTCCATCCCCTATAAATAAAGGCATGTGGTCTTACCCAAGAGACTGATTCACAATACGTTATCAGCATGCTCATCATGAGATTATCGGCTTGTTCGTTGTGAAAGCTAAGGAAGGAGACGGTAGATTTCGCGCGTGGATGTCGACCACCCCTACATATTCATCTTCCTCTTTGATCCTGAGGTATATCTAAAACGTCGCAATTTTATTTCATGATCATGATGCCTACGGTATTGAAATACCTATAAATCGAACACGTAAATCATACGATTTGAAAATGGCGGCCACATTTTGCCGTCGATCCTTTGGGGGGCAGCCATCGGCCATCACCCCACCCCCAAAGGGAGAGGACAGTGGCCTATGGCCGTCAAACTCCCACAATTGAAAACCCTTAAAAAGATAACAATATATTTCAGCCGGTCGGCGGCCCCGCAGTCGTCGGTAGCCCCCACCACCCCAACTCCCCCCCAACAGCACTACCCCACTGCTGCCATAACAAGGAGGCATCCGCCGCCCTGGCGACGGTAATACCCTAACAACTAGGGGTTTTCCACACAAAAACCTGATCCTCGACAGGTGGCCCTAGGCCACCGAAACCCTTTACAGCTGTTAGGATGGAGGTGCACCGATGGGCACAACCCTCTCCCCTCTATACAGTCGCTAAAGAAACAGAGCATTGTTGCCACTGGCGACGGGACAAACGCCCCCTGAATTTTCCAAAAAAATATTCCCTCGTTGCTGCGGGCTGAAACTCGTAGGGATGGCCCGCGTGCTTATTCAAAACCCCCCAATTATTGTCTGAGGGGCGAAGCCCGCAGCAGCAGCCTACAGGCATTGGCCCACAGACCGTTACAAAAAAATTGGCTTTGGGGCGACCGGTTGTGAGGGCTAAGGCCCAAAAATCAAAAATAGAAAAAAAATAAAGGGGGAAATAGGGGGGGTCAACCCAAAAAAAATAAAGAAAAATGGTGGGAATAAAGGGAGAATATGTCAAAAAAAGAAATATTTTTAGGGGAAAAATAAATAAAACAAAAAGAATTATATGGGGGAGTGGATAGATAATAAATAAATATAGTGGGGCATAGCTCAGTTTTTAAAATTTTCTGAACCAGACCACATTAACCCGGTCCATATAGCCGGGGGCTTTGCCCCCGCACCCCCACGAGGCCACAGACCTCCCAAAAAATTCCATATTTAGGTTGTATTCCCAAAATATTTCGGGGGTGTATCACGTAATACAATAAGTATTAGTAGTAGGAATACAACTCTGATTATAATATAAGGGCATAATTCGGTTTTATTTTTTTCTTAATTTGACCTACATGCACACATTTTATTTCCAGCATATTATTCATGTATGATGCCTATGTTTAGGATCATATCAATATGCCTTACATCAAAAATATCTGTCACAAATGCTAGGATGAATTCTATGCTTATGTGTGCAAGCATTAGTTTAATAATTATAAAGATAATGTGACCGCTCCGTCGTTAGTTACCTAACCTAACGATCTATGACATCGCCATGTGGTCTAATCAATTATTAAGCACTAAATAAGATGATTTTATTTATCCTGAAAATCTGTGATACTTGTGATGTGTAATAAACATGTTACTGAGCACAAATTTGCATGAATGTCTAATTGTGGTTTTGGATCGGCCTTTTAATCCCACATTTTACTTTTCCTGCACTTTTCTTTCTTTTTTTGAGAGAAATTGTAGTGAGGAACAAAAATGTAATGCCCAAGACCTATGACCATTTTTATGGAGGCAGAGGCCACCCTTGAAGAAGAAGAATTTTATGGGACCCATGTGGTTTCCAAAGTTGTAATTTTATTTTTCATTTATGTAAAACGGACTGTATGGACTTTGGACCTTATTTTGTGGTGACTAGCCTATCCATATAATTAGCCTATTCATTTTAAAATTCCCTCTGCATGATATAATTCACAGTTTTTATATCAATTCACGCAATTGTGCTTTTAAATAATTAAGTATAATGGCCATTGTAGCACTTATTGTTTTTCAAATCTTTGAATAATTATTATTGGCAATTGGACCTGAAGTTCCACTTAAATGAAAATACCCTTCTTCCCTTATTGTTACGCCCTAAAAGCCGGCCTAGTAGATAAAGGCACACTCAAATAACCCCTCAACAATCCTCATCAATGAGGACCAATTCGCCATAACTAAGAAGAGTCGCCAAGGCTCAGAGCAGTGCGCCCTTGCGGACCGTCGAGCTTGTCAACCAAGCCCAAGTCCTGGCCTGCCAAATCACCCGAGATTTAGAGAAGCTTGCCCAAGCAGAGCGGCAGGCTCGTCATCCGAGTCGAAGAGAAGAGCCCTCCTGTTGACCGCACATGCTAGCTCGTCCCCAGATTGCAGTTAGCCTCGCCACCATCTCCTAATACTTGTAACCATCGTGCCCTTGGTTTCCCACAACAAAACAAATTCATTGTAGCGGATTTACCTCGCAACAGTTGGTGCCGTCTATTAGAACTTAGGGTCACACACATGTCTAACCCCACCCAGTTCAATCCCAGTACTGACCATGGAAAACACACCATGGGAGACGAGCCACGTCCACTCGGAGGGACTCCCCCGACGGTTGCACCCCTTGAGGGGACGACAGAGGCTACTCATGCCTCGGCCCGTGCTATTCCCTAAGGCTTTGAAGCCTTTACAAAGATGATGATGTTGGATCATGTGGATGGCAAACAACACTAGAAGGAGGGTTGAATAGTGTTGTGTATATAGTAAACTTTTTCACTCAACGATATTAACACAAATAAATTCCTTCTAATGTTGCCTAAGAAACCAAGTAGAGTGATCTACGCTTGGTTCTTAATCAACAAAAACAATCTTAACAAGAATATGAAAGAGATTGGATTAAGATTAGATAAATATAACTTTGACAAATAGATCCTTACAAATAGATTTATACACAGCGGAAATTAAAGAGACAATCTTTACAATAAGTTAATAATGAATTACACAGATGAATATTTAATAAGTAAGGAATGCTTGTACAAGAAAGATAACAAATCAGAAAACAATCGCAAACAAAAGGATTTTTATCCTGGTTCCCTGCAACCCGGGTACGTCCAGTCCCCGACCAATCCGGTACGAGATTTCCACTATCTGCCTTGGCAAATACAAGTACCTAGTCTCAACCAGGATTTCCAACCACAACACCTAGACTTGTCTAGGATTTACTCTTGCCTCACAAACCGAGGACTTTCCAACTGGCAACAACTAGACTTGTCTAGTGTTCCAACAATCAACACAGTGAGAATTTATCCAATACACCACAATAAATGATGGAGATTGGTTTATACACCCGATTCTATAGCCAATCAAAGTTTAGACAAATTTGTGTAGTGGCTTGATTGAATGATAGTCTAGATCACACAAAGATACGAGAGTTCTTTGTGATCTAGATCTTTTCAAAAATCCTTTAAATAAAATAAAGAGAATAATAGTAAGGATTTTGAAAACGTTTTAGCCAATAAAAATAAGAGTATGATCTTCAAAAGAATTTGTAAGAAAGTATTTCAAGATCAAATAAAATCAAATTGGCTAGAGAGAAAAAATGAGAGCTTTGAATTCAAGAGAGTTTTCACAATAGATTGATTTTCAATGTTGTGTTTTTCATCAAAGAATTTAGCTCTATTTATAGGGAAAAACTGAGATTTGAATTTCAAATTTCGTTTGACTTTTGTCCCAAAAATTACGGAGTAAATTGCTCAAAGGATTTCAAAATTCAAATTCAAAAACGTCTGAAATTTACAGCTGGTAGTCGACTCCCTCATATAGGTAGTCGACTCCCAGAGAGTTCCAGGAGTTCTTGATCTCTGACAGGTAGTCGACTCCCTACTTTTGGTAGTCGACTCCCAGAGGAGTTTTTTCTACTGCTCTTCTAGTCAGGCAAGTAGTTAGCTCCAGGGTGCGTGGAGTTTCACTAAGAAAATTATGGAGTGACTAGAAAAAGCTCTCGAAAATATTTTGAAGATAATTAAAAGGTATTTTTGAAATTATTTGTGTGTGTGTTTTGTCTATTTGATATGGCTTTGACAAATACCCTAAAAGACACGACACATTCACTCTAGACTCAGAACATGTCTTCGGAAGTTTGATCAATTTGATGAAGTGAAAGCGAGCTTCTCTTTGTGCTTTTTGTTCTGTTTGAGCTTGAGCTTCATCACTTGAGTTTATTCATGTTCGTCTTTGTCTTTGAGCGTTGAAGTGTGCTTCTTTGAGTATGAGTAGAGCTTCGCAAATTCTGCACATCTTAAGTGTAGTGTAGTTAGTACACTAAGCTTTCATTTGGTGTGCTCATCATCAAAATCACTTGGGGTGGACTTCAATTTCCATCACTCTCCCCCTTTTTGATGATGACACCCAAATGAAAAAAATGAAGTAAGTTAAAGATGAAAATATTTAAGTATACTTACTCCCACTACTTTGATGCGGTTCTCCCCCTGCATCGAAGCTGTTTAACAATACAATTCATATAATTTCATTTTTGCATTTCATATATTTTCTCCCCCTTGTCATCAACAAAAACAAAGAAATAATTTCTACAGAACATAAAATAATTAGGAGAGGAATTCAATTTCATATGCCTGCAAGGGAGATGTTAGTTCATAGGAGCAACTAAGTATTGCATAGTAGATAATTTCATAATAGCTAGCATCACACGATAAAAGTTATTACAAGCCATAGTTTTTAGAGAATCATTGTTTTGAAAGAGAACCATTTTTTATGAAGCTAAGTTCATGAAGCTAAGGATGACCGCTGTTCTTCTTCAGTTCCTTGATCTCTTCAAGGATCATAACAAGCGTTTCCTCAGTCATCTTGTTGCTTTTCATGACGACCTCCTTGAGGTCGTCCACCTTTTGATTGAGATCTTCAAATCCTTTCTCTTGTGAGATCTTCAATTTTCCAATCTTCTTCAGAAGCATTTCCTGAAGTTCAAGAATGTATGCCGGAACTTCTTCTTCTTCTTCTTCTCCGCTTCCTCTTTCTTCTTCTCCTTCTTCTTCGGAATCTGAAATAACAACTTTCTTACCTCTCCTTGAGGATGATGATCCTCCTTCGGCAGCAATTTGTTCTTCAGGGACATTTTCATCAAGGTCATGGTGGAGATTCATTCTTCCAAGTGCATGCACATCAAAAATACGAGCAAGTTCTAGAATAGATGTTTCATGATCCAGTGGCACATTGTAGCTAATGAATAGTATAGTAAGATAGTGCCCATGAGAAAGAGTGGAGGAGGGTCTATCAGAAGAAGCTGAGGCTAGGATAGAATCCATAATCACTTTGGCCCAATTAATGCGAATGTTACCTAGGATGGCATAGATACACTTAGCTTGTTTCTCAGATAGGATTGCATGGCTCCCAGACTTTTGAGTTATGTTATAAGAAAATATATTAGCCAAGATCCTTGCCGGATAGCGAAGATTGTTACATGGAAGTTTGGTTTGAAAGTGACTACCGGGCAAATACATTCTTTCTAGAATGTTCTCATCAGTCATTTCGATTTTGTCAAGAATCATACCGGAGTAAGGGATTCCTAGGGCTTCTCCTAGGGATTTGACAGTTATAGCAAGTTTGGTGTCAAGGACTTTTGTTATGAAACGACTTTTAACGAGATCATAGTCCATGTTTGCATAGAATAGATGAACACGCCTAGGATAGCAGAGGTACACATTTTCAGAAGAGAACAAGTTTGCTAAGTTTTGAAACTCTAACAGACTGTCAATGCCATAATTGATAACATCATTAAGTTTGACAAATCGTTCATGCAAGATAGGTTTCTTTGAGATCTTAACAAATTGCTCATAGGTAGTAGTTTTGAAAAGATAGGGTAAGATAGTCTCCTTTTCAGAATCAATTTCTGTAGTAGTTTTCCTCTTCTTGGAGAAAATCCCCTTGATAGGCATCTAGATAGAGTAAAAGAAAAAAAACAACATTTTTACACTATTAGATAACCAAGAGAGATGAATTAATAAAAGATCATGGAGTAAAAAAATTTACCTTCAGTAACTTGGGAGAAAGATGAGAAAATAGCTCCAAAAGTCCAAGCACCAAGGTGAGAAATCAAGAGATGAGGAGGAGAAAAGGGGGTAGTCGGCTACCTCTAGGGTTTTCTTGGGGTTTTGTTTGTTTGGATGAAGAGATGGGGAGAAGAGAGGGCCTTTAGATCAAGTTTTGGATGGCTAGGATGAGTTTTAGGTTTATTGGGTAAGTTGTCTTAACGGATCTTGACCCATCCACTCAATAGAACCCATTAGGAGTTAGTCAAAAAAAAAGAGCAACCCAGAAATTTACGCACTGGTAGTCGACTCCCTCCTGTAGGTAGTCGACTCCCTGCTGGGTTGAGTCGTTTTCTCATCCCGGGGAGATTTTGATCCAGGTTGAGTGTGCTTTCTGAAAAAATATTTTAAGAATAAAACACAATCATATACACATATTAACTCATTACAACACATTTAAATATTTATATATATATATAATAATTCAAAAAAACTTTTGTTCTGATTCAACCGTTTTGACTTCTTGAAATTTCTTCATTGTTTTCCTCCTTTTAGAGTACCTGAAAAAAATAAGCGTTTTATGGTACTCTTTGGTTTTGAGTCCGAGGATTTAGTCTTTAGGAAGCCAAACCCAATACGGTTTAGTTCCTTCATGAACAACATATTTATAATTTTTGTTAAAATGAATTTGTTGAACAAAGTTAGTAGCGTACCTTTCTTTTCACTGATCAGATAATCTCTTTGGTACCCAGATGCTCAAAACATTATCGTTAGCATGATGCATCCTAGTATGCTTAACCCGTTTCTTGGTATGATGTGAATCATAGCCGAGTCCGGTTTTAACTCCTGCTGAATCCACCAGTCGGCAGTATGCATCATCGTAGTAGGAAGTCTACTCAAGGCATCAGGCACTACGTTCACCTTCCCTGGATAATACTGCAAATCTATCTCGTAGTCAGCCATGAGCTCCAACCATCGTCTCTGACGCATGTTGAGCTCCTTCTGCGTGAAGATGTACTTCAAGCTCTTGTGATCGGTGAAAATCTTCACACTCTCACCTAGCAAGAAGTGTCTCCAAATCATCAGTGCAAAGATCACTGCTGCCAACTCCAGATCGTGCGTCGGGTAATTCTTCTCATGAGTCCTCAACTGACGAGAAGCATACGCGACCACGTGGCCATGCTGATGCAAGACGCATCCTAGGCCCTTTCCTGATGCATCACAATAAACTTCGAAGCCTCCGCTTCGATCCGGCACTGCCAACACCGGTGCTGTGGTCAACCTGGCCTTCAAGATACTGAAGGCCTCCTCATACGCATCTAACCAAAGAAACTCCACATCCTTCCTCGTCAGCTTCGTCATCGGCTCTGCAATCTTCGAGAAATCCTTGATGAACCACCGATAATAGCCTGCTAAACCAAGAAAGCTCCTGATGTCTGACGCTGACTGCGGAGTCGGCCAATCTCTGACTGCTCTGACCTTCTCCGGATCTACAGATATGCCATCACCGGACACCACATGTCCCAGGAATGCGACTCTGTCCAGCCAGAACTCGCACTTACTATACTTGGCATAAAGCTTGTGTCGCCTCAGCGTCTCCAGCACTGTCCTCAGATGACAGCTGTGCTCTTCCTCAGACTTCGAATAAATCAAGATGTCATCAATGAAAATGACGACAAACTTATCCAGGAAATCATAGAATATCAAGTTCATCAAATTCATGAACACAGCTGGAGCATTGGTCACGCCAAACGGCATGACCACGAACTCATAATGCCCATACTTCGTCTGGAATGCTGTCTTCTGAACATCGTCCTTCTTCACCTTCAACTGGTGGTATCCACTCCTCAAGTCCAACTTCGAGAAGACTCTCGAACCTCCAAGCTGGTCGAAGATATCGTCGATGCGCGACAGCGGGTACTTATTCTTCACGGTGACAGCATTCAGCCCTCGATAGTCCACGCACATCCTGCGGGACCCATCCTTCTTCTTCACGAGTAAAACTGGTGCACCCCATGGTGACACACTAGGGTGGATGAAACCCTTCTACAGCAATTCATCTAACTGCTTCCGCAGCTCCTCGAGCTCCACGGGAGCCATACGGTACGACGCCTTCGATATCGGTTGCGCTCCCGGCATAAGATCAATACCAAACTCTAAGGCTCGGTCGGGTGGCAAACCTGAGATATCCTCTGGGAAGACGTTGTCGAAGCCTCGGACGACTGCTGGTCACTCGATCTCCATCTCCATCGGCATAGCTGCAACAATCGGCACCACCGGCGTGGCCCGATATCTGATGGGTCCAAGCGACTCATCTCTGCTGCGGAACTTGAACTCTGGATGGCCTGGAATCCGGAACACCACCCTCTTGCTGTGACAATCGATTGAGGCGTGGAAATCTCCCAACCAATCAATCCCAAGAATGACATCAAAATGTGGCAGGTCGTGGACAATGAAATCTGTAAAGAGCTCGTGTCCACTGACCACCAAGGAAATCGATCTACATCCCGAGTTCACTGTCACCACCCCGTTCCCTGTGGTGATGTCCCAACACTTAGGAAGTGTATGTGTGGGAATGGAGTGTCTTGTTACGAATCTCTGGGATAAGATGCACATGGATGCACCGGAGTCGAACAAGGCCAAGGCCGGGTGAGAAGACATTAGAATGGTGCCTAAGATTTTAAAAGAAACTACGGTCAAACCAAGCTACTCTAACAAACAAGTCAAACAAGCAAGACTAACAATTAAAAGCTAAACTATGAAATGAAAGACTAGAATCAAAGAGTTACCTGCAATAACTCCATCCAGATCCTCAGTCTCCAAAGCCGTCATGGTGTAAGCTGGCCTCTGGGGCTGCGCTGCTCTCTGAAACATCTGCCTCTGTGGCGCCAAGGGTGGTCCACGAACGGCAGGTCCTCTCTGAACTGGAGCAGGCGCTCTCATCTACAGTGGGGCTGGCGCTCCAACTACAGCATGACAGGCTCTCGGACAATCCTTCGCAACATGCGAGGCATCTCCGCAAACTAGGCACAGTCCCATGTTCTTCCGACAATCCTTCTGACCGTGTCCTGGCTTCCTGCAATAATGACACGGTCCCTTGCTCTGACTCTGAATGGGTGCTCCAGGCCTCTTAAATGGTACTGTCTGAACTGGCCTCATCGCCGGCCTAGCAGGTGGCCGGTACTGCTCCATAGGACGCTTCCCCTTATCAGCTGGAGGGTCAGGTAGGAGCGAAATAAGCTCATGATTCTTCGCAGCATCCAGCACCTCCCTCATAGTCGTGAAACTCGCCGAAGACATAGAAGCCTGAATCTTTGGACGCAGTCCATGTCGAAAACGATCAGCTCGCTTCTCCTCCTTCTGCACCATATGCGGAGCAAAGCGACTCAGCATCTCAAACTCCGCCTCATACTCCTCGACGGTCATGTTCTCCTACTTCAGATCTATAAATCTACTCAGCAGCTCCCTCCTAGTAGTCTTGGTGAAGTACTTCGTCCTGAACATAGACCTGAAGGTCTTCCAATCCACTGGCTTCTCCAGGCGCCTCTCCTCAAGGCGCCACCAGTTCCTCGCATTCTCTGTCAGCTGCATCTTCGCTATCTCCACTCGGGTATCGTCTGGTATCTTCGCAGCAACTAACTTCTCCTCCGTGCTCTGGATCCACTCGTCAGCAGCTAGGGGTCCCTCCTTCCCTGAAAATGTCCTCGGCTGGAGCTCGTTGAACTGCTTCACTCCTGGAGCAGCTCGAGGGGCAGGCGGAGGTGGGGGTGGTGCAACTGGGACAGCCTGGGCAGCACGCTGGGACAGCTGAACCAACTGATGCTGCACCTCCAGCATCTCTCTCATCACACCCAGAAATTGGCGAAACTCTCCGCCCTGATCCTCCGGAACTCCATCTCCTGAGCTCCCTGATCGGGTATCACGTCGTCCTGCCATCCTATTGACAGAAAGACACAGATTAGACTCGTATATTTACTGGATGATAATAAAATGAAATTTAATACTTCGATTATTCCGTACTCGCAGAAGAGGGGACCTGCATGGGCCACCACTAAAACCTGTCACGCCCCGCTTCCCAAAAACACGGAGGCGAAGCGTGACGAAGGCCCGCTTAGGCCGGGGCTAAGAGCCCGGACCCAATAAGCGTCTGTAGTATTCCATAGCAAAAGTACAGGTCCCTGCATGTTAGTACGAAATAACAAAAGTACTGAAAAGAACACTTCATTTTATTCCAAAGTTTATCATCAAAGTACTGAGAGTCTAAAAATGCCGAAAACGGCTACAACTGCTGAAAGGAAACTAATGGTGCAAGCACCCAACCTAGACGAGAAAGTAAGAGTGCAACGCACCCAAATAAAACTGGAATGGATAACTCTGGAACAACAACAAAAGATCTCTAACTCTGATCGTCCTCTGGATCGTACTCCGGATCAGCGTCCTCCGGCTCCAAGTCAACTGGCAAATCCGCCTCGTCGACGTACTCTGGCTCCACACCTGACGTACATCACCAAAAGAAGGAAACTGTACGTCAGGCAAGGTGTAACGGCCTGTTTTCGGGCCAATTTGAATTTTGTGTGTGCACAGCAATTGGGTCTGTGCGTAAAGTGATTTGGTCTGTGTGCATAGCAGATGTCGTCTGTGCACGCCGTAAGACCCTAGAACCTTGCTTGAACCTATAGATAGCCTCCGTGACTCGTGTCCGACTTGGGAACACGTGTCAACCCAAGCCAACCCCGACGTGTGCCCAACTTAGAATTACCGTCGCCTTCGTGCACGTGCTTTTGACCGTGCACGTATTTGTTTTAGACTTTGTTTGTTTGTGAACACTTTGGTGTGATATGTCGTTGTAAACGTCTCTGAGAGTATTAAATTGTGGTGTTGATTCGGAACGTCGTTTCGCGGGTCGTTCTCCCACGATTCGACTTTATTTGAAGAGACGTCACGATTTCCACGTTTGTCGCGGGGCCTTTCTATTTTTAGTTTCGTTTTTCGTCGTCGAAATTGTGATCCGTCTTCTCTGTCTTCTTTCTCTCGTCATTCCGGTCACCCCAGCATTTATTTCACAATTTTCGGATTTCGTTTGACCTACTTTCGTTTTTTGCCCAATCTAATATCGGTTTAACCCTAAGTTCTCTTGGTTTCTGTTCCCCGAATAATTTTAATAATAATATACATCCTATAGTTGTTGACCCAACCCGTTTTCTTAAGCCTTGGCCGCATGCATCCTGGGAGTGAGAGACAGAGATTGCAATCTTGGCCTTTTGATACTTATTATATCATTTTTTTAAACCCAAATAAACTCTAACTTTACACCCTGGCCTAACTCACGTGAGTCTCTCCTCTATCTTTAACCTAGGGCTAATAATGCTTCTCCTCACGCAAACACAAAAGTTGCGCCGCCAACTCTCTTCTTCGACAAACCCTAGATCCCCCGACTTCTCTCGCCTCCAGCCCAAGTCCGGCCTCCCTCCGACGTGCCTCCTCCCTCGTCGCCGCCGTGGGGCCCGCAGCGCCACCGCTGCCGCCGCGAAATGCCCCCAACCCGCAGCGAAGCCTGCGGCAGCTTGCAGCGGCTGTCGCCGTCGCCGCTGCCGCCGCATCGCCGCAGCAGCCCCCTGTCGAGGCCCCCTCCGTCGTCGAGTTTCCGTGGAGTCGCTGCTCCGCCGCGAGCCGCCGCCACATCGCCTGAAATGCGCGCAGCAGCCGCAGCAGTTGCAGCAGGCCGCCGCCGCCACCGCTGTCACCGCCGGCCACCTCCCCTGCTGCCGTCGACTTCCCCTCGGCCCCCCTACTCCAGCTGCGAGCAACCAGAGCCTCTGCCGCGGCCCCGATCTCCTTCTCTGTTTCTCCACGCTCCAAACCCTATGTTTGGGGTTCTTTCGCCGTTTTCCGGCGACTGGGACCTCGCCTTGGAGATCCATCGGTCCCGTGAACCCTCGGTCGGTCTACTCTTCGATTCGACACCAAGAACAGCGTCTACCGACGTCGTTTGTAGTTTCGTCACAGATCCGGGTGTCGATCGACCATTTCACGCTTCCCGAGGGTGTTTCGGTGACTTCTGTCACTGACAGTCACCTCTGGGTACCCTCGGTCGCTGATTGCGACAACGTGGAACTGACGGATCGCTGATAGGAATCTGTGCTCCAGGCCTTCCACCCTTGACCTACCGTCGGGTGACGCGGCGTTGTGTCAGAATCGTCATCTACGTTTAGCTTTCGCATCTGGCTAGGTAACGATTCTCAAAGCCTTTGTTGCTCTAGTAATTAGGGCCAACTTGCATGATGTAACTCACCTAGAACAAACTCATTAAAGTATCGCCTCGATCGATCAATGGACTTACTCTGCTGTGCACATAGGATAGATAGAATGATCGATCGAATTAAGCAGCATCCCATATGTCTGGTGACCCAAAGCGGGCCCCGTTAATCTGGCTTATCTTATGTTGTTGCCAGGGATGTTAGAGTGCATGTTTGTGATGATAGATTGTCGTACAGGTTCCGTAGATCCGTTGGTTGACCCAGACCCTGCTGGACTACATCCTTGCCGGAATCTTTCAGGCAAGGAATGAGACTTTATTTACTGCTTTTATACTTTTCTAGAATTGATGTTAGAACTGCTAGATTTATTTCTGCAAAGTACTTGAAAATGATCGCATGTTACTTTCTGCTCGAACCCACTTTTAAGATGCAACTTGAACCTCACGTGCTAATTAATAAGCCAGACATTTTAATTGAGTGGATCTTTGTAGAAGATCACAGGCGTGGGTCTCTCCTATACGGAGGTTGGCACTACTCTTGTGGAGCGTCTACTGGCTAGCCCAGAGACGGCTCGCTTACGGATAGTTAATCGATGACGGGGGTGACCATTGAGAACTGGTGCTCCCCAGCTTTGGCTCACCCGTGACTGGTGCACTCCGGTATGATACGTAGTATCATTCATGATTACTGATTTGTTTCGGATCGACGACGGGGGTGACCATTGAGAACTGGTGCTCCCCAGCTTTGGCTCACCCGTGACTGGTGCGCTCCGGTATGATACGCTGTATCATTCGTGATCCTTGTCTTGTCTCGTGTCTAGATGGAGTGTTTGTTGGCTCGTGTCCATAACACAAACGACTCGCGGGTGGGGTAGGACAAAAGAGTCTAGCTGGGCCTGGGGGGTAGCTCCCCTCCGCCTACGCAGCTTGAGTCATTAGGCTTTATCTTTGTATCGCAGTTGGTGCACTCCTGCCTGCTTCGCAGGGATGCATTCCGGTCGTTTGACCTTTTCTAGTCTTGGACAATCTGACCAGATGGACACCCCTGGCAGATTGATAGAACTACATGAACAACTCTTAGACGATCTGACTAGATGGACACCCCTAGCGGATCGATAGAACAACCCTTACTTATTTCCTGTTTTCTAGAACTCCTGTGTAGGTTGTCATTTAAATTCCATATAGAACTGCTAGAATTGTATAACTGTTTTAATTATGGTCTCATTAGTTCGTTGCTGACATGTGTTTTGCACATGTCACAGACTTGGCAGAGCTGCCACAACCTGTGGACCCCAGCAGACTTCTTCACTCTTTAGTTGCCTCCGGTACGTACAGTTTTAGCTTTTATGTTAAACTCCTTGTTGGTTACCTTCTGCGTTTGAATAATATCTTTTGCTGCTATATCTGTTGTTTCATGCTAAATTGTTTAATCGGACCTTCTTCTCCGCATCATAACTTGCCTAGACGCTTATTGGACCCCGAGCCTCAACGGCTCGAGTCCATGCGGGCTGGCCATGTCTCGCTTTCCAAATCTTTTGGGAAGCGGGGCGTGACAGTTTTTGTGGTGGCCCATGCAGGTCATGATCAAATGATTTATCGAAACAATAGTGTTGCAGTAACTATTCAAACAACCAACAATATTCGAGTCTGACATAAGTTAGTTAGGTTTAGACTAGTTTCTTGGCCCCCTCTAGTTTGGATTTGAGTGAGAATGCAGGAATAAGGTGATGTTTAAGTGATGTATTTCTAACACATTGGATAGTTATAAGGTTGGATTCTCGGCTTGACAAGGAACCGTGGAAGTGAGAACATTGAATCGAGGGAATGAGATCGACTCTTAGTATGCTGCTCGTGATAGAAGTGTGGTGATTAGAAGTCTTGTCTTAACGACCAAAGGCGTAGACCTACATTGATCAAGTGAAATGTTGTGCAATGGATATTAGGAACATATTAATATATAAGCAGAGTAGCAATAGTATAACCTGGAGATTCAGAGTGATAATGTGATGACGAGATTGATATTATGATGGATTGTATTAGACCGACAACATGATCTGTTTTGGACGCAGTGATTTAAAGGAATTAAGGATCTTGGGAATGTCATGGGAGTTTCAAAGTCGACCGTGCGAATACGCACCGAGTGCGTACCGATCACTGGATCCCAGTTGCAGTTTACGAAATGGTGAAAGGCGATGATTTCTCCAGAATCATGTGGATGGATTAAAGCCAACAATGACTAGCAGTTTTAGTGCCAATGAAAATTCTGAATCAAGTCAAGTGAGCATGTTTGGTTTTGCGAGTGCTCAATGATCAGGAAATATGGGAAAGAGTTAGTAGATTGACTTGGTTGTTTGGATTAAAAAGGAAATCGTAAGTAAGTCTGACGCCCAAAAAAAAATTCTAGAATTGGTGGGTAGTTTCACTTTAGAGATTCTTAGAGACAGCTGAGCCAAGAACCAATGGAAGCGGAGAAAACCAGGATCATTATAACAGGTTCTCGTGAAAGGGATTTTGAGTTGTAAAATTTATTGGTGTTTAAAATGATTGGGATTAGCCAATTAGGGCTGATTAGTTAGAGGTTGTTTAACCACCCTAGATGTCAAAATTGGAAGTGTCTGCACATTAGAGCCTTGTGTTTGTTCTGCCTTCCCCGTAGATCCATGAGGAGGATTACCTGACTCGTGTGAATATATGTATCATTGTCGGGCATGCTTAGTATTATCCCTTAGGTATATGTGGGCTTATGGATGAATAATGGAATATGTGTATTGCGATGAATGTAATGATTACGTGTATATAGTACATGAATAAGTATAGATACTTATGTAAGATAATATGTGTGTGGAAAGCTAAAACCACTCTAGGGATGTCTGTGTATATAAGAGTTGGTGTTGGAATATCTACTGGGGGTGTATGTAGTTGGAGATGCTTAATAATGGTTGAAATAATATGTTGGTAAAAATGTGTGTATATTAGGTATAATGATACTATGGTACTTATGGTTAAATGTGCATCCTTATTATTTGGTCTATATGTTAGTACGTGTGGGCGTGTGCTCGTACGTAGGTATGTGCTTACTATATGAATATGTGTGATATACGTACGGTAATAGGGTTATAAATTTTGTTTGGTATTGTTTGCCCTTACGGGATGTTGTGTGTGTACCTCGAGGTATACACGATTATTGTACGTCTTAACTATGAATGTGTAGATGTGTTGGTATACTAATTATAGGTATTAGGTCATGGTGTGAACATATGTTCTATGTGTATGTGACTATATGGTGAATGCATGTATTAGGGAAGGTATTATAATTATACGTGTGCTGAGGTCTGTACTATTATTATGGTATGTAAAGTGATTTAATTATGTGAGTGTGACCTGACTAAATATAGTGATTGATGTTATAGTATGTGGTTATGTTGGTAGACGTATATATATTGGGGTGGTATTGGTATAGGTATAGATACCGTGTTACGTATAGAGAATATTCTGATATACGTTTCGAGTCTCACTCTAGCTTGAGTGAGTACACTCTAAGTATATCATTATGTTTGTCTGAAGTTTGCATATAGCGATGTTTGATGTATGTATAGTGATAGGAGTGTTTGTGCCTGGTCGTGCTACGCACATGATTGTGAGTCGCTATACCAGTATATAGTTATAGGCGTTGGTCTTGTGGTTGTCACGCCCCGCTTCCCATTCTACCGGGAGCGAGGACGCGAGCGGGTCCGCGATGTGCTTAAAACAAGGAGGAGTACTTTTTTTTTCTTTTTGAAATCTTTTTCTTTTCTTCCTCCTTGGCTTAAACACACTAAGCGTCTGTATAAAAATTGCAGATTCTTGCTTGCAAATTTAAGAAGCAGCTCAAACAACATTATTACATATCCAGTGTACAATAATTAAGATACAGCTTGGCCTAGTATGGCCAATACAAACAAGGTACACGAATTACATTAATCAAATATATATAAAAGTGCTGACGCGAAGGTAAAAGTCTAGTCTTCTGTGGGTAGATACTCCACGTAGTTTTCGAGCACTGGCTCGACTCCTGCAGTAGTGTCTTCAAGGAACTCACTATCGATACCTGACGAACATTTCGTAAAACAACAAAATGAAATGTCCGTCAGCGAGGTTTGCTCGGCAAGATAATCTCAAAACCAAAACGTTAGACGTTTTAAAATTAAACCAAGCTGGACTTTTAAAGACAAGCAATAAGTTTAATTTAAAATAAGCAATAAGAGAGATAAAGCAGTTTAAAGCAGTTAAAATAGTTAAAGCAGTTAAAGAGGTTAAACATTTGCAATCTGCAGCAATTTAATCATCGATAGCCATTTGCAATATCGTTTACAACCTGTAGCAATTTAATCATTCAATAACAATTTGCAATACCATTTGCAACCTGTGACAATTTAGCATTAAATAAACACACCGTAGCAACCTGCAAAAAGATGTTAGAACAATAGTCAAAAACCAGTCTATCCTAGTGATAAGTCCATGTCCAAGAGTACTAGAGATAACCAACATGCAGCCTGCGACGGGAGCAACTCCGAGGCTTACCCACCGTTCCGATATGGCAACGGTCAAGGTTCTAACCCCCGTAATGTGTTGGAGGTAATTTAGTATGGCGCATCCAGTCATTCTGTAACACTTGTGATCATAGACTACCCCAAACCCGGGTCAAGTCAAGTGGCGGTCAAAAGAATGTGTACTATCTGTCTATTATTGAAATTCCATCTTTCATTCTATATTATTAAAGTTCCATCTTCCATTCAATATTGTTGAAGTTCCATCTTCCATTCAGTCAATTCAATCTCGGTGTTCCAATAGTCTGTACAACAGTCTCGTGAAAGTTCACAACTTCACGACTCGATTAAATGAAAACATCAGGATCACTTAAATAAATAAAAGAACAAGTAAGATGTGATCTTAACCAAGCAAAAGAGTTTAAATTAGCTTAAAATACTTTCTAAGACTAGTAGTTATTTTTCAAGATTTTTAAACAATTTTTAAACAATTTTAAATAGCCAAAAAGCAATTTTTAATCAAGAAATGATTTTTAAAACATATGTTCAAGGAATTGTTTAGAGCAAACCGTACATCAGAATTCTTCAAACAAGGTGTCAAAATGATCGTATTCACTAGTACTACGACATATATTTTTATCGTACATTGGTGTACGTAAAAATCACAAGTTATGAATTTTAAAAGGATTTATAAAACAAGAAATTATTAATAATACCCTCGATCAAGGATTTATTCCGGATAAACCGTACATCAGAATTCTGCAAACAAGATGTCAAAACGATCGTATTTACAAGTACTATAACATATATTTTTATCAGATGTAGGTGTACGTAAAAATTACAAGCTACGAATTTTAAAAGAATTTTAACCTATTTAAGTTTTGCCTTCAAAAATTCACTGTGAGAAATATACTTGCCTGATGGAGATGAAACTAGCGCCAATGGATCCGTTTCGACGTTTCTGATTTTCTGGGACTAGTCTCGCAATTTTCTGAGCCCTATATTTCAAGTTATGGATTTAAAACCATAAAAATCCCTTTAATAATACGAAAATACGAAATGTTTTTCGTATTTACAAGTTTGCCATCAACCTCACCTTCCGCAGTCGACGGCGAGTTGGGGGTTTTTTTGCGTCGGCGATGGCGGGGCTGCGGCGTCGAGTGGGACGGCGGCGGAGCGGGGTGGATGACGGCGGCGGGAGGAAGCGGCGCAGGCGGTGGTTGAGGCCGGAGGGCGGCGGAGGCTCGGAGCAGCGTCGGCGATCAAAGGGGGCGGCGCTGGGGGCGTTTTCGGGCGGTGGCGAGGCGCTCGTCGGCGACGGGAGGGGCGGAGGTCGGCGGTGAGTCGGGGAGCGGCGGTCGAGGCGGTGGGCGGCGGTCGGAGGGCGACGTTGGCCTCTGGGGGAGAGAGAGAGGGAGAGTGAATCGGAGAGTGGGGGAAGAGCGGGTCGAGTGCAAAAATTAAAACGGCCTGGGTTAAAATTTGAACGTAAAATGGTGTGGGTTATTACAAAGAGTGAGGGGGTTTATATAGGTATTTAGAATGGCAAACTTGTAATTAGTGGGGGTAGATGAGGGGGTAGATGAGGGGGTAGATGGGAGGGTAGATGGGAGTTAGATCTGATCCATTTCAGATTTAATCAAAAAAAAACGGTAGCTAGGATGTTCATTAGGGGTTAATTAAGTCATTAGCGATTGTAATTAGCAAAGCGGAGGAATACAAACTCGTTTTTTGTAAACGAATCCGAAAAATTACAAAAACATACCCACGGGACCGTATCGTCACGAGGATCGTGAATACGAAGTCCGTTCCAGGGTTTGGGCTACGGGGATACTAGATTTTGGCCAAAACATTTAGAAAGCGGGTTTGCGGGTTCTCTATTGAAATGATATCAGAAAATTACGAAATTAATGTGGGAAGCCCCAAATGATCATAGGATGCTACTGCAGAAGTTTGAAATCGTTTTGAAGACGTTTGAATGGAAAATAAATTCATTGACCCAAAACTGCAATATCTGAAAACGAATTTTTATCAGATCTTTTAGAGGTATTTGACGAAATCCGATTTTACCAAAATACTCCATAACTAGTCTGATACTTCAAAATATTTTTATAGGAAATTTTTGAAATCAGTTTAAGACTCCTAGCAAACCATTATAAAATACAATTAAAATTGAATTTTCTTTAAATACTTAATTTGAATGTATTGGAAAAATACAGGCCGTTACATTCTACCCTCCTTAAAAATAATTCCGTCCTCGGAATTTAAAAATTTTTTTTTTTGCAACAAATAATTGATATTATAAAGAAGCTCAAGCAAATAAATGATAGAAAAGATAGTAATCTTTGTAAATCAGGTTGTAAATAACATGAAATGTGATAAGAAAATATGGGATGTCACTAATATATTTTATCACAATAGCTACATCAGATTTATCAAGTAGGCAAAACATAAAATAATGGCATTACATGAAAAAGATAGTGAGGATGATGATGACATTTGATCGAACTTGGGACATAAGGTGACAAGTCAGAAGCAAGTACACCAAAGAGAAGAACGGAGCGTCTAGAATATATAAACGATGGTTACATGGTCTCAATCATGTAAATTATTGCCATAACATACAAAAACGTGAGGACTAATCCAAATGCATGCAAGCTGTTACAACGTAACCAGCAGAGCACCAAAGACTTCATCTGCCATGCTACCAAATTACAATCCAATATCCAGATCGTTACCAAAAGGCAGATATAAGGCCAACTCTCATGGATCAAGATCATTGTCACCACTGCTTCCAGCAATCTCCACCACATCCAACAGGAAACCAACATCCTAGCCGTCTCCCAAATCCGAGCACAAGACCGACATCCAACTTCAACACCTAGGCCCAAAAGTATGCCAATACCCAATCCTAAGGATACCGCTTCCCAATACCATAGGTCGATATCTACGGTAAACACCATCAACCCTAAGCAGTTCAACGACCAAAAACTCAGGAACCTACAAGCACTAAGGAGCACCCCTAAGAAGAACTCGAAGCTGGGCAGCTCAAGGGGGAAGAACCAGAAAAAGGAGCTCCCAATGATACCCATAGCGGCGGGTTCCCAATATCCCGACCACATGGCCAAAGCATGGGTGGCGGCGAGGGTTGCTGCTAAGCCCAACAGACCCCAATGTCGTTGGCGGGCCATCGGTGGCTGGCGATCTGCGGCGACGAGGGCTCCGACTGGCTGGCGATCCATGGCGGGGAGCTAGGGCTTACGGGATGAAGCGAAGCGGAAGCTGGCGGATCGGAGATCGGAGTGGCGATGCGGGGTCCGATCGAGCTTGCTTGGGGGAGAGGCCGGGAGGAGGAGGGGGCGATGTCTGAGCGAAAAGAGAAAGCCACGGGGTGGCTTGCGGAGGAAGGAGATGGGTTAAAAAGAAAAGGGGGGCACCGAAGTCGTCGGTGTTAGGTGGGAACGGGTCTCGAGGGTAGGAAACAGACAAAATGCAATAAAGAGGGGGCCGAAAGGCGGTCAGTGGGAAATGAATCAAACCCTTGGGGGAAAGAAATTGGGTACAAGATAGAAGTAGGGGCTAGAGGAGAAATACGAGCACAAAATGAAAAGACGCCAACAACCTACACTGGCACATCAGGTTGGCTCGTCTCAAAATCTCCAGTATCATCCTCGAATACTTCTGAGCGTCCTTCGATCTGCTTCCGCGGAGGAGCTTGAACTTAAGATGGTCGGGTATTTCGAACTCTACCCTCCTTTGACGACAGTCAAAGGTGGCATGAATTTCCTTAACCAATTCATCCCAAGAACAACATCAAATGTTGGCATCTCTATTACCATAGATTTAGCGAAGGACCTCGTCTACAAATCACAATAGAACATTGGAGGCATCCACTGAGAACTGCCAGCGGTCTCGACCATCCAACGTGGAGTCAGAGGTTTAACAGTTACAGTGATAAGAAACATGTCCAAGCTCTAAATAATAGAGTAAGTAGCTTAGTGGAATATCTCGTACCTGGGATTTACTTGGTCCGTAGCCTCAGCTTCTTCTACCGTCATGGTACAAGCTTGGTGTCTTTGGGGTAGCACCTGTTGTCGAGTCTGCTGGTACACTTGTTGTCGGTTGACGTTGTTGAGCAGAGTTGGAAGGCTGAGACTTCCTCTCAGGACAGTCGCTTGCAGTGTGGCCCTTCGATTTGCTTTAGTGGTTGAACTCAAACTTCTGATGATCCAAAATTCGAATGCTGTCCTCCATAACTAGAGTTCAAGGGGACTAAAGAAAGATTCTAAGAAGGTCAATCGAAAGGTCATCAAGCTAAGAGAAGGTGATAATGAAGATCGATGACGTCACATAATCATGATTCACGCCCTTGCGGTCCAGCGGACACGGCCAGGGAAGTGACTAAGCCAGGATCACTTATGCCCAGTCTAGCTAGGTCGATCCAACAGACTTTAGCCAAGCACATTGACCGGTATCATGGTCCATTGAAGGAAGATTATCATTTATATGCGTGCCATCATCAACTGAAGGAAAGGTGATGAAACGAGTAGATGGTTCATCCAATGAAAATAACTATAACGGTTAGCAAAAGTGGCTACTATGGAGGGTATAACCAAGAATGGAACACGAGTTCCTAAGCAATGGTTAAGAATTCGAAAAAGGTAATGAGGTTCAATGGAAATAGTTCGTTGCGAATTTTGTGATAAGGAGCAATAGGAAATTCCCAAATCAGGAAGTGTACACGCTATGGAGACAAATACATGTAGCACGATAAAATATGCTAGCAATGATAATAAAGATGATAGGTGTCAAATTGACATAGAGGGAAAAGATTCAGATATACTGGTGATTACCGGTTCAGCAGCTTCGTGGAGAATATATGGTTGAATTTCCTGTTTTTCCTTTACGCTGCCCAAGATATCGTTGTCGGCAACGCCGTGAGTATCTGGTCGACCTGCCATACTTCAAAACAAACCGCAATGTAAAGTAGGTTAGAATAAATCTATTCTAGTTGTACACTTGGATATTCATGTCATTTAAACCGATCTTAAAGCATTTGCATAAGCAAGATGACCTGCATGGGCCGCCAACAAAACCTGTCACGCCCCGCTTCCCATTCTACCGGGAGCGAGGACGCGAGCGGGTCCGTGATGTGCTTAAAACAAGGAGGAGTACTTTTTTTTTCTTTTTGAAATCTTTTTCTTTTCTTCCTCCTTGGCTTAAACACACTAAGCGTCTGTATAAAAATTGCAGATTCTTGCTTGCAAATTTAAGAAGCAGCTCAAACAACATTATTACATATCCAGTGTACAATAATTAAGATACAGCTTGGCCTAGTATGGCCAATACAAACAAGGTACACGAATTACATTAATCAAATATATATAAAAGTGCTGACGCGAAGGTAAAAGTCTAGTCTTCTGTGGGTAGATACTCCACGTAGTTTTCGAGCACTGGCTCGACTCCTGTAGTAGTGTCTTCAAGGAACTCACTATCGATACCTGACGAACATTTCGTAAAACAACAAAATGAAATGTCCGTCAGCGAGGTTTACTCGGCAAGATAATCTCAAAACCAAAACGTTAGACGTTTTAAAATTAAACCAAGCTGGACTTTTAAAGACAAGCAATAAGTTTAATTTAAAATAAGCAATAAGAGAGATAAAGCAGTTTAAAGCAGTTAAAATAGTTAAAGCAGTTAAAGAGGTTAAACATTTGCAATCTGCAGCAATTTAATCATCGATAGCCATTTGCAATATCGTTTACAACCTGTAGCAATTTAATCATTCAATAACAATTTGCAATACCATTTGCAACCTGTGACAATTTAGCATTAAATAAACACACCGTAGCAACCTGCAAAAAGATGTTAGAACAATAGTCAAAAACCAGTCTATCCTAGTGATAAGTCCATGTCCAAGAGTACTAGAGATAACCAACATGCAGCCTGCGACGGGAGCAACTCCGAGGCTTACCCACCGTTCCGATATGGCAACGGTCAAGGTTCTAACCCCCGTAATGTGTTGGAGGTAATTTAGTATGGCGCATCCAGTCATTCTGTAACACTTGTGATCATAGACTACCCCAAACCCGGGTCAAGTCAAGTGGCGGTCAAAAGAATGTGTACTATCTGTCTATTATTGAAATTCCATCTTTCATTCTATATTATTAAAGTTCCATCTTCCATTCAATATTGTTGAAGTTCCATCTTCCATTCAGTCAATTCAATCTCGGTGTTCCAATAGTCTGTACAACAGTCTCGTGAAAGTTCACAACTTCACGACTCGATTAAATGAAAACATCAGGATCACTTAAATAAATAAAAGAACAAGTAAGATGTGATCTTAACCAAGCAAAAGAGTTTAAATTAGCTTAAAATACTTTCTAAGACTAGTAGTTATTTTTCAAGATTTTTAAACAATTTTTAAACAATTTTAAATAGCCAAAAAGCAATTTTTAATCAAGAAATGATTTTTAAAACATATGTTCAAGGAATTGTTTAGAGCAAACCGTACATCAGAATTCTTCAAACAAGGTGTCAAAATGATCGTATTCACTAGTACTACGACATATATTTTTATCGTACATTGGTGTACGTAAAAATCACAAGTTATGAATTTTAAAAGGATTTATAAAACAAGAAATTATTAATAATACCCTCGATCAAGGATTTATTCCGGATAAACCGTACATCAGAATTCTGCAAACAAGATGTCAAAACGATCGTATTTACAAGTACTATAACATATATTTTTATCAGATGTAGGTGTACGTAAAAATTACAAGCTACGAATTTTAAAAGAATTTTAACCTATTTAAGTTTTGCCTTCAAAAATTCACTGTGAGAAATATACTTGCCTGATGGAGATGAAACTAGCGCCAATGGATCCGTTTCGACGTTTCTGATTTTCTGGGACTAGTCTCGCAATTTTCTGAGCCCTATATTTCAAGTTATGGATTTAAAACCATAAAAATCCCTTTAATAATACGAAAATACGAAATGTTTTTCGTATTTACAAGTTTGCCATCAACCTCACCTTCCGCAGTCGACGGCGAGTTGGGGGTTTTTTTGCGTCGGCGATGGCGGGGTTGCGGCGTCGAGTGGGACGGCGGCGGAGCGGGGTGGATGACGGCGGCGGGAGGAAGCGGCGCAGGCGGTGGTTGAGGCCGGAGGGCGGCGGAGGCTCGGAGCAGCGTCGGCGATCAAAGGGGGCGGCGCTGGGGGTGTTTTCGGGCGGTGGCGAGGCGCTCGTCGGCGACGGGAGGGGCGGAGGTCGGCGGTGAGTCGGGGAGCGGCGGTCGAGGCGGTGGGCGGCGGTCGGAGGGCGACGTTGGCCTCTGGGGGAGAGAGAGAGGGAGAGTGAATCGGAGAGTGGGGGAAGAGCGGGTCGAGTGCAAAAATTAAAACGGCCTGGGTTAAAATTTGAACGTAAAATGGTGTGGGTTATTACAAAGAGTGAGGGGGTTTATATAGGTATTTAGAATGGCAAACTTGTAATTAGTGGGGGTAGATGAGGGGGTAGATGAGGGGGTAGATGGGAGGGTAGATGGGAGTTAGATCTGATCCATTTCAGATTTAATCAAAAAAAAACGGTAGCTAGGATGTTCATTAGGGGTTAATTAAGTCATTAGCGATTGTAATTAGCAAAGCGGAGGAATACAAACTCGTTTTTTGTAAACGAATCCGAAAAATTACAAAAACATACCCACGGGACCGTATCGTCACGAGGATCGTGAATACGAAGTCCGTTCCAGGGTTTGGGCTACGGGGATACTAGATTTTGGCCAAAACATTTAGAAAGCGGGTTTGCGGGTTCTCTATTGAAATGATATCAGAAAATTACGAAATTAATGTGGGAAGCCCCAAATGATCATAGGATGCTACTGCAGAAGTTTGAAATCGTTTTGAAGACGTTTGAATGGAAAATAAATTCATTGACCCAAAACTGCAATATCTGAAAACGAATTTTTATCAGATCTTTTAGAGGTATTTGACGAAATCCGATTTTACCAAAATACTCCATAACTAGTCTGATACTTCAAAATATTTTTATAGGAAATTTTTGAAATCAGTTTAAGACTCCTAGCAAACCATTATAAAATACAATTAAAATTGAATTTTCTTTAAATACTTAATTTGAATGTATTGGAAAAATACAGGCCGTTACAGTGGTATAGTTAATTACTAAGAACTTGCCTGTATGAACGTATGTGTGCTAGCTAAACTAGGTGTGTAGATGTGCTAGTTATATAATGGTACGATTGGTATGCGTGAATGAAACGTTAGCGTGTATGGGTGTGCACCATGCACGGGTAAGTATGTGCTTAGCTATAGGTATTGATGACTATGGTATGTGTGGCGTGTCGTGAATATAATTATAGGACCGTATGTGATGTGAATATATGGTGAAATATTTGCATTCATTTGAATGACTATATAATTGCGAAATTATAGTAGCGGTAAATGTATCTTAGATATAATAACATGATTTAATATTGAGTGGTGTAGTTACTTGTGTTGATATGTTGGCATTGGATGTACACTAGGAGATATAGGGAGTAGTGTATCCTTATTGTTTTGTTCGTAAGTAGTTATCTAAAAGTGGAGTATTACGATGGTATTTGCTGGCGTGGACTATTTGATTGTTGTGAGTATGTGCACCTTGGTATGTAATAAGTGTTTAATGGTTATATAGGGATGCACGTGATTATATGAATGATTGAAGTACGTGTACGAATTTGACTGACTATGATAAGTGTAAGTTTAGAATGGGCGTATATATAAACATGTTGGTAGTGTTACTGCTTGACTACCTAGTGCATATGTAAGCACTTGTAGTGAGTATATCGGGTTTGAATTATAATGTGATATGATTGGGATAGCTACTAGAGTGACTAGATATATTTATAGTTAGAAAGTCCGAGGACGGACTTTATTCTAAGGTGGGTAGGATGTAACGGCCTGTTTTCGGGCCAATTTGAATTTTGTGAGTGCACAGCAATTGGGTCTGTGCGTAAAGTGATTTGGTCTGTGTGCATAGCAGATGTCGTCTGTGCACGCCGTAAGACCCTAGAACCTTGCTTGAACCTATAGATAGCCTCCGTGACTCGTGTCCGACTTGGGAACACGTGTCAACCCAAGCCAACCCCGACGTGTGCCCAACTTAGAATTACCGTCGCCTTCGTGCACGTGCTTTTGACCGTGCACGTATTTGTTTTAGACTTTGTTTGTTTGTGAACACTTTGGTGTGATATGTCGTTGTGAACGTCTCTGAGAGTATTAAATTGCGGTGTTGATTCAGAACGTCGTTTCGCGGGTCGTTCTCCCACGATTCGACTTTATTTGAAGAGACGTCACGATTTCCACGTTTGTCGCGGGGCCTTTCTATTTTTAGTTTCGTTTTTCGTCGTCGAAATTTTGATCCGTCTTCTCTGTCTTCTTTCTCTCGTCATTCCGGTCACCCCAGCATTTATTTCACAATTTTCGGATTTCGTTTGACCTACTTTCGTTTTTTGCCCAATCTAATATCGGTTTAACCCTAAGTTCTCTTGGTTTCTGTTCCCCGAATAATTTTAATAATAATATACATCCTATAGTTGTTGACCCAACCCGTTTTCTTAAGCCTTGGCCGCATGCATCCTAGGAGTGAGAGACAGAGATTGCAATCTTGGCCTTTTGATACTTATTATATCATTTTTTTAAACCCAAATAAACTCTAACTTTACACCCTGGCCTAACTCACGTGAGTCTCTCCTCTATCTTTAACCTAGGGCTAATAAAGCTTCTCCTTACGCAAACACAAAAGTTGCGCCGCCAACTCTCTTCTTCGACAAACCCTAGATCCCCCGACTTCTCTCGCCTCCAGCCCAAGTCCGGCCTCCCTCCGACGTGCCTCCTCCCTCGTCGCCGCCGTGGGGCCCTGCAGCGCCACCGCTGCCGTCGCGAAATGCCCCCAACCCGCAGCGAAGCCGGCGGCAGCTTGCAGCGGCTGTCGCCGCCGCCGCTGCCGCCGCATCGCCGCAGCAGCCCCCTGTCGAGGCCCCCTCCGTCGTCGAGTTTCCGTGGAGTCGCTGCTCCGCCGCGAGCCGCCGCCACATCGCCTGAGATGCGCTCAGCAGCCGTAGTAGTTGCAGCAGGTCGCCGCCGCCGCCGCTGCCGCCGCCGGCCACCTCCCCTGCTGCCGTCGACTTCCCCTCGGCCCCCCTACTCCAGCTGCGAGCAACCAGAGCCTCTGCCGCGGCCCCGATCTCCTTCTCCGTTTTTCCACGCTCCAAACCCTAAGTTTGGGGTTCTTTCGCCGTTTTCCGGCGACTGGGACCTCGCCTTGGAGATCCATCGGTCCCGTGAACCCTCGGTCGGCCTACTCTTCGATTCGACACCAAGAACAGTGTCTACGGACGTCGTTTGTAGTTTCGTCACAGATCCGGGCGTCGATCGACCATTTCACGCTTCCCGAGGGTGTTTCGGTGACTTCTGTCACTGACAGTCACCTCTGGGTACCCTCGGTCGCTGATTGCGACAACGTGGAACTGACGGATCGTTGATATGAATCTGTGCTCCAGGCCTTCTACCCTTGACCTACCGTCGGGTGACGCGGCGTTGTGTCAGAATCGTCATCTACGTGGAGCTTTCGCATCTGGCTAGGTAACGATTCTCAAAGCCTTTGTTGCTCTAGTAATTAGGGCCAACTTGCATGAGGTAACTCACCTAGAACAAACTCATTAAAGTATCGCCTCGATCGATCAATGGACTTACTCTGCTGTGCACATAGGATAGATAGAATGATCGATCGAATTAAGCAGCATCCCATATGTCTGGTGACCCAAAGCGGGCACCGTTAATCTGGCTTATCTTATGTTGTTGCCAGGGATGTTAGAGTGCATGTTTGTGATGATAGATTGTCGTACAGGTTCCGTAGATCCGTTGGTTGACCCAGACCCTGCTGGACTACATCCTTGCCGGAATCTTTCAGGCAAGGAATGAGACTTTATTTACTGCTTTTATACTTTTCTAGAATTGATGTTAGAACTGCTAGATTTATTTCTGCAAAGTACTTGAAAATGATCGCATGTTACTTTCTGCTCGAACCCACTTTTAAGATGCAACTTGAACCTCACGTGCTAATTAATAAGCCAGACATTTTAATTGAGTGGATCTTTGTAGAAGATCACAGGCGTGGGTCTCTCCTATACGGAGGTTGGCACTACTCTTGTGGAGCGTCTGCTGGCTAGCCCAGAGACGGCTCGCTTACGGATAGTTAATCGATGACGGGGGTGACCATTGAGAACTGGTGCTCCCCAGCTTTGGCTCACCCGTGACTGGTGCACTCCGGTATGATACGTAGTATCATTCATGATTACTGATTTGTTTCGGATCGACGACGGGGGTGACCATTGAGAACTGGTGCTCCCCAGCTTTGGCTCACCCGTGACTGGTGCGCTCCGGTATGATACGCCGTATCATTCGTGATCCTTGTCTTGTCTCGTGTCTAGATGGAGTGTTTGTTGGCTCGTGTCCATAACACAAACGACTCGCGGGTGGGGTAGGACAAAAGAGTCTAGCTGGGCCTGGGGGGTAGCTCCCCTCCGCCTACGCAGCTTGAGTCATTAGGCTTTATCTTTGTATCGCAGTTGGTGCACTCCTGCCTGCTTCGCAGGGATGCATTCCGGTCGTTTGACCTTTTCTAGTCTTGGACAATCTGACCAGATGGACACCCCTGGCAGATTGATAGAACTACATGAACAACTCTTAGACGATCTGACTAGATGGACACCCCTAGCGGATCGATAGAACAACCCTTACTTATTTCCTGTTTTCTAGAACTCCTGTGTAGGTTGTCATTTAAATTCCATATAGAACTGCTAGAATTGTATAACTGTTTTAATTATGGTCTCATTAGTTCGTTGCTGACATGTGTTTTGCACATGTCACAGACTTGGCAGAGCTGCCACAACCTGTGGACCCCAGCAGACTTCTTCACTCTTTAGTTGCCTCCGGTACGTACAGTTTTAGCTTTTATGTTAAACTCCTTGTTGGTTACCTTCTGCGTTTGAATAATATCTTTTGCTGCTATATCTGTTGTTTCATGCTAAATTGTTTGATCGGACCTTCTTCTCCGCATCATAACTTGCCTAGACGCTTATTGGACCCCGAGCCTCAACGGCTCGAGTCCATGCGGGCTGGCCATGTCTCGCTTTCCAAATCTTTTGGGAAGCGGGGCGTGACAGTTTTTGTGGTGGCCCATGCTGGTCATGATCAAATGATTTATCGAAACAATAGTGTTGCAGTAACTATTCAAACAACCAACAATATTCGAGTCTGACATAAGTTAGTTAGGTTTAGACTAGTTTCTTGGCCCCCTCTAGTTTGGATTTGAGTGAGAATGCAGGAATAAGGTGATGTTTAAGTGATGTATTTCTAACACATTGGATAGTTATAAGGTTGGATTCTCGGCTTGACAAGGAACCGTGGAAGTGAGAACATTGAATCGAGGGAATGAGATCGACTCTTAGTATGCTGCTCGTGATAGAAGTGTGGTGATTAGAAGTCTTGTCTTAACGACCAAAGGCGTAGACCTACATTGATCAAGTGAAATGTTGTGCAATGGATATTAGGAACATATTAATATATAAGCAGAGTAGCAATAGTATAACCTGGAGATTCAGAGTGATAATGTGATGACGAGATTGATATTATGATGGATTGTATTAGACCGACAACATGATCTGTTTTGGACGTAGTGATTTAAAGGAATTAAGGATCTTGGGAATGTCATGGGAGTTTCAAAGTCGACCGTGCGAATACGCACCGAGTGCGTACCGATCACTGGATCCCAGTTGCAGTTTACGAAATGGTGAAAGGCGATGATTTCTCCAGAATCATGTGGATGGATTAAAGCCAACAATGACTAGCAGTTTTAGTGCCAATGAAAATTCTGAATCAAGTCAAGTGAGCATGTTTGGTTTTGCGAGTGCTCAATGATCAGGAAATATGGGAAAGAGTTAGTAGATTGACTTGGTTGTTTGGATTAAAAAGGAAATCGTAAGTAAGTCTGACGCCCAAAAAAAATTCTAGAATTGGTGGGTAGTTTCACTTTAGAGATTCTTAGAGACAGCTGAGCCAAGAACCAATGGAAGCGGAGAAAACCAGGATCATTATAACAGGTTCTCGTGAAAGGGATTTTGAGTTGGAAAATTTATTGGTGTTTAAAATGATTGGGATTAGCCAATTAGGGCTGATTAGTTAGAGGTTGTTTAACCACCCTAGATGTCAAAATTGGAAGTGTCTGCACATTAGAGCCTTGTGTTTGTTCTGCCTTCCCCGTAGATCCATGAGGAGGATTACCTGACTCGTGTGAATATATGTATCATTGTCGGGCATGCTTAGTATTATCCCTTAGGTATATGTGGGCTTATGGATGAATAATGGAATATGTGTATTGCGATGAATATAATGATTACGTGTATATAGTACATGAATAAGTATAGATACTTATGTAAGATAATATGTGTGTGGAAAGCTAAAACCACTCTAGGGATGTCTGTGTATATAAGAGTTGGTGTTGGAATATCTACTGGGGGTGTATGTAGTTGGAGATGCTTAATAATGGTTGAAATAATATGTTGGTAAAAATGTGTGTATATTAGGTATAATGATACTATGGTACTTATGGTTAAATGTGCATCCTTATTATTTGGTCTATATGTTAGTACGTGTGGGCGTGTGCTCGTACGTAGGTATGTGCTTACTATATGAATATGTGTGATATACGTATGGTAATAGGGTTATAAATTTTGTTTGGTATTGTTTGCCCTTACGGGATGTTGTGTGTGTACCTCGAGGTATACACGATTATTGTACGTCTTAACTATGAATGTGTAGATGTGTTGGTATACTAATTATAGGTATTAGGTCATGGTGTGAACATATGTTCTATGTGTATGTGACTATATGGTGAATGCATGTATTAGGGACGGTATTATAATTATACGTGTGCTGAGGTCTGTACTATTATTATGGTATGTAAAGTGATTTAATTATGTGAGTGTGACCTGACTAAATATAGTGATTGATGTTATAGTATGTGGTTATGTTGGTAGACGTATATATATTGGGGTGGTATTGGTATAGGTATAGATACCGTGTTACGTATAGAGAATATTCTGATATACGTTTCGAGTCTCACTCTAGCTTGAGTGAGTACACTCTAAGTATATCATTATGTTTGTCTGAAGTTTGCATATAGCGATGTTTGATGTATGTATAGTGATAGGAGTGTTTGTGCCTGGTCGTGCTACGCACATGATTGTGAGTCGCTATACCAGTATATAGTTATAGGCGTTGGTCTTGTGGTATAGTTAATTACTAAGAACTTGCCTGTATGAACGTATGTGTGCTAGCTAAACTAGGTGTGTAGATGTGCTAGTTATATAATGGTACGATTGGTATGCGTGAATGAAACGTTAGCGTGTATGGGTGTGCACCATGCACGGGTAAGTATGTGCTTAGCTATAGGTATTGATGACTATGGTATGTGTGGCGTGTCGTGAATATAATTATAGGACCGTATGTGATGTGAATATATGGTGAAATATTTGCATTCATTTGAATGACTATATAATTGCGAAATTATAGTAGCGGTAAATGTATCTTAGATATAATAACATGATTTAATATTGAGTGGTGTAGTTACTTGTGTTGATATGTTGGCATTGGATGTACACTAGGAGATATAGGGAGTAGTGTATCCTTATTGTTTTGTTCGTAAGTAGTTATCTAAAAGTGGAGTATTACGATGGTATTTGCTGGCGTGGACTATTTGATTGTTGTGAGTATGTGCACCTTGGTATGTAATAAGTGTTTAATGGTTATATAGGGATGCACGTGATTATATGAATGATTGAAGTACGTGTACGAATTTGACTGACTATGATAAGTGTAAGTTTAGAATGGGCGTATATATAAACATGTTGGTAGTGTTACTGCTTGACTACCTAGTGCATATATAAGCACTTGTAGTGAGTATATCGGGTTTGAATTATAATGTGATATGATTGGGATAGCTACTAGAGTGACTAGATATATTTATAGTTAGAAAGTCCGAGGACGGACTTTATTCTAAGGTGGGTAGGATGTAACGGCCTGTTTTCGGGCCAATTTGAATTTTGTGAGTGCACAGCAATTGGGTCTGTGCGTAAAGTGATTTGGTCTGTGTGCATAGCAGATGTCGTCTGTGCACGCCGTAAGACCCTAGAACCTTGCTTGAAACTATAGATAGCCTCCGTGACTCGTGTCCGACTTGGGAACACGTGTCAACCCAAGCCAACCCCGACGTGTGCCCAACTTAGAATTACCGTCGCCTTCGTGCACGTGCTTTTGACCGTGCACGTATTTGTTTTAGACTTTGTTTGTATGTGAACACTTTGGTGTGATATGTCGTTGTGAACGTCTCTGAGAGTATTAAATTGCGGTGTTGATTCAGAACGTCGTTTCGCGGGTCGTTCTCCCATGATTCAACTTTATTTGAAGAGACGTCACGATTTCCACGTTTGTCGCGGGGCCTTTCTATTTTTAGTTTCGTTTTTCGTCGTCGAAATTTTGATCCGTCTTCTCTGTCTTCTTTCTCTCGTCATTCCGGTCACCCCAGCATTTATTTCACAATTTTCGGATTTCGTTTGACCTACTTTCGTTTTTTGCCCAATCTAATATCGGTTTAACCCTAAGTTCTCTTGGTTTCTGTTCCCCGAATAATTTTAATAATAATATACATCCTATAGTTGTTGACCCAACCCGTTTTCTTAAGCCTTGGCCGCATGCATCCTGGGAGTGAGAGACAGAGATTGTAATCTTAGCCTTTTGATACTTATTATATCATTTTTTTAAACCCAAATAAACTCTAACTTTACACCCTGGCCTAACTCACGTGAGTCTTTCCTCTATCTTTAACCTAGGGCTAAAAATGCTTCTCCTCACGCAAACACAAAAGTTGCGCCGCCAACTCTCTTCTTTGACAAACCCTAGATCCCCCGACTTCTCTCGCCTCCAGCCCAAGTCCGGCCTCCCTCCGACGTGCCTCCTCCCTCGTCGCCGCCGTGGGGCCCCGCAGCGCCACCGCTGCCGCCGCGAAATGCCCCCAACCCGCAACGAAGCCTGCGGCAGCTTGCAGCGGCTGTCGCCGCCGCCGCTGCCGTCGCATCGCCGCAGCAGCCCCCTGTCGAGGCCCCCTCTGTCGTCGAGTTTTCGTGGAGTCGCTGCTCCGCCGCGAGCCGCCGCCACATCGCCTGAGATGCGCGCAGCAGCCGCAGCAGTTGCAGCAGGCCGCCGCCGCCGCTGCTGCCACCGCCGGCCACATCCCCTACTGTCGTTGACTTCCCCTCGGCCCCCCTACTCCAGCTGCAAGCAACCAGAGCCTCTGCCGCGGCCCCGATCTCCTTCTCCGTTTCTCCACGCTCCAAACCCTAAGTTTGGGGTTCTTTCGCCGTTTTCCGGCGACTGGGACCTCGCCTTGGAGATCCATCGGTCCCGTGAACCCTCGGTCGGCCTACTCTTCGATTCGACACCAAGAACAGTGTCTACGGATGTCGTTTGTAGTTTCGTCACAGATCCGGGCGTCGATCGACCATTTCACGCTTCCCGAGGGTGTTTCGGTGACTTTTGTCACTGACAGTTACCTCTGGGTACCCTCGGTCGCTGATTGCGACAACGTGGAACTGACGGATCGTTGATAGGAATCTGTGCTCCAGGCCTTCCACCCTTGACCTACCGTCGGGTGACGCGGCGTTGTGTCAGAATCGTCATCTACGTGGAGCTTTCGCATCTGGCTAGGTAACGATTCTCAAAGCCTTTGTTGCTCTAGTAATTAGGGCCAACTTGCATGAGGTAACTCACCTAGAACAAACTCATTAAAATATCGCCTCGATCGATCAATGGACTTACTCTGCTGTGCACATAGGATAGATAGAATGATCGATCGAATTAAGCAGCATCCCATATGTCTGGTGACCCAAAGAGGGCCCCGTTAATCTGGCTTATCTTATGTTGTTGCCAGGGATGTTAGAGTGCATGTTTGTGATGATAGATTGTCGTACAGGTTCCGTAGATCCGTTGGTTGACCCAGACCCTGCTGGACTACATCCTTGCCGGAATCTTTCAGGCAAGGAATGAGACTTTAGTTACTGCTTTTATACTTTTCTAGAATTGATGTTAGAACTGCTAGATTTATTTCTGCAAAGTACTTGAAAATGATCGCATGTTACTTTCTGCTCGAACCCACTTTTAAGATGCAACTTGAACCTCACGTGCTAATTAATAAGCCAGACATTTTAATTGAGTGGATCTTTGTAGAAGATCACAGGCGTGGGTCTCTCCTATACGGAGGTTGGCACTACTCTTGTGGAGCGTCTGCTGGCTAGCCCAGAGACGGCTCGCTTACGGATAGTTAATCGATGACGGGGGTGACCATTGAGAACTGGTGCTCCCCAGCTTTGGCTCACCCGTGACTGGTGCACTCCGGTATGATACGTAGTATCATTCATGATTAATGATTTGTTTCGGATCGACGACGGGGGTGACCATTGAGAACTGGTGCTCCCCAGCTTTGGGTCACCCGTGACTGGTGCGCTCCGGTATGATACGCCGTATCATTCGTGATCCTTGTCTTGTCTCGTGTCTAGATGGAGCGTTTGTTGGCTCGTGTCCATAACACAAACGACTCGCGGGTGGGGTAGGACAAAAGAGTCTAGCTGGGCCTGGGGGGTAGCTCCCCTCCGCCTACGCAGCTTGAGTCCTTAGGCTTTATCTTTGTATCGCAGTTGGTGCACTCCTGCCTGCTTCGCAGGGATGCATTCCGGTCGTTTGACCTTTTCTAGTCTTGGACAATCTGACCAGATGGACACCCCTGGCAGATTGATAGAACTACATGAACAACTCTTAGACGATCTGACTAGATGGACACCCCTAGCGGATCGATAGAACAACCCTTACTTATTTCCTGTTTTCTAGAACTCCTGTGTAGGTTGTCATTTAAATTCCATATAGAACTGCTAGAATTGTATAACTGTTTTAATTATGGTCTCATTAGTTCGTTGCTGACATGTGGTTTGCACATGTCACAGACTTGGCAGAGATGCCACTACCTGTGGACCCCAGTAGACTTCTTCACTCTTTAGTTGCCTCCGGTACGTACAGTTTTAGCTTTTATGTTAAACTCCTTGTTGGTTACCTTCTGCGTTTGAATAATATCTTTTGCTGCTATATCTGTTGTTTCATGCTAAATTGTTTGATCGGACCTTCTTCTCCGCATCATAACTTGCCTAGACGCTTATTGGACCCCGAGCCTCAACGGCTCGAGTCCATGCGGGCTGGCCATGTCTTGCTTTCCAAATCTTTTGGGAAGCGGGGCGTGACACAAGGTCTACACAAACTGTCAGACTCTACTGCAAGTGTATCAACTATTAACAATGATTTACTGGTTGTTTAAGCATGCTGGGGTTATAACTGAGTAACAAAAAGTAGCGTAGCAGGAAAAGTAAACGTAGCAAGCAGTAGACGTAGTGTGTGCTACCGACTACGGGACTAACCTACCGGTGTCAAGACACGACGGGACGCGACGGGACAGGACAGGATAAGGCAAGACAAGTGAAACATGAAAGGGTTCACATCTTACGGTTCGAGGGCAGCCAGACCCTCTCCCCGTGCGCACGCTCAACCCTACCCCAACCCAGGAACTCAGGACAAGAATTACAGGGATCATTTCCGCTAGGGAAACATCCGAAACGCCCAAAGGCTTTTTGTGTAACAGGGATCACTTTCGCGGAGGAAATCATCCGAAACGCCCGAAGGCTTTTGGTAACAGGGATCACTTCCACGGAGGAAAGCATCCGAAACGCCCGTAGGATTTTTGGTAACAGGGATCACTTCCGCGGAGGAAAGCATCCGAAACGCCCGTAGGCTTTTTGGTAACAGGGATCACTTCCGCGGAGGAAAGCATCTGAAACGCCCGTAGGCTTTTTGGTAACAGGACACGACATGACAAGTGTAGGGAGTTGTTATTCTAGGGTGTCCACACGCACGCACACGCAAGATAGTCCTATGATGTCAGTAGTTTATTGTTGTCAGGCTCAGACTTCGTCGTCAAGTCTGAGCCGTCACATGTCGTCACGGACACTATCATTTCATGTCCGGTTCTCATCACACACAATCTAACAGTTCTACAAACTAGAACTAAGGCACGGTCAAAACGCAAGTGGGTACACTTGCCTGGAAGGGCGAGCGCGTCGTCTGTCCGGGGCGTCGTGTCCAGTCGTCGCGTCCGCGGTAGTCCATCTGAAAAGGGATCACGGCGACGGTGTCAAGTAGTGATTTTCGTCAAATCCTATTTAGGTTCATTTCTAAGTTAGGCGTGGCTACCCTAACTGTCACAAGTCAAAAAGTGTCCGATCAGCCTATCCGACGATTCTATCCTATGTGCACAGTTCAAAAGTCCGATCGTCGATTCTATTGTTCACAACATTTTAAAGGAGCAGAAAAATAAATTTAACGTGTTTAGTTGCCGTTTTTAGTCAAGTTTTCAGTTTTGGCTACGGGTGGGTTTCGCTACGAGTTTGGAAAAACTAACCTCTTCCGGAGTCTGGGGTAGAGCGGACGTAGTGTCTGAACGGTAGAAGATCCACGTCACCTACGGCGTCTCGGCTACAGGTAGCGTAGTGGGACACGTCCGGGCAGCGGATGAAGCACGTGAACAGTGGGTAAGGGTGAATCAGCGAGCAGCGCGTCGGGTAGGCGTTCTACGGCTTCCGGAGAGCTGCAACGACAACCGAGATGAACGGTTCGTCGTACTCAACGTCTACGATGTTGGGAGTCGTAGGAGAGGCTCGAGACGTCGATAATACTCCCAGGAGGTGTAGGATACTACCGGAGGACTCCAACAGCGAGGGGAGACGACGAGATCTTGGCGACGCGTCCGTACGGCGTCAAACACGCAAAACAGCGAGTAAACTCACTGTTTCAGAGGAGTTGCGACCTTGGGTCGCTGCCAATAGCGAGAGGGGGCAGAGGGGGTCCACGGCGGCAGCTGGGAGGCGGCGGTGGCGGCGGTGGCGGCCACAACGGCTGATGCGGCTGCTGTGCGCGAAAACTGGCGATGTGTGGCGGTCTCCGGCGGCGGCTCGGGTCCCAGGCGAGAGGGGGAGGTCGGGGAGTGCCGTGGGTAGGTCGGCGGCGGCTAGGAGCCGTCGGCGTGGGCTCAGGTCAAAGGGGAGGGTTTTTGCGTGGAGGGGGTGCGCTTCCTAGGGCCGGCGCAAGGAGAAATGGGGTGAGGCTGTGAAACTTTTAGAAATCTAGGTTTTTCTTTATAGGGGTGGGGCCCACGTGACTAGGGGAAGGGTTACACGTGAGGGGGCTGCCAATTAGGGTTAATTAGAGTTAATCAGGGTTAAGTTGTTAGGGGGCAAAATTGTAATTAACTGGTTCTACTAGTGCACAAAGGTCAAACGGTGCCCAAAAATTATAAGAAAAATACCGGGGCGACCGGGGCGACGAGAGAAAGAAGTCAGAAGAGACGGATTACAATTTCGATGACGAGAAATGAAATTAAAAATAAAAACGCCTCAAGTCAAAAGTGAGATACGCGACGTCTCCTCAGATAAGGTCAAATCGTGGGCGAACGGCCCGTGAAATGACGTTGCAAGTCAACACGACAAATGTAGTACTCTCAGAGAGAGTCACAACGACATATCACACGATAGGGTTCGGAAACAAACAAAGTCTAAAATAATCACGTGCGCGGTCAAGAGCAGTGCACAAAGAAAGTTACGATCGGAATCCGACCGTTACAGGAGCCATGCGATAAGGAGCCTTTGAAATAGGTTTAGTGTTCGGCATAAGGTCGATAATGAATTCTAGAGCTCGATCAGGTAGTAATCCTGAAATATCTTCAAGAAATACGTCTGCAAAGTCTCGAACCACTCTAGGTTTCTCGGGCTCAACTTGCATCGATGCAATGATTAGTTCATTCGGCTTGGCCCAAAACTTGATAGGCCCAAGTGAATGGTCTTCGCTCATGAATTCAAACATAGGATGATTAGGGATTTCAAACACTACTTTCTTTTTGTGACAATCGATAATAGCGTAGGAATTTTCTAACCAATCTATGCCGAATATTGCATCGAAGTTTGGCATGTCGACCATCATAAAATCTGCGAACAACTCGTGTCCACAAATCACTATAGGGCAAGACCGACAGCCACTAGAAGTCCTCGCTACTCCACTCGTAGTAGTGATGCTCAAGTGATTTTGTAGAGATTCAACATGAATAGAATGTTTTTCTACAAACCCTCGGGATATGAAGCAGTGAGTGGCTCCAGAATCAAAAAGAGATAGGGCTGGATGAGAGGCTATCAAGACATCACCTAGTACATAGGAAATATGTCTTAGCTAAGAGATAGACAAGTAACTCATGCATATACCATAAGCATTATAAAAGACGGGTTTTCTCCCCCCCGGGAGGTCGCTACCTCTGTCTCCACTATACCCAGACCTGAGGGCATGGTTGACTCTGCTACTCCCAATCTGACTTCCTCCACCCTCTTGGAGCTAGCCAGTTCTTCCACACCTGTGGACCTCCTCGTTTCCCTTCCCACCTCCCTAGGGTCCACGGTCCATAGCCCCTCTATCTGGCACCACCACCACACCTACATCAGCAGTATTCACTGAGAGCGTCGTGACTTCTGTCCACACTTCTGTGTCTACGACGACTCCTTCTTCTGCTGCCGTTGCTGCCTCTTCTTCCGTACATGATCTCGGTTCGATCCCACTCCATACCACCTCAACCGAGATCCCTACTAGCTCACCCTCTCCAGTCTTCAGGCCAGTACACATGGATCTCATTCACGAAGCTGTCCTTCGAGAGTGGTGACTAGCAGCTCATGTCCTCCCCTTGGCTCTCACATCTTCGACACACGCTTGACCGCTGTGGAGACCGAGGTTGCGAGACTTAGGCAAGATTTTGATGCCTTCGCTTGCTCGGTCAACACGCACCATGGGAGAGTCGAGGATGACCTCACCATGATCATAGATATGCTAAGGACGAGGCATATACTGTTGAGTATTGATTCCCTAGATTTAGTTTTGATGATGAACAAACATAAATATCGTGAACTAACTCTTTGTGAGCGTAGTTATGGAGATCGTCGCCAAAATTCTACGTATATCTAAAGCGACGTCTCAAGACTTGTCAAAGCACGTGATCGTGTACCTAAAGCTTCGTTGAAGCTCTAGGAGCATTATTGAAGTTAAGAGATTCAGATTGGAGCTTTGAAGACGGTTCGTCTAGTTTAATTTATAGTCTTCTAGCTTCTTTTCGTAGAATGTTAAGCCTTGAGTAGGTTGACGTGCGTCTATATTTCATATATTCACGCACGTTTTCTTTTGTGTTTCTCCGTGTTTTCCGCCGTCTCTTATTCGTTTTCGTATGTTTTCCCGTTTTCTTTCACTTTTCTTTGTTTGTCCATGATTGCAGGAGTTCGACCACGTAGGGGACCTTTTACGATGATATCCCAAGTCCCCGGAGCAACAGGAAAAGTCACGCGTGATCCAGGGGGTCAAACGGTGAAGTATTCATCTTTCTGCCCCTCACCCGGTCGGTTGGTCATCCCCAATCGATCGGGTGATGCACGCGTGCACCAACCGGTCGCTACCGCAGCTCACGAAGAAGTCACCCGACCGGTTCACAGACCGGTTCTGCGGGCGACTGTTCTCTGTCTTTTCGAGCAGAATTCCAACCGATCGGGTGACTCTCACCCGATCGGTTCATCTGTAGCTGAGAAAAAGAGCTGAAGACACGGGCGTCGAACCGACCGGTTCACCCGACTGCTCCAAGATCCAACCGGTCGCTCAAGAACTCACCCGATCGGTTCATGAGATCGGGTGAAAACTCGCCGTTTTCTGTGATTTATCTGTAACGGATCAACCGATCGGTTGACTTGTCACCCGATCGGTTGATCCGAAAATCTATATATAGGACCCCTAGGGTTCCAGAAACGAGAGAGTTGTATTTTTTTACTGTTTTATTTCCTTGTGACGGCTGTAATTGTTACTCTTAAGTAAGTTTTCAGATCTTTCTAATTTTTTAGTATTGTCTTTACTACTCCTTTACTTCCGCATTGCAATTGTCGGATCATGATTCTAACGGTTAAATTTCATTTAGATTGCTTTTTCATGAATTTTTGTGAGTAGTTCCCAAATCTGGGATTTTGGTGGAAGCCCCTTCGGGGGCTCTTCCCGATGCGTCCATAGGGTTAGGGAATCGATAGGGAGTAGGAATCTAACGGTTACGCGGGGCGTTTCATTGTCATCGGCGGGAAAAAGACCGCCTTTGACCGTCGGGCCAAGGGGGAATAAACTTGGCGGTTGACTCCCTAGCCAAAGCTCACGCCTTTAGCGTAGACGCTGAATCCTAGCACGCGGGAGCGGCAGGATGAGACGTCGGGAGATATCGTTGCGGACTTAGTGCTCCCGGGATCGATCAGTGTTTATGGACACGGGAGTGCCCACTGATCGAATCCGGGAAGTCCGGTGTATCATCCTGGGCACCGACCGGAATATCGGGCCCATGGGACGCCGGTACCACTTTCAGAGGCAACGTCTCACCATTAGACCCTAATCCCGATCGCTATCCATACCCGTAGGCCGTAGCGGCGAGAGCCTCTCGTCGGGTCGGAAACCAAAGTCCCGGGTTTACTTTCTTTTTGTTCATACGCTTTCATTTCCTTTCGTGACAACCAACCACCGATTCGGGCTAGCTCGCCCCTCAGGGTGATTTAGGTCCTACCTGACCCTAGCACAACCTCGCCTCCCTGAGTTCGATATTCCCGCACCCTACACTAACCGTGAAACTTGCGGTAAACGACACCGCGCCGCCGCGACGCAAGCGGGGCGCCGGTCAAGTTTATGGCGCCGTTGCAGGGGAGGCAACGTGCTTGATATCTTAGGATCTCTTGAACCCTCGTGTCTAGCTCACATCCCTACCTCGCGATAATTTTCGCATTCTTGTTTTTCTTTTTCTTATTTGTTTTTCTTATTTTTATTTCTTATTTTATCTGTTTCTTTCCCACTTGTCGCTTCACGGGTGTCTGTTGTTTTTCATGCGCAGGAGTTCAAGGAGTCTTGACGACTTGATCCCCCTCGATCCAGAGATTAACGCCACCCTTAGGCGTTTGGCCGCCGAGAAGCGAAGAAGGGAAGATCCCGAATCCATGGAGGAGAACACCCCACCTCACAAGTCTCTGCTGGAGTACTCGATGCCATCCATCGAGTCGACTTCTGCCATCCGATTTCCAGCTATTGCGGCCCAAAGCTTTGAGCTGAAGCCGTCTCTAGTGACATGGATCCAGCAGGACCAGTTTGCGAGTGCGCCCATGGAGAGCCCGATAGAGCACTTGGACTCCTTCTTGGAGAAGTGTGACACCTTCCGAATTAATGGTGTCACTACAGAGGCTATTCGTCTGAAGCTGTTCCCTTTCTCTTTGCGGGACAAGGCCAAGCAGTGGTTAAGGGGGAAGGACCCCAATACTTTCAACACCTGGGAGAAGCTCTCCAACGCTTTTCTGACGAAGTTCTTTCCTCCGGGGAAGACCATGAAGCTGAGGAGTGAGATCTCCTCCTTCTCCCAGGCCAGCCACGAGTCCTTGCATGAGGCTTGGACGAGATATAAAGAGATGCAAAGAAGATGCCCTCATCATGAGCTTCCGAAGTGGCAGATTATCAATCTGTTCTACAATGGGCTGAGGGATGACCTTAAATCTTCTATGGACGCCGCGGCTGGGGGTTCCTTCATGTCCCGAAGCGAGGAAGATGCCGGGAATATTCTGGAAAACATGGCATCCAACAATGAGCGGTGGTGTGACGAGAGAGCCACACCAAGAACTGGGGGTATACACAGAGTCGAGGACGTCGACAAACTTTCGAGCAAGTTTGACTTGCTTTCGACCCAGATCTCCGCACTGATGGTTGGAGCCGGTGGGGCCGGTACACAGCAAGTTTCTGCGGTGGAGTCCGAATTCCTTGGGGAATTCGACGGTGGTGACATCTCACCACCGTTGGATCAGGCGAGCGCACTATTTTACAACCCCACGGGGAATGCGCCATATCCTCCAAGGACAAATTCTAACCCGGCCTACTCTCCCAACAACCGGAACCATCCGAATTTCAGTTACCGGCCACCATTTCAGCCCTCGCCGCCGCAGCAGCCGCAGCAACAAATCTATCAGCCGGCTAGACCACCGCAGAATCAGGGTCAGCTGCAACCATTTCAGCAGCAACCTTAGCAACAAACGTACGCTCCCAGGAATCAGCAGCCGTTCCAGCAGCAGCAGTATGGCCAACAGAGGGCCGTCTCTTCGGTTGAGTCTCTCTTGACTCAATATATTACCAACCAGGAGAGGATCAACCAAAAGCTGGAAATGGGCCAGCGGACCCTCACGGACCAAGTAACCCAGCTGGGGTTACAGGTGGCGAACCTCGCAAGGTCACAAAACCAATTGCTGCCACAACCGGAGGTGAACCCTCGAGGAGCAACACAAACATCGGCACTTGTGCACGAGCACGCGAATGTGTCTGCTATCATTCTGAGAAGCGGGACACAAATTCCTACTAGAGTGCCCCCTAGCAACCCGGAAGCACCATTGGTCGTTGAGAGACCGACTGAAAAATTAAACGACACCGGTGCTTCGTCATCAAATCCCATGACTCCGGAGGGAGTATCTGAAGAAGAGAAGAAGAAGGAGGAAGAGAGCCCAAGAGTGTATAAACCCGTTGTGCCATTTCCACAACGGTTGGCTCAGGCGAAAATTGATGAGAAATATGGGAAGTTCTTCGCCATGGTCAAGGACCTAAGCCTGCAAATCCCCTTCTTGGAGGCAATCGAGACAATCCCCTCCTATGCAAAATTCTTGAAAGATTTGGTGACCAAAGGGTCAAGAAAAGAGAAAGTGGTGCTGACGGCAGAATGTAGCACTCTTATCCAGAGGGATAACCCGCCAAAGCTCAAGGACCCGGGGAGCTTCTCTATCCCTTGCACGATCGGGGCTGTGAAGATTAATCGTGCACTCGTCGATCTAGGAGCGAGTGTTAGCTTGATGCCCTTGTCGATGTACAGAAGGATAGGAATGGGTGATTTGGAACCCACCGGGATGACCCTACAACTAGCTGACCGGTCGGTCAAATATCCGGTGGGAATTGTTGATGATCTCCCCGTGAATGTGAAAGGGGTGCATGTGCCTGTGGACTTTGTAGTCATGGACATGCCCGAAGATGCACACACCCCCATTATCCTGGGACGGCCTTTCATGGCCACTGCTGGCGTTCTTATAGATGTGAAGAACGGAAAACTCTCCTTGAACGTCAGCGGAGAGAAAGTTGAGTTTGACCTGGGACTATCTATGAAGCACCCCGACCCTCCTGATGACCTCCGGTGTAATCTGCTTGAGATAGAAGAAGAAAAGGGTGTGGAGGAGAGCTCCTGGGAGATTCTCCTGAGAAACCCCCCCGATGAATTGGGGAATTCTGAAGATGAAGAAGGCCCCGAAGACAAAGAAGCTGCTGGAAGACCGAGTGCAGCGAGAACGACCCCTCCCGGGTTCCCCAAGTTTCCTCCTGTGAAGAGAACGGGGAAAGAGCTCACGGACCTCACTAAAGACGAGGTCCGAATCCTGAAAAAGATGGCGGGAAGCGCCAACACCAAGGAAAAGCCCACGGATCTCAAGAACAAAGGGAGGGTGGTCGAGCAAGTATTTTTCCAGCCGCTGACTACCCCGAGCGCCTTCAGCTCCAACAAGAAAGAGATGCCTAAGATTGGGCATCACCCGTATCAGCCACCATGAGCATCTCTTGCGGGCGTCGAGCCAACGACGTTAAACAAGTGCGCTTCATGGGAGGCAACCCATGTTCTAAACTTTTTTCTCTAATTTTTAGCGTTATTTTTTACTTTATTTTATCTATTTCTATAAATAAAGTCAGCCGCGAGAACATCCGTTAGGGGACTTAATCAAATTTCTTGGTTTTTGCAGGAAACAAGCCTCAACCGATCGGGTGACATCTCACCCGATCGGTTGGGACGTATCAGATACATGCCGAGAACTGTCCCCATATGACCCGATCGGTTGAGTAATGAAGAGACCGGGTGGCAGACCGGGTGAGCTGGGGAGAACTCTCGGAAAATTTTGAGGAATATCAACCGATCGGTTGAGTTTGAGTGCGATCGGTTGACCTGACCGGGTGAGAAGCCCTAAGTTCTCGGGAAATTTAGTGGAGCGGCCAACCGATCGGTTGACAAGTCAACCGATCGGTTCGCCTGTAGCATTTCTTCGGTAAGATTTTCGACCCAACCGTCAACCGATCGGGTGACAAGTCACCCGGTCGGTTCGACTTAAAATCCTATATAACCACCCCCGACACCCGTTCGTTTTCTCCCTCGCCCGATCGCCCGACCCTCTGCCGTTTCGTCTCCCATCGTGCGCCTTCCTGCTCTCTTCCCCAAGATCAGCCTCGATCTTCTTCTCCAACCATTTCCCTACCCATCCACCATCATTTCTCTCCATTCCCCCGTCATCTCCCTACACACAAACCCTAGATTTCCCCCATTCCCCCCCGTTTCGGAACTTGTCGAAGAGATCGCTGCGGCTTCCAATCGAGCAGCATCGGGGCATCCACGAGCAGCTATCTTCATCTAATTTTGGGTAACCTCGCTCCTTTACTTAATTTTAATCTTTTCCCAAATATTCTGTCTGCTTGTTGTTCGTATTTTGTGTTTGTGTTGAATTCGCTGTATTCTCACACACCCACGCGCACAAACAACACCGACACAATGCCTCCCCGCCGTATTAAACCCACCGACGCTAGCTCTTCGAACCCTAGACCCACCCGTCGTACCCGTCGCTCACAACCTACCACCTCCAACCCATCCACCACACCACGCACCACTTCCCCACCTCCAGATTACGATCCCGAATATGGGATGCAATTCCAATCCGTTGACCATGCCGACCGATTCACGACCATGGTCCTCCTTGCTGGTCAGGGTGGTAGGATAACCCAAGAATCCGTCGACCGTGACCTCCCCTTCCTTCAAAGCTTCGTTCGCCGCATCCGCGAAGACCCACCCGACGTCTCCGAGCTCCACATTCCACCCCCCACGACCCCTGGTCCCCAGCGCAGGCCCCCGTCACCACCCCCAGAGGGTGGTGCCCCTGCTTGATTTTTCTCTCCCGCTTTTGCCCCCCCCCCACTTTTGTGCCCATCTGTCTTTTCGGGGCCCTACTTTGTCTCTATCGGAGGGAGGGGACTATTTGCGTGATTTTTTTCTTGATTTACCTTTTTCTTTGTTTTGTTTTTGACGCCCCCTTGCTTATATATGGAGTTCATTGATCATATCATTTCGCTAGCACTTTTTGGTCTAGCTTGGGGGAAGTCTATTTCGGTGTGCTGTCATGTTTTGTTTGTTTTTCTCATTTTTGTGTGTGTTTTTTTCACTTTTTGAGTGTCGTGTCGTGTGATTTTATTCTATTTTTATTTTCGTATTGTTTGATTTTGATCTTGTTTTTTTTCATTTCTTTTTTAGTTTTATCTATGTGTTTTCCTCGTTTTCATTTCTTTTCGTGTCTGTGCGTATTCCCCCCCATTTTCATTGCCCTCCCGTACTCACTCTTATTGCATTGAGGGCAATGCAAGTTTCAGCTTGGGGGAGTCGCACTTCGTGCGTCATTTGTGTTGTTTTTCTACGTTATTTGAGTCATTTTCCATCGTGTTTTTCTTTTTTCTTTTTTCCTTCTTTCTTTAGCTCTTTCTCCTAGAAATGAATCCTATGATGAATCGCCACAAAGTCACACACACCTAGCATTGCATCGATAATCACACTCACTAACCCTAGGATTTCGAGTCCTCTTGCATTTCACGCATCGTGGGTCCACTTAGCTTTATGTGAGTCGTGTGTCGTATCTAGCTTATAGTGTGCTTCTACTTTGTGATGTTGATTTATATACCTACCCTTGGTTGACCCCTAGATTATCATGCTTCGATGTTGAATATGCGGTATTTGCTTCTAATGTCTGCTTCTATATGCATGCTATATATATCGTATACTTCATTTCGCATGTGTCGGGATTCCACAATTAAGGACTAGGATAACCCATTTAGCCCATGCTCTAATTAGCGAGAATAGTTTCCTTTGCCCAAGTGTTTAGATTCCGATTTCTTTTTTGTTTTACTTGGTGCAAATCCCCTCGTCGTGTACCGTTCTCCCACTTGGGAGAGTACACATGTATATATCCCAATATCCAAAAATCCAAAAAAAGGGGAGAAAAGAAAAGAAAAACCCAAAAAGAAAAGAAAAGAAAAAGATTGTATAGCCAAAAAAGCCAAAAAAATATGCAAATACCCAAAACCCAAAAAATTCCCGTGTGAATATTTTCATACTTGCCAAGAATAAAGGGAAGGCGAGAATTTGCACCGAGTGTTCTTCTCCACATCATCTCAACCCCTGTCGTTATCAAAGACACTTGGCTTAGGAGCTATTTAGCTAGTATCTAGGCTATAGTGGCGTGATTTCCTTAACCCTAGTTGTGGAGTCCCCGATGCATGATACGCTCTTATTCTCTCTATTCTCATGCATGCTCGAACTTATATTCGCCGCTTAATTCAATTCGATTCGATATTTGGGTCATATCTTGGATTTGTGTATATCGAGCCTCGTAGCACATCGTAGGAAGCATCACCATTTGCTAGCACACGACCACGCTCACTCGCGCTTCACTGCGTGGACCCACGACACTTATTTGGACTCGCTTTCCTAGGTTTAGTGGTGTGATTTGGCGTTTGCTTGCTGGGTGTGTCGTTTTTGATTTTGATGGCTCTGATGGACGATCTAGGGCTTAGAGTTTTCTTTTTCTTTCTTCCTCTCTATTTTTCCCTTCCGAGCTCCCACTCTCACTCGTCTTCCTCGAGGACGAGGAAGAGTTCAGCTTGGGGGATTTTGACGTGCGTCTATATTTCATATATTCATGCACGTTTTCTTTTGTGTTTCTCCGTGTTTTCCGCCGTCTCTTATTCGTTTTCGTATGTTTTCCCGTTTTATTTCACTTTTCTTTGTTTGTCCATGATTGCAGGAGTTCAACCACGTAGGGGACCTTTTACGATGATATCCCAAGTCCCCGGAGCAACGGGAAAAGTCACGCGTGATCCAGGGGGTCAAACGGCGAAGTATTCATCTTTCTGCCCCTCACCCGGTCGGTTGGTCATCCCCAACCGATCGGGTGATGCACGCATGCACCAACCGGTCGCTACCGCAGCTCACGAAGAAGTCACCCGACCGGTTCACAGACCGGTTCTGCGGGCGGCTGTTCTCTGTCTTTTCGAGCAGAATTCCAACCGATCGGGTGACTCTCACCCGATCGGTTCATCTGTAGCTGAGAAAAAGAGCTGAAGACACGGGCGTCGAACCGACCGGTTCACCCGACTGCTCCAAGATCCAACCGGTCACTCAAGAACTCACCCGATCGGTTCATGAGATCGGGTGAAAACTCGCCGTTTTCTGTGATTTATCTGTAACGGATCAACCGATCGGTTGACTTGTCACCCGATCGGTTGATCCGAAAATCTATATATAGGACCCCTAGGGTTCCAGAAACGAGAGAGTTGTATTTTTTTACTGTTTTATTTCCTTGTGACGGCTGTAATTGTTACTCTTAAGTAAGTTTTCAGATCTTTCTAATTTTTTAGTATTGTCTTTACTACTCCTTTACTTCCGCATTGCAATTGTCGGATCATGATTCTAACGGTTAAATTTCATTTAGATTGCTTTTTCATGAATTTTTGTGAGTAGTTCCCAAATCTGGGATTTTGGTGGAAGCCCCTTCGGGGGCTCTTCCTGATGCGTCCATAGGGTTAGGGAATCGATAGGGAGTAGGAATCTAACGGTTACGCGGGGCGTTTCATTGTCATCGGCGGGAAAAAGACCGCCTTTGACCGTCGGGCCAAGGGGGAATAAACTTGGCGGTTGACTCCCTAGCCAAAGCTCACGCCTTTAGCGTAGACGCTGAATCCTAGCACGCGGGAGCGGCAGGATGAGACGTCGGGAGATATCGTTGCGGACTTAGTGCTCCCGGGATCGATCAGTGTTTATGGACACGGGAGTGCCCACTGATCGAATCCGGGAAGTCCGGTGTATCATCCTGGGCACCGACCGGAATATCGGGCCCATGGGACGCCGGTACCACTTTCAGAGGCAACGTCTCACCATTAGACCCTAATCCCGATCGCTATCCATACCCGTAGGCCGTAGCGGCGAGAGCCTCTCGTCGGGTCGGAAACCAAAGTCCCGGGTTTACTTTCTTTTTGTTCATACGCTTTCATTTCCTTTCGTGACAACCAACCACCGATTCGGGCTAGCTCGCCCCTCGGGGTGATTTAGGTCCTACCTGACCCTAGCACAACCTCGCCTCCCTGAGTTCGATATTCCCGCACCCTACACTAACCGTGAAACTTGCGGTAAACGACACCGCGCCGCCGCGCCGCAAGCGGGGCGCCGGTCATAGGTCTTACTTCTTAATCTTCATAACATTCATATCTTAGAGCTAGGATTATCTTAGAAGCCCATACAAACTTTTCTGAAGCTTCACGCTTCATTTTGTAGCTTCTGGTGCATCTTAGTTGGTTCAAGAAGAAGAACCAACCGACTAGATTGTCATCTAGTCGGTCAGTAATCCTTCTTGAACCGACTAGATCTCCTTGCTCAATTCAGCCTAGACATTGTTGACCAATTAGTCGGTCCAAGAAGGTTCACCGACCGACTAGTTGTCAAACTAGTCGGTTTGGAATCCTTCTTAGACCGACTAGTTAAGACTTCATTTTTTAGCCTGAGCTACTGTTTACAGTTAGTCGGTCCAAGAACAACTATCGACCGACTAGTTGTGAAACTAGTCGGTTGGAATTTGTTCTTAGACCAACCAGCTCTCTTTGAATTCAACCTATTCTATTTCAACTCTTAGTCGGTCAAAGAACACTCACTGACTGACTAGTTGTCAAACTAGTCGGTTGGCAAGTCTTCTTAGACCGACTAGTTCTATATTCCTTGAATTCACTTTATTGGATGTGAACCAGTTAGTCGGTCCAAGAGGAATCACCGACCGACTAGTTGAGAAACTAATCGGTCAGTGATCCTTCTTAGACCGATTAGACTGCTTCAGAAATAGATCCGTTGGAGCATTAAATGCACAAATTTTCCCTCTCTCTCCTCTCTATCCTATATAATCTTGAGATGCTTCTTCATCGCATTCAAGGCTGCCATTATTGAGTTTTAGAGATCAAAGAGTAGAGCATTTAATTCTCATTTCCAAGCTCACTCATTTCTCACAAGAATCTCTCCCTCACTCTTATTCCTCAAGAGAGGTTCTCATTGATTGTGAGCCATTCAAGCCAAGAGCTTGATTCAAGGTCACCAACTCCTCCCTAGCCACCTATTGCTGGTCATCTTCTTGGAGCTAGGGTTTGGTGCCTTCTTCTTCCCCAAAATCCTTCTTGCCCTAAAATCGTAAGTTTTACTCAAGGCATAGGATTTTGTTGGTAAGCATTTTATTGTTTCATATTTACATTGCTATTAAGTTTTTCTCTCGGTTTGTGAGAGAAGTGTGTGATCCCGGTTTGTGGGAGTCACATTTTCTTTTGTGTATGATTTGATCTTGTAGAGGTTTTTCTACAAGAGTTTCATAGTGCAAAACTTGGGTTAGTGGTTTCTAACTCAAGTAGCCGGAGGGGATCTGGGTGTTTGGGACGTAGGATCACCGGGAATAAGTCGGGGAGACTTGGGTGGATCCGAACCTGTTATATCGCTTTGTTTGCGCTTGTCTCTTATTGTTGTCTATTTTCATTTCCGCATTGTTGGTTGAGTTTGCACGATAATTAGGAATAATTACTCTTGATTATTTTAAAGTACTATTCACCCCCCTCTAGTACTTGTGCAGTAGCTATCAGGGCATTACATATACCCACCGTGATTCTCGCTCCCGCCCCTCCTCTCAGGCCAGACCTTGTCCCTTCCCATGCACCACTCGCTGGCCCTCACTCTCAGGCTTCTACAGGGCCTGTCACCTCTACCCCCGAGTTGGCTGCCACACTTGCGGCCACTTCAGTTGCCGACACACACGTTCACACACTTGTCGACACAGTCTCACTCTCGTCTGAGCCTGCACCACCAGCTGGCCCACCGGCCGACACTCTAGTTGAGCCTTCTACTGTTGCCCCCTCCTGGTCCCCAGCAGCGGGATCGATCACCACCTCCAGAGGATGGTGCCGTTGTCTGATGCCCGTATCACATTTTTGCTCATGTCCCTCCCCCATTTATTTAGTGTCCATCTGTCACGCCCCGCTTCCCTAAAATGGAGGCGAGACGTGAGAAGGTCCGCTCAAGCGTGGAGCTGTGAAGCTGCATGCCTGATACGCGTAAATTTAGTATAAGCAGGTCCCTGTAATTGTAAACGAAACAACAAAAATAATAATAATAAGATGAGACGGATATGAAATACCAATCCCACAGTTTGTCCACAAAAATATTCAACATCACAGAAAAGCCACCAGGCTAAAAGAAAGAGTCTAAAGGCCCAGAACAAGGCCAAACAAAACACAAACATAACAGAGTATCAAACTAGGTGCCACGCACTGACAACCTAAGCAATCTAACAAAAACTAGACGTAGACACTAAGACTGATCTCCAGTGTCTACGAAGTCCTCGTCCAACATGGGCGCAAGCTCGGCGTCTGCAAACACCTCACCCTCAGCAAGTAACTCTGGCTCGGGGTCTAACATGTGTCACCCAAAAGAGAAAAGGGGCACATGTCAGCAAGTCTAAAGACTTGAGCAAGGAAACTGAAAGTAACTAACAACCTAGCACTTATAATATTAAACAATGACATGGCAGTTGAGTTTGATGCAGCAGTTTAAAAAGAGAGTGTCACGCACTCACGATGTAGCGAAAGCTACCAATTCACTAATCACTTATCACTTATCACTGTTTATCACTTAGTGCATAGAGAGTCCACCTGCTGGTCAGCTCGTGGCTCAGGCCGCTTATCTCTTATCACTATTAATCACTTGTGCACTAGAGATTTCGCCTGCTGGCCGGAGTGGCGGATCAGGCCAACTCGGGGCTCAGGTGGCCGCATATCTCTTACCCCACCCATATGTATCGAGCGTTGGGGTTTCCAACTACAGGGCTCGCTTCTGGAACACGAGCCAGGAATATAAGTATTGTAGCGTGTGCTACGCAATCACGATGAATGATCAATATGCAATGCCATGAACAGATATTTGCGTACCGTTAATTGAATTTAAACATGACATACAAACATGATGAAGGTGACGGACCAAGCTTCGTTGTCAAGCTAGGTCAATGGCGTCTAGACGGCTATCCTTTCACCGTCTAGTCTCTTTTACGCTAAAGCAAGGGAAATGGCCTAAGACATGGCCCAAATTAAGAGATGCAAGTTTCACTTGCCTGATACCGGGGTTGACGAGCAACGAAGATCGTCACAAGCTAAACTACGGATGGATCACTGTTATAGCAAAACAATTATTAGAACAATGATTCTAAATCGATTTCTTAATGGAACCCTAATCATCTAATAATCCATTTTATTAGGGTTTCACAATGTCAATGTGGGTTATGCTAAAACTAAAGGAATCGAGTATTACCGTGAAGAAACGAAGGAACGATGCCGAGCAACCACGGCAACGGAAGAACGATCCGGCTCAGATCTGGAAATGAGGGAAAAATCTGGAGAAATGGGTTTTGATATGGATTTTGGGGGTTTGATGAAGGTTTGGGGAAGATGGAAGGTGGGTTGTGACAAGGGAGGGTTTGGATGATGGAGGATGAGCTTGGGATGAAGGATTAATGGGTTGAGAAAGATGGGGGCTCAATGGAGGAGAAATTAGGGTTTTAGGTCATGAGGAAGAAGAAGAAAACGTTTGGAGGGGTATTTATAGAGTTTGGTGGCGGCTAGGGCAAAACTAGGGCTTACAGCACTGGTTAGTCGGTCAAAGAACAACCACTGACCGACTAGTTTGGAAACTAGTCGGTCGGTTGACCAACGCAGACCGACTAAGTGTAAACAGTAACCCAGATGAAAATTAGGATTTAGATTTAGTCGGTCAAGGAACAATTTCTGACCGACTAGTTTGACATCTAGTCGGTCGATGAACGTTCTTGGACCGACTAAGAGTAAACAGTAACTCGACTGTACAGAAGAACTAAGAATTAGTCGGTCTGAGTACAAAACTTAACCGACTAGTTTAACAACTAGTCGGTCGAAAGATGAACTTAGACCGACTAAGAATGAACAGTACTGATACCAAAAATTAGTAATTGAGTTAGTCGGTTAAAGAAGCATTGCTGACCGACTAGTTTGCAACCTAGTCGGTCAACCAACGTTCTTAGACCGACTAACGACAAACAGTAACTCCTGAATAACTTTTCAAGCCCGCTAGTCGGTTCAAGAAGGTTTTCCGACCGACTGGATCGTCATCTAGTCGGTCGGTGCCCCTTCTTATACCGGCTAATGTGCACCAAAAGTTCCGAAATGGAGCGCGAAGCTCCGGGATGGTTTCCTAAGTTTCCTAGGCTCGTTCTAACTCTAAGATATCGACATTATGAAGCCCGTCACGAATGACTTACTTCAAACACGCAGACCGACGGAAGAATCTAGAGAATCACGACGAAACGAACGAAAATGAAACTACGGAGACGGAAATGGAAATCTCAACAAGGGAAAGCAACCAAATATATAAATATTTATAATAAAATCCATACATGGAAAACCAGTCGTTACATCCTCCCCAACTTAAGAAAAATTCCGTCCTCGGAATTCCCAACACTCACGTGTCCGTGTAGCGCTCTCGCATCTCATCTTCTCTCTCCCAAGTAGACTCTCCCGGCGAACCGTGCCGCCACATCACTCTAACAAGATCGACGACCTTGTTCCGAAGTGACTTCTGACGCCTGTCCAGAATCTGCACTGGATGCTGGTCATACGTCAAATCTGGGCGAACGGCGATCTCCGAGAAATCTACGGCATGAGACGGATTGCTGATGTATCGACGAAGCTGCGACACATGGAAAACATCATGGACTCCTTCCAAAGATGGCGACAAGGCTAAGCGGTAAGCTACTTCGCCGACCCTCTCCAAAACATCAAACGGTCCAATGTATCGCGGGCTCAACTTCCCTCGCTTCCCAAAACGAATCACTCCATGATTCGGGGAAATCCTCAGAAACACATGATCGCCCGGCTGAAACTCCAAAGGACGACGTTTCGAATTCGCCCAATGCTTAAAACGGTCCTGAGCAATCCTCAGCCTCTCCCGAATGTTCCTGACGACCTCCACAGCCTCCACAATCATCTCAGGCCCCAACAGCTCCCGATCGCCAACGTCATTCCAACTCAATGGCGATCGACATTTTCTCCCATACAAAGCGGCGAAATGCGACATGCCAATAGACGCCTGGTAGCTGTTGTTGTAAGAGAACTCCACCAAGTGTAGATGGTCCTCCCACGAACCCTTGAAATCCAACATGCACGCTCTCAGCATGTCTTCCAAAATCTGAATCGTCCTCTCGGACTGGCCATCCGTCTGCGGATGGTACGCCGTGCTGAAACTCAGACGCGTACCCAAACTCTTCTGCAAACTCTGCCAGAACTGAGATGTGAACCTCGTGTCCCTGTCCGACACGATACTCACGGGGACTCCATGAAGTCGCACGATCTCCTGCACGATTCACGTTACATCACTATCCAAACTAGGAAAAGGAAATAAAAACAGAGAGTAAAAGAATTTACCTCCATATATCTCCTTGCTAGCGCCTCAGTGGACTGTCCTACTCGGAATGGAATAAAATGCGCAGACTTGGTCAGTCGGTCTAAGATCACCCAAATCGCGTCATTCTGCTTCGGACTCCGAGGTAGTCCAGTCACGAAATCCATAGTGATGTGTTGCCATTTCCACTCCGGAATCGGAAGCGGTTGTAGCAACCCGGCTGTACGCTGATGCTCCGCCTTCACTTGCTGGCAAACCAAACACTTGGCCACACTCCGTGCCACACTCCTCTTCATGCCATGCCACCAAAAGTTCAGACGAAGATCCTTGTACATCTTGATCCCACCAGGATGCACGGAATACGGCGAAATGTGTGCCTCCACCATCAACTCCTCTCTGATATCCCCAGCTGGCACACACAACCTGGCTCCAAACCTCAGCCAGCCATCCTCATGAATCAAAAAGTCAGTCCGCAGACCAGCTTCAACCTGCCCTCGAATCCTTACCAATTTCGGATCTCCGGCCTGACTCGCCTTAATCCGATCCACGATCGTTGACTGCACCTGCATGTACATCAACGAAGAAGCCTCCCCGGGAAGAACAATCTCTACACCGGACCCGTAAAAATCCTGCTGTAATCTCCACTGCGAAGTCAACATCATCACCGTGGGAAGCCTACTCAAAGCATCTGGAACCACATTCACCTTGCCAGGGTGATACTGCAAATCAATCTCGTAATCTGCCATAAGCTCCAACCATCGACGCTGTCGCATGTTAAGCTCCTTCTGGGTAAAAATATACTTCAATCTTTTGTGATCGGTGAAGATTTTCACTTTCTCACCCAACAAGAAGTGCCTCCAAATCTTAAGAGCAAACACAACGGCAGCCAACTCCAAATCATGCGTCGGGTAATTCTTCTCATGAACCTTGAGCTGACACGACGCATAAGCCACCGCATGTCCATGCTGATGCAAAACACAACCGAGACCCTTGCCAAAAGCATCGCAAAAGATCTCGAATCCTCCACTGCGGTCAGGCACAGCAGGGACAGGGGCAGACGTCAAACGCTCTCTCAGAACACCAAAGGCATGCTCACAGTCGCCCGACCAAACATAAGGTATATCCTTCCGTGTCAACCTGATCATTGGCTCGGCAATACGGGAAAATTCCTAAATGAAACGCCGATAATATCCCGCCAAACCAAGGAAACTCCGAATCTCAGAGGCCGACGATGGAACATGCCACTCTCTGATGGCCCTGATCTTCTCGGGATCCACTGAAATACCATCACCAGTCACCACATGCCCGAGAAAAGCAACACTGTCCAACCAGAACTCGCACTTCGAAAACTTGGCATACAACCGATGCTTCCTCAAAATCTCCAACACCGTCCTCAAGTGCGAGGCATGCTCTTCCTCCGACTTCGAATAGATCAGAATGTCGTCAATAAAGATAACGACAAACTTATCCAAAAAGTCATAGAAAATCGGGTTCATCAGATTCATGAAAACTGCGGGTGCGTTAGTTACGCCGAAAGGCATAACCACAAACTCATAGTGTCCATACTTCGTCCTGAAAGCTGTCTTCGGCACATCATCCTTCTTCACCTTCAACTGATGGTAACCACTCCTCAAATCCAACTTAGAAAACACCCCCGATCCTCCAAGCTGATCAAAAATATCATCGATGCGAGGCAACGGGTATTTATTCTTAATGGTCACCGCATTCAGCTCCCGATAGTCCACGCACATGCGACGCGAACCATCCTTCTTCTTCACCAGCAACACCGGTGCTCCCCACGGAGACACGCTGGGATTAATGTAACCCTTCTGCATAAGCTCATCCAGCTGCTTCCGCAACTCTTCCAATTCTGCTGGCGCCATACGATATGGTGCCTTCGAAATCGGCTGCGCACCTGGAATCAAATCAATAGAAAACTCTAAAGCTCGATCGGGTGGTAGTCCAGACATCTCCTCGGGGAAGACGTCATCAAAATCTCGCACCACAGCTAGCCTCTCCAACTCCATCTGCATAGCCACAACCTCCACCGGTCTGGCCCGAAATCTGACAGGACCAAGCGAACTGCTACCACGGCTGAACTCAAATACTGGATGTCTGGGAATCTCGAACACCACCCTCTTCCTTCGACAGTCAATCGTAGCATAGGAGCTCGCAAGCCAATCCATCCCAAGGACCGCATCGTAGTTGATGATGTCGTGGACAATGAAATCAGCACAAAGCACACGTCCACAAACCACCAACGGGCAAGAATTGCACCCACGATGCACCGAGACCACACCGTTCCCTGTAACGATGTTCCAACTCTTGGGGAGAGGGGACGTCGACAAGGAATGCTTCTCCACGAAGCTCTGGGCCAAAATGCACATCGACGCACCTGAGTCAAAGAGGACTCGGGCAGGGAATGTGCAAACCAAAACCACACCTAACAAACAGTCTAATCAATCAAATCTTATTCTAGCAACATTCATACATAAGCAACCAACATAATTTAACAATCAACTAATTAAGAAAGGAACAACTAGATTTGAAAGTTACCTGCAATGACCTCATCCATGGCCAAAATCTCCTCCTCGGTCATCAGAAATGCCTGCCTCCTCGGTGGAACAGCCTGCCGAAAGGCATGCCCTTGTGGAACAAGGGGTACCCCACGACCAGCGGGCACCGGGGCTCTCTGCTGCAATGGCGGGGTAGCAATAGGTGCCCTCCAAGGCTGCTTCAACCTCGGGCACTCCCTGAGAGCATGGGCGGGATCTCCACAGGCAATACATTGCCCCAAGAACCTCCTACACGATTCCTTGATATGACCCTCCTTGCCACAGAAATGGCAAGTCTTCTGAACAGGCCCTCCTGGACTCTTAAACTGAACAGGCTGGTTCGGCCTGAATCCAGGTCTAACCACAGCTCTCGCCTGTTCCACAGGCCTCTTCCCAGCACCAACAATAGACCCCCTCCTCTGGTTCACGAGCAGCTCCTGCCTCTTGGCTGCTACTAGAACCTTCTGATAAGATTCCCGGTCAGAAGAGGTCACAAAACTCTGGAGCTCCGAAGCAAGTCCCTGCAGGAACCTCTGAGCTCTCTCCTTAGCGTCCTGTACCATCTTCGGTGCAAACCGACTCAGCCTCATGAACTCTTGGTGATACCGGTCCACTGACGAGCTTCCTTGCTTCAGATCGATAAAACGCTACAGTATCTCTTCCCTGGCAGCTTTTGGGAAGAACTCACCATCAAATCTGGCCTTGAAGGTAGCCCAGACGATCGGCTCCTCCAACATCTTCTCTTCAGCATCCCACCAATTTCTGGCGTTATCCCTCAGCTGGCGCTTCGCCAAGTCAACCCAACTAACTTCGTTGACCTTGGACATCTTCAAATTGTCCTCGATATTCCTCATCCATTCGTCAGCAGCTAGTGGACCTTCGGTTCCATCAAAATATGCGGGACCCAGCTCTGTGAACTGCTTCGCCCCAGGCTCTGGGCGAGGGGTTTCCACCACCCGAGCAGCTCGAGCCACCGGAGCATTCTGTACCTGCAGAAGCACACCATGCTGAACTTGCATCATCTGCATCATCATCCGCATTATCTCTCCGTTAGTGGTCTCCTGCTCAGGCTCCTCGTCATGAGGGGGCGCACCACTACCACCACCACGGGTGATTCGCCTTCCTGCCATCTAATGACACAGAAAACGAAACAATCACACTCATAGCTCAGGGCTCGGATGTCGAACTTATTTGTTGGACAATCTTATATTATTATCGTTATCCCGATAATTACAGTTACAGAAGGACCTGTAAGGGCCACCACTAAAACCTGTCACGCCCCGCTTCCCTAAAATGGAGGCGAGACGTGAGAAGGTCCGCTCAAGCGTGGAGTTGTGAAGCTGCACGCCTGATAAGCGTAAATTTAGTATAAGCAGGTCCCTGTAATTGTAAACGAAACAATAATAATAATAATAATAATATGAGACGGATATGAAATACCAATCCCACAGTTTGTCCACAAAAATATTCAACATCACAGAAAAGCCACCAGGCTAAAAGAAAGAGTCTAAAGGCCCAGAACAAGGCCAAACAAAACACAAACATAACAGAGTATCAAACTAGGTGCCACGCACCGACAACCTAAGCAATCTAACAAAAAATAGACGTAGACACTAAGACTGATCTCCAGTGTCTACGAAGTCCTCGTCCAACACGGGCGCAAGCTCGGCGTCCGCAAACACCTCACCCTCAGCAAGTAACTCTGGCTCGGGGTCTAACATGTGTCACCCAAAAGAGAAAAGGGGCACATGTCAGCAAGTCTAAAGACTTGAGCAAGGAAACTGAAAGTAACTAACAACCTAGCACTTATAATATTAAACAATGACATGGCAGTTGAGTTTGATGCAGCAGTTTAAAAAGAGAGTGTCACGCACTCACGATGTAGCGAAAGCTACCAATTCACTAATCACTTATCACTTATCACTGTTTATCACTTAGTGCATAGAGAGTCCACCTGCTGGTCAGCTCATGGCTCAGACCGCTTATCTCTTATCACTATTAATCACTTGTGCACTAGAGATTTCGCCTGCTGGCCGGAGGGGCGGATCAGGCCAACTCGGGGCTCAGGTGGTCGCATATCTCTTACCCCACCCATATGTATCGAGCGTTGGGGTTTCCAACTACAGGGCTCGCTTCTGGAACACGAGCTAGGAATATAAGTATTGTAGCGTGTGCTATGCAATCACGATGAATGATCAATATGCAATGCCATGAACAGATATTTGCGTACCGTTAATTGAATTTAAACATGACATACAAACATGATGAAGGTGACGGACCAAGCTTTGTTGTCAAGCTAGGTCAATGGCGTCTAGACGGCTATCCTTTCACCGTCTAGTCTCTTTTACGCTAAAGCAAGGGAAATGGCCTAAGACATGGCCCAAATTAAGAGATGCAAGTTTCACTTGCCTGATACCGGGGTTGACGAGCAACGAAGATCGTCACAAGCTAAACTACGGATAGATCACTGTTATAGCAAAACAATTATTAGAACAACGATTCTAAATCGATTTCTTAATGGAACCCTAATCATCTAATAATCCATTTTATTAGGGTTTCACAATGTCAATGTGGGTTATGCTAAAACTAAAGGAATCGAGTATTACCGTGAAGAAACGAAGGAACGATGCCGAGCAACCACGGCAACGGAAGAACGATCCGGCTCAGATCTAGAAATGAGGGAAAAATCTGGAGAAATGGGTTTTGATATGGATTTTGGGGGTTTGATGAAGGTTTGGGGAAGATGGAAGGTGGGTTGTGACAAGGGAGGGTTTGGATGATGGAGGATGAGCTTGGGATGAAGGATTAATGGGTTGAGAAAGATGTGGGCTCAATGGAGGAGAAATTAGGGTTTTAGGTCATGAGGAAGAAGAAGAAAACGTTTGGAGGGGTATTTATAGAGTTTGGTGGTGGCTAGGGCAAAACTAGGGCTTACAGCACTGGTTAGTCGGTCAAAGAACAACCACTGACCGACTAGTTTGGAAACTAGTCGGTCGGTTGACCAACGCAGACCGACTAAGTGTAAACAGTAACCCAGACGAAAATTAGGATTTAGATTTAGTCGGTCAAGGAACAATTTCTGACCGACTAGTTTGACATCTAGTCGGTCGATGAACGTTCTTGGACCGACTAAGAGTAAACAGTAACTCGACTGTACAGAAGAACTAAGAATTAGTCGGTCTGAGTACAAAACTTAACCGACTAGTTTAACAACTAGTCGGTCGAAAGATGAACTTAGACCGACTAAGAATGAACAGTACTGATACCAAAAATTAGTAATTGAGTTAGTCGGTTAAAGAAGCATTGCTGACCGACTAGTTTGCGACCTAGTCGGTCAACCAACGTTCTTAGACCGACTAACGACAAACAGTAACTCCTGAATAACTTTTCAAGCCCGCTAGTCGGTTCAAGAAGGTTTTTCGACCGACTGGATCGTCATCTAGTTGGTCGGTGCCCCTTCTTATACCGGCTAACGTGCACCAAAAGTTCCGAAATGGAGCGCGAAGCTCCGGGATGGTTTCTTAAGTCTCCTAGGCTCGTTCTAACTCTAAGATATCGATGTTATGAAGCCCGTCACGAATGACTTACTTCAAACACGCCGACCGACGGAAGAATCTAGAGAATCACGACGAAACGAACGAAAATGAAACTACGGAGACGGAAATGGAAATCTCAACAAGGGAAAGCAACCAAATATATAAATATTTATAATAAAATCCATACATGAAAAACCAGTCGTTACACCATCCATCTTTTCGGGGCCCTATTCTTACATGGTTTGGGGGAGGACCCATTTTGCATTTTGCATATTTCCATCATCATGTATACACTCATTTTGCATCTGTCCATATAGCATTTGCATCATATCATACTTTGCATTTCTTGCATCAATCCATGCATATGCATCTACACTTGTCTTTTATTTTGCACATTTTTATTTTCCAAATATTTTTATCTTTCATATCCATCCACCCACCCTAGCCTCATTTCCCGCCTTACCAGCGTGTTCTCAACAGTGAGGACACTGCTGTGTTTAGCTTAAGGGATGATAGCTATAGATTTTTATTTTTATTTTTCATATTTTCTTTTATTTTACTCATTTTTACTTTTATTTTCCACCCATTTTGTCCACCTTTTTCTTTTTTTCTCATTCAGCATCACGTTTACCATATTCTACCATGCTCGCATGCTTGTTTTTATTTTTTATTTTCTCCGCCTTTCTTTACCTTTTTTGCTAGATATATTCCACAAGATGATACCTCTTATGGCCTTTTAGTATGCTATTATGATGCTTATTACGTTTGCCATGCTATTTAGAGTATTTCGGTCTTTTGCTACATGTATGCTTGCATATATATTCTTTTGCCGATTTCTCTACATGAATGCATGAAATAAATTGAAACTGAATGTATGCTTAGTATATGCTTGTTGGAAATGCACCAAGATTCATGCATCATTAGAATATCTGAAGCATCTGCTTGTTGTCTTATTTCACTTCTTACTGCATGCCTGCTATGATTGTACGCTTTACCGCATGTCTTCATTATTTATCGAAATGAATGAAAATATCCATGCCTGCTTATGAGTTTAGTTAGAGTATTATCTTATTAAACCATTGTGCACATCTTGTGAGTGAACCGAGTGATATTGAGTGAACCGAGTGATATTTCATTTCCTTCTCCACATATCTTTATAAATCTCTGCATGTCATTTGGTCTCACCCCTACAGCTACTTATACCGCATCCACTTCCCAAAAATCCCAAAACAAAAGTTAACCTCCAAAAAGCCAATAAAGGAGCCAAAATCAATATGTATATATTATTACCCCCATCAAAAAAGAGAAAAGAAAAGAAAAGAAAAAAATCATTTCTTATATCATATTTGCATGGAGCTACACATATACTTGGGAAAAAGCCAAAAAATCCATAGTTCTATTCCTTAAATGCGACGCCTCAAGCTAAGCTTGGGAGAGTCAACCATTTGACCACATGAGTGAGTTTGACATTGGACTGGAGCTGTGCACAATTCGGGATGTTTGATAATGCTTAAAATTTATGAAAACTGCTAGCTATGGAGATTTTTCAGCAGTTGAGATGAATATATGAATGTCATGATCCTTTCTATTCTCTTTTACCTGATTTGAATCTTATATACTTCGGTTATGTCTATTGATTGAAAAGTGCATCGTCAACATTTTTTGTACTAGACTCTATGAATTACATGATCTTGATATGAATTGACTGCATGAATATTGAGAATTCCCTTTCTTTGATCTTAAATGCTTGCAAGTATTATATTAAGCGAAAGATATGAAATTCATATTAGCATGTGATTCATTTTGAAGCATCGTGATATGTACCTAAGGCTTGAGATCTGACCGGATAATCTAGCACTCCGCTCCATCTTCTATTCCTTTTTCTATTTCTTATTTTTATCGCCCGGTCAGCCTAGTATTCGTCTTCCTCGAGAACGAGTAAGAGGTAAGCTTGAAGGATTTTAATGTGTCCATATTTTCCATGTTTTTACCGCATCATTTCGTCTCATTTCATATCATATTCGCCTCCAAAATCCATATTTTTTTATATTAATGCGCTTCTAACGCCATATTCTAGTTTTGCATAGATTTATGGATTTTCAGGGATTTTGGAGCGAATTGGAGCTGATTCGGGACATGGACACATCCACCGTGTCCAGGACGCCATTGGCAAGGCTCCATGGGAGTTCGCCGCAGTCTAGAAGAAGATCGGAGGAGAGGAGGAGAAGTAAGGAAGAGAAATCAAGAAAACCCCCTCAGCCAGTCAGTTTCCCAGGTGACTCTGGCCGAGTAGCTTACAGCTACTCGGCCGAGCTGACACGCGGATACAGCACAGGAAACGGACACGAGGTGACTCGACCGAGCAGCTAGGCGACTCGACCCCCTACAACTCGACCGAGTATCCTGCATCAAGCAGAAGTAGAAAACCACAGCCAATGAGTTGACTCAACCTAGCAGCCACCTGCTCGGTCGAGTAGCCGACGCGCCCAAGCAACATGCGGGCCCAACTTTCCAGATTTCTGAGAATTATTTGTGGGGTCCCTACCCCTTGAATATAAGTGATTTTACTTTAATATTTTAGACATCGAACGTTATATCGAGAGTTTTTAGTGTAAGTTTGGGATTTTATTAAGAGTTTTTAGATCTAGGCTTTTGTAGAAAACAAAGATTTGATTTTTATTGCGTTTTCTTGCTTGGAATCTATTGGATCTTAATTCTCTGTAACTTGCTATCGATCTACATCGCTTTTGATATGTATTCTAATATTTTATATGTTTTTTATTGCTTTAATGAATTCTATGGTAAAAATCCAATTTTTCCTTGCTTTCTCTACCATGTGTCGGTAGTTCTATCTAGGGATAATGATTAGTGCCTGACTCAAAATAGTGTGAGCTAATACTCCCAAGCGTAGGAGATCGTGCAAGTAGTACCTGGAGAGACCAGAATCGAATCAACAGGACAAGTCGACCTGAAATACCACAAATTCAACTATCAAAGAAAATATATAGATGAGAAAACAACCACCTTTGTGAAGGTGAAAAATGATTTAACGATCGGTATTAAAAGAGTAACTCCTAAAAAGTAGTACAGTGTTGTGAGAGTTTGGTTATCAATGAGATGAATATGCTACAGTTGTGACTTCATTAGGAGTTTATAATCGCAGAAATATCATGTCTTTTAATATCATACAACGCTTCACCCGGTCAAGGCGTGAAGATGTCGGAAGATGAATCGATAAAACTAGTTAAAATAGCAGTATACGCATTACTTGCAACGTTGATGTCATTAAACGATAAGCACATTTATATGTCCTGATTAGAGAACATAAACTAACTAGCCTTATCAGGGCCTAGCCATAAGGGACATCAATAATATCGACAATGAATAATACCCACGAAATACGACGTAGAAATCAACATTACAAGCAATTTTAACATGATAATAAGGCTAAAGACATGAAATTCTAAGATTACATACTCCTAATTACATCACAACCATAGCACAAGGAGATTAGCCACCCATGGTGCAAGAAAAATCATGTTTCATAGATGAATACATCGTTCAAGTATCAAAATACAATGAAAAAGCACCAAATACGGGGTATAAATTCAAGAATTTATCACCAAATCTCCAAGATAAACACCCAAACTCCCTGAAAATAAGAAAAATAGCCTCTGAAATTTATCAGCAACTTTCTCTGGAGAAATACGCACAGTAGCCGCCTCAAAAGCCCCAAAATACGCCAGAATACCCCAAAACCCCTAGAATACGCTTATATAATAGCATTGCAGGTTTGGGGGCGCTTATCGAGTTGATATCCGCATCGAAATCAACTTAAATCCAAACCCATCGTTGGATCAAACCTAGGCCGTTGATCAATGCGGGATTAACCCTGGGAGCGCCACCTGTGCATCAAAATTCGTACCTCGCCCGCTTCGCTTCGTTCGCTCCGTGCCCACTTCGTTCTAAACCATTGGATCACGCGAGCACTCACGGCGATTGTGCCACATTGCCCCGAAATGCCGCTCTCCGCTTCGTCGATGATGGATGAGCGTCATCCGCTCTAGCGAGATCGAGCGGTCTGTATTGGGCCGCGTCGCCCGCAGCGGATTCGAATTCGAATCGAATTTGCTGATGATGCAAGCCGTCGGATGAAGCAGAGAGCGAGCAGATGGCGCCATGTGGCCCTCCGAATCTCGACCTGCTGCTGCATTTTGCGCTGATAACAGCCGTTGGATCGAGATCCAACGGCGTAGAATAAGACGCGTCGCTCATTGTACAGCACCGTCAGATCTGGTGAGGATCGCGTGGTGGCTACCACGTCATACGCCAAGATTCGTGCGTCGAATTTATTTTTATTTCTTCATTTTATTGGTATTCTGCATTCAAAAATTCATAGTAATTAGCACAGTTCTCAAAAAATACAAATAAATAGTCGTTGGAATCGTGAGATCGAGAAATAGCCATGAAAAATACAAAAAGTGCAGAAATATTCAGTATATTTCTGTTTTGCATGTAAAATAGGACTTTGCTTTAATAAATGAGTGTATAGAAAATACGAACGTATTAGAGACCAATCAAGCATCATATACACATAAAATAGTGCTAGATAAGGGGTTAATTATGCAATATTCACCCCCCGAATCACTCCCCCCAACTAGCGTTTTGCTAGTCTCTAGCAAAGTGAGAGAAATATGATATCAAATATACACCTAGATCACCTTATCAGATCTCAAATCATTCACCACCATACTACAATGACAAAAGAAGATGACCACACACTAATGTCAAGATTTCATGCACATAAAATAATGGTACTCATTGGTTTAAATATGAGGAACAAGTATCTCTTAAATGGTTATGAAATCGTCTTAACTTTACTATCCATTACTTCATAGCGCAATATATACAAAATCAATGGCTCACACCTTTCAATCAGAAATTCTAACTTAGAGCGTAGATGTATCACGTAGAGCAAGCATAAAGAATAGAATGGTATCAAGACATACACACGTCAATCTTCATTCATAGGAAATCACACCATATCTTGTATCTTCTTTAAGCTTTGGAAATTCTCTTGCCTTGCAAATTATACACACTTATTCTCTCTCTTTTGTTTATTAGTTCCGTGTAACGCGTATAAAGCAATATTTGCGGAAAAATTTATAACTTGGATTGCTCCATCAAATAAGTGAGTTTCTGGTCAATGGCTCTTAAATCAGACGATAATATGGCATTAGGCCAAAAAGGACCCCTCAGATCGTACTACTCGAGCCAACCAAGTTATTTATTTAATGACGCACTTATTCATTTTTTTGTTGTTTCTTTATTTTTTCTCTTTTTTATTTGCTTTTGTGTCTCTCTTTTCTTTGTGTGCATAAATAACTTAGCAAGATAGCTTTCTCTTCTTAATTCTTTCACAAGAATGGGTTATCCTAAGCATTTCAAAAGACAGTGTAATATATTTACCCAGAATCACACAAAGCATGCAAATAGCAATGAATAAGAGATAGAAAACAGTGCTCCAGTTATTTTGTGAACTAATGATGCATGAACCTTGGTGTGTTCCATTGAAAGCATACGATTTGCTAATTCATAACTTCTAGATTCATTAAGTCATTAATCAATCCCACCCTTGAGATATATCAACAGAAATTTGCTAAGAGTACTAGCATTCATGTCAAATGAGACTGAAATATTTAACAATAATGGCGAAAGACAATGAAGCACATGTGTACAGTGGTGAATAGATTTCGAGAATTTTCATCACATAAGGTTCATCTATATGTGAGCCAAAAATATTGGTGATAAAACTTGACTCATTTATTTTTTTTTTGTTTTTTTTAAATGCAAAAAGGGAACTAAAAAAATCCTAAAATTTTATACCCCCCCAACTTAAAATAAGCATTGTCCTCAATGTTAGGAAGAGGGAAGCATGGAAAGAATACACCTGATTAGTTGCCACCCGAAGGTGGATTTGTGAGATAAATGGTGGTATCCTCTCTGGTCCAAAGCTCTTGAAAATGTTTCAGACGTTGTCCGTTGACTTTGAATTCATGGCCGTCCTTTTCATTCACCAAAACAACCGCTCCATGTGAAAAAACTTCTTTGATAAAGTATGGTCCCGTCCATTTGGAGCGCAGCTTTGCTGGAAATACATGTAATCTTGAATTGTACAATAAAACCTTGTCCCCAATTTTGAATTCCTTTCGCAGGATCATCTTGTCATGCATATCTTTCATCCTTTCTTTTGCTAGCTTTGCATTTTCATATGCCTCTCGTCGTATTTCATCAAGCTCCATGATCTGTAATTTACGAGAAACATTTGGTGAGTCATTAAGAAAATTAAATGTTCTAATTGCCCAAAAAGATTTATGTTCTAATTCAACAGGAAGATGGCAATATTTTCTATAAACCAAACAGAAAGGTGACATCCCTAAGATAGTCTTGTATGATGTCCTGTAGGCCCATAAAGCTTCAGGCAGACGATGTCTCCAATCTTTGCGCGTTGGGTTCACTGTTTTCTGAAGAATATTCTTTATCTCCTTATTCGCCAATTCCGCTTGTCCATTCGTCTGGGGATGGTAAGGTGTTGAAATTTTATGTGTTACCCCAAATTTCTTCATGAGATTAGCAAAGAGCCTGTTGTAGAAGTGGAAACCTCCATCACTGATAATGGCCTTTGGCACTCCAAAGCGCGAAAAATGTTCTCTTTCAAAAATTTCAGCACAATGGAACCATCATTGGACCTGCAAGGAATAGCTTCCACCCATTTAGAAACATAATCAATGGCAACCAATACAAATATATAGCCAAAAGATGGTGGAAAGGGCCCCATGAAATCAATACCCCAACAATCAAATAATTCTATTTCTAGCATGGGATTCAATGGCATCATATTTCTTTTTGTTATTCCCCACAACTGTTGACAACGCACACATGATTTACAATCAGTATATGCGTCTTTAAACATAGTGGGCCAATAAAAACCACTTTGCAAAGTTTTTGCAACAGTTTTATGAGCTAAAAAATGCCCCCCACATACCCCATTATGGCAAAAATGTAAAATGCTATCAAACTCATGGTCGTGTACACATCTCCTTACAATTTAGTCTCCACAATATTTAAAAAGATAAGCGTCATCAAAGTAGAACGATCTTACCTCATGCTTGAAACGTTTAAAATCAAGAGAAGACCAATGTGGAGGGGTTCTACCTATCACCAAATAATTAGCTATATCTGCATACCATGGTAGAGTAGAGATGGCGAAAAGCTGCTCATCTGGAAAGGAATCTCGCAGTGGAATATTAGGTGACTCTGTTCCCACCGTCAATCTAGAAAGGTGATCTGCGACATTGTTCTCCACTCTTTTCTTATCCTTGATATGAATTTTGAACTCCTGCAACAGAAGAATCCATCGTATAAGCCTGGGTTTCGCATCCTTTTTAGATAAAAGATATTTACGTGCAGAATGATCTGTAAAGATGAGAATAGGTGATCCCAATATATAGTTCCTGAATTTCTCCAACGCAAACACCACCGCAAGAAACTCTTTCTCTGTAGTAGTATAGTTCCTTTGTGCTTCATTCAACGTCTTACTGGCATAGTAGATAACACAAGGAACTTTTCCTTTCTTTTGCCCAAGCACTGCCCCCATCGCATAGTCACTTGCATCGCACATGATTTCAAATGGAATAGTCCAGTCAGGAACCTGCAAAATAGGGGATGAAACAAGTGAATTCTTTAGTTTATCAAATGAATCTTGACACTCTTGTGTCCATATAAATTCAGTGTTTAAAGTTAATAAGTGGCAGAGGGGGTAGAGATAGCGCGAAAACCCTTTATGAATCTTCTATATAATCATGCATGGCCTAGAAAGGATCATATGTCCTTGACGCATTTTGGTGTAGGCATCTTCTCAATAACCTCAACTTTCGTTCTGTCTACCTGAATACCTGCTTTGGAGACTAGGTGACCAAGAACCAAACCTTCAGTTGTCATGAAATGACATTTTTCCTAGTTTAGCAACAGATTTTTTTCCTGGCACCTGTGCAAGACAAGAGCTAAGTTAGATAAACAATTTTCAAATGAAGTGCCATATACAGAAAAATCATCCATAAACACTTCCATTATCCTTTCAATCATATCATTGAATATGCTCAACATGCAACGCTGAAAAGTAGCAGGCGCATTGCATAATCCAAAAGGCATCCTTCTAAAAGCGAAAGTTCCAAAGGGACAAGTGAAGGTAGTCTTCTCCTGATCCTCTGGAGCAGTCTCTATCTGATAATAGCCAGAATAACCATCTAGAAAACAGTAATATTCATTACATGTCACTCTTTCCAAAATTTGATCTATGAAAGGTAATGGAAAGTGGTCTTTTCGTGTTTTAGAATTTATCTTTCTGTAGTCAACACACATTCTCCAACCTGTGGTGGTTCGCATAGGTATAAGTTCATTGTTCTCATTTTTTACCACGGTTAAGCTTGATTTCTTTGGGACCACCTGTATGGGACTAACCCATCTGCTATCAGAAATAGGATATATTATACCAGCAGCAAGTAGCTTAAGAATCTCCTTTAACAACCTCTTTTAATGTCGTATTTAAACGACGTTGCATTTCACAAGTAGGTTTGGCATCATCCTCAAGATAAATATGGTGAGTGCAAATTAAAGGATTTATACCTGTAATGTCCGCAATAGACCATTCAATGGCCCCTTTGTGTTCTCTAAGCACATCAAGCAAAGCATGTTCTTGTTCAAGCGTAAGTTTAAAGGATATTACCACAGGGAAGGTCTCCTCCTTTCCAAGGAAAGCGTATTTCAGATAGTCTGGCAAGGGCTTCAACTCCAACTTTGGATGCTCAATCTCTGAAGGTTGTTGTGGTGGCAATTCCACTGGCAATGTTTCAAACTTTGGCACCCATGCATCCCTTGGTCTTTCATTTTTGCCCTGCACAAAATAAGACTCATCAATATCGTCTAGAGTATAATCAATAAAATTAGACGAGCATTCATACTTAGCTTCAAAATAATCTTCAATCAAATTCTCAATAAAACATACCTCTTTCACTCCATCAACACTTGCTGGTAACTTACATGATTTAAAAATATTCAGATCAAGTTTCATGTTACCAAAACTTATCTTCAATTGTCCATCCCTACAATTTATCATAGCATTGCAAGTTGCTGAGAATGGACGTCGCAATATAATAAGAGTGCAGTTACCTGATTGTGGCACATATATGTCAAGGATGATAAAATCCACTGGGTAATAGAATTTGTCCATTTGGACCAACACATCTTCCACGCATCCTCGTGGGATTTTCACCGACCTGTCTGCCAACTGTAGAACCACAGGTGTCGTTTTCAGCTCTCCCAATCCTAACTGCAAGTAAACAGAGTAAGGCAAAATGTTAACACTAGAACCCAAGTCAAGTAAAGCATCTCCAAATTTCTTGGTTCCTATAATACATGGGATGGTAGGAGAACCTTGATCCTTATATTTGGGAGGAGTGTCATGTTGTACCATTGCACTTACCTGTTGTGTTAGGAATGCTTTCTTTTTCACATTAAGACTCCATTTCACAGTGCATAATGTAATGCCCTGCTAAACTACTGCGCAAGTACTAGAGGGGGGGGTGAATAGTACTTTAAAATAATTAAGAGGCTAATTCCTAATTACTTGCAAACTCTACCAAACAATGCGGAAAATGCAGAAATGTAAATGTTAGACAACAAAGAAACAATCGCAAACAACGATATTACTGGGTTCGGATCCACCCAAGTCTCCCCGACTTGTTCCCGGTGATCCTACGTCCCAACCACCCGGATCCCCTCCGGATACTTGAGTTAGAAACCCTAACTCAAGATTTCCACTATGAAATACTTGTGAAAAACCTTCACAAGTCAAATCATACATAAAGTAATTTGTGACTCCCACAACCCGGGATCACAACCACACTCTCACAACCGAGAGTGAAACTTACAATATGAATTGAAATGAAATAAGAAACTTCTTACCTACAAAATACCTATGCCTTGAGTAATGCTTACGAATTAGGGCAAAGATGATTTTGAGGAAGAAGAAGTGGCACCAAACCCTAGCTCCAAGATGTAGATCAGCGATGGAGAGCTATGGGGATGTTGGTGACCTAGAATCAAGCACTTGGCTTGGAAGACTTCACACTCAATGAATCTCTCTTTGAAAGTAAGAGTGAGGAGAGATTATTGAATGGAATGAAAGAGCTTTGAATGAGCTTGGAATGATTTCTCTTGATCTCTAAACTTGCAATAATATCAGCCTTGACTGCAATGAATGCAGCCCATCAAGTATTTATAGGATAGAGGAGAGAGAGAAAGAAAAACGTTTCAATTAATGTTCCAACGGCTCTTTTCTGAACCCAACTAGTCGGTCAAAGAACAACCACCGACCGACTAGTTCATCAACTAGTCGGTCGGTCAATTAACGTATACCGACTAATAGAGGAACAGCCAAAAGGTTAAAGCACAGACAAAAGGAACTAGTCGGTCCAAGAAGAGTATCTGACCGACTAGTTTCATAACTAGTCGGTCGGTTACTCAACTGAGACCGACTAACAGGTAAAACTGAAGTCTGAGCACAAATTGACTTAGTCGGTCCAAGAACAAATGTTGACCGACTAATTCACCAACTAGTCGGTCGCCAAATGAGCATAGACCGACTAACGATAAACAGTAAGTTAGGTGAAAATTGGCATGTACAGTAAAGCTAAACTAGTCGGTCCAAGAAGGAACGTTGACCGACTAGGTCATCAACTAGTCGGTCGATCAATGAACACAGACAGACTAAAGATAAACAGTAGCTCAGGCTCAAATGTGCATGTACAGGGAAAGCTCAACTAGTCGGTCACAGAAGCATCACTGACCAACTAGTTCACAAACTAGTCGGTCGGTGAGTCAACTTAGACCGACTAACTGTAAACAGTAAAGAGCTTGGAAATGACTGACAAAAACTAGTCGGTCCAAGAAGCTTCGCCGACCGACTAGATCACCATCTAGTTGGTCAGTTCTTCTTCTTGAACCAACTAACATGCACAAGAAGTCGCGAATCAAAGCGCGAAGCTTCGGGAAAGATTGTATGGACTTCTACTAAGATCCTAGAGCTAAGATATGAGCGTTATGAAGATTTAAACCGTAAGACCTACTCAAGGCTTAACATTCTACGAAAGAAGCTTAAAGACTATAAATAAAACTTGACGATACCGTCTTCAATAGCTTCAATCGAATCTTCATGACTTCTAAATTGGTCCATAAGCTCCAACGAAGCTTTAGGCATACGATCACGTGCTTTGAGAAGTCTCGAGACGTTGTAATTGATATTCATATGAATTTGGCGACGATCTCCATAACTGCGCTCACAAAGTGTTAGTTCACGATATATTTATGTTTGTTCATCATCCAAAACCAAATCCGGGGAGTCCAATATCCAACATTCTCCCCCTTTTTGGTGATGACAAACCAACATAAATAATAATCAACAATAATAATTCAAATGAAATTTACTTACTCCCCCTGCATTGATGACACGTTAATTCCAATTTAAACAAGAATAATACACATCAAGCAGACGAGTAAAGTACATCAATGAGAATCGATTATTGAAATATCGAATACCAAAAGGTGGTTATTGAAATATCGGATTTGAAAATCCATTTATATATCTTAACTCCTCCTGAATCTAACATATCAAATTAGATTCTTGGAAAAATGCTCTAAATTTTCATTTAGCACATCATTATTATTATATCTCTCCCCCTTTGGCATAAGCAAAAAGAGCGGGAGGAGAACAACGACAAAAACAATGGCTTCAAATAAAAAGCACGGGAGTCGTAGAATACGACGACGGTTTAAGTGACACCAAAGAAAAATACGAATAAAATCAAGGCGTGTCAATGAAACCATAGTCGAAAATCGTAAAACGAAATCATCAAAACTCAAATCAATTTTACGGATTGAGTTATGGAAAATACTCTCCAATATCAACATTCTTGGTTAAATTAGTGCATGGAAAACAATTCTATGTTTCCATAGAAGAAATTTCTATTAAACCAAGTTAATATCGTCGAGCGACGAAATCAAACATCAGAGACATAAAAAAATATAATGTGCATAATAGAATGAAATGTCAACGTCGATGTATATATATATAAAATAGGAACCAGAGTACATCAAAAGTATACATCACTGACAAACAAAACATCGATCCAACGATCGGGGCACAAAATACATCATCATATCAAACAGATATCAGAGTGTCACATAACATACAACATCATCAAAGTACATCAAAATACATCATCAAAATGATCCAAAAATCATAGCCACCCACACTATCCTACCCAAACTCTCTCACACTAGATGTATCATCCAAGGAGCATCGGAGAGTCCTCAAAGAAGCTCAAGAGGAAGCGGCAGGATCTGCAGCAGCAGCAGGCTCTATAGGAGAAGTGGTGGTAACTGGATCAGCAGGAATGTCAACGGGAGCGAAGGCAGAAGTGGCAATCTCTGGAGCAGCAACAGTAGTGGCCTCGAGAGCACCAGTCGGAGCATCCACCGCAGGAGCGGTGGCAACAGGTGTGCTCTCGGGGGCACCAGCAGACGAAGCAGCAGCAGCATCACCAGAAGTGCCCTCGGGGGCACGAGCAGCAGCACGAGCAAGCTCCTCAATGTCCTCCTCATCCAACTCATCCTCGTCAGAAAAAGACGGAGGGACCTCAATATCAAGGTGTCGAGCGATACGGCAGAGAATCTCCTCAGAACGAGCCTGACGAGACTCCAAACGACGGATCGAACAAACGACATCGGCAAGAGTGGTAGAGGGAGCAGCTGAGGTAGAAGCAGAGGCTGACGCTGAAGGTGTCGTCCTCTGAATGTGACGGAGCGTCGCAAGAGACTTCTTGACGGTCGTCGCGTTCAGGGGAGGACCAAGTGGACGCTCATCGTCAGGAGGCAATGTGACACGGAAGTGACGAAATACCAGAGTCAACAAGCACGGGAAGGGGATATGAGCCGAATTCGTGGACTTGCGAATACACTCGAAAGAGTCCATCTTATCGAGTATAATGCGAGCCCAGTTAATCGAGCTCCCCATGAAAATAGCATAGATCAACTTCAAGAAGGGCTGGGACGGTAGAGATGAGGAGCCGTACTTGGGAAGCAAGCACGACTTCAGAATCAAATTTAGAACCCATGCAATAGGCTTGAAGGATTTGGAGGGCACGCCAATCATGGCGGGAGGAATCTGGTGGAAAATCTGGGATAGGACGACCTGATCAAGGGAGGTGATATCATCAACAGAAATGTCAGAGGGGAGGAGGCCAGACGAGGAGATACACAAAATCTCTCCTAAGATTTCTGCTGTGAGGACTATAGGAGTCCCCAAAACAGTCGTCTCAATAGAGTGGGTCCCATCGTACTGACCCCGGATCCTATTGGCATAGAAAAGTTTTACTAGGCGAGGGTAGGGGTGAGGATTCGCCTTCGGGTCATATCGAAGGTAATCGAGTAGACCGGAGGACGAAAGAAGATCGGCGAGGCCTAGGAAGTCACTAAACTGGACGAAATGCTCCAGAAGCAGTGGGCAATGTTCGATACGGTTGTAAGCCGCGAGACACAAAGGGTCGTCACGACACAACGAGATATCGACACCGCCTACCGGCATCGGAGCCTTTCCCTTAGGCTTACGGGTAGACGTACGAGGTCGGGATCTAGACTCAGGATGGGTAGGAGGAGTGGGTTCCCTATGAGTCTCAGGCTCGGGTCTATACTCGGTATCGGAATCGGTAGGAGTATGGAAAGAAGAGGGAGACGCAAGTTGTTTGGGCTTGCGCTTAGGCTTGGGTTGGTCTCTAGGTAGAGCACGGGGCTTCGCTTTCGTCGTCCTCTTACGCTTAAGAGGGGGCGAAGACGAAGAGGGTTTGGTAGGCTTCGAACGGCGTTTCGGAGGAGGAGGGTCCGAGGGTGGAGAATCTACGGTCATGGGCGAAGGGCCAGAGAGAGTGATCGGGATACGTGTTCTTGCCATAATCGAAGCAAGACACGACGCACAAGAGATCAAATCTAAGAAACCCAAGCCGAAATCAAGAACCCTAGCACAACCCTAGGCCAAAATGAAATCACTAGAAACCCTAATCCTAGAAGCTGAAAGCTAGCCCTAGAAAAGAGAGAGATACCTAGGAGGAGGAGAGGGGTCGACGGCACAGGCAGAGATGGCCGGAAAGATGGCCGGAGATCGACGGCAGAGAGGGAGGCAGACGAAGGGGCACGGGGTTTGAGGCAGAGAAATAAGCTTCGAATCGACTAGAAGGGGAAATAGTCGGTTTGAGGCTTATAAAATTGATTAGAATCTCAAAAGACAAATCAGTCCCTGGCACAACTAGTCGGTCATAGTTCAAGCACTGACCAACTAGATCACGATATAGTCGGTCGGTCAATTAGCTTGAACCGACTAGTTGTAAACAGTAACTGAAGGCAAATTTCCTGACAAGATTTAGTCGGTCTAAGTTCATTAACTGACCGACTAGAACTGAATCTAGTCGGTCGGCCAATGAACTTGGACCGACTAAGAGAGTTCAAAAAATGAAAATGCTTGAAGTTTGATTTCTCTCCTAATCACACTTGGATTAAACATCAAAATACTCTCATTAATCATTATACTACCCCATTAAACATCGAAAAACATAAATTTGACGATTACGCACAAATCGAGCGAAAATTCCGAAAATTCAACAAAAATCCAGAAAATTTCAATACTTCAAGCATGAGAAAATATAACGAATAGAATAACATGCAAGAATATTGAATAAAAATGAATCCTATATCTCGGATTCACCCATAATCCCCAATTCTCGACGCAACCGCACAAAGGAGTCCTCCTTTAGGGGTTTCGTGAAAATATCAGCGATTTGCTTCTGGGTTTCAACGTACACTAATATGATGTCCTTTTTAGCAACATGATCATCTAAGAAATGGTGTCGGACATCTATATGTTTCGAACGGGAATGGTGTACCAGGTTCTTGGAAAGACATATTGCACTTTGGTTGTCCACCATGATAGGGCAAGAATCACAGTTTATACCAAATTCTTTAAGTGTGTGTCTCATCCAAAGAACTTGAGCACACGCGGCACCGGCGGCAATGTATTCCGCCTCGGTGGTTGAAAGTGATACGGAATTTTGCTTCTTGGAAAACCAAGAGACAAGGGAATTTCCTATAAAATGGCAAGTGCCACTAGTACTTTTCCTGTCGGATTTGCATCCCGCATAATCGGCATCCCTATATGAGATTAACTCATACGTGCTAGATTTTGGATAAAGTAATCCAAAATCAAGTGTATAACTTAGATAACGGAAAATACGTTTTACCGCTACTAAGTGAGACTCCTTAGGTTGAGACTGATAACGAGCACATACGCATACGGCAAACATAATATCGGGCCTACTTGCGGTAAGATAAAGTAAACTACCTATCATACCTCGATATAGACGAATGTCTACATCCTTACCGCCCGTGTCCTTATCAAGATGCGTAGTCGTGCTCATTGGAGTCTTTTTCCCGGAGGCATTCTCCATTCCAAATCGCTTAAGCAACTCCACCGTATACTTCGTTTGGTGGATGAAGATTGCATCGTCCATTTGGCGAATTTGGAGGCCTAAGAAATATTTGAGCTCACCCATGTGGCTCATCTCAAATTGATCCTTCATCACATTAGAAAACTCTTCGCAAAGAGCAAAGTTAGTAGCAATGAAAATGATATCATCAACATATATTTGAACTAAAATTATATCATTATTCGAATGCTTAACAAAAAGTGTAGAATCGGCTTCTCCCATTTTAAAATTCAAATCCAAAAGAAAATTATTTAGGCGATCATACCAAGCTCAAGGAGCTTGTCTCAAACCGTAAAGCGCTTTCTTTAGTTTAAAAACATGATTTGGAAATTTTTCATTAATAAAGCCCGGAAGTTGAGAAACGTAAACTTCCTCAACAACATCTCCGTTTAAAAATGCACTTTTAACATCCATTTGAAATAATTTAAAATCCTTATGGCATGCAAAAGACAATAATAATCTAATTGATTCTAATCTAGCTACCGGAGCGAAGGATTCTTCGAAATCAATACCTTCCTCTTGACGGTAACCTTGATCAACTAACCGAGCTTTGTTCCGGACGACGACTTGGTTTTCGTCGGTTTTGTTCTTGAAGATCCACTTTGTCCCTATGACGGTGTGGTTCTTCGATGGCAATGGAACAAGCTCCCAAACTTCATTCCTCTCGAATTGAATGAGTTCCTCCTCCATGGCTAAGATCCAAGCGCTATCTTCGCATGCTTCATTAACATTCTTTGGCTCTATCGAGGAGGCAAAGGCACAATGAGCGAAGTAGTTCACTTGCGATCTCGTCTTGACACTATCATGGATATTGCCAATGACTTGCTCATGAGGATGGTCACGAACGGTATGAAGCCGTTTAGGAATACCTTGATCACTAGGAACATTCTCAACAACTTCATTAGACGGGTTAGTCTCAATAGAATCAATAGAATCATTAGAGTTAGAATTACCAATTGAATCACATAAGACATCCATAGAGTCATCATCATTAGTAATTCTAGTTGGAACAAATCCTTCATTAAATGACACATGAAGCGATTCCTCGATCGTTGAGGTTCGTTTGTTGAATATCCGGTAGGCTTTGCTACGCGAAGAATATCCAACAAAAATCCCCTCATCGGATCTTGGATCGAATTTGTCCAAACTACCATACGTGTTCTTAATAAAACATTTCGAACCAAAAACACGAAAATGTTTAACTTGAGGCAACCTACCAAACAACAATTCATAACAAGTTTGTTTAGTGCCAGGCCTCAAAAGTATTCTATTAAACACATAGCAAGCGGTATGTACCGCTTCCGCCCAAAATTGATGGCCAAGTTGTCTATCATCAAGCATAGTGCGAGCACATTCCACTAGCGTCCTATTCTTTCTCTCAACAACACCATTTTGAGGAGGTGCACGAGGGAATGAAAAGGTGTGTGTAATACCGACTTCATCACAAAATGTCTCAAAAGACTCATTCTCAAATTCACCTCCATGATCACTACGAATAGTGACAATGGTGGTTCCTAAGAGATTATGGTATTTGGTACACTAAGGACACTAATACCTTACTCTCAGGCTACAGTGATGCTGATTGGGCAGGAAATGCAGGTGACACAAAAAGTACCACAGGAGGATGCTTCTATGTGGGAAATAATCTTGTTTCTTGGTACAGCAAGAAGCAGAACTCTATCTCCCTATCCACTGTCGATGCCAAATATATTGCTGCAGGAAGTTGTTGTACACAACTCCTATGGATGAAACAGATGCTGACAGATTATGGTGTGGAGCAAGATGTCTTAAATATTTTGTGTGACAACCAGAGCACCATCAATATATCCAAGAATCCCGTCCAACATTCTAGGACCAAGCATATAGACATTCGAAATCATTTCATCAGAGAACTGGTTGAGAATAAGGTTCTAGCCATGGAGTATGTTGCAACTACCAGTCAATTAGCTGACATTTTTACTAAACCCCTTGGGCTGTGTCGTATTTAATGTTGCACATTATGTTGTACATAATGTTTCACATTATGTTGTAACATAAAGGGGGTGCTGAGTAGGTTCTTATGGTAGTTGCTATTTATTTACTTGCCCAGCCTTTATTTGATTTGGGGTTTTCCTCTCTCGACGCTCATCTCTTCTCAAGTTTATTCCAAAAGTTCCGAAGTGGTCTTAGGGTTCTTGATTTCTTTCCGGTGGAGAAATCCTCTGTCTCTTTTCATAAAATGGGTCGCGATCAGAGCCAAAAATCCCCTCAGAACCCTCGTCTTTCTTCTCGTCAGGCTTCATCATCTCAGAGACCTACTTCTTCGTCCTTGTCATCTCGGGTTAAACGAAAGGGGACGGTTCCTCACATCTCTAGGGTCTTGTCATTTGGTAACTCTCCTCTCACTTCATCCTCAATGTCTCGTTATTACATGCATTCTGGCTCCTCATCGAATTCGGCAATCGTAGTTTTTCCACAATTCTTGATATCCCTCTTCCATCGGTCAAACCCTCCTCATCGGAGTTTGAAGAAGATGAACAGTGGCCTCATCCTGTCACTGTTCAAGATTGGTTTTGGCACCTCCGAAGGACGGGGCAAAAATTGGATCTCTCATGGTTGGATCTTTCTGAAGTTCGTGTTGACCCGCTTATTAAAAAAGAATTCGTGGCAAGTTGATTAGTGTGGAAGTGCATGAGGATGACAAAATCATTCTTAAAACCTGGAATCCAAGAAGATCTTCTGTGAAAATTTCTGAAATAATAGTAGTGGAGATCTCTGATTCTGAGTCCCCCGTGTCTACAGAAAAGCCCCGTCCGGATGTTGCTGATGGTGTTAATTCTAGTTTTATGGAGGGTCTTGCTGATGGTTATGATGCATGTGTTGAGCCTATAGGGAATGTAGTGTCCAGTGAAGATCTTAATGGTCATGACAGTGGTGTCTGTCTTGACAAGGATCAACCTCAAGTGTCGACAGAAATGAATGTTGATCCTATTATCCCTGTTATGGCTGAGGAATCTGATATGGTAGATTTGCCTACTGAAACAGGAGAGAATGTCATGCCTGATGTGGGTGTAGAAGCTGAGGTACCTGATGATATGATAGAAGGTACTCAGGTTGGAGGAAACCCAATGATGGCAGAATCAGGTTGTCCATCAGTATCTCATGTGTCTCCTACTAATGAAGAAGCTGTCCTAGTTGATGTTCCAACTACGATCCAAGGAGATGGCACTATAAATATGCCTGATGTGGATTCCTTATCAAATGCTGGACCCAGTGTCAATGTTGGACCCAGTGTCAATGTTGCATCAAATGTTGGATCATCTGTCGCTGAAGAGAAGACTGATGGGCCAGTAGAAGGAGACTCAGTAGCTGCCTCTCCGGCTGAGGATCTGATACCCCCTCACACTTGCAAATCAAGATCTGGCTCTCGTAAGCATGTAGCTCCATCCAGATTGAATACTCCATCTCCATCTAAGAAGTCCATGGTGGATGGATCTTCAGGTTCTCCTCATCTATCTCCATTTTCTGCATCTAATGGTTTGTCCAAGTCATTCTTGACATGTCCTGCAAAAAGAGATGATCCTCATACTTTGAGAGATCCATTCTTATTTGAAAATCTCTAGCCCTGCCCTCTTTTGCAAAGACACAGTTCGTATCTTTCCTCAAGGAGATCAATCTACTTCATGCAGCTAGTTGCTTCAAGACTTTCTATCATGTCTTAGTTCGGGAATTTTATTACAATCTGTCTAAATCCTTAGGGGATTCTTTGTCTAGATGGGCATTCAGGGCCTATATTTGGGGAAAAATAGTCTCCTTCTCCCCATCATTGATTAACAAATTCCTGAAGTGACCTAGCTCTCAGACTCTGCCTACTTTTGGGATCTCTGTTGGTAATGACTGTGATCTATTTGTGAAGACTGTCACATGGGGACAGTAGAAGAGTTGGCCCACGTCTTTTTCCTTTCCATCATCTGCTCTGACAGCTAAATACTTCTTGCTTTTATCAGATTGCTACTAGGAACTGGCTATCCACCACTAATATGTCTGTAGTCACTAAGTCCATGTGCAAGCTAATCTATGCTGCTGGGACCAAGAAGCCATTAAATCTTGGACGGATCATCTTCGACTCCATTCTATTTCTTTTGGAGTCCTCAGCACCCTCTTCTTCACTTTCTCATGCCTCTCTTATCTCCATGGTGCTCTTCTCCTAGCGGATTGTCCCTGCTCTTACAGAGCTTGCTTCGGCTTGTGAGGGGATCAGCTTTACTGCCAAGTCTGTGGCAGGGAAACTAGATGATATATCTGTCTCCTCATCTCCTCAGAAGTCTGTCCCTACCTCTCCTGTTTCCCCTCCATCTGCATCTGCTTCTGCTGACAAAGTGCCTCCATCTACATCTGGCTCCGTGGACGGATAGTCTCTTATCATGGAGGACATTCTAGTGCTCGAAAAAGCTGTGCAGAATGTGGATGATCAGCTACTCCTTCTTCAAAGTCGGAAGACATTGCTTGAATCTCACAAGCTTCTACTTCAGGACAGACTTTCACAGCTTAAATCCAAACTATCTTCACGAAGCGATACCTAATAAGGTATGTCCTCTGTTCTTTTTGTGGCCCAAAGGGGGAGTATAGTAGTTTTTGAAACTTTGTGGTGTTGTGGTGTGCTGGGTTGTTCTCTTGCTGGTGTATGCAATATCATCTGTATGATGTCTTCATCATCTCCTATTACTGTGCTATTCTCCAGTATCTTGTTCTCGACTGTGTTTATTCTTGATTGTGCCACTAAAAGCCAAAGGGGGAGATTGTTAGGTCATACGTATATGGCTATGTTGTCGTTAGTGTCACAATGAGTTCATATGTCAGTTCTCAACATATGGTATGGAGAATGTTGAATAATGTGTTAAACATTATGTTGAACATAATGTCCAACATAATGTCCAACATACTGCATCAGGCTTTTGAGATGTTGTTTAAGCCTGAGCGTATTGAAGATGTGAGGTTGTCTGGTTGCTGATTATTGCCTTCTACGGCTTGGGTGTTTTTCCGTCAACTGAAGAATCGTTGCAGATTCTGTTGGGATCGAGTATCTCTCGCCTTGATTGAGACGGTTGTAGAGAGAGGATGTTTTTTGCCCACTTATGGTTATTGCTGTTTTTAGAAACTGAGGCGAAACCGATTTCCTAGATGGGCTTCGTTAATTGCGGACGACCGATCTTCCTAAGATTCGATTGCGGTTACTTCCTTTAGCGGCTCCATAATTGAGGGGGAGAGTTCGTTTAAAAGGGAAATGAAGATTGGCAGCTAGGGTTACGACTTGAACGATAGCTTTTGCGAAAGCTACAAGGAGCTCCAGGAAGAGGTTGACTACTACAGAGGTAGGGGATCAAGGGAGTTGATCTTTGTCAGTTTAGCAAGGGGATCTTGCACGTAAGGGGAGCTTGCGCAAATTACTCCACGGGGTTGATTGAGATCACCCCTCGCGGTTTGTATTGAGGGGGAAATTGTGCTCCTTAGTAATACGTGGTATTGGTGTTTGTAATCATTAATACTTAGTAGAGTTATTTGTTTTTCTGGGCGAGGCCCCACAGATGTAGGTGTGCGCACCGAACTGCGTTTCCAATTTCTTTGTGTCACTTTGGTTGCTCTATTTTTCATGTGTGTTTATTGGTTGTGCTTGCGTATAAATTTCAGGATTCATGTGATTTTCCGAAACCAAATTTAGCAAGGGATTTGGATTCAGACTCGGGTTTGGGGTGGAATCGTTTTTGTTATCGGGTTTGGACCGGATTCAAGTTTAAAGTAAAATTGCGCAATCATTAATAGAAATTAACTTTTTTAAAGGTGGTTTCTGATGAAAATTTTTGCTCTATTTTTTCATCGTTTATACAACTTTGTTTTTCATATGTTTTTTCAACTTAATTGTAGGGAAACGTTTTCTTAAAATAAGCGTTGTTTTCATTATCATCTTTCTATTTTGAGATAAGCATCTTAGTAGCTAGGTTTCTTATGAGTTTTTTTGGTTTGACAACGGTATATCCAAACCCAAATTGTTGACGAATGAATTCATCGTGGAACTAATAACGATGCTGCTGATGACGTGGCGCTTCGTCGGCTGTGAAGTGGGACCCGAGGATAGCTGAATCCGGGTCAGGAAGAGCTAAGTCTGAGCCATCTGGATTAAGCTCGACCTAACTCTGAGTGGTTCTGTGTTTTCTATTGAGTCGACCGTCGAGTTATATGCATCACAGACAAATCGTCAGGGGGTCGGATCTGGGTTCTGACCCAAGTCTGCTCAGATGCTTAAGTCAGTAATGGACTTAAGAGGGCTCGGGCAGTCAAGATTGGCTCATTGGGAGGTCGACTTGCTATTGTCACGCTGAATTATGGAGGAAGAAATATAAGTGAAAAGTAAGAGAATAAGTTATCTAATTACGTTGTGCTAAGTCTCTATGGAGATGTCCCCTAGTCCCATCGTCATTGTGACTACTTATAAGTGAGGGTGTCCCCTCCATGCTGTTGGTGGATAACGGCACTGCTATAACGACGGCATGATTGTCCCAGAAAAATAGGCGTAACGGTTATCCACTTACCATGCCATTAATAAGCCCATTATTAACTATCCCCTTAAGGCTCAGAAGCTCAACGGGTAGAACATGGCCTGGCTTTGACTGCGGTTGGCCCCCATATGGACTTCATAGGCTTGATGTGCCTCGACGTCACGCCCCTAGTAGGCTCCTTTATTCTGATAAAATAATATCACTTTCTTCCTCGCGGGTCGGCCCAATGTCGTAACACAACCCAATAAAAAATAATTAGGGTTCATAATTCTACTTTTGAACCTTGAAATCATTGAAATGATCATGTTGTGAAGATGATGAATCAAACTTTCAGATGATACAAAAATTTCTGTAAGATTAATGCCCACATTTGCCAGAATTTCCTTAAGATTGACATTCTATGTAGAAAATTCCCAACTAACACACCTTACTTCAACAATCATAACTTCATCACATTAAATTCATTTGAGGATAACTCGGACTCATTATGAATATAACGAGTCATACTTTATTCGAATCAATAAAGTCATGCATGATGATAGGTATACAATTTTAGGATTTTTAATCATATTAGATAAAGGTGGAAGAGTTGAAATTTCAAAAAAAATCTTAGCCTAGCACAATACCAAGAAAACTACATAATTCATAAATTAAATGCTATGAATAAAGTTCATACCATTGTGCGAATGTTCTTACGTGATATTCGCTATTCCAAAACTTTTCTGATGAAAACATTTGATCTTCACACCAACCATGCATGATGATAGCTTAACCTTGATAATGAAACTCCTCAAGATCCATGAACCCTCCTGATAAAAGGTCATTTGGCATGTTTTATGTCCCCAATCATGGGTATTTTACGCATATTATTTGCTTAATTTGACTCTCTGTGCATTTCTTCAATATCATTCAATATTAGAGCTTATCTTCTCTTATGTGCAAAATATGATTCTTATGACCAACTTTTTGTCTTCTCTCTTTTTTTAGTCGAATGCGGTCTTCTCCTGATTCCTACGGATATTTTTACGGATTTTTCTAATCCCTTCTACATTTTCTGAAAGATAGTGTAGCGGAGCTAGAAATTTGGCACGGCCGTGCAAAGTCAACAGAACATCCAGATTTCTGCACAGTTACAGTGCACGGCCATGCCAAACTCGCAGGAGGGGTTTTTGACCTATTTTCTAAACCCGATTTGGATAGTATTTGTAGGAGTATAAATACAAATTTTGAATGGGTTTTAGGACGTTTTTCTTTAGGACGTTTTTCCTATATTATTTTTGTATTGTAGTGGAACGGCTACTTGCTTTTCTTTGAAGACTTTTGTTGATTTCTCTTGCGCTCAAAGATTGGAGATTCGAATTTGATTTCCTTCATAAATTTCGTAAGTATTTTCTTAACTCCTCTCGTTAATTCTATGCTTCTATGTTTTATTATATGAATTGCGTTGAGATCATTGATATAATTTGTGAGTAATCTTTTTGTCTGAGGTTAAGTTGAACACTATCATATATAATTGTGCAGATCTGCTATGACTATATTATCATGTGAGATGATACGATTGTAATCTATTCAAAAGATTGTATTATATCCATGTATGAACTCTCTCCATCCCCTATAAATAAAGGCATAGCTCAGTTTTTAAAATTTTCTGAACCAGACCACATTAACCCGGTCCATATAGCCGGGGGCTTTGCCCCCGCACCCCCACGAGGCCACAGACCTCCCAAAAAATTCCATATTTAGGTTGTATTCCCAAAATATTTCGGGGGTGTATCACGTAATACAATAAGTATTATTAGTAGGAATACAACTCTGATTATAATATAAGGGCATAATTCGGTTTTATTTTTTTCTTAATTTGACCTACATGCACACATTTTATTTCCAGCATATTATTCATGTATGATGCCTATGTTTAGGATCATATCAATATGCCTTACATCAAAAATATCTGTCACAAATGCTAGGATGAATTCTATGCTTATGTGTGCAAGCATTAGTTTAATAATTATAAAGATAATGTGACCGCTCCGTCGTTAGTTACCTAACCTAACGATCTATGACATCGCCATGTGGTCAAATCAATTATTAAGCACTAAATAAGATGATTTTATTTATCCTGAAAATCTGTGATACTTGTGATGTGTAATAAACATGTTACTGAGCACAAATTTGCATGAATGTCTAATTGTGGTTTTGGATCGGCCTTTTAATCCCACATTTTACTTTTCCTGCACTTTTCTTTCTTTTTTTGAGAGAAATTGTAGTGAGGAACAAAAATGTAATGCCCAAGACTTATGACCATTTTTATGGAGGCAGAGGCCACCCTTGAAGAAGAAGAATTTTATGGGACCCATGTGGTTTCCAAAGTTGTAATTTTATTTTTCATTTATGTAAAAGGGACTGTATGGACTTTGGACCTTATTTTGTGGTGACTAGCCTATCCATATAATTAGCCTATTCATTTTAAAATTCCCTCTGCATGATATAATTCACAGTTTTTATATCAATTCACGCAATTGTGCTTTTAAATAATTAAGTATAATGGCCATTGTAGCACTTATTGTTTTTCAAATCTTTGAATAATTATTATTGGCAATTGGACCTGAAGTTCCACTTAAATGAAAATACCCTTCTTCCCTTATTGTTACGCCCTAAAAGCCGGCCTAGTAGATAAAGGCACACTCAAATAACCCCTCAACAATCCTCATCAATGAGGACCAATTCGCCATAACTAAGAAGAGTCGCCAAGGCTCAGAGCAGTGCGCCCTTGCGGACCGCCAAGCTTGTCAACCAAGCCCAAGTCCTGGCCTGCCAAATCACCCGAGATTTAGAGAAGCTTGCCCAAGCAGAGCGGCAGGCTCGTCATCCGAGTCGAAGAGAAGAGCCCTCCTGTTGACCGCACATGCTAGCTCGCCCCCAGATTGCAGTTAGCCTCGCCACCATCTCCTAATACTTGTAACCATCGTGCCCTTGGTTTCCCACAACAAAACAAATTCATTGTAGCGGATTTACCTCGCAACAGTTGGTGCCGTCTATTAGAACTTAGGGTCACACACATGTCTAACCCCACCCAGTTCAATCCCAGTACTGACCATGGAAAACACACCATGGGAGACGAGCCACGTCCACTCGGAGGGACTCCCCCGACGGTTGCACCCCTTGAGGGGACGACAGAGGCTACTCATGCCTCGGCCCGTGCTATTCCCTAAGGCTTTGAAGCCTTTACAAAGATGATGATGTTGGATCATGTGGATGGCAAACAACACTAGAAGGGGGGTTGAATAGTGTTGTGTATATAGTAAACTTTTTCACTCAACGATATTAACACAAATAAATTCCTTCTAATGTTGCCTAAGAAACCAAGTAGAGTGATCTACGCTTGGTTCTTAATCAACAAAAACAATCTTAACAAGAATATGAAAGAGATTGGATTAAGATTAGATAAATATAACTTTGACAAATAGATCCTTACAAATAGATTTATACACAGCGGAAATTAAAGAGACAATCTTTACAATAAGTTAACAATGAATTACACAGATGAATATTTAATAAGTAAGGAATGCTTGTACAAGAAAGATAACAAATCACAGAAAACAATCGCAAACAAAAGGATTTTTATCCTGGTTCCCTGCAACCCGGGTACGTCCAGTCCCCGACCAATCCGGTACGAGATTTCCACTATCTGCCTTGGCAAATACAAGTACCTAGTCTCAACCAGGATTTCCAACCACAACACCTAGACTTGTCTATGATTTACTCTTGCCTCACAAACCGAGGACTTTCCAACTGGCAACAACTAGACTTGTCTAGTGTTCCAACAATCAACACAGTGAGAATTTATCCAATACACCACAATAAATGATGGAGATTGGTTTATACACCCGATTCTATAGCCAATCAAAGTTTAGACAAATTTGTGTAGTGGCTTGATTGAATGATAGTCTAGATCACACAAAGATACGAGAGAAGTTCTTTGTGATCTAGATCTTTTCAAAAATCCTTTAAATAAAATAAAGAGAATAATAGTAAGGATTTTGAAAACGTTTTAGCCAATAAAAATAAGAGTATGATCTTCAAAAGAATTTGTAAGAAAGTATTGCAAGATCAAATAAAATCAAATTGGCTAGAGAGAAAAAATGAGAGCTTTGAATTCAAGAGAGTTTTCACAATAGATTGACTTTCAATGTTGTGTTTTTCATTAAAGAATTTAGCTCTATTTATAGGGAAAAACTGAGATTTGAATTTCAAATTTCGTTTGACTTTTGTCCCAAAAATTACGGAGTAAATTGCTCAAAGGATTTCAAAATTCAAATTCAAAAACGTCTGAAATTTACAGCTGGTAGTCGACTCCCTCATATAGGTAGTCGACTCCCAGAGAGTTCCAGGAGTTCTTGATCTCTGACAGGTAGTCGACTCCCTACTTTTGGTAGTCGACTCCCAGAGGAGTTTTTTCTGCTGCTCTTCTAGTCAGGCAAGTAGTTAGCTCCAGGGTGCGTGGAGTTTCACTACGAAAATTATGGAGTGACTAGAAAAAGCTCTCGAAAATATTTTGAAGATAATTAAAAGGTATTTTTGAAATTATTTGTGTGTGTGTTTTGTCTATTTGATATGGCTTTGACAAATACCCTAAAAGACACGACACACTCACTCTAGACTCAGAACATGTCTTCGGAAGTTTGATCAATTTGATGAAGTGAAAGCGAGCTTCTCTTTGTGCTTTTTGTTCTGTTTGAGCTTGAGCTTCATCACTTGAGTTTAGTCATGTTCGTCTTTGTCTTTGAGCGTTGAAGTGTGCTTCTTTGAGTATGAGTAGAGCTTCGCAAATTCTGCACATCTTAAGTGTAGTGTAGTTAGTACACTAAGCTTTCATTTGGTGTGCTCATCATCAAAATCACTTGGGGTGGACTTCAATTTCCATCACTCTCCCCCTTTTTGATGATGACACCCAAATGAAAAAAAAATGAAGTAAGTTAAAGATGAAAATATTTAAGTATACTTACTCCCACAACTTTGATGCGGTTCTCCCCCTGCATCGAAGCTGTTTAACAATACAATTCATATAATTTCATTTTTGCATTTCATATATTTTCTCCCCCTTGTCATCAACAAAAACAAAGAAATAATTTCTACAGAACATAAAATAATTAGGAGAGGAATTCAATTTCATATGCCTGCAAGGGAGATGTTAGTTCATAGGAGCAACTAAGTATTGCATAGTAGATAATTTCATAATAGCTAGCATCACACGATAAAAGTTATTACAAGCCATAGTTTTTAGAGAATCATTGTTTTGAAAGAGAACCATTTTTTATGAAGCTAAGTTCATGAAGCTAAGGATGACCGCTGTTCTTCTTCAGTTCCTTGATCTCTTCAAGGATCATAACAAGCGTTTCCTCAGTCATCTTGTTGCTTTTCATGACGACCTCCTTGAGGTCGTCCACCTTTTGATTGAGATCTTCAAATCCTTTCTCTTGTGAGATCCTCAATTTTCCAATCTTCTTCGGAAGCATTTCCTGAAGTTCAAGAATGTATGTCGGAACTTCTTCTTCTTCTTCTTCTCCGCTTCCTCTTTCTTCTTCTCCTTCTTCTTCGGAATCTGAAATAACAACTTTCTTACCTCTCCTTGAGGATGATGATCCTCCTTCGGCAGCAATTTGTTCTTCAGTGACATTTTCATCAAGGTCATGGTGGAGATTCATTCTTCCAAGTGCATGCACATCAAAAATACGAGCAGGTTCTAGAATAGATGTTTCATGATCCAGTGGCACATTGTAGCTAATGAATAGTATAGTAAGATAGTGCCCATGAGAAAGAGTGGAGGAGGGTCTATCAGAAGAAGCTGAGGCTAGGATAGAATCCATAATCACTTTGGCCCAATTAATGCGAATGTTACCTAGGATGGCATAGATACACTTAGCTTGTTTCTCAGATAGGATTGCATGGCTCCCAGACTTTTGAGTTATGTTATAAGACAATATATTAGCCAAGATCCTTGCCGGATAGCGAAGATTGTTACATGGAAGTTTGGTTTGAAAGTGACTACCGGGAAAATACATTCTTTCTAGAATGTTCTCATCAGTCATTTCGATTTTGTCAAGAATCATACCGGAGTATGGGATTCCTAGGGCTTCTCCTAGGGATTTGACAGTTATAGCAAGTTTGGTGTCAAGGACTTTTGTTATGAAACGACTTTTAACGAGATCATAGTCCATGTTTGCATAGAATAGATGAACACGCCTAGGATAGCAGAGGTACACATTTTCAGAAGAGAACAAGTTTGCTAAGTTTTGAAACTCTAACAGACTGTCAATGCCATAATTGATAACATCATTAAGTTTGACAAATCGTTCATGCAAGATAGGTTTCTTTGAGATCTTAACAAATTGCTCATATGTAGTAGTTTTGAAAAGATAGGGTAAGATAGTCTCCTTTTCAGAATCAATTTCTGTAGTAGTTTTCCTCTTCTTGGAGAAAATCCCCTTGATAGGCATTTAGATAGAGTAAAAGAAAAAAAACAACATTTTTACACTATTAGATAACCAAGAGAGATGAATTAATAAAAGATCATGGAGTAAAAAAATTTACCTTCAGTAACTTGGGAGAAAGATGAGAAAATAGCTCCAAAAGTCCAAGCACCAAGGTGAGAAATCAAGAGATGAGGAGGAGAAAAGGGGGTAGTCGGCTACCTCTAGGGTTTTCTTGGGGTTTTGTTTGTTTGGATGAAGAGATGGGGAGAAGAGAGGGCCTTTAGATCAAGTTTTGGATGGCTAGGATGAGTTTTAGGTTTATTGGGTAAGTTGTCTTAACGGATCTTGACCCATCCACTCAATAGAACCCATTAGGAGTTAGTCAAAAAAAAAGAGCAACCCAGAAATTTACGCACTGGTAGTCGACTCCCTCCTGTAGGTAGTCGACTCCCTGCTGGGTTGAGTCGTTTTCTCATCCCGGGGAGATTTTGATCCAGGTTGAGTGTGCTTTCTGAAAAAATATTTTAAGAATAAAACACAATCATATACACATATTAACTCATTACAACACATTTAAATATTTATATATATATATAATAATTCAAAAAAACTTTTGTTCTGATTCAACCGTTTTGACTTCTTGAAATTTCTTCATTGTTTTCCTCCTTTTAGAGTACCTGAAAAAAATAAGCGTTTTATGGTACTCTTTGGTTTTGAGTCCGAGGATTTAGTCTTTAGGAAGCCAAACCCAATACGGTTTAGTTCCTTCATGAACAACATATTTATAATTTTTGTTAAAATGAATTTGTTGAACAAAGTTAGTAGCGTACCTTTCTTTTCACTGATCAGATAATCTCTTTGGTACCCAGATGCTCAAAACATTATCGTTAGCATGATGCATCCTAGTATGCTTAACCCGTTTCTTGGTATGATGTGAATCATAGCCGAGTCTGGTTTTAACTCCTGCTGAATCCGCCAGTCGGCAGTATGCAGCATCGTAGTAGGAAGTCTACTCAAGGCATCAGGCACTACGTTCACCTTCCCTGGATAATACTGCAAATCTATCTCGTAGTCAGCCATGAGCTCCAACCATCATCTCTGACGCATGTTGAGCTCCTTCTGCGTGAAGATGTACTTCAAGCTCTTGTGATCAGTGAAAATCTTCACACTCTCACCTATCAAGAAGTGTCTCCAAATCATCAGTGCAAAGATCACTGCTGCCAACTCCAGATCGTGCGTCGGGTAATTCTTCTCATGAGTCCTCAACTGACGAGAAGCATACGCGACCACGTGACCATGCTGATGCAAGACGCATCCTAGGCCCTTTCCTGATGCATCACAATAAACTTCGAAGCCTCCGCTTCGATCCGGCACTGCCAACACCGGTGCTGTGGTCAACCTGGCCTTCAAGATACTGAAGGCCTCCTCATACGCATCTGACCAAAGAAACTCCACATCCTTCCTCGTCAGCTTCGTCATCGGCTCTGCAATCTTCGAGAAATCCTTGATGAACCACCGATAATAGCCTGCTAAACCAAGAAAGCTCCTGATGTCTGACGCTGACTGCGGAGTCGGCCAATCTCTGACTGCTCTGACCTTCTCCGGATCTACAGATATGCCATCACCGGACACCACATGTCCCAGGAATGCGACTCTGTCCAGCCAGAACTCGCACTTACTATACTTGGCATAAAGCTTGTGTCGCCTCAGCGTCTCCAGCACTGTCCTCAGATGACAGCTGTGCTCTTCCTCAGACTTCGAATAAATCAAGATGTCATCAATGAAAATGACGACAAACTTATCCAGGAAATCATAGAATATCAAGTTCATCAAATTCATGAACACAGCTGGAGCATTGGTCACGCCAAACGGCATGACCACGAACTCATAATGCCCATACTTCGTCCGGAATGCTGTCTTCTGAACATCGTCCTTCTTCACCTTCAACTGGTGGTATCCACTCCTCAAGTCCAACTTCGAGAAGACTCTCGAACCTCCAAGCTGGTCGAAGATATCGTCGATGCGTGACAGCGGGTACTTATTCTTCACGGTGACAGCATTCAGCCCTCGATAGTCCACGCACATCCTGCGGGACCCATCCTTCTTCTTCACGAGTAAAACTGGTGCACCCCATGGTGACACACTAGGGTGGATGAAACCCTTCTGCAGCAATTCATCTAACTGCTTCCGCAGCTCCTCGAGCTCCACGGGAGCCATACGGTACGACGCCTTCGATATCGGTTGCGCTCCCGGCATAAGATCAATACCAAACTCTAAGGCTCGGTCGGGTGGCAAACCTGAGATATCCTCTGGGAAGACGTCGTCAAAGCCTCGGACGACTGCTGGTCGCTCGATCTCCATCTCCATCGGCATAGCTGCAACAATCGGCACCACCGGCGTGGCCCGATATCTGATGGGTCCAAGCGACTCATCTCTGCTGCGGAACTTGAACTCTGGATGGCCTGGAATCCGGAACACCACCCTCTTGCTGTGACAATCGATTGAGGCATGGAAATCTCCCAACCAATCAATCCCAAGAATGACATCAAAATGTGGCAGGTCGTGGACAATGAAATCTGCAAAGAGCTCGTGTCCACTGACCACCAAGGAAATCGATCTACATCCCGAGTTCACTGTCACCACCCCGTTCCCTGTGGTGATGTCCCAACACTTAGGAAGTGTATGTGTGGGAATGGAGTGTCTTGTTACGAATCTCCGGGATAAGATGCACATGGATGCACCGGAGTCGAACAAGGCCAAGGCCGGGTGAGAAGACACTAGAATGGTGCCTAAGATTTTAAAAGAAACTACGGTCAAACCAAGCTACTCTAACAAACAAGTCAAACAAGCAAGACTAACAATTAAAAGCTAAACTATGAAATGAAAGACTAGAATCAAAGAGTTACCTGCAATAACTCCATCCAGCTCCTCAGTCTCCAAAGCCGTCATGGTGTAAGCCGGCCTCTGGGGCTGCGCTGCTCTCTGAAACATCTGCCTCTGTGGTGCCAAGGGTGGTCCACGAACGGCAGGTCCTCTCTGAACTGGAGCAGGCGCTCTCATCTGCAGCGGGGCTGGCGCTCCAACTACAGCATGACGGGCTCTCGGACAATCCTTCGCAGCATGCGAGGCATCTCCGCAAACTAGGCACAGTCCCATCTTCTTCCGACAATCCTTCTGACCGTGTCCTGGCTTCCCGCAATAATGACACGGTCCCTTGCTCTGACTCTGAATGGGTGCTCCAGGCCTCTTAAATGGTACTGTCTGAACTGGCCTCATCGCCGGCCTAGCAGGTGGCCGGTACTGCTCCATAGGACGCTTCCTCTTATCAGCTGGAGGGTCAGGTAGGAGCGAAATAAGCTCATGATTCTTCGCAGCATCCAGCACCTCCCTCATAGTCGTGAAACTTGCCGAAGACATAGAAGCCTGAATCTTCGGACGCAGTCCCTGTCGAAAACGATCAGCTCGCTTCTCCTCCTTCTTCACCATATGCGGAGCAAAGCGACTCAGCATCTCAAACTCCGCCTCATACTCCTCGACGGTCATGTTCTCCTGCTTCAGATCTATAAATCTACTCAGCAGCTCCCTCCTAGTAGTCTTGGTGAAGTACTTCGTCCTAAACATAGACCTGAAGGTCTTCCAATCCACTGGCTTCTCCAGGCGCCTCTCCTCAAGGCGCCACCAGTTCCTCGCATTCTCTGTCAGCTGCATCTTCGCTATCTCCACTCGGGTATCGTCTGGTATCTTCGCAGCAACTAACTTCTCCTCCGTGCTCTGGATCCACTCGTCAGCAGCTAGGGGTCCCTCCTTCCCTGAAAATGTCCTCGGCTGGAGCTCGTTGAACTGCTTCACTCCTGGAGCAGCTCGAGGGGCAGGCGGAGGTGGGGGTGGTGCAACTGAGACAGCCTGGGCAGCACGCTGGGACAGCTGAACCAACTGATGCTGCACCTCCAGCATCTCTCTCATCACACCCAGAAACTGGCGGAACTCTCCGCCCTGATCCTCCGGAACTCCATCTCCTGAGCTCCCTGATCGGGTATCACGTCGTCCTGCCATCATATTGACAGAAAGCCACAGATTAGACTCGTATATTTACTGGATGATAATAAAATGAAATTTAATACTTCGATTATTCCGTACTCACAGAAGAGGGGACCTGCATGGGCTACCACTAAAACCTGTCACGCCCCGCTTCCCAAAAACACGGAGGCGAAGCGTGACGAAGGCCCGCTTAGGCCGGGGCTAAGAGCCCGAACCCAATAAGCGTCTGTAGTATTCCATAGCGAAAGTACAGGTCCCTGCATGTTAGTACGAAATAACAAAAGTACTGAAAAGAACACTTCATTTTATTCCAAAGTTTATCATCAAAGTACTGAGAGTCTAAAAATGCCGAAAACGGCTACAACTGCTGAAAGGAAACTAATGGTGCAAGCACCCAACCTAGACGAGAAAGTAAGAGTGCAACGCACCCAAATAAAACTGGAATGGATAACTCTGGAACAACAACAAAAGATCTCTAACCCTGATCGTCCTCTGGATCGTACTCCGGATCAGCGTCCTCCGGCTCCAAGTCAACTGGCAAATCCGCCTCGTCGACGTACTCTGGCTCCACACCTGACGTACAGCACCAAAAGAAGGAAACTGTACGTCAGGCAAGGTGTAACGGCCTGTTTTCGGGCCAATTTGAATTTTGTGTGTGCACAGCAATTGGGTCTGTGCGTAAAGTGATTTGGTCTGTGTGCATAGCAGATGTCGTCTGTGCACGCCGTAAGACCCTAGAACCTTGCTTGAACCTATAGATAGCCTCCGTGACTCGTGTCCGACTTGGGAACACGTGTCAACCCAAGCCAACCCCGACGTGTGCCCAACTTAGAATTACCGTCGCCTTCGTGCACGTGCTTTTGACCGTGCACGTATTTGTTTTAGACTTTGTTTGTTTGTGAACACTTTGGTGTGATATGTCGTTGTGAACGTCTCTGAGAGTATTAAATTGCGGTGTTGATTCGGAACGTCGTTTCACGGGTCGTTCTCCCACGATTCGACTTTATTTGAAGAGACGTCACGATTTCCACGTTTGTCGCGGGGCCTTTCTATTTTTAGTTTCGTTTTTCGTCGTCGAAATTGTGATCCGTCTTCTCTGTCTTCTTTCTCTCATCATTCCGGTCACCCCAGCATTTATTTAACAATTTTCGGATTTCGTTTGACCTACTTTCGTTTTTTGCCCAATCTAATATCGGTTTAACCCTAAGTTCTCTTGGTTTCTGTTCCCCGAATAATTTTAATAATAATATACATCCTATAGTTGTTGACCCAACCCGTTTTCTTAAGCCTTGGCCGCATGCATCCTGGGAGTGAGAGACAGAGATTGCAATCTTGGCCTTTTGATACTTATTATATCATTTTTTTAAACCCAAATAAACTCTAACTTTACACCCTGGCCTAACTCACGTGAGTCTCTCCTCTATCTTTAACCTAGGGCTAATAATGCTTCTCCTCACGCAAACACAAAAGTTGCGCCGCCAACTCTCTTCTTCGACAAACCCTAGATCCCCCGACTTCTCTCGCCTCCAGCCCAAGTCCGGCCTCCCTCCGACGTGCCTCCTCCCTCGTCGCCGCCGTGGGGCCCCGCAGCGCCACCGCTGCCGCCGCGAAATGCCCCCAACCCGCAGCGAAGCCTGCGGCAGCTTGCAGCGGCTGCCGCCGCCGCCGCTGCCGCCGCATCGCCGCAGCAGCCCCCTGTCGAGGCCCCCTCCGTCGTCGAGTTTCCGTGGAGTCGCTGCTCCGCCGCGAGCCGCCGCCACATCGCCTGAGATGCGCGCAGCAGCTACAGCAGTTGCAGCAGGCCGCCGCCGCCACCGCTGCCGCCGCCGACCACCTCCCCTGCTGCCGTCGACTTCCCCTCGGCCCCCCTACTCCAGCTGCGAGCAACCAGAGCCTCTGCCGCGGCCCCGATCTCCTTCTCCGTTTCTCCACGCTCCAAACCCTAAGTTTGGGGTTCTTTCGCTGTTTTCCGGTGACTGGGACCTCGCCTTGGAGATCCATCGGTCCCGTGAACCCTCGGTCGGCCTACTCTTCGATTCGACACCAAGAACAGCGTCTACGGACGTCGTTTGTAGTTTCTTCACAGATCCGGGCGTCGATCGACCATTTCACGCTTCCCGAGGGTGTTTCGGTGACTTCTGTCACTGACAGTCACCTCTGGGTACCCTCGGTCGCTGATTGCGACAACGCGGAACTGACGGATCGCTGATAGGAATCTGTGCTCCAGGCCTTCCACCCTTGACCTACCGTCGGGTGACGCGGCGTTGTGTCAGAATCGTCATCTACGTGGAGCTTTCGCATCTGGCTAGGTAACGATTCTCAAAGCCTTTGTTGCTCTAGTAATTAGGGCCAACTTGCATGAGGTAACTCACCTAGAACAAACTCATTAAAGTATCGCCTCGATCGATCAATGGACTTACTCTGCTGTGCACATAGGATAGATAGAATGATCGATCGAATTAAGCAGCATCCCATATGTCTGGTGACCCAAAGCGGGCCCCGTTAATCTGGCTTATCTTATGTTGTTGCCAAGGATGTTAGAGTGCATGTTTGTGATGATAGATTGTCGTACAGGTTCCGTAGATCCGTTGGTTGACCCAGACCCTGCTGGACTACATCCTTGCCGGAATCTTTCAGGCAAGGAATGAGACTTTAGTTACTGCTTTTATACTTTTCTAGAATTGATGTTAGAACTGCTAGATTTATTTCTGCAAAGTACTTGAAAATGATCGCATGTTACTTTCTGCTCGAACCCACTTTTAAGATGCAACTTGAACCTCACGTGCTAATTAATAAGCCAGACATTTTAATTGAGTGGATCTTTGTAGAAGATCACAGGCGTGGGTCTCTCCTATACGGAGGTTGGCACTACTCTTGTGGAGCGTCTGCTGGCTAGCCCAGAGACGGCTCGCTTACGGATAGTTAATCGATGACGGGGGTGACCATTGAGAACTGGTGCTCCCCAGCTTTGGCTCACCCGTGACTGGTGCACTCCGGTATGATACGTAGTATCATTCATGATTAATGATTTGTTTCAGATCGACGACGGGGGTGACCATTGAGAACTGGTGCTCCCCAACTTTGGCTCACCCGTGACTGGTGCGCTCCGGTATGATACGCCGTATCATTCGTGATCCTTGTCTTGTCTCGTGTCTAGATGGAGCGTTTGTTGGCTCGTGTCCATAACACAAACGACTCGTGGGTGGGGTAGGACAAAAGAGTCTAGCTGGGCCTGGGGGGTAGCTCCCCTCCGCCTACGCAGCTTGAGTCCTTAGGCTTTATCTTTGTTTCGCAGTTGGTGCACTCCTGCCTGCTTCGCAGGGATGCATTCCGGTCGTTTGACCTTTTCTAGTCTTGGACAATCTGACCAGATGGACACCCCTGGCAGATTGATAGAACTACATGAACAACTCTTAGACGATCTGACTAGATGGACACCCCTAGCGGATCGATAGAACAACCCTTACTTATTTCCTGTTTTCTAGAACTCCTGTGTAGGTTGTCATTTAAATTCCATATAGAACTGCTAGAATTGTATAACTGTTTTAATTATGGTCTCATTAGTTCGTTGCTGACATGTGTTTTGCACATGTCACAGACTTGGCAGAGCTGCCACAACCTGTGGACCCCAGCAGACTTCTTCACTCTTTAGTTGCCTCCGGTTCGTACAGTTTTAGCTTTTATGTTAAACTCCTTGTTGGTTACCTTCTGCGTTTGAATAATATCTTTTGCTGCTATATCTGTTGTTTCATGCTAAATTGTTTGATCGGACCTTCTTCTCCGCATCATAACTTGCCTAGACGCTTATTGGACCCCGAGCCTCAACGGCTCGAGTCCATGCGGGCTGGCCATGTCTCGCTTTCCAAATCTTTTGGGAAGCGGGGCGTGACAGTTTTTGTGGTGGCCCATGCAGGTCATGATCAAATGATTTATCGAAACAATAGTGTTGCAGTAACTATTCAAACAACCAACAATATTCGAGTCTGACATAAGTTAGTTAGGTTTAGACTAGTTTCTTGGCCCCCTCTAGTTTGGATTTGAGTGAGAATGCAGGAATAAGGTGATGTTTAAGTGATGTATTTCTAACACATTGGATAGTTTTGGATTCTCGGCTTGACAAGGAACCGTGGAAGTGAGAACATTGAATCGAGGGAATGAGATTGACTCTTAGTATGCTGCTCGTGATAGAAGTGTGGTGATTAGAAGTCTTGTCTTAACGACCAAAGGCGTAGACCTACATCGATCAAGTGAAATGTTGTGCAATGGATATTAGGAACATATGTATATATAAGTAGAGTAGCAATAGTATAACCTGGAGATTCAGAGTGATAATGTGATGACGAGATTGATATTATGATGGATTGTATTAGACCGACAACATGATCTGTTTTGGACGCAGTGATTTAAAGGAATTAAGGATCTTGGGAATGTCATGGGAGTTTCAAAGTCGACCGTGCGAATACGCACCGAGTGCGTACCGATCACTGGATCCCAGTTGCAGTTTACGAAATGGTGAAAGGCGATGATTTCTCCAGAATCATGTGGATGGATTAAAGCCAACAATGACTAGCAGTTTTAGTGCCAATGAAAATTCTGAATCAAGTCAAGTGAGCATGTTTGGTTTTGCGAGTGCTCAATGATCGGGAAATATGGGAAAGAGTTAGTAGATTGACTTGGTTGTTTGGATTAAAAAGGAAATCGTAAGTAAGTCTGACGCCCAAAAAAAAATTCTAGAATTGGTGGGTAGTTTCACTTTAGAGATTCTTAGAGACAGCTGAGCCAAGAACCAATGGAAGCGGAGAAAACCAGGATCATTATAACAGGTTCTCGTGAAAGGGCTTTTGAGTTGGAAAATTTATTGGTGTTTAAAATGATTGGGATTAGCCAATTAGGGCTGATTAGTTAGAGGTTGTTTAACCACCCTAGATGTCAAAATTGGAAGTGTCTGCACATTAGAGCCTTGTGTTTGTTTTGCCTTCCCCGTAGATCCATGAGGAGGATTACCTGACTCGTGTGAATGTATGTATCATTGTTGGGCATGCTTAGTATTATCCCTTAGGTATATGTGGGCTTATAGATGAATAATGGAATATGTGTATTGCGATGAATGTAATGATTACGTGTATATAGTACATGAATAAGTATAGATACTTATGTAAGATAATATGTGTGTGGAAAGCTAAAACCACTCTAGGGATGTCTGTGTATATAAGAGTTGGTGTTGGAATATCTACTGGGGGTGTATGTAGTTGGAGATGCTTAATAATGGTTGAAATAATATGTTGGTAAAAATGTGTGTATATTAGGTATAATGATACTATGGTACTTATGGTTAAATGTGCATCCTTATTATTTGGTCTATATGTTAGTACGTGTGGGCGTGTGCTCGTACGTAGGTATGTGCTTACTATATGAATATGTGTGATATACGTACGGTAATAGGGTTATAAATTTTGTTTGGTATTGTTTGCCCTTACGGGATGTTGTGTGTGTACCTTGAGGTATACACGATTTTTGTACGTCTTAACTATGAATGTGTAGATGTGTTGGTATACTAATTATAGGTATTAGGTCATGGTGTGAACATATGTTCTATGTGTATGTGACTATATGGTGAATGCATGTATTAGGGAAGGTATTATAATTATACGTGTGCTGAGGTCTGTACTATTATTATGGTATGTAAAGTGATTTAATTATGTGAGTGTGACCTGACTAAATATAGTGATTGATATTATAGTATGTGGTTATGTTGGTAGACGTATATATATTGGGGTGGTATTGGTATAGGTATAGATACCGTGTTACGTATAGAGAATATTCTGATATACGTTTCGAGTCTCACTCAAGCTTGAGTGAGTATACTCTAAGTATATCATTATGTTTGTCTGAAGTTTGCATATAGCGATGTTTGATGTATGTATAGTGATAGGAGTGTTTGTGCCTGGTCGTGCTACGCACATGATTGTGAGTCGCTATACCAGTATATAGTTATAGGCGTTGGTCTTGTGGTATAGTTAATTACTAAGAACTTGCCTGTATGAACGTATGTGTGCTAGCTAAACTAGGTGTGTAGATGTGCTAGTTATATAATGGTACGATTGGTATGCGTGAATGAAACGTTAGCGTGTATGGGTGTGCACCATGCATGGGTAAGTATGTGCTTAGCTATAGGTATTGATGACTATGGTATGTGTGGCGTGTCGTGAATATAATTATAGGACCGTATGTGATGTGAATATATGGTGAAATATTTGCATTCATTTGAATGACTATATAATTGCGAAATTATGGTAGCGGTAAATGTATCTTAGATATAATAACATGATTTAATATTGAGTGGTGTAGTTACTTGTGTTGATATGTTGGCATTGGATGTACACTAGGAGATATAGGGAGTAGTGTATCATTATTGTTTTGTTCGTAAGTAGTTATCTAAAAGTGGAGTATTACGATGGTATTTGCTGGCGTGGACTATTTGATTGTTGTGAGTATGTGCACACCTCTGGGTACCCTCGGTCGCTGATTGCGACAACGTGGAACTGACGGATCGCTGATAGGAATCTGTGCTCCAGGCGTTCCACCCTTGACCTACCGTCGGGTGACGCGGCGTTGTGTCAGAATCGTCATCTACGTGGAGCTTTCGCATCTGGCTAGGTAACGATTCTCAAAGCCTTTGTTGCTCTAGTAATTAGGGCCAACTTGCATGAGGTAACTCACCTAGAACAAACTCATTAAAGTATCGCCTCGATCGATCAATGGACTTACTCTGCTGTGCACATAGGATAGATAGAATGATCGATCGAATTAAGCAGCATCCCATATGTCTGGTGACCCAAAGCGGGCCCCGTTAATCTGGCTTATCTTATGTTGTTGCCAGGGATGTTAGAGTGCATGTTTGTGATGATAGATTGTCGTACAGGTTCCGTAGATCCGTTGGTTGACCCAGACCCTGCTGGACTACATCCTTGCCGGAATCTTTCAGGCAAGGAATGAGACTTTAGTTACTGCTTTTATACTTTTCTAGAATTGATGTTAGAACTGCTAGATTTATTTCTGCAAAGTACTTGAAAATGATCGCATGTTACTTTCTGCTCGAACCCACTTTTAAGATGCAACTTGAACCTCACGTGCTAATTAATAAGCCAGACATTTTAATTGAGTGGATCTTTGTAGAAGATCACAGGCGTGGGTCTCTCCTATACGGAGGTTGGCACTACTCTTGTGGAGCGTCTGCTGGCTAGCCCAGAGACGGCTCGCTTACGGATAGTTAATCGATGACGGGGGTGACCATTGAGAACTGGTGCTCCCCAGCTTTGGCTCACCCGTGACTGGTGCACTCCGGTATGATACGTAGTATCATTCATGATTAATGATTTGTTTCGGATCGACGACGGGGGTGACCATTAAGAACTGGTGCTCCCCAGCTTTGGCTCACCCTTGACTGGTGCGCTCCAGTATGATACGCCGTATCATTCGTGATCCTTGTCTTATCTCGTGTCTAGATGGATCGTTTGTTGGCTCGTGTCCATAACACAAACGACTCACGGGTGGGGTAGGACAAAAGAGTCTAGCTGGGCCTGGGGGGTAGCTCCCCTCCGCCTACGCAGCTTGAGTCCTTAGGCTTTATCTTTGTATCGCAGTTGGTGCACTCCTGCCTGCTTCGCAGGGATGCATTCCGGTCGTTTGACCTTTTCTAGTCTTGGACAATCTGACCAGATGGACACCCCTGGCAGATTGATAGAACTACATGAACAACTCTTAGACGATCTGACTAGATGGACACCCCTAGCGGATCGATAGAACAACCCTTACTTATTTCCTGTTTTCTAGAACTCCTGTGTAGGTTGTCATTTAAATTCCATATAAAACTGCTATAATTGTATAACTGTTTTAATTATGGTCTCATTAGTTCGTTGCTGACATGTGTTTTGCACATGTCACAGACTTGGCAGAGCTGCCACAACCTGTGGACCCCAGCAGACTTCTTCACTCTTTAGTTGCCTCCGGTTCGTACAGTTTTAGCTTTTATGTTAAACTCCTTGTTGGTTACCTTCTGCGTTTGAATAATATCTTTTGCTGCTATATCTGTTGTTTCATGCTAAATTGTTTGATCGGACCTTCTTCTCCGCATCATAACTTACCTAGACGCTTATTGGACCCCGAGCCTCAACGGCTCGAGTCCATGCGGGCTGGCCATGTCTCGCTTTCCAAATCTTTTGGGAAGCGGGGCGTGACAGTTTTTGTGGTGGCCCATGCAGGTCATGATCAAATGATTTATCGAAACAATAGTGTTGCAGTAACTATTCAAACAACCAACAATATTCGAGTCTGACATAAGTTAGTTAGGTTTAGACTAGTTTCTTGGCCCACTCTAGTTTGGATTTGAGTGAGAATGCAGGAATAAGGTGATGTTTAAGTGATGTATTTCTAACACATTGGATAGTTATAAGGTTGGATTCTCGGCTTGACAAGGAACCGTGGAAGTGAGAACATTGAATCGAGGGAATGAGATCGACTCTTAGTATGCTGCTCGTGATAGAAGTGTGGTGATTAGAAGTCTTGTCTTAACGACCAAAGGCGTAGACCTACATCGATCAAGTGAAATGTTGTGCAATGGATATTAGGAACATATTTATATATAAGCAGAGTAGCAATAGTATAACCTGGAGATTCAGAGTGATAATGTGATGATGAGATTGATATTATGATGGATTGTATTAGACCGACAACATGATCTGTTTTGGACGCAGTGATTTAAAGGAATTAAGGATCTTGGGAATGTCATGGGAGTTTCAAAGTCGACCGTGCGAATACGCACCGAGTGCGTACCGATCACTGGATCCCAGTTGCAGTTTACGAAATGGTGAAAGGCGATGATTTCTCCAGAATCATGTGGATGGATTAAAGCCAACAATGACTAGCAGTTTTAGTGCCAATGAAAATTCTGAATCAAGTCAAGTGAGCATGTTTGGTTTTGCGAGTGCTCAATGATCGGGAAATATGGGAAAGAGTTAGTAGATTGACTTGGTTGTTTGGATTAAAAAGGAAATCGTAAGTAAGTCTGACGCCCAAAAAAAAATTCTAGAATTGGTGGGTAGTTTCACTTTAGAGATTCTTAGAGACAGCTGAGCCAAGAACCAATGGAAGCGGAGAAAACCAGGATCATTATAACAGGTTCTCGTGAAAGGGCTTTTGAGTTGGAAAATTTATTGGTGTTTAAAATGATTGGGATTAGCCAATTAGGGCTGATTAGTTAGAGGTTGTTTAACCACCTTAGATGTCAAAATTGGAAGTGTCTGCACATTAGAGCCTTGTGTTTGTTCTGCCTTCCCCGTAGATCCATGAGGAGGATTACCTGACTCGTCTGAATATATGTATCATTGTCGGGCATGCTTAGTATTATCCCTTAGGTATATGTGGGCTTATGGATGAATAATGGAATATGTGTATGGCGATGAATGTAATGATTACGCGTATATAGTACATGAATAAGTATAGATACTTATGTAAGATAATATGTGTGTGGAAAGCTAAAACCACTCTAGGGATGTCTGTGTATATAAGAGTTGGTGTTGGAATATCTACTGGGGGTGTATGTAGTTGGAGATGCTTAATAATGGTTGAAATAATATGTTGGTAAAAATGTGTGTATATTAGGTATAATGATACTATGGTACTTATGGTTAAATGTGCATCCTTATTATTTGGTCTATATGTTAGTACGTGTGGGCGTGTGCTCGTACGTAGGTATGTGCTTACTATATGAATATGTGTGATATACGTACGGTAATAGGGTTATAAATTTTGTTTGGTATTATTTGCCCTTACGGGATGTTGTGTGTGTACCTCGAGGTATACACGATTATTGTACGTCTTAACTATGAATGTGTAGATGTGTTGGTATACTAATTATAGGTATTAGGTCATGGTGTGAACATATGTTCTATGTGTATGTGACTATATGGTGAATGCATGTATTAGGGAAGGTATTATAATTATACGTGTGCTGAGGTCTGTACTATTATTATGGTATGTAAAGTGATTTAATTATGTGAGTGTGACCTGACTAAATATAGTGATTGATATTATAGTATGTGGTTATGTTGGTAGACGTATATATATTGGGGTGGTATTGGTATAGGTATAGATACCGTGTTACGTATAGAGAATATTCTGATATACGTTTCGAGTCTCACTCAAGCTTGAGTGAGTATACTCTAAGTATATCATTATGTTTGTCTGAAGTTTGCATATAGCGATGTTTAATGTATGTATAGTGATAGGAGTGTTTGTGCCTGGTCGTGCTACGCACATGATTCTGAGTCGCTATACCAGTATATAGTTATAGTCGTTGGTCTTGTGGTATAGTTAATTACTAAGAACTTGCCTGTATGAACGTATGTGTGCTAGCTAAACTAGGTGTGTAGATGTGCTAGTTATATAATGGTACGATTGGTATGCGTGAATGAAACGTTAGCGTGTATGGGTGTGCACCATGCACGGGTAAGTATGTGCTTAGCTATAGGTATTGATGACTATGGTATGTGTGGCGTGTCGTGAATATAATTATAGGACCGTATGTGATGTGAATATATGGTGAAATATTTGCATTCATTTGAATGACTATATAATTGCGAAATTATAGTAGCGGTAAATGTATCTTAGATATAATAACATGATTTAATATTGAGTGGTGTAGTTACTTGTGTTGATATGTTGGCATTGGATGTACACTAGGAGATATAGGGAGTAGTGTATCCTTATTGTTTTGTTCGTAAGTAGTTATCTAAAAGTGGAGTATTACGATGGTATTTGCTGGCGTGGACTATTTGATTGTTGTGAGTATTTGCACATTGGTATGTAATAAGTGTTTAATGGTTATATAGGGATGTACGTGATTATATGAATGATTGAAGTACGTGTACGAATTTGACTGACTATGATAAGTGTAAGTTTAGAATGGGCGTATATATAAACATGTTGGTAGTGTTACTGCTTGACTACCTAGTGCATATGTAAGCACTTGTAGTGAGTATATCGGGTTTGAATTATAATGTGATATGATTGGGATAGCTACTAGAGTGACTAGATATATTTATAGTTAGAAAGTCCGAGGACGGACTTTATTCTAAGGTGGGTAGGATGTAACGGCCTGTTTTCGGGCCAATTTGAATTTTGTGTGTGCACAGCAATTGGGTCTGTGCGTAAAGTGATTTGGTCTGTGTGCATAGCAGATGTCGTCTGTGCACGCCGTAAGACCCTAGAACCTTGCTTGAACCTATAGATAGCCTCCGTGACTCGTGTCCGACTTGGGAACACGTGTCAACCCAAGCCAACCCCGACGTGTGCCCAACTTAGAATTACCGTCGCCTTCGTGCACGTGCTTTTGACCGTGCACGTATTTGTTTTAGACTTTGTTTGTTTGTGAACACTTTGGTGTGATATGTCGTTGTGAACGTCTCTGAGAGTATTAAATTGCGGTGTTGATTCGGAACGTCGTTTCGCGGGTCGTTCTCCCACGATTCGACTTTATTTGAAGAGACGTCACGATTTCCACGTTTGTCGCGGGGCCTTTCTATTTTTAGTTTCGTTTTTCGTCGTCGAAATTGTGATCCGTCTTCTCTGTCTTCTTTCTCTCGTCATTCCGGTCACCCCAGCATTTATTTCACAATTTTCGGATTTCGTTTGACCTACTTTCGTTTTTTGCCCAATCTAATATCGGTTTAACCCTAAGTTCTCTTGGTTTCTGTTCCCCGAATAATTTTAATAATAATATACATCCTATAGTTGTTGACCCAACCCGTTTTCTTAAGCCTTGGCCGCATGCATCCTGGGAGTGAGAGACAGAGATTGCAATCTTGGCCTTTTGATACTTATTATATCATTTTTTTAAACCCAAATAAACTCTAACTTTACACCCTGGCCTAACTCACGTGAGTCTCTCCTCTATCTTTAACCTAGGGCTAATAATGCTTCTCCTCACGCAAACACAAAAGTTGCGCCGCCAACTCTCTTCTTCGACAAACCCTAGATCCCCCGACTTCTCTCGCCTCCAGCCCAAGTCCGGCCTCCCTCCGACGTGCCTCCTCCCTCGTCGCCGTCGTGGGGCCCCGCAGCGCCACCGCTGCCGCCGCGAAATAACCCCAACCCGCAGCGAAGCCTGCGGCAGCTTGCAGCGGATGTCGCCGCCGCCGTTGCCGCCGCATCGCCGCAGCAGCCCCCTGTCGAGGCCCCCTCCGTCGTCGAGTTTCCGTGGAGTCGCTGCTCCGCCGCGAGCCGCCGCCACATCGCCTGAGATGCGTGCAGCAGCCGCAGCAGTTGCAGCAGGCCACCGCCGCCGTCGCTGCCGCCACCGGCCACCTCCCCTGCTGCCGTCGACTTCCCCTCGGCCCCCCTACTCCAGCTGCGAGCAACCAGAGCCTCTGCCGCGGCCCCGATCTCCTTCTCCGTTTCTCCACGCTCCAAACCCTAAGTTTGGGGTTCTTTCGCCGTTTTCCGGTGACTGGGACCTCGCCTTGGAGATCCATCGGTCCCGTGAACCCTCGGTCGGCCTACTCTTCGATTCGACACCAAGAACAGCGTCTACGGACGTCGTTTGTAGTTTCGTCACAGATCCGGGCGTCGATCGACCATTTCACGCTTCCCGAGGGTGTTTCGGTGACTTCTGTCACTGACAGTCACCTCTGGGTACCCTCGGTCGCTGATTGCGACAACGTGGAACTGACGGATCGCTGATAGGAATCTGTGCTCCAGGCCTTCCACCCTTGACCAACCGTCGGGTGACGCGGCGTTGTGTCAGAATCGTCATCTACGTGGAGCTTTCGCATCTGGCTAGGTAACGATTCTCAAAGCCTTTGTTGCTCTAGTAATTAGGGCCAACTTGCATGAGGTAACTCACCTAGAACAAACTCATTAAAGTATCGCCTCGATCGATCAATGGACTTACTCTGCTGTGCACATAGGATAGATAGAATGATCGATCGAATTAAGCAGCATCCCATATGTCTGGTGACCCAAAGCGGGCCCCGTTAATCTGGCTTATCTTATGTTGTTGCCAAGGATGTTAGAGTGCATGTTTGTGATGATAGATTGTCGTACAGGTTCCGTAGATCCGTTGGTTGACCCAGACCCTGCTGGACTACATCCTTGCCGGAATCTTTCAGGCAAGGAATGAGACTTTAGTTACTGCTTTTATACTTTTCTAGAATTGATGTTAGAACTGCTAGATTTATTTCTGCAAAGTACTTGAAAATGATCGCATGTTACTTTCTGCTCGAACCCACTTTTTAGATGCAACTTGAACCTCACGTGCTAATTAATAAGCCAGACATTTTAATTGAGTGGATCTTTGTAGAAGATCACAGGCGTGGGTCTCTCCTATACAGAGGTTGGCACTACTCTTGTGGAGCGTCTGCTGGCTAGCCCAGAGACGGCTCGCTTACGGATAGTTAATCGATGACGGGGGTGACCATTGAGAACTGGTGCTCCCCAGCTTTGGCTCACCCGTGACTGGTGCACTCCGGTATGATACGTAGTATCATTCATGATTAATGATTTGTTTCGGATCGACGACGGGGGTGACCATTGAGAACTTGTGCTCCCCAGCTTTGGCTCACCCGTGACTGGTGCGCTCCGGTATGATACGCCGTATCATTCGTGATCCTTGTCTTGTCTCGTGTCTAGATGGAGCATTTGTTGGCTCGTGTCCATAACACAAACGACTCGCGGGTGGGGTAGGACAAAAGAGTCTAGCTGGGCCTGGGGGGTAGCTCCCCTCTGCCTACGCAGCTTGAGTCCTTAGGCTTTATCTTTGTATCGCAGTTGGTGCACTCCTGCCTGCTTCGCAGGGATGCATTCCGGTCGTTTGACCTTTTCTAGTCTTGGACAATCTGACCAAATGGACACCCCTGGCAGATTGATAGAACTACATGAACAACTCTTAGACGTTCTGACTAGATGGACACCCCTAGCGGATCGATAGAACAACCCTTACTTATTTCCTGTTTTCTAGAACTCCTGTGTAGGTTGTCATTTAAATTCCATATAGAACTGCTAGAATTGTATAACTGTTTTAATTATGGTCTCATTAGTTCGTTGCTGACATGTGTTTTGCACATGTCACAGACTTGGCAGAGCTGCCACAACCTGTGGACCCCAGCAGACTTCTTCACTCTTTAGTTGCCTCCGGTTCGTACAGTTTTAGCTTTTATGTTAAACTCCTTGTTGGTTACCTTCTGCGTTTGAATAATATCTTTTGCTGCTATATCTGTTGTTTCATGCTAAATTGTTTGATCGGACCTTCTTCTCCGCATCATAACTTGCCTAGACGCTTATTGGACCCCGAGCCTCAACGGCTCGAGTCCATGCGGGCTGGCCATGTCTCGCTTTCCAAATCTTTTGGGAAGCGGGGCGTGACAGTTTTTGTGGTGGCCCATGCAGGTCATGATCAAATGATTTATCGAAACAATAGTGTTGCAGTAACTATTCAAACAACCAACAATATTCGAGTCTGACATAAGTTAGTTAGGTTTAGACTAGTTTCTTGGCCCCCTCTAGTTTGGATTTGAGTGAGAATGCAGGAATAAGGTGATGTTTAAGTGATGTATTTCTAACACATTGGATAGTTATAAGGTTGGATTCTCGGCTTGACAAGGAACCGTGGAAGTGAGAACATTGAATCGAGGGAATGAGATCGACTCTTAGTATGCTGCTCGTGATAGAAGTGTGGTGATTAGAAGTCTTGTCTTAACGACCAAAGGCGTAGACCTACATCGATCAAGTGAAATGTTATGCAATGGATATTAGGAACATATTTATATATAAGCAGAGTAGCAATAGTATAACCTGGAGATTCAGAGTGATAATGTGATGACGAGATTGATATTATGATGGATTGTATTAGACCGACAACATGATCTGTTTTGGACGCAGTGATTTAAAGGAATTAAGGATCTTGGGAATGTCATGGGAGTTTCAAAGTCGACCGTGCGAATACGCACCGAGTGCGTACCGATCACTGGATCCCAGTTGCAGTTTACGATATGGTGAAAGGCGATGATTTCTCCAGAATCATGTGCATGGATTAAAGCCAACAATGACTAGCAGTTTTAGTGCCAATGAAAATTCTGAATCAAGTCAAGTGAGCATGTTTGGTTTTGCGAATGCTCAATGATCGGGAAATATGGGAAAGAGTTAGTAGATTGACTTGGTTGTTTGGATTAAAAAGGAAATCGTAAGTAAGTCTGACGCCCAAAAAAAAATTCTAGAATTGGTGGGTAGTTTCACTTTAGAGATTCTTAGAGACAGCTGAGCCAAGAACCAATGGAAGCGGAGAAAACCAGGATCATTATAACAGGTTCTCGTGAAAGGGCTTTTGAGTTGGAAAATTTATTGGTGTTTAAAATGATTGGGATTAGCCAATTAGGGCTGATTAGTTAGAGGTTGTTTAACCACCTTAGATGTCAAAATTGGAAGTGTCTGCACATTAGAGCCTTGTGTTTGTTCTGCCTTCCCCGTAGATCCATGAGGAGGATTACCTGACTCGTGTGAATATATGTATCATTGTCGGGCATGCTTAGTATTATCCCTTAGATTTATGTGGGCTTATGGATGAATAATGGAATATGTGTATTGCGATGAATGTAATGATTACGTGTATATAGTACATGAATAAGTATAGATACTTATGTAAGATAATATGTGTGTGGAAAGCTAAAACCACTCTAGGGATGTCTGTGTATATAAGAGTTGGTGTTGGAATATCTACTGGGGGTGTATGTAGTTGGAGATGCTTAATAATGGTTGAAATAATATGTTGGTAAAAATGTGTGTATATTAGGTATAATGATACTATGGTACTTATGGTTAAATGTGCATCCTTATTATTTGGTCTATATGTTAGTACGTGTGGGCGTGTGCTCGTACGTAGGTATGTGCTTACTATATGAATATGTGTGATATACGTACGGTAATAGAGTTATAAATTTTGTTTGGTATTGTTTGCCCTTACGGGATGTTGTGTGTGTACCTCGAGGTATACACGATTATTGTACGTCTTAACTATGAATGTGTAGATGTGTTGGTATACTAATTATAGGTATTAGGTCATGGTGTGAACATATGTTCTATGTGTATGTGACTATATGGTGAATGCATGTATTAGGGAAGGTATTATAATTATACGTGTGCTGAGGTCTGTACTATTATTATGGTATGTAAAGTGATTTAATTATGTGAGTGTGACCTGACTAAATATAGTGATTGATATTATAGTATGTGGTTATGTTGGTAGACGTATATATATTGGGGTGGTATTGGTATAGGTATAGATACCGTGTTACGTATAGAGAATATTCTGATATACGTTTCGAGTCTCACTCAAGCTTGAGTGAGTATACTCTAAGTATATCATTATGTTTGTCTGAAGTTTGCATATAGCGATGTTTGATGTATGTATAGTGATAGGAGTGTTTGTGCCTGGTCGTGCTACGCACATGATTGTGAGTCGCTATACCAGTATATAGTTATAGGCGTTGGTCTTGTGGTATAGTTAATTACTAAGAACTTGCCTGTATGAACGTATGTGTGCTAGCTAAACTAGGTGTGTAGATGTGCTAGTTATATAATGGTACGATTGGTATGCGTGAATGAAACGTTAGCGTGTATGGGTGTGCACCATGCACAGGTAAGTATGTGCTTAGCTATAGGTATTGATGACTATGGTATGTGTGGCGTGTCGTGAATATAATTATAGGACCGTATGTGATGTGAATATATGGTGAAATATTTGCATTCATTTGAATGACTATATAATTGCGAAATTATAGTAGCGGTAAATGTATCTTAGATATAATAACATGATTTAATATTGAGTGGTGTAGTTACTTGTGTTGATATGTTGGCATTGGATGTACACTAGGAGATATAGGGAGTAGTGTATCCTTATTGTTTTGTTCGTAAGTAGTTATCTAAAAGTGGAGTATTACGATGGTATTTGCTGGCGTGGACTATTTGATTGTTGTGAGTATTTGCACCTTGGTATGTAATAAGTGTTTAATGGTTATATAGGGATGTACGTGATTATATGAATGATTGAAGTACGTGTACGAATTTGACTGACTATGATAAGTGTAAGTTTAGAATGGGCGTATATATAAACATGTTGGTAGTGTTACTGCTTGACTACCTAGTGCATATGTAAGCACTTGTAGTGAGTATATCGGGTTTGAATTATAATGTGATATGATTGGGATAGCTACTAGAGTGACTAGATATATTTATAGTTAGAAAGTCCGAGGACGGACTTTATTCTAAGGTGGGTAGGATGTAACGGCCTGTTTTCGGGCCAATTTGAATTTTGTGTGTGCACAGCAATTGGGTCTGTGCGTAAAGTGATTTGGTCTGTGTGCATAGCAGATGTCGTCTGTGCACGCCGTAAGACCCTAGAACCTTGCTTGAACCTATAGATGGCCTCCGTGACTCGTGTCCGACTTGGGAACATGTGTCAACCCAAGCCAACCCCGACGTGTGCCCAACTTAGAATTACCGTCGCCTTCGTGCACGTGCTTTTGACCGTGCACGTATTTGTTTTAGACTTTGTTTGTTTGTGAACACTTTGGTGTGATATGTCGTTGTGAACGTCTCTGAGAGTATTAAATTACGGTGTTGATTCGGAACGTCGTTTCGCGGGTCGTTCTCCCACGATTCGACTTTATTTGAAGAGACGTCACGATTTCCACGTTTGTCGCGGGGCCTTTCTATTTTTAGTTTCGTTTTTCGTCGTCGAAATTGTGATCCGTCTTCTCTGTCTTCTTTCTCTCGTCATTTCGGTCACCCCAGCATTTATTTCACAATTTTCGGATTTCGTTTGACCTACTTTCGTTTTTTGCCCAATCTAATATCGGTTTAACCCTAAGTTCTCTTGGTTTCTGTTCCCCGAATAATTTTAATAATAATATACATCCTATAGTTGTTGACCCAACCCGTTTTCTTAAGCCTTGGCCGCATGCATCCTGGGAGTGAGAGACAGAGATTGCAATCTTGGCCTTTTGATACTTATTATATCATTTTTTTAAACCCAAATAAACTCTAACTTTACACCCTGGCCTAACTCACGTGAGTCTCTCCTCTATCTTTAACCTAGGGCTAATAATGCTTCTCCTCACGCAAACACAAAAGTTGCGCCGCCAACTCTCTTCTTCGACAAACCCTAGATCCCCCGACTTCTCTCGCCTCCAGCCCAAGTCCGGCCTCCCTCCGACGTGCCTCCTCCCTCGTCGCCGCCGTGGGGCCCCGCAGCGCCACCGCTGCCGCTGCGAAATGCCCCCAACCCGCAGCGAAGCCTGCGGTAGCTTGCAGCGGCTGTCGCCACCGCCGCTGCCGTCGCATCGCCGCAGCAGCCCCCTGTCGAGGCCCCCTCCGTCGTCGAGTTTCCGTGGAGTCGCTGCTCCGCCGCGAGCCGCCGCCACATCGCCTGAGATGCGCGCAGCAGCCGCAGCAGTTGCAGCAGGCCGCCGCCACCGCCACTGCCGCCGCCGGCCACCTCCCCTGCTGCCGTCGACTTCCCCTCGGCCCCCCTACTCCAGCTGCGAGCAACCAGAGTCTCTGCCACGGCCCCGATCTCCTTCTCCATTTCTCCACGCTCCAAACCCTAAGTTTGGGGTTCTTTCGCCGTTTTCCGGTGACTGGGACCTCGCCTTGGAGATCCATCGGTCCCGTGAACCCTCGGTCGGCCTACTCTTCGATTCGACACCAAGAACAGCGTCTACGGACGTCGTTTGTCGTTTCGTCACAGATCCGGGCGTCGATCGACCATTTCACGCTTCCCGAGGGTGTTTCGGTGACTTCTGTCACTGACAGTCACCTCTGGGTACCCTCGGTCACTGATTGCGACAACGTGGAACTGACTGATCGTTGATAGGAATCTGTGCTCTAGGCCTTCCACCCTTGACCTACCGTCGGGTGACGCGGCGTTGTGTCAGAATTGTCATCTACGTGGAGCTTTCGCATCTGGCTAGGTAACGATTCTCAAAGCCTTTGTTGCTCTAGTAATTAGGGCTAACTTGCATGAGGTAACTCACCTAGAATAAACTCATTAAAGTATCGCCTCGATCGATCAATGGACTTACTCTGCTGTGCACATAGGATAGATAGAATGATCGATCGAATTAAGCAGCATCCCATATGTCTGGTGACCCAAAGCGGGCCCCGTTAATCTGGCTTATCTTATGTTGTTGCCAGGGATGTTAGAGTGCATGTTTGTGATGATAGATTGTCGTACAGGTTCCGTAGATCCGTTGGTTGACCCAGACCCTGCTGGACTACATCCTTGCCGGAATCTTTCAGGCAAGGAATGAGACTTTAGTTACTGCTTTTATACTTTTCTAGAATTGATGTTAGAACTGCTAGATTTATTTCTGCAAAGTACTTGAAAATGATCGCATGTTACTTTCTGCTCGAACCGAATTTTAAGATGCAACTTGAACCTCACGTGCTAATTAATAAGCCAGACATTTTAATTGAGTGGATCTTTGTAGAAGATCACAGGCGTGGGTCTCTCCTATACGGAGGTTGGCACTACTCTTGTGGAGCGTCTGCTGGCTAGCCCAGAGACGGCTCGCTTACGGATAGTTAATCGATGACGGGGGGTGACCATTGAGAACTGGTGCTCCCCAGCTTTGGCTCACCCGTGACTGGTGCACTCCGGTATGATACGTAGTATCATTCATGATTAATGATTTGTTTCGGATCGACGACGGGGGTGACCATTGAGAACTGGTGCTCCCCAGCTTTGGCTCACCCGTGACTGGTGCGCTCCGGTATGATACGCCGTATCATTCGTGATCCTTGTCTTGTCTCGTGTCTAGATGGAGCGTTTGTTGGCTCGTGTCCATAACACAAACGACTCGCGGGTGGGGTAGGACAAAAGAGTCTAGCTGGGCCTGGGGGGTAGCTCCCCTCTGCCTACGCAGCTTGAGTCCTTAGGCTTTATCTTTGTATCGCAGTTGGTGCACTCCTGCCTGCTTCGCAGGGATGCATTCCGGTCGTTTGACCTTTTCTAGTCTTGGACAATCTGACCAGATGGACACCCCTGGCAGATTGATAGAACTACGTGAACAACTCTTAGACGATCTGACTAGATGGACACCCCTAGCGGATCGATAGAACAACCCTTACTTATTTCCTGTTTTCTAGAACTCCTGTGTAGGTTGTCATTTAAATTCCATATAGAACTGCTAGAATTGTATAACTGTTTTAATTATGGTCTCATTAGTTCGTTGCTGACATGTGTTTTGCACATGTCACAGACTTGGCAGAGCTGCCACAACCTGTGGACCCCAGTAGACTTCTTCACTCTTTAGTTGCCTCCGGTACGTACAGTTTTAGCTTTTATGTTAAACTCCTTGTTGGTTACCTTCTGCGTTTGAATAATATCTTTTGCTGCTATATCTGTTGTTTCATGCTAAATTGTTTGATCGGACCTTCTTCTCCGCATCATAACTTGCCTAGACGCTTATTGGACCCCGAGCCTCAACGGCTCGAGTCCATGCGGGCTGGCCATGTCTCGCTTTCCAAATCTTTTGGGAAGCGGGGCGTGACACAAGGTCTACACAAACTGTCAGACTCTACTGCAAGTGTATCAACTATTAACAATGATTTACTGGTTGTTTAAGCATGCTGGGGTTATAACTGAGTAACAAAAAGTAGCGTAGCAGGAAAAGTAAACGTAGCAAGTAGTAGACGTAGCGTGTGCTACCGACTACGGGACTAACCTACCGGTGTCAAGACACGACGGGACGCGACGGGACAGGACATGACAAGGCAAGACAAGTGAAACACGAAATGGTTCACGCCTTACGGTTCGAGGGCGGCCAGACCCTCTCCCCGTGCGCACGCTCAAACCTACCCCAACCCAGGAACTCAGGACAAGAATTACAGGGATCATTTCCGCTAGGGAAACATCCGAAACGCCCGAAGGCTTTTTGTGTAACAGGGATCACTTTCGCGGAGGAAAGCATCCGAAACGCCCGAAGGCTTTTGGTAACAGGGATCACTTCCACGGAGGAAAGCATCCGAAACGCCCGTAGGCTTTTTGGTAACAGGGATCACTTCCGCGGAGGAAAGCATCCGAAACGCCCGTAGGCTTTTTGGTAACAGGGATCACTTCCGCGGAGTAAAGCATCTGAAACGCCCGTAGGCTTTTTGGTAACAGGACACGACATGACAAGTGTAGGGAGTTGTTATTCTAGGGTGTCCACATGCACGCACACGCAAGATAGTCCTATGATGTCAGTAGTTTATTGTTGTCAGGCTCAGACTTCGTCGTCAAGTCTGAGCCGTCACATGTCGTCCCGGACGCTATCATTTCATGTCCGGTTCTCATCACACACAATCTAACAGTTCTACAAACTAGAACTAAGGCACGGTCAAAACGCAAGTGGGTACACTTGCCTGGAAGGGCGAGCGCGTCGTCTGTCCGGGGCGTCGCGTCCAGTCGTCGCGTCCGCGGTAGTCCGTCTGAAAAGGGATCACGGCGACGGTGTCAAGTCGCGATTTTCGTCAAATCCTATTTAGGTTCATTTCTAAGTTAGGCGTGGCTACCCTAACTGTCACAAGTCAAAAAGTGTCCGATCAGCCTATCTGACGATTCTATCCTATGTGCATAGTTCAAAAGTCCGATCGTCGATTCTATTGTTCACAACATTTTAAAGGAGCAGAAAAATAAATTTAACGTGTTTAGTTGACGTTTTTAGTTAAGTTTTCAGTTTTGGCTACGGGTGGGGTTCGCTACGAGTTTGGAAAAACTAACCTCTTCCGGAGTCTGGGGTAGAGCGGACGTAGTGTCTGAACGGTAGAAGATCCACGTCACCTACGGCGTCTCGGCTACGGGTAGCGTAGCGGGACACGTCCGGGCAGCGGATGAAGCACGTGAACAGCGGGTAAGGGTGAATCAGCGAGCAGCGCGTCGGGTAGGCGTTCTACGGCTTCCGGAGAGCTGCAACGACAACCGAGATGAACGGTTCGTCGTACTCAACGTCTACGATGTTGGGAGTCGTAGGAGAGGCTCGAGACGTCGATAATACTCCCAGGAGGTGTAGGATACTGCCGGAGGACCCCAACAGCGAGGGGAGACGACGAGATCTTGGCGACGCGTCCGTACGGCGTCAAACACGCAAAACAGCGAGTAAACTCACTGTTTCAGAGTAGTTGCGACATTGGGTTGCTGCCAACAGCGAGAGGGGGCAGAGGGGGTCCACGGCGGCAGCTGGGAGGCGGCGGTGGCGGCGGTGGCGGCCACAGCGGCTGATGCGGCTGCTGTGCGCGAAAACTGGCGATGTGCGGCAGTCTCCGGTGGCGGCTCGGGTCCCAGGCGAGAGGGGGAGGTCGGGGAGTGCCGTGGGTAGGTCGGCGGCGGCTAGGAGCCGTCGGCGTGGGCTCAGGTCAAAGGGGAGGGTTTTTGCGTGGAGGGGGTGCGCTTCCTAGGGCCGGCGCAAGGAGAAATGGGGTGAGGCTGTGAAACTTTTAGAAATCTAGTTTCTTTATAGGGGTGGGGCCCACGTGACTAGGGGAAGGGTTACACGTGAGGGGGCTGCCAATTAGGGTTAATTAGAGTTAATCAGGGTTAAGTTGTTAGGGGGCAAAATTGTAATTAACTGGTTCTACTAGTGCACAAAGGTCAAACGGTGCCCAAAAATTATAAGAAAAATACCGGGGCGACCGGGGCGACGAGAGAAAGAAGTCAGAAGAGACGGATTACAATTTCGATGACGAGAAACGAAATTAAAAATAAAAACGCCTCAAGTCAAAAGTGAGATACGCGACGTCTCCTCAGATAAGGTCAAATCGTGGGCGAACGGCCCGTGAAATGACGTTGCAAGTCAACACGACAAATGTAGTACTCTCAGAGAGAGTCACAACGAAATATCACACGATAGGGTTCGGAAACAAACAAAGTCTAAAATAATCACGTGCACGGTCAAGAGCAGTGCACAAAGAAAGTTACGATCGGAATCCGACCGTTACAGGAGCCATGCGATAAGGAGCCTTCGAAATAGGTTTAGTGTTCGGCATAAGGTCGATAATGAATTCCAGAGCTCGATCAGGTAGTAATCCTGAAATATCTTCAAGAAATACGTCTGCAAAGTCTCGAACCACTCTAGGTTTCTCGGGCTCAACTTGCATCGATGCAATGATTAGTTCATTCGGCTTGGCCCAAAACTTGATAGGCCCAAGTGAATGGTCTTCGCTCATGAATTCAAACATAGGATGATTAGGGATTTCAAACACTACTTTCTTTTTGTGACAATCGATAATAGCGTAGGAATTTTCTAACCAATCTATGCCGAATATTGCATCGAAGTTTGGCATGTCGACCATCATAAAATCTGCGAACAACTCGTGTCCACAAATCACTATATGGCAAGACCGACAGCCACTAGAAGTCCTCGCTACTCCACTCGTAGTAGTGATGCTCAAGTGATTTTGTACAGATTCAACATGAATAGAATGTTTTTCTACAAACCCTCGGGATATGAAGCAGTGAGTGGCTCCAGAATCAAAAAGAGATAGGGCTGGATGAGAGGCTATCAAGACATCACCTAGTACATAGGAAATATGTCTTAGCTAAGAGATAGACAAGTAACTCATGCATATACCATAAGCATTATAAAAGACGGGTTTGCTCCCCCCCCCCCCCCCCCCCCCCCCCCCCCCCCCCCCCCCCGGGAGGTCGCTACCTCTGTCTCCGCTATACCCAGACCTGAGGGCATGGTTGACTCTGCTACTCCCAATCTGACTTCCTCCACCCTCTTGGAGCTAGCCAGTTCTTCCACACCTGTGGACCTCCTCGTTTCCCTTCCCACCTCCCTAGGGTCCACGGTCCATAGCCCCTCTATCTGGCACCACCACCACACCTACAGCAGCAGTATTCACTGAGAGCGTCGTGACTTCTGTCCACACTTCTGTGTCTACGACGACTCCTTTTTCTGCTGCCATTGCTGCCTCTTCTTCCGTACAGGATCTCGGTTCGATCCCACTCCATACCACCTCAACCAAGATCCCTACTAGCTCACCCTCTCCAGTCTTCAGGCCAGTACACATGGATCTCATTCACGAAGCTGTCCTTCGAGAGTGGTGACTAGCAGCTCATGTCCTCCCCTTGGCTCTCACATCTTCGACACACGCTTGACCGATGTGGAGACCGAGGTTGCGAGACTTAGGCAAGATTTTGATGCCTTCGCTTGCTCGGTCAACACGCACCATGGGAGAGTCGAGGATGACCTCACCATGATCATAGATATGCTGAGGACGAGGCATATACTGTTGAGTATTGATTCCCTAGATTTAGTTTTGATGATGAACAAACATAAATATCGTGAACTAACTCTTTGTGAGCGTAGTTATGGAGATCGTCGCCAAAATTCTACGTATATCTAAAGCGACGTCTCAAGACTTGTCAAAGCACGTGATCGTGTACCTAAAGCTTCGTTGAAGCTCTAGGAGCATTATTGAAGTCAAGAGATTCGGATTGGAGCTTTGAAGACGGTTCGTCTAGTTTAATTTATAGTCTTCTAGCTTCTTTTCATAGAATGTTAAGCCTTGAGTAGGTCTTACTTCTTAATATTCATAACATTCATATCTTAGAGCTAGGATTATCTTAGAAGCCCATATAAACTTTTCTGAAGCTTCACGCTTAATTTTGCAGCTTCTGGTGCATCTTAGTTGGTTCAAGAAGAAGAACCAACCGACTAGATTGTCATCTAGTCGGTCAGTAATCCTTCTTGAACCGACTAGATCTCCTTGCTCAATTCAGCCTAGACATTGTTGACCAATTAGTCGGTCCAAGAAGGTTCACCGACCGACTAGTTGTCAAACTAGTCGGTTTGGAATCCTTCTTAGACCGACTAGTTAAGACTTCATTTTTTAGCCTGAGCTACTGTTTACAGTTAGTCGGTCCAAGAACAACTATCGACCGACTAGTTGTGAAACTAGTCGGTTGGAATTTGTTCTTAGACCAACTAGCTCTCTTTGAATTCAACCTATTCTATTTCAACTCTTAGTCGGTCAAAGAACACTCATTGACTGACTAGTTGTCAAACTAGTCGGTTGGCAAGTCTTCTTAGACCGACTAGTTCTATATTCCTTGAATTCACTTTATTGGCTGTGAACCAGTTAGTCGGTCCAAGAGGAATCACCGACCGACTAGTTGAGAAACTAATCGGTCAGTGATCCTTCTTAGACCGATTAGACTGCTTCAGAAATAGATCCGTTGGAGCATTAAATGCACAAATTTTCCCTCTCTCTCCTCTCTATCCTATATAATCTTGAGATGCTTCTTCATCGCATTCAAGGCTGCCATTATTGAGTTTTAGAGATCAAAGAGTAGAGCATTTAATTCTCATTTCCAAGCTCACTCATTTCTCACAAGAATCTCTCCCTCACTCTTATTCCTCAAGAGAGGTTCTCATTGATTGTGAGCCATTCAAGCCAAGAGCTTGATTCAAGGTCACCAACTCCTCCCTAGCCACCTATTGCTGGTCATCTTCTTGGAGCTAGGGTTTGGTGCCTTCTTCTTCCCCAAAATCCTTCTTGCCCTAAAATCGTAAGTTTTACTCAAGGCATAGGATTTTGTTGGTAAGCATTTTATTGTTTCATATTTACTTTGCTATTAAGTTTTTCTCTCGGTTTATGAGAGAAGTGTGTGATCCCGGTTTGTGGGAGTCACATTTTCTGTTGTGTATGATTTGATCTTGTAGAGGTTTTTCTACAAGAGTTTCATAGTGCAAAACTTGGGTTAGTGGTTTCTAACTCAAGTAGCCGGAGGGGATCTGGGTATTTGGGACGTAGGATCAACGGGAATAAGTCGGGGAGACTTGGGTGGATCCGAACCCGTTATATCGCTTTGTTTGCGCTTGTCTCTTATTGTTGTCTATTTTCATTTCCGCATTGTTGGTTGAGTTTGCACGATAATTAGGAATAATTACTCTTGATTATTTTAAAGTACTATTCACCCCCCTCTAGTACTTGTGCAGTAGCTATCAGGGCATTACATATACCCACCGAGATTCTCGCTCCCGCCCCTCCTCTCAGGCCAGACCTTGTCCCTTCCCATGCACCACTCGCTGGCCCTCACTCTCAGGCTTCTACAGGGCCTGTCACCTCTACCCCCGAGTTGGCTGCCACACTTGCGGCCACTTCAGTTGCCGACACACACGTTCACACACTTGTCGACACAGTCTCACTCTCGTCTGAGCCTGCACCACCAGCTGGCCCACCGGCCGACACTCTAGTTGAGCCTTCTACTGTTGCCCCCTCCTGGTCCCCAGCAGCGGGATCCATCACCACCTCCAGAGGATGGTGCCGTTGTCTGATGCCCGTATCACATTTTTGCACACGTCCCTCCCCCATTTATTTAGTGTCCATCTGTCACGCCCCGCTTCCCTAAAATGGAGGCGAGACGTGAGAAGGTCCGCTCAAGCGTGGAGCTGTGAAGCTGCACGCCTGATAAGCGTAAATTTAGTATAAGCAGGTCCCTGTAATTGTAAACGAAACAACAACAATAATAATAATAAGATGAGACGGATATGAAATACCAATCCCACAGTTTGTCCACAAAAATATTCAACATCACAGAAAAGCCACCAGGCTAAAGAAAGAGTCTAAAGGCCCAGAACAAGGCCAAACAAAACACAAACATAACAGAGTATCAAACTAGGTGCCACGCACCGACAACCTAAGCAATCTAACAAAAACTAGACGTAGACACTAAGACTGATCTCCAGTGTCTACGAAGTCCTCGTCCAACATGGGCGCAAGCTCGGCGTCTGCAAACACCTCACCCTCAGCAAGTAACTCTGGCTCGGGGTCTAACATGTGTCACCCAAAAGAGAAAAGGGGCACATGTCAGCAAGTCTAAAGACTTGAGCAAGGAAACTGAAAGTAACTAACAACCTAGCACTTATAATATTAAACAATGACATGGCAGTTGAGTTTGATGCAGCAGTTTAAAAAGAGAGTGTCACGCACTCACGATGTAGCGAAAGCTACCAATTCACTAATCACTTATCACTTATCACTGTTTATCACTTAGTGCATAGAGAGTCCACCTGCTGGTCAGCTCGTGGCTCAGGCCGCTTATCTCTTATCACTATTAATCACTTGTGCACTAGAGATTTCGCCTGCTGGCCGGAGTGGCGGATCAGGCCAACTCGGGGCTCAGGTGGCCGCATATCTCTTACCCCACCCATATGTATCGAGCGTTGGGGTTTCCAACTACAGGGCTCGCTTCTGGAACACGAGCCAGGAATATAAGTATTGTAGCGTGTGCTACGCAATCACGATGAATGATCAATATGCAATGCCATGAACAGATATTTACGTACCGTTAATTGAATTTAAACATGACATACAAACATGATGAAGGTGACGGACCAAGCTTCGTTGTCAAGCTAGGTCAATGGCATCTAGACGGCTATCCTTTCACCGTCTAGTCTCTTTTACGCTAAAGCAAGGGAAATGGCCTAAGACATGGCCCAAATTAAGAGATGCAAGTTTCACTTGCCTGATACCGGGGTTGACGAGCAACGAAGATCGTCACAAGCTAAACTACGGATGGATCACTGTTATAGCAAAACAATTATTAGAACAACGATTCTAAATCGATTTCTTAATGGAACCCTAATCATCTAATAATCCAATTTATTAGGGTTTCACAATGTCAATGTGGGTTATGCTAAAACTAAAGGAATCGAGTATTACCGTGAAGAAACGAAGGAACGATGCCGAGCAACCACGGCAACGGAAGAACGATCCGGCTCAGATCTGGAAATGAGGGAAAAATCTGGAGAAATGGGTTTTGATATGGATTTTGGGGGTTTGATGAAGGTTTGGGGAAGATGGAAGGTGGGTTGTGACAAGGGAGGGTTTGGATGATGGAGGATGAGCTTGGGATGAAGGATTAATGGGTTGAGAAAGATGGGGGCTCAATGGAGGAGAAATTAGGGTTTTAGGTCATGAGGAAGAAGAAGAAAACGTTTGGAGGGGTATTTATAGAGTTTGGTGGCGGTTAGGGCAAAACTAGGGCTTACAGCACTGGTTAGTCGGTCAAAGAACAACCACTGACCGACTAGTTTGGAAACTAGTCGGTCGGTTGACCAACGCAGACCGACTAAGTGTAAACAGTAACCCAGACGAAAATTAGGATTTAGATTTAGTCGGTCAAGGAACAATTTCTGACCGACTAGTTTGACATCTAGTCGGTCGATGAACGTTCTTGGACCGACTAATAGTAAACAGTAACTCGACTGTACAGAAGAACTAAGAATTAGTCGGTCTGAGTACAAAACTTAACCGACTAGTTTAACAACTAGTCGGTCGAAAGATGAACTTAGACCGACTAAGAATGAACAGTACTGATACCAAAAATTAGTAATTGAGTTAGTCGGTTAAAGAAGCATTGCTGACCGACTAGTTTGCAACCTAGTCGGTCAACCAACGTTCTTAGACCGACTAACGACAAACAGTAACTCCTGAATAACTTTTCAAGCCCGCTAGTCGGTTCAAGAAGGTTTTCCGACCGACTGGATCGTCATCTAGTCGGTCGGTGCCCCTTCTTATACCGGCTAACGTGCACCAAAAGTTCCGAAATGGAGCGCGAAGCTCCGGGATGGTTTCCTAAGTCTCCTAGGCTCGTTCTAACTCTAAGATATCGACGTTATGAAGCCCGTCACGAATGACTTACTTCAAACACGCCGACCGACGGAAGAATCTAGAGAATCACGACGAAACGAACGAAAATGAAACTACGGAGAAGGAAATGGAAATCTCAACAAGGGAAAGCAACCAAATATATAAATATTTATAATAAAATCCATACATGGAAAACCAGTCGTTACATCCTCCCCAACTTAAGAAATATTCCGTCCTCGGAATTCCCAACACTCACGTGTCCGGGAACAAAAGTGGGTAGCGCTCTCGCATCTCATCTTCTCTCTCCCAAGTAGACTCTCCCGGCGAACCGTGCCGCCACATCACTCTAACAAGATCGATGACCTTGTTCCGAAGTGACTTCTGACGCCTGTCCAGAATCTGCACTGGATGCTGGTCATACGTCAAATCTGGGCGAACGGCGATCTCCGAGAAATCTACGGCATGAGACGGATTGCTGATGTATCGACGAAGCTGCGACACATGGAAAACATCATGGACTCCTTCCAAAGATGGCGGCAAGGCTAAGCGGTAAACTACTTTGCCGACCCTCTCCAAAACATCAAACGGTCCAATGTATCGCGGGCTCAACTTCCCTCGCTTCCCAAAACGAATCACTCCACGATTCGGGGAAATCCTCAGAAACACATGATCGCCCGGCTGAAACTCCAAAGGACGACGTTTCGAATTCGCCCAATGCTTAAAACGGTCCTGAGCAATCCTCAGCCTCTCCCGAATGTTCCTGACGACCTCCACAGCCTCCACAATCATCTCAGGCCCCAACAGCTCCCGATCGCCAACGTCATCCCAACTCAATGGCGATCGACATTTCCTCCCATACAAAGCGGCGAAAGGCGACATGCCAATAGATGCCTGGTAGCTGTTGTTGTAAGAGAACTCCACCAAGTGTAGATGGTCCTCCCACGAACCCTTGAAATCCAACATGCACGCTCTCAGCATGTCTTCCAAAATCTGAATCGTCCTCTCGGACTGGCCATCCGTCTGCGGATGGTACGCCGTGCTGAAACTCAGACGCGTACCCAAACTCTTCTGCAAACTCTGCCAGAACTGAGATGTGAACCTCGTGTCCCTGTCCGACACGATACTCACGGGGACTCCATGAAGTCGCACGATCTCCTGCACGATTCACGTTACATCACTATCCAAACTAGGAAAAGAAAATAAAAACAGAGAGTAAAAGAATTTACCTCCATATATCTCCTTGCTAGCGCCTCAGTGGACTGTCCTACTCGGAATGGAATAAAATGCGCAGACTTGGTCAGTCGGTCTAAGATCACCCAAATCGTGTCATTCTGCTTCGGACTCCGAGGTAGTCCAGTCACGAAATCCATAGTGATGTGTTGCCATTTCCACTCCGGAATCGGAAGCGGTTGTAGCAACCCGGCTGTACGCTGATGCTCCGCCTTCACTTGCTGGCAAACTAAACATTTGGCCACACTCCGTGCCACACTCCTCTTCATGCCATGCCACCAAAAGTTCAGACGAAGATCCTTGTACATCTTGATCCCACCAGGATGCACGGAATACGGCGAACTGTGTGCCTCCACCATCAACTCCTCTCTGATATCCCCAGCTGGCACACACAACCTGGCTCCAAACCTCAGCCAGCCATCCTCATGAATCAAAAAGTCAGTCCGCAGACCAGCTTCAACCTGCCCTCGAATCCTTACCAATTTTGGATCTCCGGCCTGACTCGCCTTAATCCGATCCACGATCGTTGACTGCACCTGCATGTACATCAACGAAGAAGCCTCCCCGGGAAGAACAATCTCTACACCGGACCCGCAAAAATCCTGCTGCAATCTCCACTGCGAAGTCAACATCATCACCGCGGGAAGCCTACTCAAAGCATCTGGAACCACATTCACCTTGCCAGGGTGATACTACAAATCAATCTCGTAATCTGCCATAAGCTCCAACCATCGACGCTGTCGCATGTTGAGCTCCTTCTGGGTAAAAATATACTTCAATCTTTTATGATCGGTGAAGATTTTCACTTTCTCACCCAGCAAGAAGTGCCTCCAAATCTTAAGAGCAAACACAACGGCAGCCAACTCCAAATCATGCGTCGGGTAATTCTTCTCATGAACCTTGAGCTGACACGACGCATAAGCCACCGCATGTCCATGCTGATGCAAAACACAACCGAGACCCTTGCCAAAAGCATCGCAAAAGATCTCGAATCCTCCACTGCGGTCAGGCACAGCAGGGACAGGGGCAGACGTCAAACGCTCTCTCAGAACACCAAAGGCATGCTCACAGTCGCCCGACCAAACATAAGGTATATCCTTCCGTGTCAACCTGATCATTGGCTCGGCAATACGGGAAAAATCCTTAATGAAACGCCGATAATATCCCGCCAAACCAAGGAAACTCCGAATCTCAGAGGCCGACGATGGAACAGGCCACTCTCTGATGGCCCTGATCTTCTCGGGATCCACTGAAATACCATCACCAGTCACCACATGCCCGAGAAAAGCAACACTGTCCAACCAGAACTCGCACTTCGAAAACTTGGCATACAACCGATGCTTCCTCAAAATCTCCAACACCGTCCTCAAGTGCGAGGCATGCTCTTCCTCCGACTTCGAATAGATCAGAATGTCGTCAATAAAGATAACGACAAACTTATCCAAAAAGTCATAGAAAATCGGGTTCATCAGATTCATGAAAACTGCGGGTGCGTTAGTTACGCCGAAAGGCATAACCACAAACTCATAGTGTCCATACTTCGTCCTGAAAGCTGTCTTCGGCACATCATCCTTCTTCACCTTCAACTGATGGTAACCACTCCTCAAATCCAACTTAGAAAACACCCTCGATCCTCCAAGCTGATCAAAAATATCATCGATGCGAGGCAACGGGTATTTATTCTTAATGGTCACCGCATTCAGCTCCCGATAGTCCACGCACATGCGACGCGAACCATCCTTCTTCTTCACCAGCAACACCGGTGCTCCCCACGGAGACACACTGGGATTAATGTAACCCTTCTGCATAAGCTCATCCAGCTGCTTCCGCAACTCTTCCAATTCTGCTGGCGCCATACGATATGGTGCCTTCGAAATCGGCTGCGCACCTGGAATCAAATCAATAGAAAACTCTAAAGCTCGATCGGGTGGCAGTCCAGACATCTCCTCGGGGAAGACGTCATCAAAATCTCGCACCACAGCTAGCCTCTCCAACTCCATCTGCATAGCCACAACCTCCACCGGTCTGGCCCGAAATCTGATAGGACCAAGCGAACTGCTACCACGGCTGAACTCAAATACTGGATGTCTGGGAATCTCGAACACCACCCTCTTCCTTTGACAGTCAATCGTAGCATAGGAGCTCGCAAGCCAATCCATCCCAAGGACCGCATCGTAGTTGATGATGTCGTGGACAATGAAATCAGCACAAAGCTCACGTCCACAAACCACCAACGGGCAAGAATTGCACCCACGATGCACCGAGACCACACCGTTCCCTGTAACGATGTTCCAACTCTTGGGGAGAGGGGACGTCGACAAGGAATGCTTCTCCACGAAGCTCTGGGCCAAAATGCACATCGACGCACCTGAGTCAAAGAGGACTCGGGCAGGGAATGTGCAAACCAAAACCACACCTAACAAACAGTCTAATCAATCAAATCTTATTCTAGCAACATTCATACATAAGCAACCAACATAATTTAACAATCAACTAATTAAGAAAGGAACAACTAGATTTGAAAGTTACCTGCAATGACCTCATCCATGGCCAAAATCTCCTCCTCGGTCATCAGAAATGCCTGCCTCCTCGGCGGAACAGCCTGCCGAAAGGCATGCCCTTGTGGAACAAGGGGTACCCCATGACCAGCGGGCACCGGGGCTCTCTGCTGCAACGGCGGGGCAGCAATAGGTGCCCTCCAAGGCTGCTTCAACCTCTGGCACTCCCTGAGAGCATGGGCGGGATCTCCACAGGCAATACATTGCCCCAAGAACCTCCTACACGATTCTTTGATATGGCCCTCCTTGCCACAGAAATGGCAAGTCTTCTGAACAGGCCCTCCTGGACTCTTAAACTGAACAGGCTGGTTCGGCCTGAATCCAGGTCTAACCATAGCTCTCGCCTGTTCCACAGGCCTCTTCCCAGCACCAACAATAGACCCCCTCCTCTGGTTCACGAGCAGCTCCTGCCTCTTGGCTGCTACTAGAACCTTCTGATAAGATTCCCGGTCAGAAGAGGTCACAAAACTCTGGAGCTCCGAAGCAAGTCCCTGCAGGAACCTCTGAGCTCTCTCCTCAACGTCCTGTACCATCTTCGGTGCAAACTGACTCAGCCTCATGAACTCTTGGTGATACCGGTCCACTGACGAGCTTCCTTGCTTCAGATCGATAAAACGCTACAGTATCTCTTCCCTGGCAGCTTTTGGGAAGAACTCACCATCAAATCTGGCCTTGAAGGTAGCCCAGACGATCGGCTCCTCCAACATCTTCTCTTCAGCATCCCACCAATTTCTGGCGTTATCCCTCAGCTGGCGCTTCGCCAAGTCAACCCAACTAACTTTGTTGACCTTGGACATCTTCAAATTGTCCTCGATATTCCTCATCCATTCGTCAGCAGTGTAATGCCCTACCAGCTACTGCACAAGTACTAGAGGGGGGTGAATAGTACTTTAAAATAATAAGGCGAGTTATTCCAAATTAAATTGCACACAACTACCAAGTCAATTTGCGGAAGCTTAAATTGAATGACAACAATGAAATTAACAATGCTAACAAATGAAGTTAATGGGTTCGGATCCACCCAAGTCTCCCCGACTTGTTCCCGGTGATCCTACGTCCCAACCACCCGTATCCCTTCCGGATACTTGAGTTAGAAACCCTAACTCAAGATTTCCACTATGAATATCTTGTGAAAAACCTTCACAAGATCAAATCATACATGCAATGGCAAAGTGAATCCCACAACCCGGGATCACAAACTTCTCTCACAACCGAGAGAGCCAATAAGCAATATAAAAGAGTTTAATATGAAATAAATACTCTTACCACAAAATCCTATACCTTGAGTTTTTCTTACCCAAAAGGTGGAATGAAGGATTTGAGGAAGATGAAGTTACCAAACCCTAGCACCAAGGAAATGAGCAGCAATGGGTGCCTAGGGAAGATTTGGAAACTTGAATCAAGCAATAGCTTGAAGAGCTCACCAAGAACAAGCTTCTCTCTAGATCTAGAAATGAGAGAGAATGGGTTTCTTGTGAGGAAGAGAGCTTTAGATTTGAGGGAGAATAGCTATCTCTTTAGAACTCAATGAATCTCTTAATGACAGCTCTATTGAAGATAGAAATGACCTAGGTTCGTATTTATAGGGTCCCATAAAAACAAGTTAGGTCAATCTCCAACGGAAAGAAATCTGTGAGATCTAGTCGGTCAAAGAACACTCACTGACCGACTAGTTCATCAACTAGTCGGTCAGTCACAAAGCATGGACCGACTAAGAGCAGATCTGAGAAGAGATAGAATTTCAGACCTAGAAAACTAGTCGGTCCAAGAACACTGTCTGACCGACTATTTTCACAACTAGTCGGTCATCCAATGAACGTAGACCGACTAAGAGGCAAAACAACATAGTCTGAAGGCAAGTTGACTTAGTCGGTCCAAGAACAAAAGTTGACCGACTAGATTGTCAACTAGTCGGTCATCAAACGTTCTTAGACCGACTAACGGTAAACAGTAGCTTAGGAGAATTTTAGAGTGAACAGTCAGTCTCAACTAGTCGGTCAAAGAAGCTTCACTGACCGACTAGTTCACAAACTAGTCGGTCGGTGAGTCAACATAGACCGACTAACTGTAAACAGTAAAGAGCTAAGAATTAACTGACAGAAACTAGTCGGTCCAAGAACAGTGGCCGACCGACTAGATCACCATCTAGTCGGTCAGTACTTGTTCTTGTACCAACTAACATGCACAACAAAGTCCGAATCGAAGCGCGACGCTTCGAGGAAGTTAGAGTGAACTTGTGCAAGAATCCTAGAGCTACGAAATGAGCGTAATGAAGATAGAAACGTAAGATATACTCAAGGCTTAACATTCTATCAATCGAAACTAAAAGACTATAAATAAAACCTTAATAAACGGTCTTTGAGAGCTTCGATTGAATCTTCATTACTTCCAAAGCGTCGCAAGAGCTTCAACGAAGCTTTAGGCATGAAACTGAGCTTTGGAAAGTGTTGAGATGTCGCTTTGAATGTTCACGTGAAATTGGCGACGATCTCCAATACTGCGCTCACAAATTGTTAGATCATGAATTATTTATGTTTGCTCATCATCCAAAACCAAATCCGGGGAGTCCAATATTCAACAAGCAGCTAGTGGACCTTCGGTTCCATCAAAATATGCGGGACCCAGCTCTGTGAACTGCTTCGCCCCAGGCTCTGGGCGAGGGGTTTCCACCACCCGAGCAGCTCGAGCCACCGGAGCATTCTGTACCTGCAGAAGCACACCCTGCTGAACTTGCATCATCTGCATCATCATCTGCATTATCTCTCCGTTAGTGGTCTCCCGCTCAGGCTCCTCGTCATGAGGGGGCGCACCACTACCACCACCACGGGTGATTCGCCTTCCTGCCATCTAATGACACAGAAAACGAAACAATCAGACTCATAGCTCAGGGCTCGGATGTCGAACTTATTTGTTGGACAATCTTATATTATTATCGTTATCCCGGTAATTGCAGTTACAGAAGGACCTGCAAGGGCCACCACTAAAACCTGTCACGCCCCGCTTCCCTAAAATGGAGGCGAGACGTGAGAAGGTCCGCTCAAGCGTGGAGTTGTGAAGCTGCACGCCTGATAAGCGTAAATTTAGTATAAGCAGGTCCCTGTAATTGTAAACGAAACAATAATAATAATAATAATAATATGAGACGGATATGAAATACCAATCCCACAGTTTGTCCACAAAAATATTCAACATCACAGAAAAGCCACCAGGCTAAAAGAAAGAGTCTAAAGGCCCAGAACAAGGCCAAACAAAACACAAACATAACAGAGTATCAAACTAGGTTCCACGCACCGACAACCTAAGCAATTTAACAAAAACTAGACGTAGACACTAAGACTGATCTCCAGTGTCTACGAAGTCCTCGTCCAACACGGGCGCAAGCTCGGCGTTCGTAAACACCTCACCCTCAGCAAGTAACTCTGGCTCGGGGTCTAACATGTGTCACCCAAAAGAGAAAAGGGGCACATGTCAGCAAGTCTAAAGACTTGAGCAAGGAAACTGAAAGTAACTAACAACCTAGCACTTATAATATTAAACAATGACATGGCAGTTGAGTTTGATGCAGCAGTTTAAAAAGAGTGTGTCACGCACTCACGATGTAGCGAAAGCTACCAATTCCCTAATCACTTATCACTTATCACTGTTTATTACTTAGTGCATAGAGAGTCCACCTGCTGGTCAGCTCGTGGCTCAGGCCGCTTATCTCTTATCACTATTAATCACTTGTGCACTAGAGATTTCGCCTGCTGGCCGGAGTGGCGGATCAGGCCAACTCGGGGCTCAGGTGGCCGCATATCTCTTACCCCACCCATATGTATCGAGCGTTGGGGTTTCCAACTACAGGGCTCGCTTCTGGAACACGAGCCAGGAATATAAGTATTGTAGCGTGTGCTACGCAATCACGATGAATGATCAATATGCAATGCCATGAACAGATATTTGCGTACCGTTAATTGAATTTAAACATGACATACAAACATGATGAAGGTGACGGACCAAGCTTCGTTGTCAAGCTAGGTCAATGGCGTCTAGACGGCTATCCTTTCACCGTCTAGTCTCTTTTACGCTAAAGCAAGGGAAATGGCCTAAGACATGGCCCAAATTAAGAGATGCAAGTTTCACTTGCCTGATACCGGGGTTGACGAGCAACGAAGATCGTCACAAGCTAAACTACGGATGGATCACTGTTATAGCAAAACAATTATTAGAACAACGATTCTAAATCGATTTCTTAATGGAACCCTAATCATCTAATAATCCATTTTATTAGGGTTTCACAATGTCAATGTGGGTTATGCTAAAACTAAAGGAATCGAGTATTACCGTGAAGAAATGAAGGAACGATGCCGAGCAACCACGGCAACGGAAGAACGATCCGGCTCAGATCTGGAAATGAGGGAAAAATCTGGAGAAATGGGTTTTGATATGGATTTTGGGGGTTTGATGAAGGTTTGGGGAAGATGGAAGGTGGGTTGTGACAAGGGAGGGTTTGGATGATGGAGGATGAGCTTGGGATGAAGGATTAATGGGTTGAGAAAGATGGGGGCTCAATGGAGGAGAAATTAGGGTTTTAGGTCATGAGGAAGAAGAAGAAAACGTTTGGAGGGGTATTTATAGAGTTTGGTGGCGGCTAGGGCAAAACTAGGGCTTACAGCACTGGTTAGTCGGTCAAAGAACAACCACTGACCGACTAGTTTGGAAACTAGTCGGTCGGTTGACCAACGCAGACCGACTAAGTGTAAACAGTAACCCAGACGAAAATTAGGATTTAGATTTAGTCGGTCAAGGAACAATTTCTGACCGACTAGTTTGACATCTAGTCGATCGATGAACGTTCTTGGACCGACTAAGAGTAAACAGTAACTCGACAGTACAGAAGAACTAAGAATTAGTCGGTCTGAGTACAAAACTTAACCGACTAGTTTAACAACTAGTCGGTCGAAAGATGAACTTAGACCGACTAAGAATGAACAGTACTGATACCAAAAATTAGTATTGAGTTAGTCGGTTAAAGAAGCATTGCTGACCGACTAGTTTGCAACCTAGTCGGTCAACCAACGTTCTTAGACCGACTAACGACAAACAGTAACTCCTGAATAACTTTTCAAGCCCGCTAGTCGGTTCAAGAAGGTTTTCCGACCGACTGGATCGTCATCTAGTTGGTCGGTGCCCCTTCTTATACCGGCTAACGTGCACCAAAAGTTCTGAAATGGAGCGCGAAGCTCCGGGATGGTTTCTTAAGTCTCCTAGGCTCGTTCTAACTCTAAGATATCGACGTTATGAAGCCCGTCACGAATGACTTACTTCAAACACGCCGACCGACGGAAGAATCTAGAGAATCACGACGAAACGAACGAAAATGAAACTACGGAGACGGAAATGGAAATCTCAACAAGGGAAAGCAACCAAATATATAAATATTTATAATAAAATCCATACATGAAAAACCAGTCGTTACACCATCCATCTTTTCGGGGCCCTATTCTTACATGGTTTGGGGGAGGACCCATTTTGCATTTTGCATATTTCCATCATCATGTATACACTCATTTTGCATCTGTCCATATAGCATTTGCATCATATCATACTTTTAATTTCTTGCATCAATCCATGCATATGCATCTGCACTTGTCTTTTATTTTGCACATTTTTATTTTCCAAATATTTTTATCTTTCATATCCATCCACCCACCCTAGCCTCATTTCCCGCCTTACCAGCGTGTTCTCAACAGTGAGGACACTGCTGTGTTTAGCTTAAGGGATGATAGCTATAGCTTTTTATTTTTATTTTTCATATTTTCTTTTATTTTACTCATTTTTACTTTTATTTTCCACCCATTTTGTCCACCTTTTTCTTTTTTTCTCATTCAGCATCACGTTTACCATATTCTACCATGCTCGCATGCTTGTTTTTATTTTTTATTTTCTCCGCCTTTCTTTACCTTTTTTGCTAGATATATTCCACAAGATGATACCTCTTATGGCCTTTTAGTATGCTATTATGATGCTTATTACGTTTGCCATGCTATTTAGAGTATTTCGGTCTTTTGCTACATGTATGCTTGCATATATATTCTTTTGCCGATTTCTCTACATGAATGCATGAAATAAATTGAAACTGAATGTATGCTTAGTATATGCTTGTTGGAAATGCACCAAGATTCATGCATCATTAGAATATCTGAAGCATCTGCTTGTTGTCTTATTTCACTTCTTACTGCATGCCTGCTATGATTGTACGCTTTACCGCATGTCTTCATTATTTATCGAAATGAATGAAAATATCCATGCCTGCTTATGAGTTTAGTTAGAGTATTATCTTATTGAACCATTGTGCACATCTTGTGAGTGAACCGAGTGATATTGAGTGAACCGAGTGATATTTCATTTCCTTCTCCACATATCTTTATAAATCTCTGCATGTCATTTGGTCTCACCCCTACAGCTACTTATACCGCATCCACTTCCCAAAAATCCCAAAAGAAAAGTTAACCTCCAAAAAGCCAATAAAGGAGCCAAAATCAATATGTATATATTATTACCCCCATCAAAAAAGAGAAAAGAAAAGAAAAGAAAAAAATCATTTCTTATATCATATTTGCATGGAGCTACACATATACTTGGGAAAAAGCCAAAAAATCCATAGTTCTATTCCTTAAATGTGACGCCTCAAGCTAAGCTTGGGAGAGTCAACCATTTGACCACATGAGTGAGTTTGACATTGGACTGGAGCTGTGCACAATTCGGGATGTTTGATAATGCTTAAACTTTATGAAAACTGCTAGCTATGGAGATTTTTCAGCAGTTGAGATGAATATATGAATGTCATGATCCTTTCTATTCTCTTTTGCCTGATTTGAATCTTATATACTTCGGTTATGTCTATTGATTGAAAAGTGCATCGTCAACATTTTTTGTACTAGACTCTATGAATTACATGATCTTGATATGAATTGACTGCATGAATATTGAGAATTCCCTTTCTTTGATCTTAAATGCTTGCAAGTATTATATTAAGCGAAAGATATGAAATTCATATTAGCATGTGATTCATTTTGAAGCATCGTGATATGTACCTAAGGCTTGAGATCTGACCGGATAATCTAGCACTCCGCTCCATCTTCTATTCCTTTTTCTATTTCTTATTTTTATCGCCCGGTCAGCCTAGTATTCGTCTTCCTCGAGGACGAGTAAGAGGTAAGCTTGAAGGATTTTAATGTGTCCATATTTTCCATGTTTTTACCGCATCATTTCGTCTCATTTCATATCATATTCGCCTCCAAAATCCATATTTTTTATATTAATGCGCTTCTAACGCCATATTCTAGTTTTGCATAGATTTATGGATTTTCAGGGATTTTGGAGCGAATTGGAGCTGATTCGGGACATGGACACATCCACCGTGTCCAGGACGCCATTGGCAAGGCTCCATGGGAGTTCGCCGCAGTCTAGAAGAAGATCGGAGGAGAGGAGGAGAAGTAAGCAAGAGAAATCAAGAAAACCCCCTCAGCCAGTCAATTTACCAGGTGACTCTGGCCGAGTAGCTTACAGCTACTCGGCCGAGCTGACACGCGGATACAGCACAGGAAACGGACACGAGGTGACTCGACCGAGCAGCTAGGCGACTCGAACCCCTACAACTCGACCGAGTAGCCTGCATCAAGCAGAAGTAGAAAACCGCAGCCAATGAGTTGACTCGACCTAGCAGCCACCTGCTCGGTCGAGTAGCCGACGCGCCCAAGCAACATGCGGGCCCAACTTTCCAGATTTCTGAGAATTATTTGTGGGGTCCCTACCCCTTGAATATAGGTGATTTTACTTTAATATTTTAGACATCGAACGTTATATCGAGAGTTTTTAGTGTAAGTTTGGGATTTTATTAAGAGTTTTTAGATCTAGGCTTTTGTAGAAAACAAAGATTTGATTTTTATTGCCTTTTCTTGCTTGGAATCTATTGTACTTAATTCTCTGTAACTTGCTATCGATCTACATCGCTTTTGATATGTATTCTAATATTTTATATGTTTTTTATTGCTTTAATGAATTCTATGGTAAAAATCCAATTTTTCCTTGCTTTCTCTACCATGTGTCGGTAGTTCTATCTAGGGATAATGATTAGTGCCTGACTCAAAATAGTGTGAGCTAATACTCCTAAGCGTAGGAGATCGTGCAAGTAGTACCTGGAGAGACCAGAATCGAATCAACAGGACAAGTCGACCTGAAATACCACAAATTCAACTATCAAAGAAAATATATAGATGAGAAAACAACCACCTTTGTGAAGGTGAAAAATGATTTAACGATCGGTATTAAAAGAGTAACTCCTAAAAAGTAGTACAGTGTTGTGAGAGTTTGGTTATTAATGAGATGAATATGCTACAGTTGTGACTTCATTAGGAGTTTATAATCGCAGAAATATCATGTCTTTTAATATCATACAACGCTTCACCCGGTCAAGGCGTGAAGATGTCGAAAGATGAATCGATAAAACTAGTTAAAATAGCAGTATACGCATTACTTGCAACGTTGATGTCATTAAACGATAAGCACATTTATATGTCCTGATTAGAGAACATAAACTAACTAGCCTTATCAGGGCCTAGCCATAAGGGACATCAATAATATCGACAATGAATAATACCCAAGAAATACGACGTAGAAATCAACATTACAAGCAATTTTAACATGATAATAAGGCTAAAGACATGAAATTCTACGATTACATACTCCTAATTACATCACAACCATAGCACAAGGAGATTAGCCACCGATGGTGCAAGAAAAATCATGTTTCATAGATGAATACATCGTTCAAGTATCAAAATACAATGAAAAAGCACCAAATACGGGGTATAAATTCAAGAATTTATCACCAAATCTCCAAGATAGACACCCAAACTCCATGAAAATAAGAAAAATAGCCTCTGGAATTTATCAGCAACTTTCTCTGGAGAAATACGCACAGTAGCCGCCTCAAAAGCCCCAAAATACGCCAGAATACCCCAAAACCCCTAGAATACGCTTATATAATAGCATTGCAGGTTTGGGGGCGCTTATCGAGTTGATATCCGCATCGAAATCAACTTAAATCCAAACCCATCGTTGGATCAAACCTAGGCCGTTGATCAATGCGGGATTAACCCTGGGAGCGCCACATGTGCATCAAAATTCATACCTCGCCCGCTTCGCTTCGTTCGCTCCGTGCCCACTTCGTTCTAAACCATTGGATCACGCGAGCACTCACGGCGATTGTGCCACATTGCCCCGAAATGCCGCTCTCCGCTTCGTCGATGATGGATGAGCGTCATCCGCTCTAGCGAGATCGAGCGGTCTGTATTGGGCCGCGTCGCCCGCAGCGGATTCGAATTCGAATCGAATTTGCTGATGATGCAATCCGTCGGATGAAGCAGAGAGCGAGCAGATGGCGCCATGTGGCCCTCCGAATCTCGACCTGCTGCTGCATTTTGCGCTGATGACAGCCGTTGGATCGAGATCCAACGGCGTAGAATAAGCCGCGTCGCTCATTGTACAGCACCGTCAGATCTGGTGAGGATCGCGTGGTGGCTACCACGTCATACGCCAAGATTCGTGCGTCGAATTTCTTTTTATTTCTTCATTTTATTGGTATTCTGCATTCAAAAATTCATAGTAATTAGCACAGTTCTCAGAAAATACAAATAAATAGTCTTTGGAATCGTGAGATCGAGAGCTAGCCATGAAAAATACAAAAAGTGCAGAAATATTCAGTATATTTCTGTTTTGCATGTAAAATAGGACTTTGCTTTAATAAATGAGTGTATAGAAAATACGAACGTATTAGAGACCAATCAAGCATCATATACACATAAAATAGTGCTAGATAAGGGGTTAATTATGCAATATTCACCCCCCGAATCACTCCCCCCAACTAGCGTTTTGCTAGTCTCTAGCAAAGTGAGAGAAATATGATATCAAATATACACCTAGATCACCTTATCAGATCTCAAATCATTCACCACCATACTACAATGACAAAAGAAGATGACCACACACTAATGTCAAGATTTCATGCACATAAAATAATGGTACTCATTGGTTTAAATATGAGGACCAAGTATCTCTTAAATGGTTATGAAATCGTCTTAACTTCACTATCCATTACTTCATAGCGCAATATATACAAAATCAATGGCTCACACCTTTCAATCAGAAATTCTAACTTAGAGCGTAGATGTATCACGTAGAGCAAGCATAAAGAATAGAATGGTATCAAGACATACACACGTCAATCTTCATTCATAGGAAATCACACCATATCTTGTATCTTCTTTAAGCTTTGGAAATTCTCTTGCCTTGCAAATTATACACACTTATTCTCTCTCTTTTGTTTATTAGTTCCGTGTAACGCGTATAAAGCAATATTTGTGGAAAAAGTTATAACTTGGATTGCTCCATCAAATAAGTGAGTTTCTGGTCAATGGCTCTTAAATCAGACGATAATATGGCATTAGGCCAAAAAGGACCCCTCAGATCGTACTACTCGAGCCAACCAAGTTATTTATTTAATGACGCACTTATTCATTTTTTTTTGTTTCTTTATTTTTTCTCTTTTTTATTTGCTTTTGTGTCTCTCTTTTCTTTGTGTGCATAAATAACTTAGCAAGATAGCTTTCTCTTCTTAATTCTTTCACAAGAATGGGTTATCCTAAGCATTTCAAAAGACAGTGTAATATATCTACCCAGAATCACACAAAGCATGCAAATAGCAATGAATAAGAGATAGAAAACAGTGCTCCAGTTATTTTGTGAACTAATGATGCATGAACCTTGGTGTGTTCCATTGAAAGCATACGATTTGCTAATTCATAACTTCTAGATTCATTAAGTCATTAATCAATCCCACCCTTGAGATATATCAACAGAAATTTGCTAAGAGTACTAGCATTCATGTCAAATGAGAGTGAAATATTTAACAATAATGGCGAAAGACAATGAAGCACATGTGTACAGTGGTGAATAGATTTCGAGAATTTTCATCACATAAGGTTCATCTATATGTGAGCCAAAAATATTGGTGATAAAACTTGACTCATTTATTTTTTTTTTGTTTTTTTAAAATGCAAAAAGGGAACTAAAAAATCCTAAAAGTTTATACCCCCCCAACTTAAAATAAGCATTGTCCTCAATGTTAGGAAGAGGGAAGCATGGAAAGAATACACCTGATTAGTTGCCACCCGAAGGTGGATTTGTGAGATCAATGGTGGTATCCTCTCTGGTCCAAAGCTCTTGAAAATGTTTCAGACGTTGTCCGTTGACTTTGAATTCATGGCCGTCCTTTTCATTCACCAAAACAACCGCTCCATGTGAAAAAACTTCTTTGATAAAGTATGGTCCCGTCCATTTGGAGCGCAGCTTTGCTGGAAATACAGGTAATCTTGAATTGTACAATAGAACCTTGTCCCCAATTTTGAATTCCTTTCGCAGGATCATCTTGTCATGCATATCTTTCATCCTTTCTTTTGCTAGCTTTGCATTTTCATATGCCTCTCGTCGTATTTCATCAAGCTCCATGATCTGCAATTTACGAGAAACATTTGGTGAGTCATTAAGAAAATTAAATGTTCTAATTGCCCAAAAAGATTTATGTTCTAATTCAACAGGAAGATGGCAATATTTTCTATAAACCAAACGGAAAGGTGACATCCCTAAGATAGTCTTGTATGATGTCCTGTAGGCCCATAAAGCTTCAGGCAGACGATGTCTCCAATCTTTGCGTGTTGGGTTCACTGTTTTCTGAAGAATATTCTTTATCTCCTTATTCGCCAATTCCGCTTGTCCATTCGTCTGGGGATGGTAAGGTGTTGAAATTTTATGTGTTACCCCAAATTTCTTCATGAGATTAGCAAAGAGCCTGTTGTAGAAGTGGAAACCTCCATCACTGATAATGGCCTTTGGCACTCCAAAGCGCGAAAAAATGTTCTCTTTCAAAAATTTCAGCACAATGGAACCGTCATTGGACCTGCATGGAATAGCTTCCACCCATTTAGAAACATAATCAATGGCAACCAATACAAATATATAGCCAAAAGATGGTGGAAAGGGCCCCATGAAATCAATACCCCAACAATCAAATAATTCTATTTCTAGCATGGGATTCAATGGCATCATATTTCTTTTTGTTATTCCCCCCAACTGTTGACAACGCACACATGATTTACAATCAGTATATGCGTCTTTAAACATAGTGGGCCAATAAAAACCACTTTGCAAAGTTTTTGCAACAGTTTTATGAGCTAAAAAATGCCCCCACATACCCCATCATGGCAAAAATGTAAAATGCTATCAAACTCATGGTCGTGTACACATCTCCTTACAATTTAGTCTCCACAATATTTAAAAAGATAAGGGTCATCAAAGTAGAACGATCTTACATCATGCTTGAAACGTTTAAAATCAAGAGAAGACCAATGTGGAGGGGTTCTACCTATCACCAAATAATTAGCTATATCTGCATACCATGGTAGAGTAGAGATGGCGAAAAGCTGCTCATCTGGAAAGGAATCTCGCAGTGGAATATTAGGTGACTCTGTTCCCACCGTCAATCTAGAAAGGTGATCTGCGACATTGTTCTCCACTCTTTTCTTATCCTTGATATGAATTTTGAACTCCTGCAACAGAAGAATCCATCGTATAAGCCTGGGTTTCGCATCCTTTTTAGATAAAAGATATTTACGTGCAGAATGATCTGTAAAGATGAGAATAGGTGATCCCAATATATAGTTCCTGAATTTCTCCAACGCAAACACCACCGCAAGAAACTCTTTCTCTGTAGTAGTATAGTTCCTTTGTGCTTCATTCAACGTCTTACTGGCATAGTAGATAACACAAGGAACTTTTCCTTTCTTTTGCACAAGCACTGCCCCCATCGCATAGTCACTTGCATCGCACATGATTTCAAATGGAATAGTCCAGTCTGGAACCTGCAAAATAGGGGATGAAACAAGTGAATTCTTTAGTTTATCAAATGAATCTTGACACTCTTGTGTCCATATAAATTTAGTGTTTAAAGTTAATAAGTGGCAGAGGGGGCAGAGATAGCGCGAAAACCCTTTATGAATCTTCTATATAATCCTGCATGGCCTAGAAAGGATCATATGTCCTTGACGCATTTTGGTGTAGGCATCTTCTCAATAACCTCAACTTTCGTTCTGTCTACCTGAATACCTGCTTTGGAGACTATGTGACCAAGAACCAAACCTTCAGTTGTCATGAAATGACATTTTTCCTAGTTTAGCAACAGATTTTTTTCCTGGCACCTGTGCAAGACAAGAGCTAAGTTAGATAAACAATTTTCAAATGAAGTGCCATATACAGAAAAATCATCCATAAACACTTCCATTATCCTTTCAATCATATCATTGAATATGCTCAACATGCAACGCTGAAAAGTAGCAGGCGCATTGCATAATCCAAAAGGCATCCTTCTAAAAGCGAAAGTTCCAAAGGGACAAGTGAAGGTAGTCTTCTCCTGATCCTCTGGAGCAGTCTCTATCTGATAATAGCCAGAATAACCATCTAGAAAACAGTAATATTCATTACCTGTCACTCTTTCCAAAATTTGATCTATGAAAGGTAATGGAAAGTGGTCTTTTCGTGTTTTAGAATTTATCTTTCTGTAGTCAACACACATTCTCCAACCTGTGGTGGTTCGCATAGGTATAAGTTCATTGTTCTCATTTTTTACCACGGTTAAGCCTGATTTCTTTGGGACCACCTGTATGGGACTAACCCATCTGCTATCAGAAATAGGATATATTATACCAGCAGCAAGTAGCTTAAGAATCTCCTTTAACAACCTCTTTTAATGTCGTATTTAAACGACGTTGCATTTCACAAGTAGGTTTGGCATCATCCTCAAGATAAATATGGTGAGTGCAAATTAAAGGATTTATACCTGTAATGTCCGCAATAGACCATTCAATGGCCCCTTTGTGTTCTCTAAGCACATCAAGCAAAGCATGTTCTTGTTCAAGCGTAAGTTTAAAGGATATTACCACAGGGAAGGTCTCCTCCTTTCCAAGGAAAGCGTATTTCAGATAGTCTGGCAAGGGCTTCAACTCCAACTTTGGATGCTCAATCTCTGAAGGTTGTTGTGGTGGCAATTCCACTGGCAATGTTTCAAACTTTGGCACCCATGCATCCCTTGGTCTTACATTTTTGCCCTGCACAAAATAAGACTCATCAATATCGTCTAGATTATAATCAATAAAATTAGACGAGCATTCATACTTAGCTTCTAAATAATCTTCAATCAAATTCTCAATAAAACATACCTCTTTCACTCCATCAACACTTGCTGGTAACTTACATGATTTAAAAATATTTAGCTCAAGTTTCATGTTACCAAAACTTATCTTCAATTGTCCATCCCTACAATTTATCATAGCATTGCAAGTTGCTAAGAATGGACGTCGCAATATAATAAGAGTGCAGTTACCTGATTGTGGCACATATATGTCAAGGACGATAAAATCCACTGGGTAATAGAATTTGTCCATTTGGACCAACACATCTTCCACGCATCCTCGTGGGATTTTCACCGACCTGTCTGCCAACTGTAGAACCACAGGTGTCGTTTTCAGCTCTCCCAATCCTAACTGCAAGTAAATAGAGTAAGGCAAAATGTTAACACTAGAACCCAAGTCAAGTAAAGCATCTCCAAATTTCTTGGTTCCTATAATACATGGGATGGTAGGAGAACCTTGATCCTTATATTTGGGAGGAGTGTCATGTTGTACCATTGCACTTACCTGTTGTGTTAGGAATGCTTTCTTTTTCACATTAAGACTCCGTTTCACAATGCATAATGTAATGCCCTGCTAAGCTACTGCACAAGTACTAGAGGGGGGGTGAATAGTACTTTAAAATAATTAAGAGGCTAATTCCTAATTACTTGCAAACTCTACCAAACAATGCGGAAAATGCGGAAATGTAAATGTTAGACAACAAAGAAACAATCGCAAACAACGATATTACTGGGTTCGGATCCACCCAAGTCTCCCCGACTTGTTCCCGGTGATCCTACGTCCCAACCACCCGGATTCCCTCCGAATACTTGAGTTAGAAACCCTAACTCAAGATTTCCACTATGAAATACTTGTGAAAAACCTTCACAAGTCAAATCATACACAAAGTAATTTGTGACTCCCACAACCCGAGATCACAACCACACTCTCACAACCGAGAGTGAAACTTACAATATGAATTGAAATGAAATAAGAAACTTCTTACCGACAAAATACCTATGCCTTGAGTAATGCTTACGAATTAGGGCAAAGATGATTTTGAGGAAGAAGAAGTGGCACCAAACCCTAGCTCCAAGATGTAGATCAGCGATGGAGAGCTACGGGGATGTTGGTGACCTAGAATCAAGCACTTGGCTTGGAAGACTTCACACTCAATGAATCTCTCTTTAGAAGTAAGAGTGAGGAGAGATTATTGAATGGAATGAAAGAGCTTTGAATGAGCTTGGAATGATTTCTCTTGATCTCTAAACTTGCAATAATATCAGCCTTGACTGCAATGAATGCAGCCCATCAAGTATTTATAGGATAGAGGAGAGAGAGAAAGAAAAACGTTTCAATTAATGTTCCAACGGCTCTTTTCTGAACCCAACTAGTCGGTCAAAGAACAACCACCGACCGACTAGTTCATCAACTAGTCGGTCGGTCAATTAACGTATACCGACTAATAGAGGAACAGCCAAAAGGTTAAAGTACAGACAAAAGGAACTAGTCGGTCCAAGAAGAGTATCTGACCGACTAGTTTCACAACTAGTCGGTCGGTTACTCAACTGAGACCGACTAACAGGTAAAACTGAAGTCTGAGCACAAATTGACTTAGTCGGTCCAAGAACAAATGTTGACCGACTAATTCACCAACTAGTCGGTCGCCAAATGAGCATAGACCGACTAACGATAAACAGTAAGTTAGGTGAAAATTAGCATGTACAGTAAAGCTAAACTAGTCGGTCCAAGAAGGAATGTTGACCGACTAGTTCATCAACTAGTCGGTCGATCAATGAACACAGACAGACTAAAGATAAACAGTAGCTCAGGCTCAAATGTGCATGTACAGGGAAAGCTCAACTAGTCGGTCACAGAAGCATCACTGACCGACTAGTTCACAAACTAGTCGGTCGGTGAGTCAACTTAGACCGACTAACTGTAAACAGTAAAGAGCTTGGAAATGACTGACAAAAACTAGTCGGTCCAAGAAGCTTCGCCGACCGACTAGATCACCATCTAGTCGGTCAGTTCTTCTTCTTGAACCAACTAACATGCACAAGAAGTCGCGAATCGAAGCGCGAAGCTTCGGGAAAGATTGTATGGACTTCTACTAAGATCCTAGAGCTAAGATATGAGCGTTATGAAGATTTAAACCGTAAGACCTACTCAAGGCTTAACATTCTACGAAAGAAGCTTAAAGACTATAAATAAAACTTGACGATACCGTCTTCAATAGCTTCAATCGAATCTTCATGACTTCTAAATTGGTCCATAAGCTCCAACGAAGCTTTAGGCATACGATCACGTGCTTTGAGAAGTCTCGAGACGTCGTAATTGATATTCATATGAATTTGGCGACGATCTCCATAACTGCGCTCACAAAGTGTTAGTTCACGATATATTTATGTTTGTTCATTATCCAAAACCAAATCCGGGGGGTCCAATATCCAACATTCTCCCCCTTTTTGGTGATGACAAACCAACATAAATAATAATCAACAATAATAATTCAAATGAAATTTACTTACTCCCCCTGCATTGATGACACGTTAATTCCAATTTAAACAGTAATAATACGCATCAAGCAGACGAGTAAAGTACATCAATGAGAATCGATTATTGAAATATCGAATACCAAAAGGTGGTTATTGAAATATCGGATTTGAAAATCCATTTATATATCTTAACTCCTCCTGAATCTAACATATCAAATTAGATTCTTGGAAAAATGCTCTAAATTTTCATTTAGCACATCATTATTATTATATCTCTCCCCCTTTGGCATAAGCAAAAAGAGCGGGAGGAGAACAACGACAACAACAATGGCTTCAAATAAAAAGCACGGGAGTCGTAGAATACGACGACGGTTTAAGTGACACCAAAGAAAAATACGAATAAAATCAAGGCGTGTCAATGAAACCATAGTCGAAAATCGTAAAACGAAATCATCAAAACTCAAATCAATTTTACGGATTGAGTTATGGAAAATACTCTCCAATATCAACATTCTTGGTTAAATTAGTGCATGGAAAACAATTCTATGTTTCCATAGAAGAAATTTCTATTAAACCAAGTTAATATCGTCGAGCGACGAAATCAAACATCAGAGACATAAAAAAATATAATGTGCATAATAGAATGAAATGTCAACGTCGATGTATATATATATATATAATAGGAACCAGAGTACATCAAAAGTATACATCACTGACAAACAAAACATCGATCCAACGATCGGGGCACAAAATACATCATCATATCAAACAGATATCAGAGTGTCACATAACATACAACATCATCAAAGTACATCAAAATACATCATCAAAATGATCCAAAAATCATAGCCACCCACACTATCCTACCCAAACTCTCTCACACTAGATGTATCATCCAAGGAGCATCGGAGAGTCCTCAAAGAAGCTCAAGAGGAAGCGGCAGGATCTGCAGCAGCAGCAGGCTCTGTAGGAGAAGTGGTGGTAACTGGATCAGCAGGAATGTCAACGGGAGCGAAGGTAGAAGTGGCAATCTCTGGAGCAGCAACAGTAGTGGCCTCGGGAGCACCAGTCGGAGCATCCACCGCAGGAGCGGTGGCAACAGGTGTGCTCTCGGGGGCACCAGCAGACGAAGCAGCAGCAGCATCACCAGAAGTGCCCTCGGGGGCACGAGCAGCAGCACGAGCAAGCTCCTCAATGTCCTCCTCATCCAACTCATCCTCGTCAGAAAAAGACGGAGGGACCTCAATATCAAGGTGTCGAGCGATACGGCAGAGAATCTCCTCAGAACGAGCCTGACGAGACTCCAAACGACGGATCGAACGAACGACATCGGCAAGAGTGGTAGAGGGAGCAGCTGAGGTAGAAGCAGAGGCTGACGCTGAAGGTGTCGTCCTCTGAATGTGACGGAGCGTCGCAAGAGACTTTTTGACGGTCGTCGCGTTCAGGGGAGGACCAAGTGGACGCTCATCGTCAGGAGGTAATGTGACACGGAAGTGACGGAATACCAGAGTCAACAAGCACGGGAAGGGGATATGAGCCGAATTCGTGGACTTGCGAATACACTCGAAAGAGTCCATCTTATCGAGTATAATGCGAGCCCAGTTAATCGAGCTCCCCATGAAAATAGCATAGGTCAACTTCAAGAAGGGCTGGGACGGTAGAGATGAGGAGCCGTACTTGGGAAGCAAGCACGACTTCAGAATCAAATTTAGAACCCATGCAATAGGCTTGAAGGATTTGGAGGGCACGCCAATCATGGCGGGAGGAATCTGGTGGAAAATCTGGGATGGGACGACCTGATCAAGGGAGGTGATATCATCAACAGAAATGTCAGAGGGGAGGAGGCCAGACGAGGAGATACCCAAAATCTCTCCTAAGATTTCTGCTGTGAGGACTATAGGAGTCCCCAAAACAGTCGTCTCAATAGAGTGGGTCCCATCGTACTGACCCCGGATCCTATTGGCATAGAAAAGTTTTACTAGGCGAGGGTAGGGGTGAGGATTCGCCTTCGGGTCATATCGAAGGTAATCGAGTAGACCGGAGGACGAAAGAAGATCGGCGAGGCCTAGGAAGTCACTAAACTGGACGAAATGCTCCAGAAGCAATGGGCAATGTTCGATACGGTTGTAAGCCGCGAGACACAAAGGGTCGTCGCGACACAACGAGATATCGACACCGCCTACCGGCATCGGAGCCTTTCCCTTAGGCTTACGGGTAGACGTACGAGGTCGGGAGCTAGACTCAGGATGGGTAGGAGGAGTGGGTTCCCTATGAGTCTCAGGCTCGGCTCTATACTCGGTATCGGAATCGGTAGGAGTATGGAAAGAAGAGGGAGACGCAAGTTGTTTGGGCTTGCGCTTAGGCTTGGGTTGGTCTCTAGGTAGAGCACGGGGCTTCACTTTCGTCGTCCTCTTACGCTTAAGAGGGGGCGAAGACGAAGAGGGTTTGGTAGGCTTCGAACGGCGTTTCGGAGGAGGAGGGTCCGAGGGTGGAGAATCTACGGTCATGGGCGAAGGGCCAGAGAGAGTGATCGGGATACGTGTTCTTGCCATAATCGAAGCAAGACACGACGCACAAGAGATCAAATCTAAGAAACCCAAGCCGAAATCAAGAACCCTAGCACAACCCTAGGCCGAAATGAAATCACTAGAAACCCTAATCCTAGAAGCTGAAAGCTAGCCCTAGAAAAGAGAGAGATACCTAGGAGGAGGAGAGGGGTCGACGGCACAGGCAGAGATGGCCGGAAAGATGGCCGGAGATCGACGGCAGAGAGGGAGGCAGACGAAGGGGCACGGGGTTTGAGGCAGAGAAATAAGCTTCGAATCGACTAGAAGGGGAAATAGTCGGTTTGAGGCTTATAAAATTGATTAGAATCTCAAAAGACAAATCAGTCCCTGGCACAACTAGTCGGTCGCAGTTCAAGCACTGACCAACTAGATCACGATATAGTCGGTCGGTCAATTAGCTTGAACCGACTAGTTGTAAACAGTAACTGAAGGCAAATTTCCTGACAAGATTTAGTCGGTCTAAGTTCATTAACTGACCGACTAGAACTGAATCTAGTCGGTCAGCCAATGAACTTGGACCGACTAAGAGAGTTCAAAAAATGAAAATGCTTGAAGTTTGATTTCTCTCCTAATCACACTTGGATTAAACATCAAAATACTCTCATTAATCATTATACTACCCCATTAAACATCGAAAAACATAAATTTGACGATTACGCACAAATCGAGCGAAAATTCCGAAAATTCAACAAAAATCCAGAAAATTTCAATACTTCAAGCATGAGCAAATATAACGAATAGAATAACATGCAAGAATATTGAATAAAAATGAATCCTATATCTCGGATTCACCCATAATCCCCAATTCTCGACGCAACCGCACAAAGGAGTCCTCCTTTAGGGGTTTCGTGAAAATATCAGCGATTTGCTTCTGGGTTTCAACGTACACTATTATGATGTCCTTTTTAGCAACATGATCATCTAAGAAATGGTGTCGGACATCTATGTGTTTCGAACGGGAATGGTGTACCGGGTTCTTGGAAAGACATATTGCACTTTGGTTGTCCACCATGATAGGGCAAGTATCACAGTTTATACCAAAGTCTTTAAGTGTGTGTCTCATCCAAAGAACTTGAGCACACGCGGCACCGGCGGTAATGTATTCCGCCTCGGTGGTTGAAAGTGATACGGAATTTTGCTTCTTGGAAAACCAAGAGACAAGGGAATTTCCTATAAAATGGTAAGTGCCACTAGTACTTTTCCTGTCGGATTTGCATCCCGCATAATCGGCATCCCTATATGAGATTAACTCATACGTGCTAGATTTTGGATAAAGTAATCCAAAATCAAGTGTATAACTTAGATAACGGAAAATACGTTTTACCGCTACTAAGTGAGACTCCTTAGGTTGAGACTGATAACGAGCACATACGCATACGGCAAACATAATATCGGGCCTACTTGCGGTAAGATAAAGTAAACTACCTATCATACCTCGATATAGACGAATGTCTACATCCTTACCGCCCGTGTCCTTATCAAGATGCGTAGTCGTGCTCATTGGAGTCTTTTTCCCGGAGGCATTCTCCATTTCAAATCGCTTAAGCAACTCCACCGTATACTTCGTTTGGTGGATGAAGATTGCATCGTCCATTTGGCGAATTTGGAGGCCTAAGAAATATTTGAGCTCACCCATGTGGCTCATCTCAAATTGATCCTTCATCACATTAGAAAACTCTTCGCAAAGAGCAAAGTTAGTAGCACTGAAAATGATATCATCAACATATATTTGAACTAAAATTATATCATTATTCGAATGCTTAACAAAAAGTGTAGAATCGGCTTCTCCCATTTTAAAATTCAAATCCAAAAGAAAATTATTTAGGCGATCATACCAAGCTCAAGGAGCTTGTCTCAAACCGTAAAGCGCTTTCTTTAGTTTAAAAACATGATTTGGAAATTTTTCATTAATAAAGCCCGGAGGTTGAGAAACGTAAACTTCCTCAACAACATCTCCGTTTAAAAATGCACTTTTAACATCCATTTGTAATAATTTAAAATCCTTATGGCATGCAAAAGACAATAATAATCTAATTGATTCTAATCTAGCTACCGGAGCGAAGGATTCTTCGAAATCAATACCTTCCTCTTGACGGTAGCCTTGATCAACTAACCGAGCTTTGTTCCAGACGACGACTTGATTTTCGTCGGTTTTGTTCTTGAAGATCCACTTTGTCCCTATGACGGTGTGGTTCTTCGATGGCAATGGAACAAGCTCCCAAACTTCATTCCTCTCGAATTGAATGAGTTCCTCCTCCATGGCTAAGATCCAAGCGCTATCTTCGCATGCTTCATTAACATTCTTTGGCTCTATCGAGGAGGCAAAGGCACAATGAGCGAAGTAGTTCACTTGCGATCTCGTCTTGACACTATCATGGATATTGCCAATGACTTGCTCATGAGGATGGTCACGAACGGTATGAAGCCGTTTGGGAATACCTTGATCACTAGGAACATTCTCAACAACTTCATTAGACGGGTTAGTCTCAATAGAATCAATAGAATCATTAGAGTTAGAATTACCAATTGAATCACATAAGACATCCATAGAGTCATCATCATTAGTAATTCTAGTTGGAACAAATCCTTCATTAAATGACACATGAAGCGATTCCTCGATCGTTGAGGTTCGTTTGTTGAATATCCGGTAGGCTTTGCTACGCGAAGAATATCCAACAAAAATCCCCTCATCGGATCTTGGATCGAATTTGTCCAAACTACCATACGTGTTCTTAATAAAACATTTCGAACCAAAAACACGAAAATGTTTAACTTGAGGCAACCTACCAAACAACAATTCATAACAAGTTTGTTTAGTGCCGGGCCTCAAAAGTATTCTATTAAACACATAGTAAGCGGTATGTACCGCTTCCGCCCAAAATTGATGGCCAAGTTGGCTATCATCAAGCATAGTGCGAGCACATTCCACTAGCGTCCTATTCTTTCTCTCAACAACACCATTTTGAGGAGGTGCACGAGGGAATGAAAAGGTGTGTGTAATACCGACTTCATCACAAAATGTCTCAAAAGACTCATTCTCAAATTCACCTCCATGATCACTACGAATAGTGACAATGGTGGTTCCTAAGAGATTATGGTATTTGGTACACTAAGGACACTAATACCTTACTCTCAGGCTACAGTGATGCTGATTGGGCAGGAAATGCAGGTGACAGAAAAAGTACCACAGGAGGATGCTTCTATGTGGGAAATAATCTTGTTTCTTGGTACAGCAAGAAGCAGAACTCTATCTCCCTATCCACTGTCGATGCCAAATATATTGCTACAGGAAGTTGTTGTACACAACTCCTATGGATGAAACAGATGCTGACAGATTATGGTGTGGAGCAAGATGTCTTAAATATTTTGTGTGACAACCAGAGCACCATCAATATATCCAAGAATCCCGTCCAACATTCTAGGACCAAGCATATAGACATTCGAAATCATTTCATCAGAGAACTGGTTGAGAATAAGGTTCTAGCCATGGAGTATGTTGCAACTACCAGTCAATTAGCTGACATTTTTACTAAACCCCTTGGATTGTGTCGTATTTAATGTTGCATATTATGTTGTACATAATGTTTCACATTATGTTGTAACATAAAGGGGGTGCTGAGTAGGTTCTTATGGTAGTTGCTATTTATTTACTTGCCCAGCCTTTATTTGATTTGGGGTTTTCCTCTCTCGACGCTCATCTCTTCTCAAGTTTATTCCAAAAGTTCCGAAGTGGTCTTAGGGTTCTTAATTTCTTTCCGGTGGAGAAATCATCTGTCTCTTTTCATAAAATGGGTCGCGATCAGAGCCAAAAATCCCCTCAGAACCCTCGTCTTTCTTCTTGTCAGGCTGCATCATCTCAGAGACCTACTTCTTCGTCCTTGTCATCTCGGGTTAAACGAAAGGGGACGGTTCCTCACATCTCTAGGGTCTTGTCATTTGGTAACTCTCCTCTCACTTCATCCTCAATGTCTCGTTATTACATGCATTCTGGCTCCTCATCGAATTCGGCAATCGTAGTTTTTCCACAATTCTTGATATCCCTCTTCCATCGGTCAAACCCTCCTCATCGGAGTTTGAAGAAGATGAACAGTTGCCTCATCCTGTCACTGTTCAAGATTGGTTTTGGCACCTCCGAAGGACGGGGCAAAAATTGGATCTCTCATGGTTGGATCTTTCTGAAGTTCGTGTTAACCCGCTTATTAAAAAAGAATTCGTGGCAAGTTGATTAGTGTGGAAGTGCCTGAGGATGACAAAATCATTCTTAAAACCTAGAATCCAAGAAGATCTTCTGTGAAAATTTCTGAAATAATAGTAGTGGAGATCTCTGATTCTGAGTCCCCCGTGTCTACAGAAAAGCCCCGTCCGGATGTTGCTGATGGTGTTAATTCTAGTTTTATGGAGGGTCTTGCTGATGGTTATGATGCATGTGTTGAGCCTATAGGGAATGTAGTGTCCAGTGAAGATCTTAATGGTCATGACAGTGGTGTCTGTCTTGACAAGGATCAACCTCAAGTGTCGACAGAAATGAATGTTGATCCTATTATCCCTGTTATGGCTGAGGAATCTGATATGGTAGATTTGCCTACTGAAACAGGAGAGAATGTCATGCCTGATGTGGGTGTAGAAGCTGAGGTACCTGATGATATGATAGAAGGTACTCAGGTTGGAGGAAACCCAATGATGGCAGAATCAGGTTGTCCATCAGTATCTCATGTGTCTCCTACTAATGAAGAAGCTGTCCTAGTTGATGTTCCAACTACGATCCAAGGAGATGGCACTATAAATATGCCTGATGTGGATTCCTTATCAAATGCTGGACCCAGTGTCAATGTTGGACCCAGTGTCAATGTTGCATCAAATGTTGGATCATCTGTCGCTGAAGAGAAGACTGATGGGCCAGTAGAAGGAGACTCAGTAGCTGCCTCTCCGGCTGAGGATCTGATACCCCCTCACACTCGCAAATCAAGATCTGGCTCTCGTAAGCATGTAGCTCCATCCAGATTGAATACTCCATCTCCATCTAAGAAGTCCATGGTGGATGGATCTTCAGGTTCTCCTCATCTATCTCCATTTTCTGCATCTAATGGTTTGTCCAAGTCATTCTTGACATGTCCTGCAAAAAGAGATGATCCTCATACTTTGAGAGATCCATTCTTATTTGAAAATCTCTAGCCCTGCCCTCTTTTGCAAAGACACAGTTCGTATCTTTCCTCAAGGAGATCAATCTACTTCATGCAGCTAGTTGCTTCAAGACTTTCTATCATGTCTTAGTTCGGGAATTTTATTACAATCTGTCTAAATCCTCAGGGGATTCTTTGTCTAAATGGGCATTCAGGGCCTATATTTGGGGAAAAATAGTCTCCTTCTCCCCATCATTGATTAACAAATTCCTGAAGTGACCCAGCTCTCAGACTCTGCCTACTTTTGGGATCTCTGTTGGTAATGACTGTGATCTATTTGTGAAGACTGTCACATGGGGACAGTAGAAGAGTTGGCCCACGTCTTTTTCCTTTCCATCATCTGCTCTGACAGCTAAATACTTCTTGCTTTTATCAGATTGCTACTAGGAACTGGCTATCCACCACTAATATGTCTGTAGTCACTAAGTCCATGTGCAAGCTAATCTATGCCGCTGGGACCAAGAAGCCATTAAATCTTGGACGGATCATCTTCGATTCCATTCTATTTCTTTTGGAGTCCTCAGCACCCTCTTCTTCACTTTCTCATGCCTCTCTTATCTCCATGGTGCTCTTCTCCTAGCGGATTGTCCCTGCTCTTACGGAGCTTGCTTCGGCTTGTGAGGGGATCAGCTTTACTGCCAAGTCTGTGGCAGGGAAACTAGATGATATATCTGTCTCCTCATCTCCTCAGAAGTCTGTCCCTACCTCTCCTGTTTCCCCCCCCCATCTGCATCTGCTTCTGCTGACAAAGTGCCTCCATCTACATCTGGCTCCGTGGACGGATAGTCTCTTATCATGGAGGACATTCTAGTGCTCGAAAAAGCTGTGCAGAATGTGGATGATCAGCTACTCCTTCTTCAAAGTCGGAAGACATTGCTTGAATCTCACAAGCTTCTACTTCAGGACAGACTTTCACAGCTTAAATCCAAACTATCTTCACGAAGCGGTACCTAGTAAGGTATGTCCTTTGTTCTTTTTGTGGCCCAAAGGGGGAGTATAGTAGTTTTTGAAACTTTGTGGTGTTGTGGTGTGCTGGGTTGTTCTCTTGCTGGTGTATGCAATATCATCTGTATGATGTCTTCATCATCTCCTATTACTGTGCTATTCTCCAGTATCTTGTTCTCGACTGTGTTTATTCTTGATTGTGCCACTAAAAGCCAAAGGGGGAGATTGTTAGGTCATACGTATATGGCTATGTTGTCGTTAGTGTCACAATGAGTTCATATGTCAGTTCTCAACATATGGTATGGAGAATGTTGAATAATGTGTTAAACATTATGTTGAACATAATGTCCAACATAATGTCCAACATACTGCATCAGGCTTTTGAGATGTTGTTTAAGCCTGAGCGTATTGAAGATGTGAGGTTGTCTGGTTGCTGATTATTGCCTTCTACGGCTTGGGTGTTTTTCCGTCAACTGAAGAATCGTTGCAGATTTTGTTGGGATCGAGTATCTCTCGCCTTGATTGAGACGGTTGTAGAGAGAGGATGTTTTTTGCCCACTTATGGTTATTGCTGTTTTTAGAAACTGAGGCGAAACCAATTTCCTAGATGGGCTTCGTTAATTGCGGACGACCGATCTTCCTAAGATTCGATTGCGGTTACTTCCTTTAGCGGCTCCATAATTGAGGGGGAGAGTTCGTTTAAAAGAGAAATGAAGATTGGCAGCTAGGGTTACGACTTGAACGACAGCTTTTGCGAAAGCTACAAGGAGCTCCAGGAAGAGGCTGACTACTACAGAGGTAGGGGATCAAGGGAGTTGATCTTTGTCAGTTTAGCAAGGGGATCTTGCACGCAAGGGGAGATTGCGCAAATTACTCCACGGGGTTGATTGAGATCACCCCTCGCGGTTTGTATTGAGGGGGAAATTGTGCTCCTTAGTAATACGTGGTATTGGTGTTTGTAATCATTAATACTTAGTAGAGTTATTTGTTTTTCTGGGCGAGGCCCCACAGATGTAGGTGTGCGCACCGAACTGCGTTTCCAATTTCTTTGTGTCACTTTGGTTGCTCTATTTTTCCTGTGTGTTTATTGGTTGTGCTTGCGTATAAATTTCAGGATTCATGTGATTTTCCGAAACCAAATTTAGCAAGGGATTTGGATTCAGACTCGGGTTTGGGGTGGAATCGTTTTTGTTATCGGGTTTGGACCGGATTCAAGTTTAAAGTAAAATTGCGCCATCATTAATAGAAATTAACTTTTTTAAAGGTGGTTTCTGATGAAAATTTTTGCTCTATTTTTTCATCGTTTATACAACTTTGTTTTTCATATGTTTTTTCAACTTAATTGTAGGGAAACGTTTTCTTAAAATAAGCGTTGTTTTCATTATCATCTTTCTATTTTGAGATAAGCATCTTAGTAGCTAGGTTTCTTATGAGTTTTTTTGGTTTGACAACGGTATATCCAAACCCAAATTGTTGACGAATGAATTCATCGTGGAACTAATAACGATGATGCTGATGACGTGGCGCTTCGTCGGCTGTGAAGTGGGACCCGAGGATAGCTGAATCCGGGTCAGGAAGAGCTAAGTCTGAGCCATCTGGATTAAGCTCGACCTAACTCTGAGTGGTTCTGTGTTTTCTATTGAGTCGACCGTCGAGTTATATGCATCATAGACAAATCGTCAGGGGGTCGGATCTGGGTTCTGACCCAAGTCTGCTCAGATGCTTAAGTCAGTAATGGACTTAAGAGGGCTCGGGCAGTCAAGATTGGCTCATTGGGAGGTCGACTTGCTATTGTCACGCTGAATTATGGAGGAAGAAATATAAGTGAAAAGTAAGAGAATAAGTTATCTAATTACGTTGTGCTTAGTCTCTATGGAGATGTCCCCTAGTCCCATCGTCATTGTGACTACTTATAAGTGAGGGTGTCCCCTCCATGCCGTTGGTGGATAACGGCACTGCTGTAATGACGGCATGATTGTCCCAGAAAAATAGGCGTAACGGTTATCCACTTACTATGCCATTAATAAGCCCATTATTAACTATCCCCTTAAGGCTCAGAAGCTCAACAGGTAGAACATGGCCTGGCTTTGACTGCGGTTGGCCCCCATATGGACTTCATAGGCTTGATGTGCCTCGACATCACGCACCTAGTAGGCTCCTTTATTCTGATAAAATAATATCACTTTCTTCCTCGCGGGTCGGCCCAATGTCGTAACATAACCCAATAATAAATAATTAGGGTTCATAATTCTACTTTTGAACCTTGAAATCATTGAAATGATCATGTTGTGAAGATGATGAATCAAACTTTCAGATGATACAAAAATTTCTGTAAGATTAATGCCCACATTTGCCAGAATTTCCTTAAGATTGACATTCTATGTAGAAAATTCCCAACTAACACACCTTACTTCAACAATCGTAACTTCATCACATAAAATTCATTTGAGGATAACTCGGACTCATTATGAATATAACGAGTCATACTTTATTCGAATCAATAAAGTTATGCATGATGATAGGTATACAATTTTAGGATTTTTAATCATATTAGATAAAGGTGGAAGAGTTGAAATTTCAAAAAAAATCTTAGCCTAGCACAATACCAAGAAAACTACATAATTCATAAATTAAATGCTATGAATAAAGTTCATACCATTGTGCGAATGTTCTTACGTGATATTCGCTATTCCAAAACTTTTCTGATGAAAACATTTGATCTTCACACCAACCATGCATGATGATAGCTTAACCTTGATAATGAAACTCCTCAAGATCCATGAACCCTCCTGATAAAAGGTCATTTGGCATGTTTTATGTCCCCAATCATGGGTATTTTACGCATATTATTTGCTTAATTTGACTCTCTGTGCATTTCTTCAATATCATTCAATATTAGAGCTTATCTTCTCTTATGTGCAAAATATGATTCTTATGACCAACTTTTTGTCTTCTCTCTTTTTTTAGTCGAATGCGGTCTTCTCCTGATTCCTACGAATATTTTTACGGATTTTTCTAATCCCTTCTACATTTTCTGAAAGATAGCGTAGCGGAGCTAGAAATTTGGCACGGCCGTGCAAAGTCAACAGAACATCCAGATTTCTGCACAGTTACAGTGCACGGCCATGCCAAACTCGCAGGAGGGGTTTTTGACCTATTTTCTAAACCCGATTTGGATAGTATTTGTAGGAGTATAAGTACAAATTTTGAATGGGTTTTAGGACGTTTTTCTTTAGGACGTTTTTCCTAGATTATTTTGTATTGTAGTGGAACGGCTACTTGCTTTTCTTTGAAGACTTTTGTTGATTTCTCTTGCGCTCAAAGATTTTTGCGCTCAAAGATTGGAGATTCGAATTTGATTTCCTTCATAAATTTCGTAAGTATTTTCTTAACTCCTCTCGTTAATTCTATGCTTCTATGTTTTATTATATGAATTGCGTTGTGATCATTGATATAATTTGTGAGTAATCTTTTTGTCTGAGGTTAAGTTGAACACTATCATATATAATTGTGCAGATCTGCTATGACTATATTATCATGTGAGATGATACGATTGTAATCTATTCAAAAGATTGTATTATATCCATGTATGAACTCTCTCCATCCCCTATAAATAAAGGCATGTGGTCTTACCCAAGAGACTGATTCACAACACGTTATCAGCATGCTCATCATGAGATTATCGGCTTGTTCGTTGCGAAAGCTAAGGAAGGAGACGGTAGATTTCGCGCATGGATGTCGACCACCCCTACACATTCATCTTCCTCTTTGATCCTGAGGTATATCTAAAACGTCGCAATTTTATTTCATGATCATGATGCCTACGGTATTGAAATACCTATAAATCGAACACGTAAATCATACGATTTGAAAATGGCGGCCACATTTTGCCTTCGATCCTTTGGGGGGCAGCCATCGGCCATCACCCCACCCCCAAAGGGAGAGGACAGTGGCCTATGGCCGTCAAACTCCCACAATTGAAAACCCTTAAAAAGATAACAATATATTTCAGCCGGTCGGCGGCCCCGCAGTCGTCGGTAGCCCCCACCACCCCAACTCCCCCCCAACAGCACTACCCCACTGCTGCCATAACAAGGAGGCATCCGCCGCCCTGGCGACGGTAATACCCTAACAACTAGGGGTTTTCCACACAAAAACCTGATCCTCGACAGGTGGCCCTAGGCCACCGAATCCCTTTACAGCTGTTAGGATGGAGGTGCACCGATGGGCACAACCCTCTCCCCTCTATACAGTCGCTAAAGCAACAGAGCATTGTTGCCACTGGCGACAGGACAAACGCCCCCTGAATTTTCCAAAAAAATATTCCCTCGTTGCTGCGGGCTGAAACTCGTAGGGATGGCCCGCGTGCTTATTCAAAACCCCCCAATTATTGTCTGAGGGGTGAAGCCCGCAGCAGCAGCCTACAGGCATCGGCCCACAGACCGTTACAAAAAAATTGGCTTTGGGGCGACCGGTTGTGAGGGCTAAGGCCCAAAAATCAAAAATAGAAAAAAAAATAAAGGGGGAAATAGGGGGGGTCAACCCAAAAAAATAAAGAAAAATGGTGGGAATAAAGGGAGAATATGTCAAAAAAAAAGAAATATTTTTAGGGGAAAAATAAATAAAACAAAAAGAATTATATGGGGGAGTGGATAGATAATAAATAAATATAGTGGGGCATAGCTCAGTTTTTAAAATTTTCTGAACCAGACCACATTAACCCGGTCCATATAGCCGGGGGCTTCGCCCCCGCACCCCCACGAGGCCACAGACCTCCCAAAAAATTCCATATTTAGGTTGTATTCCCAAAATATTTCGGGGGTGTATCACGTAATACAATAAGTATTATTAGTAGGAATACAACTCTGATTATAATATAAGGGCATAATTCGGTTTTATTTTTTTCTTAATTTGACCTACATGCACACATTTTATTTCCAGCATATTATTCATGTATGATGCCTATGTTTAGGATCATATCAATATGCCTTACATCAAAAATATCTGTCACAAATGCTAGGATGAATTCTATGCTTATGTGTGCAAGCATTAGTTTAATAATTATAAAGATAATGTGACCGCTCCGTCGTTAGTTACCTAACCTAACGATCTATGACATCGCCATGTGGTCTAATCAATTATTAAGCACTAAATAAGATGATTTTATTTATCCTGAAAATCTGTGATACTTGTGATGTGTAATAAACATGTTACTGAGCACAAATTTGCATGAATGTCTAATTGTGGTTTTGGATCGGCCTTTTAATCCCACATTTTACTTTTCCTGCACTTTTCTTTCTTTTTTTGAGAGAAATTGTAGTGAGGAACAAAAATGTAATGCCCAAGACCTATGACCATTTTTATGGAGGCAGAGGCCACCCTTGAAGAAGAAGAATTTTATGGGACACATGTGGTTTCCAAAGTTGTAATTTTATTTTTCATTTATGTAAAAGGGACTGTATGGACTTTGGACCTTATTTTGTGGTGACTAGCCTATCCATATAATTAGCCTATTCATTTTAAAATTCCCTCTGCATGATATAATTCACAGTTTTTATATCAATTCACGCAATTGTGCTTTTAAATAATTAAGTATAATGGCCATTGTAGCACTTATTGTTTTTCAAATCTTTGAATAATTATTATTGGCAATTGGACCTGAAGTTCCACTTAAATGAAAATACCCTTCTTCCCTTATTGTTACGCCCTAAAAGCCGGCCTAGTAGATAAAGGCACACTCAAATAACCCCTCAACAATCCTCATCAATGAGGACCAATTCGCCATAACTAAGAAGAGTCGCCAAGGCTCAGAGCAGTGCGCCCTTGCGGACCGCCAAGCTTGTCAACCAAGCCCAAGTCCTGGCCTGCCAAATCACCCGAGATTTAGAGAAGCTTGCCCAAGCAGAGCGGCAGGCTCGTCATCCGAGTCGAAGAGAAGAGCCCTCCTGTTGACCGCACATGCTAGCTCGCCCCCAGATTGCAGTTAGCCTCGCCACCATCTCCTAATACTTGTAACCATCGTGCCCTTGGTTTCCCACAACAAAACAAATTCATTGTAGCGGATTTACCTCGCAACAGTTGGTGCCGTCTATTAGAACTTAGGGTCACACACATGTCTAACCCCACCCAGTTCAATCCCAATACTGACCATGGAAAACACACCATGGGAGACAAGCCACGTCCACTCGGAGGGACTCCCCCGACGGTTGCACCCCTTGAGGGGACGACAGAGGCTACTCATGCCTCGGCCCATGCTATTCCCTAAGGCTTTGAAGCCTTTACAAAGATGATGATGTTGGATCATGTGGATGGCAAACAACACTAGAAGGGGGGTTGAATAGTGTTGTGTATATAGTAAACTTTTTCACTCAACAATATTAACACAAATAAATTCCTTCTAATGTTGCCTAAGAAACCAAGTAGAGTGATCTACGCTTGGTTCTTAATCAACAAAAACAATCTTAACAAGAATATGAAAGAGATTGGATTAAGATTAGATAAATATAACTTTGACAAATAGATCCTTACAAATAGATTTATACACAGCGGAAATTAAAGAGACAATCTTTACAATAAGTTAACAATGAATTACACAGATGAATATTTAATAAGTAAGGAATGCTTGTACAAGAAAGATAACAAATCACAGAAAACAATCGCAAACAAAAGGATTTTTATCCTGGTTCCCTGCAACCCGGGTACGTCCAGTCCCCGACCAATCCGGTACGAGATTTCCACTATCTGCCTTGGCAAATACAAGTACCTAGTCTCAACCAGGATTTCCAACCACAACACCTAGACTTGTCTAGGATTTACTCTTGCCTCACAAACCGAGGACTTTCCAACTGGCAACAACTAGACTTGTCTAGTGTTCCAACAATCAACACAGTGAGAATTTATCCAATACACCACAATAAATGATGGAGATTGGTTTATACACCCGATTCTATAGCCAATCAAAGTTTAGACAAATTTGTGTAGTGGCTTGATTGAATGATAGTCTAGATCACACAAAGATACGAGAGAAGTTCTTTGTGATCTAGATCTTTTCAAAAATCCTTTAAATAAAATAAAGAGAATATAGTAAGGATTTTGAAAACGTTTTAGCCAATAAAAATAAGAGTATGATCTTCAAAAGAATTTGTAAGAAAGTATTGCAAGATCAAATAAAATCAAATTGGCTAGAGAGAAAAAATGAGAGCTTTGAATTCAAGAGAGTTTTCACAATAGATTGATTTTCAATGTTGTGTTTTTCATCAAAGAATTTAGCTCTATTTATAGGAAAAAACTGAGATTTGAATTTCAAATTTCGTTTGACTTTTGTCCCAAAAATTACGGAGTAAATTGCTCAAAGGATTTCAAAATTCAAATTCAAAAACGTCTGAAATTTACAGCTGGTAGTCGACTCCCTCATATAGGTAGTCGACTCCCAGAGAGTTCCAGGAGTTCTTGATCTCTGACAGGTAGTCGACTCCCTACTTTTGGTAGTCGACTCCCAGAGGAGTTTTTTCTGCTGCTCTTCTAGTCAGGCAAGTAGTTAGCTCCAGGGTGCGTGGAGTTTCACTACGAAAATTATGGAGTGACTAGAAAAAGCTCTCGAAAATATTTTGAAGATAATTAAAAGTTATTTTTGAAATTATTTGTGTGTGTGTTTTGTCTATTTGATATGGCTTTGACAAATACCCTAAAAGACACGACACACTCACTCTAGACTCAGAACATGTCTTCGGAAGTTTGATCAATTTGATGAAGTGAAAGCGAGCTTCTCTTTATGCTTTTTGTTCTGTTTGAGCTTGAGCTTCATCACTTGAGTTTAGTCATGTTCGTCTTTGTCTTTGAGCGTTGAAGTGTGCTTCTTTGAGTATGAGTAGAGCTTCGCAAATTTTGCACATCTTAAGTGTAGTGTAGTTAGTACACTAAGCTTTCATTTGGTGTGCTCATCATCAAAATCACTTGGGGTGGACTTCAATTTCCATCACTCTCCCCCTTTTTGATGATGACACCCAAATGAAAAAAAATGAAGTAAGTTAAAGATGAAAATATTTAAGTATACTTACTCCCACTACTTTGATGCGGTTCTCCCCCTGCATCGAAGCTGTTTAACAATACAATTCATATAATTTCATTTTTGCATTTCATATATTTTCTCCCCCTTGTCATCAACAAAAACAAAGAAATAATTTCTACAGAACATAAAATAATTAGGAGAGGAATTCAATTTCATATGCCTGCAAGGGAGATGTTAGTTCATAGGAGCAACTAAGTATTGCATAGTAGATAATTTCATAATAGCTAGCATCACACGATAAAATTTATTACAAGCCATAGTTTTTAGAGAATCATTGTTTTGAAAGAGAACCATTTTTTATGAAGCTAAGTTCATGAAGCTAAGGATGACCGCTGTTCTTCGTCAGTTCCTTGATCTCTTCAAGGATCATAACAAGCGTTTCCTCAGTCATCTTGTTGCTTTTCATGACGACCTCCTTGAGGTCGTCCACCTTTTGATTGAGATCTTCAAATCCTTTCTCTTGTGAGATCTTCAATTTTCCAATCTTCTTCAGAAGCATTTCCTGAAGTTCAAGAATGTATGCCAGAACTTCTTCTTCTTCTTCTCCGCTTCCTCTTTCTTCTTCTCCTTCTTCTTCGGAATCTGAAATAACAACTTTCTTACCTCTCCTTGAGGATGATGATCCTCCTTCGGCGGCAATTTGTTCTTCAGGGACATTTTCATCAAGGTCATGGTGGAGATTCATTCTTCCAAGTGCATGCACATCAAAAATACGAGCAGGTTCTAGAATAGATGTTTCATGATCCAGTGGCACATTGTAGCTAATGAATAGTATAGTAAGATAGTGCCCATGAGAAAGAGTGGAGGGTCTATCAGAAGAAGCTGAGGCTAGGATAGAATCCATAATCACTTTGGCCCAATTAATGCGAATGTTACCTAGGATGGCATAGATACACTTAGCTTGTTTCTCAGATAGGATTGCATGGCTCCCAGACTTTTGAGTTATGTTATAAGACAATATATTAGCCAAGATCCTTGCCGGATAGCGAAGATTGTTACATGGAAGTTTGGTTTGAAAGTGACTACCGGGCAAATACATTCTTTCTAGAATGTTCTCATCAGTCATTTCGATTTTGTCAAGAATCATACCGGAGTATGGGATTCCTAGGGCTTCTCCTAGGGATTTGACAGTTATAGCAAGTTTGGTGTCAAGGACTTTTGTTATGAAACGACTTTTAACGAGATCATAGTCCATGTTTGCATAGAATAGATGAAAACGCCTAGGATAGCAGAGGTACACATTTTCAGAAGAGAACAAGTTTGCTAAGTTTTGAAACTCTAACAGACTGTCAATGCCATAATTGATAACATCATTAAGTTTGACAAATCGTTCATGCAAGATAGGTTTCTTTGAGATCTTAACAAATTGCTCATAAGTAGTAGTTTTGAAAAGATAGGGTAAGATAGTCTCCTTTTCAGAATCAATTTCTGTAGTAGTTTTCCTCTTCTTGGAGAAAATCCCCTTGATAGGCATCTAGATAGAGTAAAAGAAAAAAACAACATTTTTACACTATTAGATAACCAAGAGAGATGAATTAATAAAAGATCATGGAGTAAAAAAATTTACCTTCAGTAACTTGGGAGAAAGATGAGAAAATAGCTCCAAAAGTCCAAGCACCAAGGTGAGAAATCAAGAGATGAGGAGGAGAAAAGGGGGTAGTCGGCTACCTCTAGGGTTTTCTTGGGGTTTTGTTTGTTTGGATGAAGAGATGGGGAGAAGAGAGGGCCTTTAGATCAAGTTTTGGATGGCTAGGATGAGTTTTAGGTTTATTGGGTAAGTTGTCTTAACGGATCTTGACCCATCCACTCAATAGAACCCATTAGGAGTTAGTCAAAAAAAGAGCAACCCAGAAATTTACGCACTGGTAGTCGACTCCCTCCTGTAGGTAGTCGACTCCCTGCTGGGTTGAGTCGTTTTCTCATCCCGGGGAGATTTTGATCCAGGTTGAGTGTGCTTTCTGAAAAAATATTTTAAGAATAAAACACAATCATATACACATATTAACTCATTACAACACATTTAAATATTTATATATATATATATATATAATAATTCAAAAAAACTTTTGTTCTGATTCAACCGTTTTGACTTCTTGAAATTTCTTCATTGTTTTCCTCCTTTTAGAGTACCTGAAAAAAATAAGCGTTTTATGGTACTCTTTGGTTTTGAGTCCGAGGATTTAGTCTTTAGGAAGCCAAACCCAATACGGTTTAGTTCCTTCATGAACAACATATTTATAATTTTTGTTAAAATGAATTTGTTGAACAAAGTTAGTAGTGTACCTTTCTTTTCACTGATCATATAATCTCTTTGGTACCCAGATGCTCAAAACATTATCGTTAGCATGATGCATCCTAGTATGCTTAACCCGTTTCTTGGTATGATGTGAATCATAGCCGAGTCCGGTTTTAACTCCTGCTGAATCCGCCAGTCGGCAGTATGCATCATCGTAGTAGGAAGTCTACTCAAGGCATCAGGCACTACGTTCACCTTCCCTGGATAATACTGCAAATCTATCTCGTAGTCAGCCATGAGCTCCAACCATCGTCTCTGACGCATGTTGAGCTCCTTCTGCGTGAAGATGTACTTCAAGCTCTTGTGATCGGTGAAAATCTTCACACTCTCACCTAGCAAGAAGTGTCTCCAAATCTTCAGTGCAAAGATCACTGCTGCCAACTCCAGATCGTGCGTCGGGTAATTCTTCTCATGAGTCCTCAACTGACGAGAAGCATACGCGACCACGTGGCCATGCTGATGCAAGACGCATCCTAGGCCCTTTCCTGATGCATCACAATAAACTTCGAAGCCTCCGCTTCGATCCGGCACTGCCAACACCGGTGCTGTGGTCAACCTGGCCTTCAAGATACTGAAGGCCTCCTCATACGCATCTGACCAAAGAAACTCCACATCCTTCCTCGTCAGCTTCGTCATCGGCTCTACAATCTTCGAGAAATCCTTGATGAACCACCGATAATAGCCTGCTAAACCAAGAAAGCTCCTGATGTCTGACGCTGACTGCGGAGTTGGCCAATCTCTGACTGCTCTGACCTTCTCAGGATCTACAGATATGCCATCACCGGACACCACATGTCCCAGGAATGCGACTCTGTCCAGCCAGAACTCGCACTTACTATACTTGGCATAAAGCTTGTGTCGCCTCAGCGTCTCCAGCACTGTCCTAAGATGACAGCTGTGCTCTTCCTCAGACTTCGAATAAATCAAGATGTCCTCAATGAAATTGACGACAAACTTATCCAGGAAATCATAGAATATCAAGTTCATCAAATTCATGAAAACAGCTGGAGCATTGGTCACGCCAAACGGCATGACCACGAACTCATAATGCCCATACTTCGTCCGGAATGCTGTCTTCTGAACATCGTCCTTCTTCACCTTTAACTGGTGGTATCAACTCCTCAAGTCCAACTTCGAGAAGACTCTCGAACCTCCAAGCTGGTCGAAGATATCGTCGATGCGCGACAGCGGGTACTTATTCTTCACGGTGACAGCATTCAGCCCTCGATAGTCCACGCACATCCTGCGGGACCCATCCTTCTTCTTCACGAGTAAAACTGGTGCACCCCATGGTGACACACTAGGGTGGATGAAACCCTTCTGCAGCAATTCATCTAACTGCTTCCGCAGCTCCTCGAGCTCCACGGGAGCCATACGGTACGACGCCTTCGATATCGGTTGCGCTCCCGGCATAAGATCAATACCAAACTCTAAGGCTCGGTCGGGTGGCAAACCTGAGATATCCTCTGGGAAGACGTCGTCGAAGCCTCGGACGACTGCTGGTCGTTCGATCTCCATCTCCATCGGCATAGCTGCAACAATCGGCACCACCGGCGTGGCCCGATATCTGATGGGTCCAAGCGACTCATCTCTGCTGCAGAACTTGAACTCTGGATGGCCTGGAATCCGGAACACCACCCTCTTGCTGTGACAATCGATTGAGGCATGGAAATCTCCCAACCAATCAATCCCAAGAATGACATCAAAATGTGGCAGGTCGTGGACAATGAAATCTGCAAAGAGCTCGTGTCCACTGACCACCAAGGAAATCGATCTACGTCCTGAGTTCACTGTCACCACCCCGTTCCCTGTGGTGATGTCCCAACACTTAGGAAGTGTATGTGTGGGAATGGAGTGTCTTGTTACGAATCTCCGGGATAAGATGCACATGGATGCACCGGAGTCGAACAAGGCCAAGGCCGGGTGAGAAGACACTAGAATGGTGCCTAAGATTTTAAAAGAAACTACGGTCAAACCAAGCTACTCTAACAAACAAGTCAAACAAGCAAGACTAACAATTAAAAGCTAAACTATGAAATGAAAGACTAGAATCAAAGAGTTACCTGCAATAACTCCATCCAGCTCCTCAGTCTCCAAAGCCGTCATGGTGTAAGCCGGCCTCTGGGGCTGCGCTGCTCTCTGAAACATCTGCCTCTGTGGCGCCAAGGGTGGTCCACGAACGGCAGGTCCTCTCTGAACTGGAGCAGGCGCTCTCATCTGCAGCGGGGCTGGCGCTCCAACTACAGCATGACGGGCTCTCGGACAATCCTTCGCAGCATGCGAGGCATCTCCGCAAACTAGGCACAGTCCCATCTTCTTCCGACAATCCTTCTGACTGTGTCCTGGCTTCCCGCAATAATGACACGGTCCCTTGCTCTGACTCTGAATGGGTGCTCCAGGCCTCTTAAATGGTACTGTCTGAACTGGCCTCATCGCCGGCCTAGCAGGTGGCCAGTACTGCTCCATAAGACGCTTCCCCTTATCAGCTGGAGGGTCAGGTAGGAGCGAAATAAGCTCATGATTCTTCGCAGCATCCAGCACCTCCCTCATAGTCGTGAAACTCGCCGAAGACATAGAAGCCTGAATCTTCGGACGCAGTCCCTGTCGAAAACGATCAGCTCGCTTCTCCTCCTTCTTCACCATATGCGGAGCAAAGCGACTCAGCATCTCAAACTCCCCCTCATACTCCTCGACGGTCATGTTCTCCTGCTTCAGATCTATAAATCTACTCAGCAGCTCCCTCCTAGTAGTCTTGGTGAAGTACTTCGTCCTGAACATAGACCTGAAGGTCTTCCAATCCACTGGCTTCTCCAGGCGCCTCTCCTCAAGGCGCCACCAGTTCCTCGCATTCTCTGTCAGCTGCATCTTCGCTATCTCCACTCGGGTATCGTCTGGTATCTTCGCAGCAACTAACTTCTCCTCCGTGCTCTGGATCCACTCGTCAGCAGCTAGGGGTCCCTCCTTCCCTGAAAATGTCCTCGGCTGGAGCTCGTTGAACTGCTTCACTCCTGGAGCAGCTCGAGGGGCAGGCGGAGGTGGGGGTGGTGCAACTGGGACAGCCTGGGTAGCACGCTGGGACAGCTGAACCAACTGATGCTGCACCTCCAGCATCTCTCTCATCACACCCAGAAACTGGCGGAACTCTCCGCCCTGATCCTCCGGAACTCCATCTCCTGAGCTCCCTGATCGGGTATCACGTCGTCATGCCATCCTATTGACAGAAAGACACAGATTAGACTCGTATATTTACTGGATGATAATAAAATGAAATTTAATACTTCGATTATTCCGTACTCGCAGAAGAGGGGACCTGCATGGGCCACCACTAAAACCTGTCACGCCCCGCTTCCCAAAAACATGGAGTCAAAGCGTGACGAAGGCCCGCTTAGGCCGGGGCTAAGAGCCCGGACCCAATAAGCGTCTGTAGTATTCCATAGCGAAAGTACAGGTCCCTGCATGTTAGTACGAAATAACAAAAGTACTGAAAAGAACACTTCATTTTATTCCAAAGTTTATCATCAAAGTACTGAGAGTCTAAAAATGCCGAAAACGGCTACAACTGCTGAAAGGAAACTAATGGTGCAAGCACCCAACCTAGACGAGAAAGTAAGAGTGCAACGCACCCAAATAAAACTGGAATGGATAACTCTGGAACAACAACAAAAGATATCTAACTCTGATCGTCCTCTGGATCGTACTCCGGATCAGCGTCCTCCGGCTCCAAGTCAACTGGCAAATCCGCCTCGTCGACGTACTCTGGCTCCACACCTGACGTACAGCACCAAAAGAAGGAAACTGTACGTCATGCAAGGTGTAACGGCCTGTTTTCGGGCCAATTTGAATTTTGTGTGTGCACAGCAATTGGGTCTGTGCGTAAAGTGATTTGGTCTGTGTGCATAGCAGATGTCGTCTGTGCACGCCGTAAGACCCTAGAACCTTGCTTGAACCTATAGATAGCCTCCGTGACTCATGTCCGACTTGGGAACACGTGTCAACCCAAGCCAACCCCGACGTGTGCCCAACTTAGAATTACAGTCGCTTTCGTGCACGTGCTTTTGACCGTGCACGTATTTGTTTTAGACTTTGTTTGTTTGTGAACACTTTGGTGTGATATGTCATTGTGAACGTCTCTGAGAGTATTAAATTGCGGTGTTGATTCGGAACGTCGTTTCGCGGGTCGTTCTCCCACGATTCGACTTTATTTGAAGAGACGTCACGATTTCCACGTTTGTCGCGGGGCCTTTCTATTTTTAGTTTCGTTTTTCGTCGTCGAAATTGTGATCCGTCTTCTCTGTCTTCTTTCTCTCATCATTCCGGTCACCCCAGCATTTATTTCACAATTTTCGGATTTCGTTTGACCTACTTTCGTTTTTTGCCCAATCTAATATCGGTTTAACCCTAAGTTCTCTTGGTTTCTGTTCCCCGAATAATTTTAATAATAATATACATCCTATAGTTGTTGACCCAACCCGTTTTCTTAAGCCTTGGCCGCATGCATCCTGGGAGTGAGAGACAGAGATTGCAATCTTGGCCTTTTGATACTTATTATATCATTTTTTAAACCCAAATAAACTCTAACTTTACACCCTGGCCTAACTCACGTGAGTCTCTCCTCTATCTTTAACCTAGGGCTAATAATGCTTCTCCTCACGAAAACACAAAAGTTGCGCCGCCAACTCTCTTCTTCGACAAACCCTAGATCCCCCGACTTCTCTCGCCTCCAGCCCAAGTCCGGCCTCCCTCCGACGTGCCTCCTCCCTCGTCACCGCCGTGGGGCCCGCAGCACCACCGCTGCCGCCGCAAAATGCCCCCAACCCGCAGCGAAGCCTGCGGTAGCTTGCAGCGGCTGTCGCCGCCGCCGCTGCCGCCGCATCGCCGCAGCAGCCCCCTGTCGAGGCCCCCTCCGTCGTCGAGTTTCCGTGGAGTCGCTGCTCCACCGCGAGCCGCCGCCACATCGCCTGAGATGCGCGCAGCAGCCGCAGCAATTGCAGCAGGCCGTCACCGCCGCCGCTGCCCGCCGCCGGCCACCTCCCCTGCTGCCGTCGACTTCCCCTCGGCCCCCCTACTCCAGCTGCGAGCAACCAGAGCCTCTGCCGCGGCCCCGATCTCCTTCTCCGTTTCTCCACGCTCCAAACCCTAAGTTTGGGGTTCTTTCGCCGTTTTCCGGCGACTGGGACCTCGCCTTGGAGATCCATCGGTCCCGTGAACCCTCGGTCGGCCTACTCTTCGATTCGACACCAAGAACAGCGTCTACGGACGTCGTTTGTAGTTTCGTCACAGATCCGGGCGTCGATCGACCATTTCACGCTTCCCGAGGGTGTTTCGGTGACTTCTGTCACTGACAGTCACCTCTGGGTACCCTCGATCGCTGATTGCGACAACGTGGAACTGACGGATCGCTGATAGGAATCTGTGATCCAGGCCTTCCACCCTTGACCTACCGTCGGGTGACGCGGCGTTGTGTCAGAATCGTCATCTACGTGGAGCTTTCGCATCTGGCTAGGTAACGATTCTCAAAGCCTTTGTTGCTCTAGTAATTAGGGCCAACTTGCATGAGGTAACTCACCTAGAACAAACTCATTAAAGTATCGCCTCGATCGATCAATGGACTTACTCTGCTGTGCACATAGGATAGATAGAATGATCGATCGAATTAAGCAGCATCCCATATGTCTGGTGACCCAAAGCGGGCCCCGTTAATCTGGCTTATCTTATGTTGTTGCCAGGGATGTTAGAGTGCATGTTTGTGATGATAGATTGTCGTACAGGTTCCGTAGATCCGTTGGTTGACCCAGACCCTGCTGGACTACATCCTTGCCGGAATCTTTCAGGCAAGGAATGAGACTTTAGTTACTGCTTTTATACTTTTCTAGAATTGATGTTAGAACTGCTAGATTTATTTCTGCAAAGTACTTGAAAATGATCGCATGTTACTTTCTGCTCGAACCCACTTTTAAGATGCAACTTGAACCTCACGTGCTAATTAATAAGCCAGACATTTTAATTGAGTGGATCTTTGTAGAAGATCACAGGCGTGGGTCTCTCCTATACGGAGGTTGGCACTACTCTTGTGGAGCGTCTGCTGGCTAGCCCAGAGGCGGCTCGCTTACGGATAGTTAATCGATGACGGGGGTGACCATTGAGAACTGGTGCTCCCCAGCTTTGGCTCACCCGTGACTGGTGCACTCCGGTATGATACGTAGTATCATTCATGATTAATGATTTGTTTCGGATCGACGATGGGGGTGACCATTGAGAACTGGTGCTCCCCAGCTTTGGCTCACCCGTGACTGGTGCGCTCTGGTATGATACGCCGTATCATTCGTGATCCTTGTCTTGTCTCGTGTCTAGATGGAGCGTTTGTTGGCTCGTGTCCATAACACAAACGACTCGCGGGTGGGGTAGGACAAAAGAGTCTAGCTGGGCCTGGGGGGGTAGCTCCCCTCCGCCTACGCAGCTTGAGTCCTTAGGCTTTATCTTTGTATCGCAGTTGGTGCACTCCTGCCTGCTTCGCAGGGATGCATTCCGGTCGTTTGACCTTTTCTAGTCTTGGACAATCTGACCAGATGGACACCCCTGGCAGATTGATAGAACTACATGAACAACTCTTAGACGATCTGACTAGATGGACACCCCTAGCGGATCGATAGAACAACCCTTACTTATTTCCTGTTTTCTAGAACTCCTGTGTAGGTTGTCATTTAAATTCCATATAGAACTGCTAGAATTGTATAACTGTTTTAATTATGGTCTCATTAGTTCGTTGCTGACATGTGTTTTGCACATGTCACAGACTTGGCAGAGCTGCCACAACCTGTGGACCCCAGCAGACTTCTTCACTCTTTAGTTGCCTCCGGTACGTACAGTTTTAGCTTTTATGTTAAACTCCTTGTTGGTTACCTTCTGCGTTTGAATAATATCTTTTGCTGCTATATCTGTTGTTTCATGCTAAATTGTTTGATCGGACCTTCTTCTCCGCATCATAACTTGCCTAGACGCTTATTGGACCCCGAGCCTCAACGGCTCGAGTCCATGCGGGCTGGCCATGTCTCGCTTTCCAAATCTTTTGGGAAGCGGGGCGTGACAGTTTTTGTGGTGGCCCATGCAGGTCATGATCAAATGATTTATCGAAACAATAGTGTTGCAGTAACTATTCAAACAACCAACAATATTCGAGTCTGACATAAGTTAGTTAGGTTTAGACTAGTTTCTTGGCCCCCTCTAGTTTGGATTTGAGTGAGAATGCAGGAATAAGGTGATGTTTAAGTGATGTATTTCTAACACATTGGATAGTTATAAGGTTGGATTCTCGGCTTGACAAGGAACCGTGGAAGTGAGAACATTGAATCGAGGGAATGAGATCGACTCTTAGTATGCTGCTCGTGATAGAAGTGTGGTGATTAGAAGTCTTGTCTTAACGACCAAAGGCGTAGACCTACATCGATCAAGTGAAATGTTGTGCAATGGATATTAGGAACATATTTATATATAAGCAGAGTAGCAATAGTATAACCTGGAGATTCAGAGTGATAATGTGATGACGAGATTGATATTATGATGGATTGTATTAGACCGACAACATGATCTGTTTTGGATGCAGTGATTTAAAGGAATTAAGGATCTTGGGAATGTCATGGGAGTTTCAAAGTCGACCGTGCGAATACGCACCGAGTGCGTACCGATCACTGGATCCCAGTTGCAGTTTACGAAATGGTGAAAGGCGATGATTTCTCCAGAATCATGTGGATGGATTAAAGCCAACAATGACTAGCAGTTTTAGTGCCAATGAAAATTCTGAATCAAGTCAAGTGAGCATGTTTGGTTTTGCGAGTGCTCAATGATCAGGAAATATGGGAAAGAGTTAGTAGATTGACTTGGTTGTTTGGATTAAAAAGGAAATCGTAAGTAAGTCTGACGCCCAAAAAAAAATTCTAGAATTGGTGGGTAGTTTCACTTTAGAGATTCTTAGAGACAGCTGAGCCAAGAACCAATGGAAGCGGAGAAAACCAGGATCATTATAACAGGTTCTCGTGAAAGGGCTTTTGAGTTGGAAAATTTATTGGTGTTTAAAATGATTGGGATTAGCCAATTAGGGCTGATTAGTTAGAGGTTGTTTAACCCCCCTAGATGTCAAAATTGGAAGTGTCTGCACATTAGAGCCTTGTGTTTGTTCTGCCTTCCCCGTAGATCCATGAGGAGGATTACCTGACTCGTGTGAATATATGTATCATTGTCGGGCATGCTTAGTATTATCCCTTAGGTATATGTGGGCTTATGGATGAATAATGGAATATGTGTATTGCGATGAATGTAATGATTACGTGTATATAGTACATGAATAAGTATAGATACTTATGTAAGATAATATGTGTGTGGAAAGATAAAACCACTCTAGGGATGCCTGTGTATATAAGAGTTGGTGTTGGAATATCTACTGGGGGTGTATGTAGTTGGAGATGCTTAATAATGGTTGAAATAATATGTTGGTAAAAATGTGTGTATATTAGGTATAATGATACTATGGTACTTATGGTTAAATGTGCATCCTTATTATTTGGTCTATATGTTAGTACGTGTGGGCGTGTGCTCGTACGTAGGTATGTGCTTACTATATGAATATGTGTGATATACGTACGGTAATAGGGTTATAAATTTTGTTTGGTATTGTTTGCCCTTACGGGATGTTGTGTGTGTACCTCGAGGTATACATGATTATTGTACGTCATAACTATGAATGTGTAGATGTGTTGGTATACTAATTATAGGTATTAGGTCATGGTGTGAACATATGTTCTATGTGTATGTGACTATATGGTGAATGCATGTATTAGGGAAGGTATTATAATTATACGTGTGCTGAGGTCTGTACTATTATTATGGTATGTAAAGTGATTTAATTATGTGAGTGTGACCTGACTAAATATAGTGATTGATATTATAGTATGTGGTTATGTTGGTAGACGTATATATATTGGGGTGGTATTGGTATAGGTATAGATATCGTGTTACGTATAGAGAATATTCTGATATACGTTTCGAGTCTCACTCAAGCTTGAGTGAGTATACTCTAAGTATATCATTATGTTTGTCTGAAGTTTGCATATAGCGATGTTTGATGTATGTATAGTGATAGGAGTGTTTGTGCCTGGTCGTGCTACGCACATGATTGTGAGTCGCTATACCAGTATACAGTTATAGGCGTTGGTCTTGTGGTATAGTTAATTACTAAGAACTTGCCTGTATGAACGTATGTGTGCTAGCTAAACTAGGTGTGTAGATGTGCTAGTTATATAATGGTACGATTGGTATGCGTGAATGAAACGTTAGCGTGTATGGGTGTGCACCATGCACGGGTAAGTATGTGCTTAGCTATAGGTATTGATGAGTATGGTATGTGTGGCGTGTCGTGAATATAATTATAGGACCGTATGTGATGTGAATATATGGTGAAATATTTGCATTCATTTGAATGACTATATAATTGCGAAATTATAGTAGCGGTAAATGTATCTTAGATATAATAACATGATTTAATATTGAGTGGTGTAGTTACTTGTGTTGATATATTGGCATTGGATGTACACTAGGAGATATAGGGAGTAGTGTATTTTTATTGTTTTGTTCGTAAGTAGTTATCTAAAAGTGGAGTATTACGATGGTATTTGCTGGCGTGGACTATTTGATTGTTGTGAGTATTTGCACCTTGGTATGTAATAAGTGTTTAATGGTTATATAGGGATGTACGTGATTATATGAATGATTGAAGTACGTGTACGAATTTGACTGACTATGATAAGTGTAAGTTTAGAATGGGCGTATATATAAACATGTTGGTAGTGTTACTGCTTGACTACCTAGTGCATATGTAAGCACTTGTAGTGAGTATATCGGGTTTGAATTATAATGTGATATGATTGGGATAGCTACTAGAGTGACTAGATATATTTATAGTTAGAAAGTCCGAGGACGGACTTTACTCTAAGGTGGGTAGGATGTAACGGCCTGTTTTCGGGCCAATTTGAATTTTGTGTGTGCACAGCAATTGGGTCTGTGCGTAAAGTGATTTGGTCTGTGTGCATAGCAGATGTCGTCTGTGCACGCCGTAAGACCCTAGAACCTTGCTTGAACCTATAGATAGCCTCCGTGACTCGTGTCCGACTTGGGAACACGTGTCAACCCAAGCCAACCCCGACGTGTGCCCAACTTAGAATTACCGTCGCCTTCGTGCACGTGCTTTTGACCGTGCACGTATTTGTTTTAGACTTTGTTTGTTTGTGAACACTTTGGTGTGATATGTCGTTGTGAACGTCTCTGAGAGTATTAAATTGCGGTGTTGATTCGGAACGTCGTTTCGCGGGTCGTTCTCCCACGATTCGACTTTATTTGAAGATACGTCACGATTTCCACGTTTGTCGCGGGGCCTTTCTATTTTTAGTTTCGTTTTTCGTCGTCGAAATTGTGATCCTTCTTCTCTGTCTTCTTTCTCTCGTCATTCCGGTCACCCCAGCATTTATTTCACAATTTTCGGATTTCGTTTGACCTACTTTCGTTTTTTGCCCAATCTAATATCGGTTTAACCCTAAGTTCTCTTGGTTTCTGTTCCCCGAATAATTTTAATAATAATATACATCCTATAGTTGTTGACCCAACCCGTTTTCTTAAGCCTTGGCCGCATGCATCCTGGGAGTGAGAGACAGAGATTGCAATCTTGGCCTTTTGATACTTATTATATCATTTTTTTAAACCCAAATAAACTCTAACTTTACACCCTGGCCTAACTCACGTGAGTCTCTCCTCTATCTTTAACCTAGGGCTAATAATGCTTCTCCTCACGCAAACACAAAAGTTGCGCCGCCAACTCTCTTCTTCGACAAACCCTAGATCCCCCGACTTCTCTCGCCTCCAGCCCAAGTCCGGCCTCCCTCCGACGTGCCTCCTCCCTCATCGCCGCCGTGGGGCCCGCAGCGCCACCGCTGCCGCCGCGAAATGCCCCCAACCCGCAGCGAAGCCTGCGGCTGTCGCCGCCGCCGCTGCCGCCGCATCGCCGCAGCAGCCCCCTGTCGAGGCCCCCTCCGTCGTCGAGTTTTCGTGGAGTCGCTGCTCCGCCGCGAGCCGCCGCCACATCACCTGAGATGCGCGCAGCAGCCGCAGCAGTTGCAGCAGGCCGCCGCCGCCGCCGCTGCCGCCGCCGGCCACCTCCCCTGCTGCCGTTGACTTCCCCTCGGCCCCCCTACTCCAGTTGCGAGCAACCAGAGCCTCTGCCGCGGCCCCGATCCCCTTCTCCGTTTCTCCACGCTCCAAACCCTAAGTTTGGGGTTCTTTCGCCGTTTTCCGGCGACTGGGACCTTGCCTTGGAGATCCATCGGTCCCGTGAACCCTCGGTCGGCCTACTCTTCGATTCGACACCAAGAACAGCGTCTACGGACGTCGTTTGTAGTTTCGTCACAGATCCGGGCGTCGATCGACCATTTCACGCTTCCCGAGGGTGTTTCGGTGACTTCTGTCACTGACAGTCACCTCTGGGTACCCTCGGTCGCTGATTGCGACAACGTGGAACTGACGGATCGCTGATAGGAATCTGTGCTCCAGGCCTTCCACCCTTGACCTACCGTCGGGTGACGCGGCGTTGTGTCAGAATCGTCATCTACGTGGAGCTTTCGCATCTGGCTAGGTAACGATTCTCAAAGCCTTTGTTGCTCTAGTAATTAGGGCCAACTTGCATGAGGTAACTCACCTAGAACAAACTCATTAAAGTATCGCCTCGATCGATCAATGGACTTATTCTGCTGTGCACATAGGATAGATAGAATGATCGATCGAATTAAGCAGCATCCCATATGTCTGGTGACCCAAAGCGGGCCCCGTTAATCTGGCTTATCTTATGTTGTTGCCAGGGATGTTAGAGTGCATGTTTGTGATGATAGATTGTCGTACAGGTTCCGTAGATCCGTTGGTTGACCCAGACCCTGCTGGACTACATCCTTGCCGGAATCTTTCAGGCAAGGAATGAGACTTTAGTTACTGCTTTTATACTTTTCTAGAATTGATGTTAGAACTGCTAGATTTATTTCTGCAAAGTACTTGAAAATGATCGCATGTTACTTTCTGCTCGAACCCACTTTTAAGATGCAACTTGAACCTCACGTGCTAATTAATAAGCCAGACATTTTAATTGAGTGGATCTTTGTAGAAGATCACAGGCGTGGGTCTCTCCTATACGGAGGTTGGCACTACTCTTGTGGAGCGTCTGCTGGCTAGCCCAGAGACGGCTCGCTTACGGATAGTTAATCGATGACAGGGGTGACCATTGAGAACTGGTGCTCCCCAGCTTTGGCTCACCCGTGACTGGTGCACTCCGGTATGATACGTAGTATCATTCATGATTAATGATTTGTTTCGGATCGACGACGGGGGTGACCATTGAGAACTGGTGCTCCCCAGCTTTGGCTCACCCGTGACTGGTGCGCTTCGGTATGATACGCCGTATCATTCGTGATCCTTGTCTTGTCTCGTGTCTAGATGGAGCGTTTGTTGGCTCGTGTCCATAACACAAACGACTCGCGGGTGGGGTAGGACAAAAGAGTCTAGCTGGGCCTGGGGGGGTAGCTCCCCTCCGCCTACGCAGCTTGAGTCCTTAGGCTTTATCTTTGTATCGCAGTTGGTGCACTCCTGCCTGCTTCGCAGGGATGCATTCCGGTCGTTTGACCTTTTCTAGTCTTGGACAATCTGACCAGATGGACACCCCTGGCAGATTGATAGAACTACATGAACAACTCTTAGACGATCTGACTAGATGGACACCCCTAGCGGATCGATAGAACAACCCTTACTTATTTCCTGTTTTCTAGAACTCCTGTGTAGGTTGTCATTTAAATTCCATATAGAACTGCTAGAATTGTATAATTGTTTTAATTATGGTCTCATTAGTTCGTTGCTGACATGTGTTTTGCACATGTCACAGACTTGGAAGAGCTGCCACAACCTGTGGACCCCAGCAGACTTCTTCACTCTTTAGTTGCCTCCGGTACGTACAGTTTTAGCTTTTATGTTAAACTCCTTGTTGGTTACCTTCTGCGTTTGAATAATATCTTTTGCTGCTATATCTGTTGTTTCATGCTAAATTGTTTGATCGGACCTTCTTCTCCGCATCATAACTTGCCTAGACGCTTATTGGACCCCGAGCCTCAACGGCTCGAGTCCATGCGGGCTGGCCATGTCTCGCTTTCCAAATCTTTTGGGAAGCGGGGCGTGACAGTTTTTGTGGTGGCCCATGCAGGTCATGATCAAATGATTTATCGAAACAATAGTGTTGCAGTAACTATTCAAACAACCAACAATATTCGAGTCTGACATAAGTTAGTTAGGTTTAGACTAGTTTCTTGGCCCCCTCTAGTTTGGATTTGAGTGAGAATGCAGGAATAAGGTGATGTTTAAGTGATGTATTTCTAACACATTGGATAGTTATAAGGTTGGATTCTCGGCTTGACAAGGAACCGTGGAAGTGAGAACATTGAATCGAGGGAATGAGATCGACTCTTAGTATGCTGCTCGTGATAGAAGTGTGGTGATTAGAAGTCTTGTCTTAACGACCAAAGGCGTAGACCTACATCGATCAAGTGAAATGTTGTGCAATGGATATTAGGAACATATTTATATATAAGCAGAGTAGCAATAGTATAACCTGGAGATTCAGAGTGATAATGTGATGACGAGATTGATATTATGATGGATTGTATTAGACCGACAACATGATCTGTTTTGGACGCTGTGATTTAAAGGAATTAAGGATCTTGGGAATGTCATGGGAGTTTCAAAGTCGACCGTGCGAATACACACCGAGTGCGTACCGATCACTGGATCCTAGTTGCAGTTTACGAAATGGTGAAAGGCGATGATTTCTCCAGAATCATGTGGATGGATTAAAGCCAACAATGACTAGCAGTTTTAGTGCCAATGAAAATTCTGAATCAAGTCAAGTGAACATGTTTGGTTTTGCGAGTGCTCAATGATCGGGAAATATGGGAAAGAGTTAGTAGATTGACTTGGTTGTTTGGATTAAAAAGGAAATCGTAAGTAAGTCTGACGCCCAAAAAAAATTCTAGAATTGGTGGGTAGTTTCACTTTAGAGATTCTTAGAGACAGCTGAGCCAAGAACCAATGGAAGCGGAGAAAACCAGGATCATTATAACAGGTTCTCGTGAAAGGGCTTTTGAGTTGGAAAATTTATTGGTGTTTAAAATGATTGGGATTAGCCAATTAGGGCTGATTAGTTAGAGGTTGTTTAACCCCCCTAGATGTCAAAATTGGAAGTGTCTGCACATTAGAGCCTTGTGTTTGTTCTGCCTTCCCCGTAGATCCATGAGGAGGATTACCTGACTCGTGTGAATATATGTATCATTGTCGGGCATGCTTAGTATTATCCCTTAGGTATATGTGGGCTTATGGATGAATAATGGAATATGTGTATTGCGATGAATGTAATGATTACGTGTATATAGTACATGAATAAGTATAGATACTTATGTAAGATAATATGTGTGTGGAAAGCTAAAACCACTCTAGGGATGTCTGTGTATATAAGAGTTGGTGTTGGAATATCTACTGGGGGTGTATGTAGTTGGAGATGCTTAATAATGGTTGAAATAATATGTTGGTAAAAATGTGTGTATATTAGGTATAATGATACTATGGTACTTATGGTTAAATGTGCATCCTTATTATTTGGTCTATATGTTAGTACGTGTGGGCATGTGCTCGTACGTAGGTATGTGCTTACTATATGAATATGTGTGATATACGTACGGTAATAGGGTTATAAATTTTGTTTGGTATTGTTTGCCCTTACGGGATGTTGTGTGTGTACCTCGAGGTATACACGATTATTGTACGTATTAACTATGAATGTGTAGATGTGTTGGTATACTAATTATAGGTATTAGGTCATGGTGTGAACATATGTTCTATGTGTATGTGACTATATGGTGAATGCATGTATTAGGGAAGGTATTATAATTATACATGTGCTGAGGTCTGTACTATTATTATGGTATGTAAAGTGATTTAATTATGTGAGTGTGACCTGACTAAATATAGTGATTGATATTATAGTATGTGGTTATGTTGGTAGACGTATATATATTGGGGTGGTATTGGTATAGGTATAGATACCGTGTTACGTATAGAGAATATTCTGATATACGTTTCGAGTCTCACTCAAGCTTGAGTGAGTATACTCTAAGTATATCATTATGTTTGTCTGAAGTTTGCATATAGCGATGTTTGATGTATGTATAGTGATAGGAGTGTTTGTGCCTGGTCGTGCTACGCACATGATTGTGAGTCGCTATACCAGTATATAGTTATAGGCGTTGGTCTTGTGGTATAGTTAATTACTAAGAACTTGCCTGTATGAACGTATGTGTGCTAGCTAAACTAGGTGTGTAGATGTGCTAGTTATATAATGGTACGATTGGTATGCGTGAATGAAACGTTAGCGTGTATGGGTGTGCACCATGCACGGGTAAGTATGTGCTTAGCTATAGGTATTGATGACTATGGTATGTGTGGCGTGTCGTGAATATAATTATAGGACCGTATGTGATGTGAATATATGGTGAAATATTTGCATTCATTTGAATGACTATATAATTGCGAAATTATAGTAGCGGTAAATGTATCTTAGATATAATAACATGATTTAATATTGAGTGGTGTAGTTACTTGTGTTGATATGTTGGCATTGGATGTACACTAGGAGATATAGGGAGTAGTGTATCCTTATTGTTTTGTTCGTAAGTAGTTATCTAAAAGTGGAGTATTACGATGGTATTTGCTGGCGTGGACTATTTGATTGTTGTGAGTATTTGCACCTTGGTATGTAATAAGTGTTTAATGGTTATATAGGGATGTACGTGATTATATGAATGATTGAAGTACGTGTACGAATTTGACTGACTATGATAAGTGTAAGTTTAGAATGGGCGTATATATAAACATGTTGGTAGTGTTACTGCTTGACTACCTAGTGCATATGTAAGCACTTGTAGTGAGTATATCGGGTTTGAATTATAATGTGATATGATTGGGATAGCTACTAGAGTGACTAGATATATTTATAGTTAGAAAGTCCGAGGACGGACTTTACTCTAAGGTGTGTAGGATGTAACGGCCTGTTTTCGGGCCAATTTGAATTTTGTGTGTGCACAGCAATTGGGTCTGTGCGTAAAGTGATTTGGTCTGTGTGCATAGCAGATGTCGTCTGTGCACGCCGTAAGACCCTAGAACCTTGCTTGAACCTATAGATAGCCTCCGTGACTCGTGTCCGACTTGGGAACATGTGTCAACCCAAGCCAACCCCGACGTGTGCCCAACTTAGAATTACCGTCGCCTTCGTGCACGTGCTTTTGACCGTGCACGTATTTGTTTTAGACTTTGTTTGTTTGTGAACACTTTGGTGTGATATGTTGTTGTGAACGTCTCTGAGAGTATTAAATTGCGGTGTTGATTCGGAACGTCGTTTCGCGGGTCGTTCTCCCATGATTCGACTTTATTTGAAGAGACGTCACGATTTCCACGTTTGTCGCGGGGCCTTTCTATTTTTAGTTTCGTTTTTCGTCGTCGAAATTGTGATCTGTCTTCTCTGTCTTCTTTCTCTCGTCATTCCGGTCACCCCAGCATTTATTTCACAATTTTCGGATTTCGTTTGACCTACTTTCGTTTTTTGCCCAATCTAATATCGGTTTAACCCTAAGTTCTCTTGGTTTCTGTTCCCTGAATAATTTTAATAATAATATACATCCTATAGTTGTTGACCCAACCCGTTTTCTTAAGCCTTGGCCGCATGCATCCTGGGAGTGAGAGACAGAGATTGCAATCTTGGCCTTTTGATACTTATTATATCATTTTTTTTAAACCCAAATAAACTCTAACTTTACACCCTGGCCTAACTCACGTGAGTCTCTCCTCTATCTTTAACCTAGGGCTAATAATGCTTCTCCTCACGCAAACACAAAAGTTGCGCCGCCAACTCTCTTCTTCGACAAACCCTAGATCCCCCGACTTCTCTCGCCTCCAGCCCAAGTCCGGCCTCCCTCCGACGTGCCTCCTCCCTCGTCGCCGCCGTGGGGCCAGCAGCGCCACCGCTGCCGCCGCGAAATGCCCCCAATCCGCAGCGAAGCCTGCGGCAGCTTGCAGCGGCTGTCGCCGCCGCCGCTGCAGCCCCCTGTCGAGGCCCCCTCCGTCGTCGAGTTTTCGTGGAGTCGCTGCTCCGCCGCGAGCCGCCGCCACATCGCCTGAGATGCGCGCAGCAGCCGCAGCAATTACAGCAGGCCGCCGCCGCCGCCGCTACCCGCCGCCGGCCACCTCCCCTGCTGCCGTCGACTTCCCCTCGGCCCCCCTACTCCAGCTGCGAGCAACCAGAGCCTCTGCCGCGGCCCCGATCTCCTTCTCCGTTTCTCCACGCTCCAAACCCTAAGTTTGGGGTTCTTTCACCGTTTTCCGGCGACTGGGACCTCGCCTTGGAGATCCATCGGTCCCGTGAACCCTCGGTCGGCCTACTCTTCGAGTCGACACCAAGAACAGCGTCTACGGACGTCGTTTGTAGTTTCGTCACAGATCCGGGCGTCGATCGACCATTTCACGCTTCCCGAGGGTGTTTCGGTGACTTCTGTCACTGACAGTCACCTCTGGGTACCCTCGGTCGCTGATTGCGACAACGTGGAACTGACGGATCGCTGATAGGAATCTGTGCTCCAGGCCTTCCACCCTTGACCTACCGTCGGGTGACGCGGCGTTGTGTCAGAATCGTCATCTACGTGGAGCTTTTGCATCTGGCTAGGTAACGATTCTCAAAGCCTTTGTTGCTCTAGTAATTAGGGCCAACTTGCATGAGGTAACTCACCTAGAACAAACTCATTAAAGTATCGCCTCGATCGATCAATGGACTTACTCTGCTGTGCACATAGGATAGATAGAATGATCGATCGAATTAAGCAGCATCCTATATGTCTGGTGACCCAAAGCGGGCCCCGTTAATCTGGCTTATCTTATGTTGTTGCCATGGATGTTAGAGTGCATGTTTGTGATGATAGATTGTCGTACAGGTTCCGTAGATCCGTTGGTTGACCCAGACCCTGCTGGACTACATCCTTGCCGGAATCTTTCAGGCAAGGAATGAGACTTTAGTTACTGCTTTTATACTTTTCTAGAATTGATGTTAGAACTGCTAGATTTATTTCTGCAAAGTACTTGAAAATGATCGCATGTTACTTTCTGCTCGAACCCACTTTTAAGATGCAACTTGAACCTCACGTGCTAATTAATAAGCCAGACATTTTAATTGAGTGGATCTTTGTAGAAGATCACAGGCGTGGGTCTCTCCTATACGGAGGTTGGCACTACTCTTGTGGAGCGTCTGCTGGCTAGCCCAGAGACGGCTCGCTTACGGATAGTTAATCGATGACGGGGGTGACCATTGAGAACTGGTGCTCCCCAGCTTTGGCTCACCCGTGACTGGTGCACTCCGGTATGATACGTAGTATCATTCATGATTAATGATTTATTTCGGATCGACGACGGGGGTGACCATTGAGAACTGGTGCTCCCTAGCTTTGGCTCACCCGTGACTGGTGCGCTCCGGTATGATACGCCGTATCATTCGTGATCCTTGTCTTGTCTCGTGTCTAGATGGAGCGTTTGTTGGCTCGTGTCCATAACACAAACGACTCGCGGGTGGGGTAGGACAAAAGAGTCTAGCTGGGCCTGGGGGGTAGCTCCCCTCCGCCTACGCAGCTTGAGTCCTTAGGCTTTATCTTTGTATCGCAGTTGGTGCACTCCTGCCTGCTTCGCAGGGATGCATTCCGGTCGTTTGACCTTTTCTAGTCTTGGACAATCTGACCAGATGGACACCCCTGGCAGATTGATAGAACTACATGAACAACTCTTAGACGATCTGACTAGATGGACACCCCTAGCGGATCGATAGAACAACCCTTACTTATTTCCTGTTTTCTAGAACTCCTGTGTAGGTTGTCATTTAAATTCCATATAGAACTGCTAGAATTGTATAACTGTTTTAATTATGGTCTCATTAGTTCGTTGCTGACATGTGTTTTGCACATGTCACAGACTTGGCAGAGCTGCCACAACCTGTGGACCCCAGCAGACTTCTTCACTCTTTAGTTGCCTCCGGTACGTACAGTTTTAGCTTTTATGTTAAACTCCTTGTTGGTTACCTTCTGTGTTTGAATAATATCTTTTGCTGCTATATCTGTTGTTTCATGCTAAATTGTTTGATCGGACCTTCTTCTCCGCATCATAACTTGCCTAGACGCTTATTGGACCCCGAGCCTCAACGGCTCGAGTCCATGCGGGCTGGCCATGTCTCGCTTTCCAAATCCTTTGGGAAGCGGGGCGTGACACAAGGTCTACACAAACTGTCAGACTCTACTGCAAGTGTTTCAACTATTAACAATGATTTACTGGTTGTTTAAGCATGCTGGGGTTATAACTGAGTAACAAAAAGTAGCGTAGCAGGAAAAGTAAACGTAGCAAGCAGTAGACGTAGCGTGTGCTATCGACTACGGGACTAACCTACCAGTGTCAAGACACGACGGGACGCGACGGGACAGGACAGGACAAGGCAAGACAAGTGAAACACGAAAGGGTTCACGCCTTACGGTTCGAGGGCGGCCAGACCCTCTCCCCGTGCGCACGCTCAACCCTACCCCAACCCAGGAACTCAGGACAAGAATTACAGGGATCATTTCCGCTAGGGAAACATCTGAAACGCCCGAAGGCTTTTTGTGTAATAGGGATCACTTTCGCGGAGGAAAGCATCCGAAACGCCCGAAGGCTTTTGGTAACAGGGATCACTTCCACGGAGGAAAGCATCCGAAACGCCCGTAGGATTTTTGGTAACAGGGATCACTTCCACGGAGGAAAGCATCCGAAACGCCCGTAGGCTTTTTGGTAACAGGGATCACTTCCGCGGAGGAAAGCATCTGAAACGCCCGTAGGCTTTTTGGTAACAGGGCACGACATGACAAGTGTAGGGAGTTGTTATTCTAGGGTGTCCACACGCACGCACACGCAAGATAGTCCTATGATGTCAGCAGTTTATTGTTGTCAGGCTCAGACTTCGTCGTCAAGTCTGAGCCGTCACATGTCGTCCCGGACGCTATCATTTCATGTCCGGTTCTCATCACACACAATCTAACAGTTCTACAAACTAGAACTAAGGCACGGTCAAAACGCAAGTGGGTACACTTGCCTGGAAGGGCGAGCGCGTCGTCTGTCCGGGGCGTCGCGTCCGCGGTAGTCCGTCTGAAAAGGGATCACGGCGACGGTGTCAAGTCGCGATTTTCGTCAAATCCTATTTAGGTTCATTTCTAAGTTAGGCGTGGCTACCCTAACGGTCACAAGTCAAAAAGTGTCCGATCAGCCTATCCGACGATTCTATCCTATGTGCACAGTTCAAAAGTCCGATCGTCGATTCTATTGTTCACAACATTTTAAAGGAGCAGAAAAATAAATTTAACGTGTTTAGTTACCGTTTTTAGTTAAGTTTTCAGTTTTGGCTACGAGTGGGTTTCGCTACGAGTTTGGAAAAACTAACCTCTTCCGGAGTCTGGGGTAGAGCGGACGTAGTGTCTGAACGGTAGAAGATCCGCGTCACCTATGGCGTCTCGGCTACGGGTAGCGTAGCGGGACACGTCCGGGCAGCGGATGAAGCACGTGAACAGCGGGTAAGGGTGAATCAGCGAGCAGCGCGTCGGATAGGCGTTCTACGGCTTCCGGAGAGCTGCAACGACAACCGAGATGAACGGTTCGTCGTACTCAACGTCTACGATGTTGGGAGTCGTAGGAGAGGCTCGAGACGTCGATAATACTCCCAGGAGGTGTAGGATACTGCCGGAGGACTCCAACAGCGAGGGGAGACGACGAGATCTTGGCGACGCGTCCGTACGGCGTCAAACACGCAAAACAGCGAGTAAACTCACTGTTTCAGAGGAGTTGCGACCTTGGGTCGCTGCCAACAGCGAGAGGGGGCAGAGGGGGTCCACGGCGGCAGCTGGGAGGCGGCGGTGGCGGCGGTGGCGGCCACAGCGGCTGATGCGGCTGCTGTGCACGAAAACTGGCGATGTGCGGCGGTCTCCGGCGGCGGCTCGGGTCCCAGGCGAGAGGGGGAGGTCGGGGAGTTCCGTGGGTAGGTCGGCGGCAGCTAGGAGCCGTCGGCATGGGCTCAGGTCAAAGGGGAGGGTTTTTGCGTGGAGGGGGTGCGCTTCCTAGGGCCGCCGCAAGGAGAAATGGGGTGAGGCTGTGAAACTTTTAGAAATCTAGGTTTTTCTTTATAGGGGTGGGGCCCACGTGACTAGGGGAAGGGTTACACGTGAGGGGGCTGCCAATTAGGGTTAATTAGAGTTAATCAGGGTTAAGTTGTTAGGGGGCAAAATTGTAATTAACTGGTTCTACTAGTGCACAAAGGTCAAACGGTGCCCAAAAATTATAAGAAAAATACCGGGGCGACCGGGGCGACGAGAGAAAGAAGTCAGAAGAGACGGATTACAATTTCGATAATGAGAAACGAAATTAAAAATAAAAACGCCTCAAGTCAAAAGTGAGATACGCGACGTCTCCTCAGATAAGGTCAAATCGTGGGCGAACGGCCCGTGAAATGACGTTGCAAGTCAACACGACAAATGTAGTACTCTCAGAGAGAGTCACAACGACATATCACACGATAGGGTTCGGAAACAAACAAAGTCTAAAATAATCATGTGCACGGTCAAGAGCGGTGCACAAAGAAAGTTACGATCGGAATCCGACCGTTACAGGAGCCATGCGATAAGGAGCCTTCGAAATAGGTTTAGTGTTCGGCATAAGGTCGATAATGAATTCCAGAGCTCGATCAGGTAGTAATCCTGAAATATCTTCAAGAAATACGTCTGCAAAGTCTCGAACCACTCTAGGTTTCTCGGGCTCAACTTGCATCGATGCAATGATTAGTTCATTCGGCTTGGCCCAAAACTTGATAGGCCCAAGTTAATGGTCTTCGCTCATGAATTCAAACATAGGATGATTAGGGATTTCAAACACTACTTTCTTTTTGTGACAATCGATAATAGCGTAGGAATTTTCTAACCAATCTATGCCGAATATTGCATCGAAGTTTGGCATGTCGACCATCATAAAATCTGCGAACAACTCGTGTCCACAAATCACTATAGGGCAAGACCGACAGCCACTAGAAGTCCCCGCTACTCCACTCGTAGTAGTGATGCTCAAGTGATTTTGTAGAGATTCAACATGAATAGAATGTTTTTCTACAAACCCTCGGGATATGAAGCAGTGAGTGGCTCCAGAATCAAAAAGAGATAGGGCTGGATGAGAGGCTATCAAGACATCACCTAGTACATAGGAAATATGTCTTAGCTAAGAGATAGACAAGTAACTCATGCATATACCATAAGCAGTATAAAAGACGGGTTTTCTCCCCCCCCCCCCCCCCCCCCCCCCCCCCCCCCCCCCGGAGGTCGCTACCTCTGTCTCCGCTATACCCAGACCTGAGGGCATGGTTGACTCTGCTACTCCCAATCTGACTTCCTCCACCCTCTTGGAGCTAGCCAGTTCTTCCACACCTGTGGACCTCCTCGTTTCCCTTCCCACCTCCCTAGGGTCCACGGTCCATAGCCCCTCTATCTGGCACCACCACCACACCTACAGCAGCAGTATTCACGGAGAGTGTCGTGACTTCTGTCCACACTTCTGTGTCTACGACGACTCCTTTTTCTGCTGCCGTTGCTGCCTCTTCTTCCGTACAGGATCTCGGTTCGATCCCACTCCATACCACCTCAACAGAGATCCCTACTAGCTCACCCTCTCCAGTCTTCAGGCCAGTACACATGGATCTCATTCACGAAGCTGTCCTTCGAGAGTGGTGACTAGCAGCTCATGTCCTCCCCTTGGCTCTCACATCTTCGACACACGCTTGACCGCTGTGGAGACCGAGGTTGCGAGACTTAGGCAAGATTTTGATGCCTTCGCTTGCTCGGTCAACACGCACCATGGGAGAGTCGAGGATGACCTCACCATGATCATAGATATGCTGAGGACGAGGCATATATTGTTGAGTATTGATTCCCTAGATTTAGTTTTGATGATGAACAAACATAAATATCGTGAACTAACTCTTTGTGAGCGTAGTTATGGAGATCGTCGCCAAAATTCTACGTATATCTAAAGCGACGTCTCAAGACTTGTCAAAGCACGTGATCGTGTACCTAAAGCTTCGTTGAAGCTCTAGGAGCATTATTGAAGTCAAGAGATTCGGATTGGAGCTTTGAAGACGGTTCGTCTAGTTTAATTTATAGTCTTCTAGCTTCTTTTCGTAGAATGTTAAGCCTTGAGTAGGACTTACTTCTTAATCTTCATAACATTCATATCTTAGAGCTAGGATTATCTTAGAAGCCCATACAAACTTTTCTGAAGCTTCACGCTTCATTTTGCAGCTTCTGGTGCACCTTAGTTGGTTCAAGAAGAAGAACCAACCGACTAGATTGTCATCTAGTCGGTCAGTAATCCTTCTTGAACCGACTAGATCTCCTTGCTCAATTCAGCCTAGACATTGTTGACCAATTAGTCGGTCCAAGAAGGTTCACCGACCGACTAGTTGTCAAACTAGTCGGTTTGGAATCCTTCTTAGACCGACTAGTTAAGACTTCATTTTTTAGCCTGAGCTACTGTTTACAGTTAGTCGGTCCAAGAATAACTATCGACTGACTAGTTGTGAAACTAGTCGGTTGGAATTTGTTCTTAGACCAACTAGCTCTCTTTGAATTCAACCTATTCTATTTCAACTCTTAGTCGGTCAAAGAACAATCACTGACTGACTAGTTGTCAAACTAGTCGTAGGCAAGTTTTCTTAGACCGACTAGTTCTATATTCCTTGAATTCACTTTATTGGCTGTGAACCAGTTAGTCGGTCCAAGAGGAATCACCGACCGACTGGTTGAGAAACTAATCGGTCAGTGATCCTTCTTAGACCGATTAGACTGCTTCAGAAATAGATCCGTTGGAGCATTAAATGCACAAATTTTCCCTCTCTCTCCTCTCTATCCTATATAATCTTGAGATGCTTCTTCATCGCATTCAAGGCTGCCATTATTGAGTTTTAGAGATCAAAGAGTAGAGCATTTAATTCTCATTTCCAAGCTCACTCATTTCTCACAAGAATCTCTCCCTCACTCTTATTCCTCAAGAGAGGTTCTCATTGATTGTGAGCCATTCAAGCCAAGAGCTTGATTCAAGGTCACCAACTCCTCCCTAGCCACCTATTGCTGGTCATCTTCTTGGAGCTAGGGTTTGGTGCCTTCTTCTTCCCCAAAATCCGTATTGCCCTAAAATCGTAAGTTTTACTCAAGGCATAGGATTTTGTTGGTAAGCATTTTATTGTTTCATATTTACTTTGCTATTAAGTTTTTCTCTCGGTTTGTGAGAGAAGTGTGTGATCCCGGTTTGTGGGAGTCACATTTTCTTTTGTGTATGATTTGATCTTGTAGAGGTTTTTCTACAAGAGTTTCATAGTGCAAAACTTGGGTTATTGGTTTCTAACTCAAGTAGCCGGAGGGGATCTGGGTGTTTGGGACGTAGGATCACCAGGAATAAGTCGGGGAGACTTGGGTGGATCCGAACCCGTTATATCGCTTTGTTTACGCTTATCTCTTATTGTTGTCTATTTTCATTTCCGCATTGTTGGTTGAGTTTGCACGATAATTAGGAATAATTACTCTTGATTATTTTAAAGTACTATTCACCCCCCTCTAGTACTTGTGCAGTAGCTATCAGGGCATTACATATACCCACCGTGATTCTCGCTCATGCCCCTCCTCTCAGGCCAGACCTTGTCCCTTCCCATGCACCACTCGCTGGCCCTCACTCTCAGGCTTCTACAGGGCCTGTCACCTCTACCCCCGAGTTGGCTGCCACACTTGCGGCCACTTCAGTTGCCGACACACACGTTCACACACTTGTCGACACAGTCTCACTCTCGTCTGAGCCTGCACCACCAGCTGGCCCACCGGCCGACACTCTAGTTGAGCCTTCTACTGTTGCCCCCTCCTGGTCCCCAGCAGCGGGATCCATCACCACCTCCAGAGGATGGTGCCGTTGTCTGATGCCCGTATCACATTTTTGCTCATGTCCCTCCCCCATTTATTTAGTGTCCATCTGTCACGCCCCGCTTCCCTAAAATGGAGGCGAGACGTGAGAAGGTCCGCTAACTGCAAGTAAACAGAGTAGGTCTTACGGTTTTCAGCTCTCCCAATCCTAACTGCAAGTAAACAGAGTAAGGCAAAATGTTAACACTAGAACCCAAGTCAAGTAAAGCATCTCCAAATTTCTTGGTTCCTATAATACATAGGATGGTAGGAGAACCTTGATCCTTATATTTGGGAGGAGTGTCATGTTGTACCATTGCACTTACCTGTTGTGTTAGGAATGCTTTCTTTTTCACATTAAGACTCCGTTTCACAGTGCATAATGTAATGCCCTGCTAAGCTACTGCACAAGTACTAGAGGGGGGGTGAATAGTACTTTAAAATAATTAAGAGGCTAATTCCTAATTACTTGCAAACTCTACCAAACAATGCGGAAAATGCGGAAATGTAAATGTTAGACAACAAAGAAACAATCGCAAACAACGATATTACTGGGTTCGGATCCACCCAAGTCTCCCCGACTTGTTCCCGGTGATCCTACGTCCCAACCACCCGGATCCCCTCCGGATACTTGAGTTAGAAACCCTAACTCAAGATTTCCACTATGAAATACTTGTGAAAAACCTTCACAAGTCAAATCATACACAAAGTAATTTGTGACTCCCACAACCCGGGATCACAACCACACTCTCACAACCGAGAGTGAAACTTACAATATGAATTGAAATGAAATAAGAAACTTCTTACCGACAAAATACATATGACTTGAGTAATGCTTACGAATTAGGGCAAAGATGATTTTGAGGAAGAAGAAGTGGCACCAAACCCTAGCTCCAAGATGTAGATCAGCGATGGAGAGCTATGGGGATGTTGGTGACCTAGAATCAAGCACTTGGCTTGGAAGACTTCACACTCAATGAATCTCTCTTTGGAAGTAAGAGTGAGGAGAGATTATTGAATGGAATGAAAGAGCTTTGAATGAGCTTGGAATGATTTCTCTTGATCTCTAAACTTGCAATAATATCAGCCTTGACTGCAATGAATGCAGCCCATCAAGTATTTATAGGATAGAGGAGAGAGAGAAAGAAAAATGTTTCAATTAATGTACCAACGGCTCTTTTCTGAACCCAACTAGTCGGTCAAAGAACAACCACCGACCGACTAGTTCATCAACTAGTCGGTCGGTCAATTAACGTATACCGACTAATAGAGGAACAGCCAAAAGGTTAAAACACAGACAAAAGGAACTAGTCGGTCCAAGAAGAGTATCTGACCGACTAGTTTCACAACTAGTCGGTCGGTTACTCAACTGAGACCGACTAACAGGTAAAACTGAAGTCTGAGCACAAATTGACTTAGTCGGTCCAAGAACAAATGTTGACCGACTAATTCACCAACTAGTCGGTCGCCAAATGAGCATAGACCGACTAACGATAAACAGTAAGTTAGGTGAAAATTGGCATGTACAGTAAAGCTAAACTAGTCGGTCCAAGAAGGAACGTTGACCGACTAGTTCATCAACTAGTCGGTCGATCAATGAACACAGACAGACTAAAGATAAACAGTAGCTCAGGCTCAAATGTGCATGTACAGGGAAAGCTCAACTAGTCGGTCACAGAAGCATCACTGACCGACTAGTTCACAAACTAGTCGGTCGGTGAGTCAACTTAGACCGACTAACTGTAAACAATAAAGAGCTTGGAAATGACTGACAAAAACTAGTCGGTCCAAGAAGCTTCGCCGACCGACTAGATCACCATCTAGTCGGTCAGTTCTTCTTCTTGAACCAACTAACATGCACAAGAAGTCGCGAATCGAAGCGCGAAGCTTCGGGAAAGATTGTATGGACTTCTACTAAGATCCTAGAGCTAAGATATGAGCGTTATGAAGATTTAAACAGTAAGACCTACTCAAGGCTTAACATTCTACGAAAGAAGCTTAAAGACTATAAATAAAACTTGATGATACCGTCTTCAATAGCTTCAATCGAATCTTCATGACTTCTAAATTGGTCCATAAGCTCCAACGAAGCTTTAGGCATACGATCACGTGCTTTGAGAAGTCTCGAGACGTCGTAATTGATATTCATATGAATTTGGCGACGATCTCCATAACTGCGCTCACAAAGTGTTAGTTCACGATATATTTATGTTTGTTCATCATCCAAAACCAAATCCGGGGAGTCCAATATCCAACATTCTCCCCCTTTTTGGTGATGACAAACCAACATAAATAATAATCAACAATAATAATTCAAATGAAATTTACTTACTCCCCCTGCATTGATGACACGTTAATTCCAATTTAAACAGTAATAATACGCATCAAGCAGACGAGTAAAGTACATCAATGAGAATCGATTATTGAAATATCGAATACCAAAAGGTGGTTATTGAAATATCGGATTTGAAAATCCATTTATATATCTTAACTCCTCCTGAATCTAACATATCAAATTAGATTCTTGGAAAAATGCTCTAAATTTTCATTTAGCACATCATTATTATTATATCTCTCCCCCTTTGGCATAAGCAAAAAGAGCGGGAGGAGAACAACGACAAAAACAATGGCTTCAAATAAAAAGCACGGGAGTCGTAGAATACGACGACGGTTTAAGTGACACCAAAGAAAAATACGAATAAAATCAAGGCGTGTCAATGAAACCATAGTCGAAAATCGTAAAACGAAATCATCAAAACTCAAATCAATTTTACGGATTAAGTTATGGAAAATACTCTCCAATATCAACATTCTTGGTTAAATTAGTGCATGGAAAACAATTCTATGTTTCCATAGAAGAAATTTCTATTAAACCAAGTTAATATCGTCGAGCGACGAAATCAAACATCATAGACATAAAAAAATATAATGTGCATAATAGAATGAAATGTCAACGTCGATGTATATATATATAAAATAGGAACCAGAGTACATCAAAAGTATACATCACTGACAAACAAAACATCGATCCAACGATCGGGGCACAAAATACATCATCATATCAAACAGATATCAGAGTGTCACATAACATACAACATCATCAAAGTACATCAAAATACATCATCAAAATGATCCAAAATCATAGCCACCCACACTATCCTACCCAAACTCTCTCACACTAGATGTATCATCCAAGGAGCATCGGAGAGTCCTCAAAGAAGCTCAAGAGGAAGCGGCAGGATCTGCAGCAGCGGCAGGATCTGCAGCAGCAGCAGGCTCTGTAGGAGAAGTGGTGGTAACTGGATCAGCAGGAATGTCAACGGGAGCGAAGGCAGAAGTGGCAATCTCTGGAGCAGCAACAGTAGTGGCCTCGGGAGCACCAGTCGGAGCATCCACCGTAGGAGCGGTGGCAACAGGTGTGCTCTCGGGGGCACCAGCAGACGAAGCAGCAGCAGCATCACCAGAAGTGCCCTCGGGGGCACGAGCAGCAGCACGAGCAAGCTCCTCAATGTCCTCCTCATCCAACTCATCCTCGTCAGAAAAAGACGGAGGGACCTCAATATCAAGGTGTCGAGCGATACGGCAGAGAATCTCCTCAGAACGAGCCTGACGAGACTCCAAACGACGGATCGAACGAACGACATCGGCAAGAGTGGTAGAGGGAGCAGCTGAGGTAGAAGCAGAGGCTGACGCTAAAGGTGTCGTCCTCTGAATGTGATGGAGCGTCGCAAGAGACTTCTTGGCGGTCGTCGCGTTCAGGGGAGGACCAAGTGGACGCTCATCGTCAGGAGGCAATGTGACACGGAAGTGACGGAATACCAGAGTCAACAAGCATGGGAAGGGGATATGAGCCGAATTCATGGACTTGCGAATACACTCGAAAGAGTCCATATTATCGAGTATAATGCGAGCCCAGTTAATCGAGCTCCCCATGAAAATACCATAGATCAACTTCAAGAAGGGCTGGGACGGTAGAGATGAGGAGCCGTACTTGGGAAGCAAGCATGACTTCAGAATCAAATTTAGAACCCATGCAATAGGCTTGAAGGATTTAGAGGGCACGCCAATCATGGCGGGAGGAATCTGGTGGAAAATCTGGGATAGGACGACCTGATCAAGGGAGGTGATATCATCAACAGAAATGTCAGAGGGGAGGAGGCCAGACGAGGAGATACCCAAAATCTCTCCTAAGATTTTTGCTGTGAGGACTATAGGAGTCCCCAAAACAGTCGTCTCAATAGAGTGGGTCCCATCGTACTGACCCCGGATCCTATTGGCATAGAAAAGTTTTACTAGGCGAGGGTAGGGGTGAGGATTCGCCTTCGGGTCATATCGAAGGTAATCGAGTAGACCGGAGGACGAAAGAAGATCGGCGAGGCCTAGGAAGTCACTAAACTGGACGAAATGCTCCAGAAGCAGTGGGCAATGTTCGATACGGTTGTAAGCCGCGAGACACAAAGGGTCGTCGCGACACAACGAGATATCGACACCGCCTACCGGCATCGGAGCCTTTCCCTTAGGCTTACGGGTAGACGTACGAGGTCGGGAGCTAGACTCAGGATGGGTAGGAGGAGTGGGTTCCCTATGAGTCTCAGGCTCGGGTCTATACTCGGTATCAGAATCGGTAGGAGTATGGAAAGAAGAGGGAGACGCAAGTTGTTTGGGCTTGCGCTTAGGCTTGGGTTGGTCTCTAGGTAGAGCACGGGGCTTCGCTTTCGTCGTCCTCTTACGCTTAAGAGGGGGCGAAGACGAAGAGGGTTTGGTAGGCTTCGAACGGCGTTTCGGAGGAGGAGGGTCTGAGGGTGGAGAATCTACGGTCATGGGTGAAGGGCCAGAGAGAGTGATCGGGATACGTGTTCTTGCCATAATCGAAGCAAGACACGACGCACAAGAGATCAAATCTAAGAAACCCAAGCCGAAATCAAGAACCCTAGCACAACCCTAGGCCGAAATGAAATCACTAGAAACCCTAATCCTAGAAGCTGAAAGCTAGCCCTAGAAAAGAGAGAGATACCTAGGAGGAGGAGAGGGGTCGACGGCACAGGCAGAGATGGCCGGAAAGATGGCCGGAGATCGACGGCAGAGAGGGAGGCAGACGAAGGGGCACGGGGTTTGAGGCAGAGAAATAAGCTTCGAATCGACTAGAAGGGGAAATAGTCGGTTTGAGGCTTATAAAATTGATTAGAATCTCAAAAGACAAATCAGTCCCTGGCACAACTAGTCGGTCGCAGTTCAAGCACTGACCAACTAGATCACGATATAGTCGGTCGGTCAATTAGCTTGAACCGACTAGTTGTAAACAGTAACTGAAGGCAAATTTCCTGACAAGATTTAGTCGGTCTAAGTTCATTAACTGACCGACTAGAACTGAATCTAGTCGGTCGGCCAATGAACTTGGACCGACTAAGAGAGTTCAAAAAATGAAAATGCTTGAAGTTTGATTTCTCTCCTAATCACACTTGGATTAAACATCAAAATACTCTCATTAATCATTATACTACCCCATTAAACATCGAAAAACATAAATTTGACGATTACGCACAAATCGAGCGAAAATTCCGAAAATTCAACAAAAATCCAGAAAATTTCAATACTTCAAGCATGAGCAAATATAACGAATAGAATAACATGCAAGAATATTGAATAAAAATGAATCCTATATCTCGGATTCACCCATAATCCCCAATTCTCGACGCAACCGCACAAAGGAGTCCTCCTTTAGGGGTTTCGTGAAAATATCAGCGATTTGCTTCTGGGTTTCAACATACACTATTATGATGTCCTTTTTAGAAACATGATCATCTAAGAAATGGTGTCGGACATCTATGTGTTTCGAACGGGAATGGTGTACCGGGTTCTTGGAAAGACATATTGCACTTTGGTTGTCCACCATGATAGGGCAAGTATCACAGTTTATACCAAAGTCTTTAAGTGTGTGTCTCATCCAAAGAACTTGAGCACACGCGGCACCGGCGGCAATGTATTCCGCCTCGGTGGTTGAAAGTGATACGGAATTTTGCTTCTTGGAAAACCAAGAGACAAGGGAATTTCCTATAAAATGGCAAGTGCCACTAGTACTTTTCCTGTCGGATTTGCATCCCGCATAATCGGCATCCCTATATGAGATTAACTCATACGTGCTAGATTTTGGATAAAGTAATCCAAAATCAAGTGTATAACTTAGATAACGGAAAATACGTTTTACCGCTACTAAGTGAGACTCCTTAGGTTGAGACTGATAACGAGCACATACGCATACGGCAAACATAATATCGGGCCTACTTGCGGTAAGATAAAGTAAACTACCTATCATACCTCGATATAGACGAATGTCTACATCCTTACCGCCCGTGTCCTTATCAAGATGCGTAGTCGTGCTCATTGGAGTCTTTTTCCCGGAGGCATTCTCCATTCCAAATCGCTTAAGCAACTCCACCGTATACTTCGTTTGGTGGATGAAGATTGCATCGTCCATTTGGCGAATTTGGAGGCCTAAGAAATATTTGAGCTCACCCATGTGGCTCATCTCAAATTGATCCTTCATCACATTAGAAAACACTTCGCAAAGAGCAAAGTTAGTAGCACTGAAAATGATATCATCAACATATATTTGAACTAAAATTATATCATTATTCGAATGCTTAACAAAAAGTGTAGAATCGGCTTCTCCCATTTTAAAATTCAAATCCAAAAGAAAATTATTTAGGCGATCATACCAAGCTCAAGGAGCTTGTCTCAAACCGTAAAGCGCTTTCTTTAGTTTAAAAACATGATTTGGAAATTTTTCATTAATAAAGCCCGGAGGTTGAGAAACGTAAACTTCCTCAACAACATCTCCGTTTAAAAATGCACTTTTAACATCCATTTGAAATAATTTAAAATCCTTATGGCATGCAAAAGACAATAATAATCTAATTGATTCTAATCTAGCTACCGGAGCGAAGGATTCTTCGAAATCAATACCTTCCTCTTGACGGTAGCCTTGATCAACTAACCGAGCTTTGTTCCGGACGACGACTTGGTTTTCGTCGGTTTTGTTCTTGAAGATCCACTTTGTCCCTATGACGGTGTGGTTCTTCGATGGCAATGGAACAAGCTCCCAAACTTCATTCCTCTCGAATTGAATGAGTTCCTCCTCCATGGCTAAGATCCAAGCGCTATCTTCGCATGCTTCATTAACATTCTTTGGCTCTATCGAGGAGGCAAAGGCACAATGAGCGAAGTAGTTCACTTGCGATCTCGTCTTGACACTATCATGGATATTGCCAATGACTTGCTCATGAGGATGGTCACGAACGGTATGAAGCCGTTTGGGAATACCTTGATCACTAGGAACATTCTCAACAACTTCATTAGACGGGTTAGTCTCAATAGAATCAATAGAATCATTAGAGTTAGAATTACCAATTGAATCACATAAGACATCCATAGAGTCATCATCATTAGTAATTCTAGTTGGAACAAATCCTTCATTAAATGACACATGAAGCGATTCCTCGATCGTTGAGGTTCGTTTGTTGAATATCCGGTAGGCTTTGCTACGCGAAGAATATCCAACAAAAATCCCCTCATCGGATCTTGGATCGAATTTGTCCAAACTACCATACGTGTTCTTAATAAAACATTTCGAACCAAAAACACGAAAATGTTTAACTTGAGGCAACCTACCAAACAACAATTCATAACAAGTTTGTTTAGTGCCGGGCCTCAAAAGTATTCTATTAAACACATAGCAAGCGGTATGTACCGCTTCCGCCCAAAATTGATGGCCAAGTTGGCTATCATCAAGCATAGTGCGAGCACATTCCACTAGCGTCCTATTCATTCTCTCAACAACACCATTTTGAGGAGGTGCACAAGGGAATGAAAAGGTGTGTGTAATACCGACTTCATCACAAAATGTCTCAAAAGACTCATTCTCAAATTCACCTCCATGATCACTACGAATAGTGACAATGGTGGTTCCTAAGAGATTTTGTACTTTCTTAACAAAAATTGTGAAGTTTTCAAAAGCTTCATTTTTATTACACAATGAAAATACCCAAGTAAACCTAGAAAAGTCATCAACGATGACAAGTCCATATCTAGCATTACCTAATGAAGCAACTCTAGTTGGCCCAAATAAATCTAGATGTAATAGCTCTAGAGGCCGCTTAGAGGAAATGCTTTTCTTAGGTTTAAATGAAGATTTTGGAAGCTTGCCTCGTTGACACAAGTCACAAAAGCTTTTCTTTTGAAAGACAAGCTTAGGGAAGCCTCTAATAGAATTTAACTTGGAAAGCTTAAAAAGTGTTCCAAAGTTCACATGACCAAAACGTCGATGCCATAAGTGTTGTTCACTTGTGTTGGCAATCAGACATTGTTCATGTGATCTTGGAAGATCTAGGATATATATACCCTTATGGCGTGTGCCAGAAAACAATAATTCATTATTATCTTTTCTTAAAATATGGCACATTCCTTTCGCAAAGTTAACTTTGTAACCTTTGTCACAAAGTTGACTTATTGAAATGAGATTGTGGTTTAATCCTTTAACAAGGTAAACATCACATATAAGGGGTTTAGAAGGATTACCCACTTTACCAACACCTATGATGGTTCCGCTCTCGTTGCCTCCAAATACGACGCGGTTTCCATTTGCAATGGGAACCACTCCGGAGAGCAATTGAGCGTCACCCGTCATGTGTTTTGAACACCCGCTATCGAGTATCCAATTTCCCTTGGAGCTAAATTTAAATTTGTTGCTCCTTTTCTTTTTCTTTTCCTTGAGTACCTAAAGATAGAAAATTTCATATCATGGTACCCAAGGTCATTGGGTCCAAAAGATTAGACCTTTGGAAGCCAAGTCCAATTGGACTTAGACTTCCCCACATAATTTCTACTATGCACAACATCCGAAAAATAAGCATTCATGTAAACTTGTTTTTCATCCATGCTTGTGTCCTTTGGGCTCCAAATAGTGAAAATCTTGGGAGCCCTTATCCTATTGGGTGCATGCATGCGTTGTTGGTTTCTACGTACTGCATGTCGTGTATAGGCATAAGGAACTTGATGGAATGGTGCATGTGGATAATTATTCATACGATGATGTGGGTGAACATGTGCATGTGGAGGAACACGTGCATGAGGGTGTCTCACATTGTGTGCACGTGCCCGTGAACGTGTAGCATAGAAATCATCATATGTGTGAGCCGATGGAGTAGGACGTGTGTTCCTACGTGGTATAGTATTGGTGTACATATAAGCATGCCCCTTCTTTGGAGGTCCACCCAAAGTGGGTTTCTTTTCGAAAGAGGGTGTGGATGAGGTGGAAGCATCATTGGTAGAAGAACTACCAATAGAGTGTTTGCTACCACTCGTTGAGTCACCGGAATTTGGCCTAACAAAAGTAGTGGCCGATTTGGATGAACTTTCCATCGTATACCCCAAGCCAATGTGGTGATTGGCCGGAAGTAAGTCACTTAGGATTTTATCCAAATGGTCCTTACCCTTATTGAATTTATTAATTCGGCCTAATGTGTTCTCATATTTCTCGGTGAGAGAACGCATAGAAGCATCCAAAGTGGATACTTGCGATGTGAGCACATAAACACGAGATTTAAGATTCTCATTCTCAATACTCAAAGTCGAGTTTTGAGAAGTCAAATCCGCTATCTTGTGTTCCTCCGGATCTTCAATGCTAACATGTTCAAGTTGAGTCTTGAGATTAACAATCTCATTCTTCAACCCTTCAACAACGGTGTCGTTGTTGGTGATGATAGTTTTAGGCGAGGTTTGAATGCTAGCTAGGTCATCTTTTACTTTAGTATACCTATTTACTAATTTAGTATACTTAGACCATAATTGAGAATTAGCATTCCTAAGGTCATCCATAGTTACCTCAACGCCTTCGATGTCGCTATCATCGGAAGAGGAAGATCCTTGATCATGCTCCTCTCTTGCCATGAAGCACATGTGTGCTTGCTCCACTTGCTCATCGTCCGACTCTCCGCTTGAGGAATCCTCGGAGTCGGTGAATGTTGCCCCGACAAGCCCCTTTTTGTTCCCTGTCTTGTACTTCTTGGACTTGTCGTACGTTGGCACCTTCCACTTCTCCTTTTGCTTATTTAGAGGACACTCCGCTTTCATGTGTCCTGGCTTGTTGCATTTAAAGCACAAAGAAGAAGAGGAGTTAGATGAATTGAACTTCGATTTGTTTTTGAAGTTACCTTTCCGGAAGAACCGGTTGAACTTCTTGGCCATGAGTGTCATGGACTCCAAGTCCAACTCGTTTTTCGAGTTCTCATCATCGGTTGATGTGGAAGTAGATGGAGCGGCCTTGAAAGCAATAGCTTTCTTCTTTGGCTCTTCTTGTTGTAGGTAAGACTTCATCTTTTCCTGCAACTTCAACTTGCTATCCTTGCGTACCTCATAAGACATCAAGGTACCCATTAGTTGAACAACGGTATATTTGTTCATATCATTACCTTCCTCGATGGCGAAGGTGCGCTTTTCCCAACTCGAAGGAAGTCCTTCGATAAGCTTCGAACATTTCTCCTTTTGGGTGTAGGATTTACCGAGAGCCTCTAACTCGTTTATGATGTCGACGAAGCGAGCATAATACTCCTTCATCTTCTCACCTTGTAGTATATGAAACATCTCGTAATCTTTATTAACTACAACGAGTTTAGAGTCTCTTACCCTACTCGTCCCTTCATGTAATATGAGGAGGGAGTTCCATATTTGATATGCACTCTTACATGTGCATATCTTGTTGAAATCCTCGGGCTCCAAAGCGTATTGCAAGGCGTTCATTGCCTTGGCATTGCTCACCTCCGCGGCGACCTCCGCGGGAGTCCATTTCTCGAAATCTTCTTCGGTTGGCTCGACATATTCCTTCATCGTGGTCCTCCATAGTGAAACACTCCGGAGGAAGGTTTCCATCCGGCATTTCCAGTACCCGTAGTTGGTACCGTTGAAGAATGGAGGCCTCGTTGAGGAATGTCCTTCCATTACCGAAGACGCTCCTTCACGGTTCTTGAAGGTGCTATAGTCGGAAGGTGGACGAACGGTCTTGTTGTCGTTGGCAGACATAGCTATAGACTTGGCTCTGATACCAAATGTAATGCCCTGCTAAGCTACTGCACAAGTACTAGAGGGGGGTGAATAGTACTTTAAAATAATTAAGAGGCTAATTCCTAATTACTTGCAAACTCTACCAAACAATGCGAAAAATGCGGAAATGTAAATGTTAGACAACAAAGAAACAATCGCAAACAACGATATTACTGGGTTCGGATCCACCCAAGTCTCCCCGACTTGTTCCCGGTGATCCTACGTCCCAACCACCCGGATCCCCTCCGGATACTTGAGTTAGAAACCCTAACTCAAGATTTCCACTATGAAATACTTGTGAAAAACCTTCACAAGTCAAATCATACACAAAGTAATTTGTGACTCCCACAACCCGGGATCACAACCACACTCTCACAACCGAGAGTGAAACTTACAATATGAATTGAAATGAAATAAGAAACTTCTTACCAACAAAATACTTATGCCTTGAGTAATGCTTACGAATTAGGGCAAAGATGATTTTGAGGAAGAAGAAGTGGCACCAAACCCTAGCTCCAAGATGTAGATCAGCGATGGAGAGCTATGGGGATGTTGGTGACCTAGAATCAAGCACTTGGCTTGGAAGGCTTCACACTCAATGAATCTCTCTTTGGAAGTAAGAGTGAGGAGAGATTATTGAATGGAATGAAAGAGCTTTGAATGAGCTTGGAATGATTTCTCTTGATCTCTAAACTTGCAATAATATCAGCCTTGACTGCAATGAATGCAGCCCATCAAGTATTTATAGGATAGAGGAGAGAGAGAAAGAAAAACGTTTCAATTAATGTTCCAACGGCTCTTTTCTGAACCCAACTAGTCGGTCAAAGAACAACCACCGACCGACTAGTTCATCAACTAGTCGGTCGGTCAATTAACGTATACCGACTAATGGAGGAACAGCCAAAAGGTTAAAGCACAGACAAAAGGAACTAGTCGGTCCAAGAAGAGTATCTGACCGACTAGTTTCACAACTAGTCGGTCGGTTACTCAACTGAGACCGACTAACAGGTAAAACTGAAGTCTGAGCACAAATTGACTTAGTCGGTCCAAGAACAAATGTTGACCGACTAATTCACCAACTAGTCGGTCGCCAAATGAGCATAGACCGACTAACGATAAACAGTAAGTTAGGTGAAAATTGGCATGTACAGTAAAGCTAAACTAGTCGGTCCAAGAAGGAACGTTGACCGACTAGTTCATCAACTAGTCGGTCGATCAATGAACACAGACCGACTAAAGATAAACAGTAGCTCAGGCTCAAATGTGCATGTACAGGGAAAGCTCAACTAGTCGGTCACAGAAGCATCACTAACCGACTAGTTCACAAACTAGTCGGTTGGTGAGTCAACTTAGACCGACTAACTGTAAACAGTAAAGAGCTTGGAAATGACTGACAAAAACTAGTCGGTCCAAGAAGCTTCGCCAACCGACTAGATCACCATCTAGTCGGTCAGTTCTTCTTCTTGAACCAACTAACATGCACAAGAAGTCGCGAATCGAAGCGCGAAGCTTCGGGAAAGATTGTATGGACTTCTACTAAGATCCTAGAGCTAAGATATGAGCGTTATGAAGATTTAAACCGTAAGACCTACTCAAGGCTTAACATTCTACGAAAGAAGCTTAAAGACTATAAATAAAACTTGACGATGCCGTCTTCAATAGCTTCAATCGAATCTTCATGACTTCTAAATTGGTCCATAAGCTTCAACGAAGCTTTAGGCATACGATCACATGATTTGAGAAGTCTCGAGACGTCGTAATTGATATTCATATGAATTTGGCGACGATCTCCATAACTGCACTCACAAAGTGTTAGTTCACGATATATTTATGTTTGTTCATCATCCAAAACCAAATCCGGGGAGTCCAATATCCAACACATAACTCCTTCAAAAATTTAGCATATGCAGGCACTTGGTTGATTGCATCAAGTAATAGGATATTAATTTTTACCTGCTTGAAGATATCTCTTATCTCTACCTGATACTTATCTTTTGATGGTGGAGCAAGTCTACGTGGGAATGGAGCTGGAGGTATATATGGTTCTGACTCTTTTTCTGCGACTTCTTCCTCAACTTGCAACTTTTCAGGTGCTTGTACTTCCTCTTTTTCCTCAAATGGTTGTTCATGTCTAGGCATTTCTGGCTTTTCAATTTCACATCTGCTACGCAGTATAGTCACTGCCTGACATGGTTTAACATCGTTTCCTGAAAAAGAAAAAGAAGGATTTGCGTTAGGATTTGCAACAGGTGACGTCCCCTGGTTGTGTGCATGCAATGGTGTGCAATAATAATATGATTGGGAGCGCGAGATTTAAATATTTATAACCGCAAGCGCACGATGTTATAGTGTGGCTTGGGGGTCGAACACGAGGAGGCGTGGTTGTGCTTGTGTCAGAAAGGAACCAAATTCATCCTATGGGTGAGCTAGCCTGAATCGAAAGATGGTTTGTCATGAATTGCAGGTATGAGGATAAACAATAATAAAGGAAACCTAGGACTTCGGTTTCCACCCTATCATGTGATTCTCGCTAATACGGTCGACGGATAGGATAACGATCGGAATTAGGGTTTAATGGTGAGACGTTGCCTCTAGAAGTGATACTAGCGTCACATGGGCCCGATATTCCGGTCGGTGCCCAGGATGATACGCTGGACTACCCGGGTTTGGTCAGTGGGCATTCTCATGTCCATTAACACTGACCGACTCCGGGAGCACTAAGCTCGCAACGATAACTCCCAACATCTCATCCTGCCGTTCCCACGCGCTAGGATTCGATGTCTACGCTAAAGGTGTGAGCTATGGCCAGGGAGTCAACCGCCAAGTTTATTCCCCCTTGGCCCAATGGTCAAAGGCGGTCTTTTTCCCGCCGATGACAATGAAACACCCTGTGTAACCAATAGATTCCTAATCCCTATCGATTTCCTAGTCCTATGGACGCATCAAGGAGAACCCACGAAGGGGTTTCCACCAAAATCCCAGATTTGGGAACTACTCACACATATTTGCTAAAAAGCAATCTAAATAAAAATCGACCGTTAAAAACATAATCAGACGATTGGAATGAAGTAATAGCAATGCAATTAAGATAATATCAAGGTTTGGTTAAGATCAGAACACTTACAAATAACAAAGAAATTACAGCCGTCACAAGAGAGAAAAACAGTAAAAAATTACAACAGCCCCCGTTTCTGGGAACCTAGGGCTTCTATTTATAGAAAACGACATCACCCGATCGGGTGAAGAATCAACCGATCGGGTGACCTGCTTCATTCTTCGGTAGCACACTTCAGAATTTCACCCGGTCAGGCAACATGATCGGTTGGCGGAAGCTGCTCGTCGTTTGGATCTTGAGCTCATCAGGTGAACCGATCGGTTGATAAATCAACCGATCGGTTGGAATTGTTGCCCAAAAAGACAGAGACTTGCGACGTTCTGGCACGGTCAGCTGGCCGTCGGGTGAGTTGTCCGGGTCGTGTCTTCGAGGAAATGGCTACAGATGAACCGATCTGGTGAAGATCACCCGATCGGTTGGATTTCAACTCCAATTTCCCGAGAAGACAGTCGGGCTGAACTGGTCGGTGACCCGGTCTCTTGATGTCCGCGTTGCTTCAGCGGTTCTCTGGGTGGTGCATACGTGCAACACCCGATCGGTTGGCTGTGTCCAACCGATCGGGTGGGGGGGCTGAAAAGTGGCAATCTTGGTCGTTTGACCCCCCTGGATCACGTGTGACTCCTCCCGTTGCTTTGGGGACTTGTGATATCTTCGTTATGTGTCCCCTATGCTGTCAAACTCCTGCAAACACACAAAAACACGGAAAGGTGAAAGAAAACGAGAAAACACGAGAAAATGGATACGAGACGGTGGAAAATAACGGAAAAACACAAAGAAGACGTGCGTGGATATATAAAATATACACCCACGTCAAAATCCCCCAAGCTGAACCCTTCCTCGTCCTCGAGGAAGACGAGTGAGACTAGAAGCTCGGAGGGAGAAAATAGAGAGAAAGAGAGAAAAAGAAAACTCTAAATCCTAAATCGCCCGTCAAGGCCAACAAAACCAAAAAACGCCACACCAAGCGAGCAAACGACATATCACCACACTAAACCAAAGAAAACGAGTCCAGACAAGTGCCGTGGGCCCACGCGGTGAAGCGCGAGTGAGTGTGGTCGTGTGCTAGCAGACGGTGTCGCTATCTACATTGTGCCATAAGCTCCATATACACAAATCCAAGAAATGACCCAAATATCGATTCGATTTAGAAATAGCGACGAATATATAGCTCAAGCATGCATGAGAAGAGTAAGAATCGAAACGTATCATGCATCGGGGACTCCACAGCTAGGAACTAGAAAATCACCTCACTAATGCCTAGGTAATAGCTAGAAAGTCCCTATTCCAAGTTTTTTCGAAAACGATGGAGGTTGAGATGATGTGGAGAAGAACACTCGGTGCAAACTCTCGCCTTCCCTTTATTCTCGGTAAGTAAGGAAATATTCACACGCAATTTTTTTGGGTTTTGGATATATGTATATTTTTTTGGCTTTTGGATGTACACACATATATATTTTTTCTTTCTTTTCTCTTTTCTTCTCTTTTTGGTTTTTTTTCTTTTCTCTTGTTTTTTGAATTTTTGGATTTTGGGGTATATACAAGTGTGTACTCTCCCAAGTGGGAGAACAGTACACGACAAGGGGATTTGCACCAAGTAAAATAAAAAAGAAATCGGATTCTAAACACTTGGGCTAAGGAGAATTTTTTCGCTAATCAGAGCATATGCTAAATGGGTTATCCTAGTCCTAGTTGTGGAATCCCGACACATGCGAAATGAAGCATACGATACATATAATTCATGCATATAGAAGCAGACATGGGAAGCAAATACCGCATATTCAAATCGAAGCATGATAAATCTAGGGGTCATTCCTAGGACAGATATATAACATGAAATCACAAAGTAGAAGCACACCAAACAGCTAAGCACGACACACGACTCAGATAAAAGCAAGTGGACCCACGATGCATGAAATGCAAGAGGACTCGGCTTCCTAGGGTTAGTAAAAGTGAAAATCGAAGCCATGCTAGGTGTGTGTGTGTGTGTGTGTGTGTGTGTGTGTGTGTGTGTGTGTGTGATTTTGTGGCAATTCATCATAGGGGTCATCTCTAGAAAAAGAGATCAAAAGAAGAAAAAGAAAAAGAAAAACACGATGAAATCGACTCAAAAAACGAAGAAAAAGACGCAAATGACGCACGAAATGCGACTCCCCCAAGCTGAAACTTGCATTGCCCTCAATGCAATAGAAATAAATACGGGAGGGCAATGAAAATGGGGGGGGGAAATACGCACCGACTCAAAAAGAAATGAAAAAGAATAAAAACACACATACGAGATAGGAAAAATAAAGAAAATCACATCACACGACATATAAACAGAAAATAGAAGATAGGAAACAAATCACACCACATATATAAACAAGCACACAAAAAAAAGAAAAATCACACGACAGCACACAGAAAAATTGCTTTCCCCAAGCTAGGCATGACAATGCTAGCGAAATAATATGATCATGAAAATGCAGAGATATGCAAGGGGGAGGTCAAAAAAACAAAAAGAAATCAAAAGGCAGGAGAGGAATCGTCCTCGTCCTCCTTGGCGGATGAAGTGGGGGATGCGGGGGAGTGGATGGGAGAAGTGACTGGTGTGTGGAGGAGTGGAGAAAGGGGTCGAGGTGATGGGTGGGTGGGTGCGGAAGAAGTGTGGACGATCGGTGGTGTAGAGGTGGTGATGGTGAGTGGAAGTGAAATGGAGACCAATGCGGTGGTGGATGGTGGGGGTATGGGGGTAGGTGGTGGAGAGGATGGTGGGGGAAGTGAACGTGATCGCACCAGCAATTTCTTGCGACACACGTATGGGGTGACGAAAGTGGATGGTGATGGATCTGTGGGGGGGCGGCAGTGGTCGTGAGTGGAGGTGAAGTGGAGGGAATGGATACGGTGGGTGTGGAGGAAGTGGTGGGAATGGAAGAATGTGAAGGTGGGGGTGAGGATCGTTGAGGTGGTGAAGGTGGTGGTGAGGGGTGTGGTGTGGGAGGAGGAGGTCAGTAAACGTGCGTAAGGATGCAGAGGATGGCGGCCACGTTCCTCTCAAGTGCAAGGAAACGTGGGTGAGTGAAGATGGAAGAGGATGGGACCGAGGAGGTGGAAGAGGATGCGGCAGCGCGCAATGAAGCTAACTCAGCCTCGAGGTGGAGGCGAGTAGAGGCGGCTCGACGAAATAAGGAGGTGGTTGTGGTACGTATCAGAGAGGTGGCGACGGTGGTGATCGGGACAGAAGCCGGGATGGCATGACTAGGACCAGCCCCAGAGTCTCCCCGGGATAGAGGGATATCCTGCACACCTAAGTGGGCGGTAGGGGAAGGTGGTCTGGGTGCGTCCTGGGGAAGGAATGGAAGATGGAGCCCCTCCAAAAACTCAGGATCGGGAGGAAATGTCCAATCTTCCACCAAAACAATAGACATACGAGCGGGGTTGGGCAGAATGGTATAGGGAGTTGGGGGGTGTCCGTAATGGAAAGTGAAATGACCATCGGGGTGGGTCTTAATCATGTGAATATGCCGTAGGACGTCAAGGTCGAGACGTGTGGGTCCGCGGCGGTAGGAAAATCTCGTGGGATGACAATATTAAACTGGGGAGCTGAGGCTATGATCGTGGGATAACAAGCCAAGCACCGGCATAGACGGGAACGGTAGTGGCCCTAAAAGAAATCCCATCATCACCGCGAACAAAAGGAAAAGTCATGGCCCACAAGATGAAAATATCAGGGATGGTCACAGTGCCTGACTTATCCCTGGGGAAATACGTGCATGATATGATTCGATGGGCCAGACGGAAGATGGGGTGAATGATTGTAACGACCACTTTTCGTTGTACCGTGTTCGTGCACGTGCTTTTGGCCGTGCACGTGTTTATTTTAGACTTTATTTGATTGTGAGCACTTTTGTGTGATATGCCGTTGTGAACGTCTCTGAGAGTATTAAATAGTGGCACTAATTTGGAACGACGTTTCTCGAGTCATTTTCCCACAATCTAATCTTACTCGACGAGACGTGGCGATTTTCACTTTTGACTGGAGACGTTTCTATTTTTAGTTTCGTCGTCTGACGTTGAAATTGAGATCCGTCTTCTTAGTTAGCTCACTTTCGTTAACACGATCACCCCGATATTTATTTTATAATTTTTGGAGTTTATTTGACCACTTTTATATTTTTAACAAGGTTTATAATATTTTTAATAATTAATTTTTAAATTATTTTCGGCCAAATAAAATTTATTTGAGTTTTAAACGTATTAAAGAATTTTTGAGCCAATTTCCAGCTCATTTGGACCGCATCAAATCCTTGTGTGAGTTGGAGAAGTTGAGATTCAAATTTTAAATATTTTTGAACTTCTAATCTTATTAGATTTAACCCTAGACCAAGTCAACCCATCTACACTATATAAACAACCTTTAAGAAGACCTATTTTCACAAGAAATTAACCCTAGCCACTTCCAAAACTCAAATTTGACGTTGCGACGATTCGTCGCAACGTTGCGACGAACAGCTGCCGCACGACCGAGAAAACCAAGGCCGTTCCCCCGCTCCGACCGCTAGCCACCCCCGCACCAAGCCCCGTCCGCACCCCGCTGCTGCCGCCCGCTCTGTTCCCCCGCTCCGACCGAGAGGAGCTCTCGGTCAGACCGAGAGCACAGCCCGCATCCCGCTCCGCACCGTGCCCGCTCTGTCGCTCCGCTCCGCACCGTGCCCGACCGGCCCGCATCTCCGCACCGACCGACGTTGCAATGTTGCAACGTTGCAACCCCCGCATCCAAGGCGCCTGACCGAGCCCCTCCTCCGCACCGACCGAGAGAAGGCCCCGCACCAAGCACGCCCCCGCACCGTTGCACACCCCCAAGCGTTGCAACCCCGCATCCTTAGTGCCCGACCGACGGATCTCCCCGCACCGAGGCTGTACGACCGAGAGCCATTCGTCGCAACCCCGCATCCGTCGCATCGCTTGCCACCGTGGGCCCCCCAAGTTCTCCAGAGTTATTGTGGGTCCCCCATAGGTCCATAGGACTACTGTGGGCCCCACCTAGGTGCTTGCTCTTCGAGGAATTGCCGCGACGACGTTGCGACACGTCGTAGCCCGTCGTCGCACGTGCTAGCTTTGGAATCTGGAATCGTTGCTCCGGTTGATTGCTCTGAAATTTCCAGCGGGGAATCTAATTGGAATCTGGACTTGGAGCGCGATATTATTATTCCAACCCCCGGTGTCGCTACCCGACGCCGGTGTAGCTTTCGTGTCGTGTTGAGGTAACGTTTTGCACCCCTAGGACCCCCAACCCAATGCATACTAATCAAGACTAAAATCAGTATTTTTAAAGTATTTTAAATGTTTTAGAATTCACTAATCAAGATTAATAAAACGGTTGTAGGCCGGTGGACTTGTGCACGTAGGGTTATTGTGATTTTGGACTCGTTGGACGGTGTTGCTCAGACGTGATACTTGCAGGCAAGTGAAACTTGCCAACTCTTGTGTAGGGCCATGTTTTTAGGCCACTTCCTTGCTTTTAGCGTAAAAGAGACTAGTCAGTGAAATGATAGCTGGCTAGACGCCTACTTGATCTAGTTTGACAACGAAACTAGATCCGTCACCTAAATGATCTAGCTTGACAACGAAGCTAGATCCAACTCCTTAAACTTGTTGATCATGCATACTAAACTGTCATGTTTACTTTCCTTACCTGTACGCATTACTACTTGCCATGTCATGTCATCCATGCATTGAATGTCGCATTCGTAGCACACGCTACATACTTGTACTTGCTTGTCCCGGGCTAGGTGCACCCCTATGCCAACATGAAAAACACTTCCTGGCTCGTGGTCCAGAAGCGAGCATTCCCGTTCGGGGGTAAGGCCCTGGCTCGATACACGTGGAGGGGTAGGGTTGAGCGACCACTCAGCGTAGAAGTGTGCCCGTACAGCCACTTCAGCTGTAAGGCGTGAACTCTGTGCACAACTTGAAAAGTGACTTGTGATCGTTAGTAGTTTACTACTCTTGCCATGCCATGCTAGTTGTCCTCTTGTACTCGCTTTACTTTACTTGTTGCACTCGTACTTTAATTGCCATGTCATTGCATCATGCTAGAACTGCTAGGTTGATTTTACTTGTACTTTCAGTTTCCTTGCACATGACTTTTAGACTTGTTGACATGTGCCCCTTGCTCTTTTGGGTGTCACATGTTAGACCTTGAGCCAGAGACAGTTGCTAAGGACGAGGTGTTTGCTGACGCTGAGCCTGAGCCTACGTTCGTCGAGGAGTTCGAGGACACCGGAGACCAGTCTTAGTGACTGTTGAGTTGTTTTTGCTTTAGGTTGCTGTTAGTTGTCGATGCTTGCACCATTACTTTGTTTTCGTACTTTGTACTTTTGTTGGCCATGCTGGGGCCTCTTTTAGACTCTTTTATTTTAGCCTGGTGGCTTTTCTGCGATGTTGAAATTTATTATTATGGATATTCTGAGATTTAAATTTTGTCTCCTTTCCTTTTATTATCTTTGTTTCGTATTGCAATTGCAAGGACCTGCTATTATTGTTTACTGACGCTTATCGGACTTGCAGCTTTGTAGCTTCAAGTCTGAGTGGACCTTCTCACGCTTCGCCTCCACGTTTTGGGAAGCGGGGCGGACAGGTTTTGTTGGTGGCCCATGCAGGTCACTCTTGCAATTGCGAATTAACGGAACAACGATAATAACGGAATGTCCATTAAATAAATTGCAACATCCAAGTCATTAAGCTATTTGGGTCTAATTTGTTTGTTCGTTTTCTATGTCATTAGATGGCTGGACGACGACAGACCCGGTCTGGTAGTGGGCCCAATCGTGCTGAGGAACCGGATAGAGAGCCCACCAATGCTGAGATCATGAGGATGATGCATCAGATGATGCAGGTGTAGCAGGGCATGCTCCAGAATACCCAGAGTGCCCCTCGCTTCGAGCCAGGAGCGAAGCAGTTTCGGGAGCTGGGCCCGACCTACTTTGATGGATCTGAAGGACCGTTGGCTGCCGAGGAGTGGATCAGAAATACCGAGGATAATCTGAAGATGTCAAAGGTCAACCCGGCTGGATGGGTTGATTTGGCAAAGAAGCAGCTCAAGGATAATGCCCGTAACTGGTGGGATGCAGAGGCGGAGCTGTTGACGACGCCGATACCTTGGGCTACTTTCAAGTCCAGGTTCGACGAGGAGTACTTTCCGAAGGCTGCCAGGAGGGAGATGTTGCAGCGATTCATTGAGCTGAAGCAGGGAAATCTGACGGTGGACCAGTACCACCAGGAGTTCACTAGATTGAGTCGCTTCGTGCCGAAGATGGTGGAGGATGCTGAGGAGAAGGCTCAGAGGTTTCTGCAGGGCCTTTCCCTAGACTTGCAGAGCCTGATGTCTACGACGGTTATGGAGTCATATCAGAAGTTGCTGGTAGCTGCTCGGAGACAGGAGAGGATTGCGAAGCTGAAGAGAGGACAGATTTCTGGAGCTGGAAAGAGGCCTATGGAGCCGGCCAGAGGGGTGGCTAGGCCTGGGTTCAAGCCTACCCAGCCAGTGCAGTTCAAGAGGCCAGGTGGGCCTACCGTGAAGACTTGCCATTTCTGCGGCAAGACTGGTCACATCAAGGAGCAGTGCAGGAAATTTCTGGGGCAGTGCCTGATCTGTGGAGACGCTACTCATGTAGCGAGGGATTGTCAGCATGCGAACCAGTTGAGGAGAGGGCCTGATGGAGCACAGCTACAGAGGGGACCAGTTGCAGCCCAGCCATTGCAGCAGAGAGCACATGTACCTGCTGGACGTGGAGCGCCTCTTCTTCCGCAGAAGCAGGCTTTTCAGCAGGCTGTTCAGCCAAGGAGGCAGGCTTACTTGATGACGGCAGTGGAGACTGAGGCTGTGGATGAGGTTATCGCAGGTAACCCTCTGTCTAGTTGTTCTTTCCTTAGTTAGTTTTGATTGTTAGATTATGTTTGTTGCTTGCATATGATTGTTTGTTAGAATAGGTTTGATTGTTAGTCTGTTTGTTAGGTGTGATTTTGGTTTGCACGTTTCCTGCACGAGTCCTCTTTGACTCTGGTGCATCGATGTGCATTATATCCCGGAGCTTCGTGGAGAAGCATTCCTTGACGACCTCCCCTCTTCCCAAGAGTTGGAACATCGTTACAGGAAATGGCGTAATCTCGGTGCATCGTGGGTGCAATTCTTGCCCTTTGGTGGTTTGTGGACATGAGCTTTACGCTGATTTTATTGTCCACGACAACATCAACTACGATGCAGTGCTTGGAATGGATTGGCTAGCGAGTTTCTATGCTACGATCGATTGTCGGAGGAAGAAGGTGGTGTTCGAGATCCCAGGACATCCGGTGTTTGAGTTCAGTCGAGGTAGCAGTTCGCTTGGTCCTGTTAGGTTTCGGGCCAGACCGGTGGAGATCGTTGCTATGCAGATGGAGCAGAGTAGACCAGCTATGGTACGTGAGTTCGACGACGTCTTCCCCGAGGAGATGTCTGGACTGCCACCCGATCAAGCTCTCGAGTTTTCGATCGACCTTGTTCCGGGAGCGCAGCCTATTTCGAAGGCGCCATATCGTATGGCACCAGCAGAGTTGGAAGAGTTGCATAGACAGCTGGATGATCTTTTGCAGAAGGGCTACATCAATCCCAGTGTATCTCCGTGGGGAGCACCGGTGTTGCTGGTGAAGAAGAAGGATGGTTCGCGTCGCATGTGTGTGGATTACCGGGATCTAAATGATGTGACTATCAAGAATAAATATCCCTTGCCTCGTATAGATGACATCTTTGATCAGCTCGGAGGTTCGAGGGTGTTCTCTAAATTGGATTTGAGGAGTGGTTACCATCAGCTTAAGGTGAAGAAGGACGACATCCCGAAGACAGCATTCAGGACGAAGTATGGTCACTACGAGTTCGTGGTTATGCCATTTGGTGTAACCAATGCGCCCGCAGTCTTTATGAACCTGATGAATCTGGTCTTCTACGACTTGCTAGACAAGTTCGTCGTCATCTTCATTGACGATATTCTGATCTATTCAAAGTCGGAGGAAGAGCATGCATCGCACTTGAGGACAGTGTTGGAGATCTTGAGGAAGCATCGTTTGTATGCTAAGTATTCCAAGTGCGAGTTCTGGCTGGATAGAGTTGCTTTTCTCGGGCATGTGGTGTCTGGTGATGGAATTTCTGTGGACCCCGAGAAGATTGTGGCTATCAGAGAGTGGCCGGTTCCGCAGTCAGCGTCAGACATTCGGAGTTTCCTTGGGCTTGCAGGATATTATCGACGTTTCATTAAGGACTTTTCCCGGATTACTGAGCCGATGACCAGACTGACGCGGAAGGATGTACCATATGTTTGGTCTGATGATTGCGAGAAGGCTTTTGGTGTCCTGAAGGAGCGGTTGACGACTGCCCATGTAATTGCTGTGCCTGATCGGAGTGGAGGATTCGAGATCTTTTGTGATGCTTCTGGCAAAGGTCTTGGATGTGTGTTGCATCAGCATGGGCATGTGGTTGCGTATGCTTCTCATCAGCTTAAGGCTCATGAGAAGAATTACCCGACACATGATTTGGAGTTGGCTGCAGTCGTGTTTGCGCTGAAGATTTGGAGGCACTTCCTGCTGAGTGAGAAGGTGAAGATTTTCACTGATCACAAAAGCTTGAAGTATATCTTTACGCAGAAAGAGCTCAACATGCGACAGCGTCGATGGTTGGAGCTCATGGCAGACTATGAGATCGACTTGCAGTATCACCCTGGCAAGGTGAATGTGGTTCCGGATGCTGAGCAGACTTCCAGCGGTGATGATGTTGACCTCGCAGTGGAGATTGCAGCAGGATTTTTGCGAGTCTGGTATCGAGATTATTCTCCCTGGAGAGACTTCTTCGTTGATGAGCATGCAGATACGGTCGACGATCGTGGATAGGATCAAGGCTGGACAGGCTGGAGATGCTAAGCTGGTGAAGATTCGGGAGCAGGTGGAAGCCGGTCTGCGGACTGACTTCTTGATCCACGAGGATGGTTCGTTGAGATTTGGAGCCAGGTTGTGTGTGCCAGCTGGAGATATCAGAGAGGAATTATTGGTGGAGGCACACAGTTCACCGTATTCTGTGCATCCTGGTGGGATCAAGATGTACAAGGATCTTCGCCTGAACTTTTGGTGGCATGGCATGAAGAGGAGTGTGGCTCGGAGTGTAGCCAAGTGTTTGGTTTGTCAACAAATAAAGGCGGAGCATCAGCGTACGGCAGGGTTGCTGCAACCGCTTCCGATTCCGGAGTGGAAGTGGCAGTACATCACTATGGATTTCGTGACTGGACTACCTCGGAGTCCGAAGCAGAATGACGCGATTTGGGTGATCGTAGACCGAATGACCAAATCTGCTCACTTTATACCCTTCCGAGTAAGACAGTCTATTGAGACGCTAGCGAAGAGATATATGGAGGTAAATTCTTTTACTCTCCGATTTTATTTCCTTTTCCTAGTTTAGATAGTGATGTAACGTGAATCATGCAGGAGATCGTACGACTTCACGAAGTCCCCGTGAGTATCGTGTCGGACATAGACACGAGATTCACATCTCAGTTTTGGCAGAGTCTGCAGAAGAGCTTGGGTACGAGTCTGAGTTTCAGCACGGCGTACCACCCGCAGAGGGATGGCCAGTCCGAGAGGACGATTCAGATTTTGGAGGACATGCTGAGAGCGTGCATGTTGGACTTCAAGGGATCTTGGGAGGATCATCTCCATCACGTTGAGTTTGCCTACAATAACAGCTACCAGGCGAGTATTGGAATGGCGCCTTTCGTCGCGCTATATGGGAAGAAATGTCGATCGCCACTGAGCTGGGATGACATTGGAGATCGGGAGCTGTTAGGACCGGAGATGATCGTGGAGGTCGTGGATGTTGTGAGGAACATCCGGGAGAAGCTGAGGATTGCGCAGGACCGTTTCAAGCATTGGGCCGATGCTAAATGGAGGCCTTTGGAGTTTCAGCCTGGCGATCATGTCTTTCTGAAGATATCTCCGAACCGCGGAGTTATTCGATTTGGGAAGAGAGGCAAGCTGAGTCCGAGGTACATTGGGCCGTTTGATGTCCTGGAGAGAGTTGGAGCTGTGGCTTATCGCTTGGCGTTGCCGCCGTCACTGGTGGGAGTTCACGACGTATTTCACGTATCTCAGTTACGTCGATACGTTAGTGATCCATCCCATGCTGTGGATTTCTCGGAGATTACGGTTCGTCCGGATCTGTCTTATGATCAGCAGCCAGTTGAGATTCTGGATCGTAGACAGAAGTAGCTGAGGAATAAGACCGTCGACTTGGTTCGAGTGCAGTGGCATCACGGTTCCCCTGGTGAGTCCACCTGGGAGAGAGAAGATGAGATGAGAGAGCGCTTCCCGCACCTTTTCCCGAGCAGTGCTTGATGTTGATTCCGAGGACGGAATCATTTCTAAGGTGGGGAGGATGTAACGACCACTTTTCGTTGTACCTTGTTCGTGCACGTGCTTTTGGCCGTGCACGTGTTTATTTTAGACTTTATTTGATTGTGAGCACTTTTGTGTGATATGCCGTTGTGAACGTCTCTGAGAGTATTAAATAGTGGCACTAATTTGGAACGACGTTTCTCGAGTCGTTTTCCCACAATCTAATCTTACTCGACGAGACGTGGCGATTTTCACTTTTGACGGGAGACGTTTCTATTTTTAGTTTCGTCGTCCGACGTCAAAATTGAGATCCGTCTTCTTAGTTAGCTCACTTTCGTCAACACGATCACCCCGATATTTATTTTATAATTTTTGGAGTTTATTTGACCACTTTTATATTTTTAACAAGGTTTATAATATTTTTAATAATTAATTTTTAAATTATTTTCGGCCAAATAAAATTTATTTAAGTTTTAAATGTATTAAAGAATTTTTGAGCCAATTTCCAGCTCATTTGGACCGCATCAAATCCTTGTGTGAGTTGGAGAAGTTGAGATTCAAATTTTAAATATTTTTGAACTTCTAATCTTATTAGATTTAACCCTAGACCAAGTCAACCCATCTACACTATATAAACAACCTTTAGGAAGACCTATTTTTGCAAGAAATTAACCCTAGCCACTTCCAAAACTCATATTTGACGTTGCGACGATTCGTCGCAACGTTGCGACGAACAGCTGACGCACGACCGAGAAAACCAAGGCCGTTCCCCCGCTCCGACCGCTAGCCGCCCCCGCACCAAGCCCCGTTCGCACCCCGCTGCTGCCGCCCGCTCTGTTACCCCGCTCCGACCGAGAGGAGCTCTCGGTCAGACCGAGAGCACAGCCCGCATCCCGCTCCGCACCGTGCCCGACCGGCCCGCATCTCCGCACCGACCGACGTTGCAACGTTGCAACGTTGCAACGTTGCAACCCCCGCATCCAAGGTGCCTGACCGAGCCCCTCCTCCACACCGACCGAGAGGAGGCCCCGCACCAAGCACGCCCCCGCACCGCTGCACACCCCCAAGCGTTGCAACCCCGCATCCCTAGTGCCCGACCGACGGATCTCCCCGCACCGAGGCTGTACGACCGAGAGCCATTCGTCGCAACCCCGCATCCGTCGCATCGCTTGCCACCGTGGGCCCCCAAGTTCTCCAGAGTTATTGTGGGTCCCCCATAGGTCCCTAGGACTACTGTGGGCCCCACCTAGGTGCTTACTCTTCGAGGAATTGCCGCGACGACGTTGCGACACGTCGTAGCCCGTCATCGCACGTGCTAGCTTTGGAATCTGGAATCGTTGCTCTGGTTGATTGCTCTGAAATTTCCAGCGGGGAATCTAATTGGAATCTGGACTTGGAGCGCGATATTATTATTCCAACCCCCGGCGTCGCTACCCGACGCCGGTGTAGCTTTCGCGTCGTGTTGAGGTAACACTTTGCACCCCTAGGACCCCCAATCCAATGCATGCTAATCAAGACTAAAATCAGTATTTTTAAAGAATTTTAAATGTTTTAGAATTCACTAATCAAGATTAATAAAATGGTTGTAGGCCGGTGGACTTGTGCACATAGGGTTATTGTGATTTTGGACTCATTGGACGGTGTTGCTCAGACGTGATACTTGCAGGCAAGTGAAACTAGCCAACTCTTGTGTAGGGCCATGTTTTTAGGCCACTTCCTTGCTTTTAGCGTAAAAGAGACTAGTCAGTGAAATGATAGCTGGCTAGACGCCTACTTGATCTAGTTTGACAACGAAACTAGATCCGTCACCTAAACCACTTCCTTGCACAAGTCTTTTAGACTTGCTGACATGTGCCCCTTGCTCTTTTGGGTGTCACATGTTAGACCCTGAGCCAGAGACAGTTGCTGAGGACGAGGTGTTTGCTGACGCTGAGCCTGAGCCTACGTTCGTCGAGGAGTTCGAGGACACCGGAGACCAGTCTTAGTGACTGTTGAGTTGTTTTTGCTTTAGGTTGTTGTTAATTGTTGGTGCTTGCACCATTACTTTGTTTTCGTACTTTGTACTTTTGTTGGCCATGATGGGGCCTCTTTTAGACTCTTTTATTTTAGCCTGGTGGCTTTTCTGCGATGTTGAAATTTATTATTATGGATATTCTGAGATTTAAATTTTGTCTCATTTCCTTTTATTATCTTTGTTTCGTATTGCAATTGCAAGGACCTGCTATTATTGTTTACTGACGCTTATCGGACTTGCAGCTTTGTAGCTTCAAGTCTGAGCGGACCTTCTCCCGCTTCGCCTCCACGTTTTGGGAAGCGGGGCGTGACAATGATGGAGGAGGCCTTAGCCTTACCTCGGGGATAGCGATCGTGTAGGGTGAGGCAGAACCAAAACTGATCGACGTCAAATTCGGGGGATACCCGTAGGGACGGATAGCGTCGTTCCTAAGGATGGGGAAACCAAAGATGTTATTAATGATATCCAGGTGGGTGCGAATGGTTCTGTTACGGACGCGAAAAATGACGACCGACCCCGACTCACAGACAAGGGTGGATAAAAATTCTAGTGTGAGGGAGGGGTAGGATACCGCGCTGGCATTTAGGAAAGCTAACCAACCTAAATTGGCAAAGAGAGTCTTGACCTCGGTGAATACCCCGAGATCAATAAGCGTTTGGGTATGGGCAAATTTGGTCGATAGATGCCCCCGTGCATCAAGTCTATTGTAGAAATCCTTGTACTCTTGATTCCTAAAGCGGTAGCCACGCGGGCCCATCAATGGGTCCTCAACTGGGATCATAGGTTGGGGTTGGGGTTGGGGTTGTGCAGGCTGTGCAGGATGTGCAGGAGGAGGGCGTGAACGTGGTGGACATGTGGTCTTTCGTCTCTTGCGAGACGACTCCTCCTCTCGCATAATACCCTTCCCCTTATCTTTATCCTGGGCCATGTGAGTGTGTGTGTGTGTGTATGCAAGATGTGATGAATGCACACTAACACAGGCAATCGAGCAATATAGTGAAACTAGGGAAAGATATAAAATTGAGCTAAGGAGCGAAGTTACCCAGTGGAGTTGAAGATATTTGCTCGTAGATGACCCAACGCAAAGTAATGGGAAGAAGTGTGAAGCCGCGGTGTTTCTTTTCAGCAAATTTCGAAAATGGGGGGAAAGTGCGAAAATTAGGATTTTGTGGGGGAAAAACGAAAATGGAGAGAGGGAAATCGATGGAGGGAAGGAGATGGAGAGTGGAGGGAAGGATCTAAGGGGGTTTGTGGTCGGTTGAGGGGAGATCGAGGCCGGTTGGAGGTTGGAGAAGGCAAAACGGCGACGGAGATTCGAAGTCGGGTGAAGGAGATGAACGAGTGGGGGCGCTGGGTTTATATAGGGTTTAAGTCGAACCGATCGGATGAAAGATTACCCGATCGGTTGACAATTAGGTCGAAAAAAGTTGCTGAAAAGATGCTACAGGCGAACCGATCGGTTGGCCGCTTCACAATTTTTCCCGAAAGTTTAGTACAGCTCACCCGGTCAGTCACACGACCATGCTTCATATCAACCGATCGGTTGATTAACTCCCAATTATCCCGAGACTTCAGCCCAGCTCACACGGTCTTCCACCCGGTCTCACTTTGCTTCACCCGACCGGTTTGCATGGAGAGCAGATACAGCCATTGTCTGATACGTCTCACCCGATCGGTTGAGTGGTCACCCGATCGGGTGAGGGCTTTTTGTTGGATATTGGACTCGCCGGATTTGGTTTTGGATGATGAACAAACATAAATATATCGTGAACTAACACTTTGTGAGCGAAGTTATGGAGATCGTCGCCAAACTTATATGAACATCCAAAGCGACGTCTCAAGACTTCTCAATGCACGTGGTCGTATGCCTAAAGCTTCGTTGAAGCTTTTGGACCATTTTAGAAGTCATGAAGATTCGGATCAAAGCTTTCGAAGACGGTTCGTCAAGTTTTATTTATAGTCGTTTAGCTTCGTTTCGTAGAATGTTAAGCCTTGAGTAGGTCTTACGCTTTAATCTTCATAACGCTCATATCTTAGATCTAGGATCTTAGTAGAAGTCCATACGAACTTTCCCGAAGCTTCGCGCTTCGATTCGCGACTCTTTGTGCATGTTAGTTGGTTCAAGAAGAAGAACCAACCGACTAGATGGTGATCTAGTCGGTCAGCAAAGCTTCTTGGACCGACTAGTTTGCCTTCTCAATTTCTAGCTCAGTTACCGTTTACAGTTAGTCGGTCAAAGAAGGTTCACCGACCGACTAGTTGTGAAACTAGTCGGTTAGGAATCCTTCTTGGACCGACTAGTTGAACTTCCATTTTTTAGCCTGAGCTACTATTTATCGTTAGTCGGTCTATGTTCATTTATCGACCGACTAGTTGATGAACTAGTCGGTCAACATTCCTTCTTAGACTGACTAGTTGAGCTTCTATTGTACATGCCAACTTACTGTTTATCGTTAGTCGGTCTATGTACATTTGGCGACCGACTAGTTGATGAACTAGTCGGTCAACATTTGTTCTTGGACCGACTAAATCTATTTGTGCTCAGACTTTCAGTTTTATCTCTTAGTCGGTCTCAATTGAGTCACCGACCGACTAGTTGTGAAACTAGTCGGTTAGCAACTCTTCTTTGACCGACTAGTTCCTTAAGTCTGAACTTCGACCTTTTGGCTGTTCTACCATTAGTCGGTTCATGCTGTTTGACCGACCGACTAGTTGATGAAATAGTCGGTCAGTCAAACTTCTTTGACTGACTAGTTGGGTTCAGAATAGAGCCGTTGGAGCTTTAATTGAAACGTTTTTCTCTTTCTCTCTTTCCTGTAACCTATATATACTTGGAGTGCTGCATTCATTGCACTCAAGGCTGATTTTAAGAGAAGTTTAGAGATCAAAGAGAAAGCATTCATTCCTCATTCAAAGATCTTTCATTCCAATCTTGAATCTCTCCTCACTCTTATTTCAAAAGAGAGATTCATTGGTTGCGAGCCTTCCAAGCCAAGTGCTTGATTCTAGGTCACCTACAACCTCATAGCTCTCCATCGCTGATCTACATCTTGGAGCTAGGGTTTGGTGCCCCTTCTTCTTCACCAAAATCATCTTTGCCCTAATTCGTAAGTATTACTCAAGGCATAGGTATTTTGTGGTAAGAAGTTCTATTTCATTTACTTTCATATTGTAAGTGTTTTAATCTCGGTTGTGAGAGTGGTTGTGATCCCGGGTTGTGGGAGTCACAATTTCCTTTGTGTATGATTTGACTTGTGAAGGTTCTTCACAAGTATTTCATAGTGAATATCTTGAGTTAGGGTTTCTAACTCAAGTATCCGGAGGGGATCCGGGTGGTTGGGACGTAGGATCACCGGGAACAAGTCGGGGAGACTTGGGTGATCCGAACCCAGTAATATTGCTTGTTTGCGATTGTTTCTTTGTTGTCTAACATTTACATTTCCGCATTTCCGCATTGTTTGGTAGAGTTTGCAAGATAATTAGGAATTATCCTCTTAGTTATTTTAAAATACTATTCACCCCCCTCTAGTACTTGTGCAGTAGCTTAGCAGGGCATTACATTTGATATCAGAGCCAAGTCTATAGCTATGTCTGCCAACGACAACAAAGCCGTTCGTCCACCTTCCGACTACAGCACCTTCAGGAACCGTGAAGGAGCGTCTTCGATGATGGAAGGACACTCCTCAACGAGGCCTCCATTCTTCAACGGTACCAACTACGGGTACTGGAAATGCCGGATGGAAACTTTCCTCCGGAGTGCTTCACTATGGAGGGCTACGATGAAGGAGTATGTCGAGCCCGCCGAAGAAGACTTCGAGAAGTGGACACCCGCGGAGGTCGCCGCGGAGGTAAGCAACGCCAAGGCAATGAACGCCTTGCAATGTGCCTTGGAGCCCGAGGATTCCAATAAGATATGCACATGTAAGAGTGCATATCAAATATGGAACTCCCTCCCATATTGCATGAAGGGACAAGTAGGGCAAGAGACTCTAAACTCGTAGTAGTTAATAAAGATTACGAGTTATTTCATATGCTACAGGGTGAGAAGATGAAGGAGTATTACGCTCGCTTCGTCGACATCACAAACGAGTTGGAGTCTCTCGATAAAACCTACACCCAAAAGGAGAAAGTCTCGAAGATCATCGATGGACTTCCTTCTTGTTGGGAGAAACGGACCTTCGCCATCGAGGAAGGTATTGACATAAAAACCTATACCGTTGTTCAACTAATGGGTACCTTAATGTCTTATGAGGTATGCAAGGATAGCAAGTTGAAGTTGCAGGACAAGATGAAGTCCTACCTAAAGCAAGACGAGCCAAAGAAGAAGGCTATTGCTTTCAAGGCCGCTCCATCCACATCCACATCGACCGATGATGAAGACTCGGAAGACGAGTTGGACTTGGAGTCCATGGCACTCATGGCAAAGAAGTTCAACCGGTTCTTTCGGAAAGGTAACTTCAAAAACAAATCGAAGTTTAGTTCTACTAACGCCTCCTCTCCCTTGTGCTTTAAATGCAATAAGCCAGGACACATGAAAGCGGAGTGTACTCTAAATAAGCAAAAGGAAAAGTGGAAGGTGCCGAAATTCGACAAGTCCAAGAAGTACAAAAAGGGGGTACAAAAGGGGGCTTGTCGGGACTTTCACCGACTCCGATGATTCATCTAGTGGAGAGTCGGACGATGAGCAAGTGGAGCAAGCGCACATGTGCTTCATGGCACGAGAGGAGCATGATCAAGGATCTTCCTCTTCCGATGATAGCGACAACGAAGGCGATGAGGTAACCATGGATGACCTTAGAAATGCTAATGAGCAATTATGGTCTAAATACACTAAATTAGTAAATAGGTATACTAAGGTAAAAGATGATTTAGCTAGCATCCAAACCTCGCCTAAAACTATCATCACCAACAATGACACCGTTGTTGAAGAGTTGAAAAATGAGATTGTAAATCTCAAGTCTCAACTTGAACATGTTAGCATTGAGGACTCGGAGGAACACAAGATAGCGGATTTGACTTCACAAAACTCGACTTTGAGTATTGAGAATGAGAATCTCAAATCTAGTGTTTATGTGCTCACATCGCAAGTATCCACTTTGGATGCTTCTATGCGTTCTCTCACCGAGAAATATGAGTGCACATTAGGCCGAATCAATGAATTCAATAAGGGTAAGAACCATTTGGATAATATCCTAAATGACTTACCTCCGGCCAATCACCACATTGGCTTGGGGTATAAGTTGGAAAATTCATCAAAGTCTGCCACTACCTTTGTTAGGCCAACTTCCGATGCTTCGACGAATGGTAGCAAACACTCTATTGGTAGTTCAACTACCAATGGTGCTTTCACCTCGTTCACACCCTCGTTTGGAAAGAAACCCACTTTGGGTGGACCTCCAAAGAAGGGTCATGCCTATATGTACACAAATACCATGCCACGTAGGAACACACATCCTACTCCACATGATCACACATATGATGATTTCTATGCACCGCATCCACGGGCATGTGCACACCAAATGAGACACCCTCATGCACGTGTTCCCCCACATGCATATGTTCACCTACATCATCATATGAACAATTATCGTCGTGCACCATTTCATCATGTTCCTTATGCCTATCTACGACATGCATCACTTAGAAATCAACAACGCATGCATGCTCCCAATAGGATTAAGGCTCCCAAAATTTTCACTATTTGGAGCCCAAAGGACACTAGCATGAATGAAAAACAAGTTTATATGAATTCATATCTTACGAATGTCGTGCATAGTGATAATTATGTGGGGAAGTCTAAGTCCAATTGGACTTGGCTTCCAAAGGTCTAATCTTTTGGACCCAATGACCTTGGGTACCATGATACGATATTTTCTATCTATAGGTACTCAAGAGAAAGAAACGGAGCAACAAATCAAAATTTGGCTCCAAGAAAAATTGGATACTCGATAGCGGGTGTTCAAAACACATGACGAGTGACGCTCAATTGCTCTCCGGAGTGGTGCCCATTGCAAATGGAAACCGCGTCGTCTTTGGATGCAACGAGAGCGGAACCATCATAGGTGTTGAAAAAGTGGGTAATCCTTCTAAACCACTTATATGTGACGTTTACCTTGTTAAAGGATTAAACCACAATCTCATTAAACCACAACCTAAGATTGGCATCGCTTCAGATTCAGAGTTGGTGGCCTTTGGTGACATTGGCAGCGACAAGTAGAATTGCTCGACGACCCTCCCTCCGTTGAGGGAATCCGGAGGCTTCTCCCTTATATCGGCGTCTACCGCCACTCTTTTCAAAATTCAGATCTCATCTCCGGTGAGCCCCATGGCCTCTTTCCCTTTCCTCCTCATCGGAGGAGCTTTCTGAAATATGGGAGGGATCGTTTGCGATGCACCCGCTTTCCCAGCAACATCATCTTTCTTCAGGCCGTCACGTTCTTCAAGGTCCCCTAAACTGTCGGGGGGATCCCTTGAAAGAATTTCCCAGGCCGCGGCTTCCACAACTCTCTCTTCTTCTAACTCCAGCATATTGCATCCTGGATCGTCCGGGGGGTTGGGGTGCTTCATTGACAACCCCAAGTCAAACTCGACTTTTTCGTTGCCGACGTTAAGGGAAAGCTTCCCCTTCTTTACATCTATTAAAACGCCGGTGCAGGGTTTTCTGGGACCCTTAGGGCACAAAAACTCTAGTCCCGTCCTAAGTCGGACGGAACATAGACAGAAATGCAGCGGAAAAATTTTATGTTAATCTAATTAACATGCAACCCTAAGGAACCAGACCCTATTAGCCAGGATCTTTGCCAACTTGGGGTGGATCTGACCACCCCAAGAGGGATCTAACTACTGCGAATAATTAAATGAAAAACTTAAACACATACCCGGAATCTCAGCCCTGGGGCAGGCGAGATGTTCTGCACCGTCTTCCGAGCTGCTCCCGTCCCACGCCGAGCCGCTCCTTGAACCGCTCCCCGAACTGCTCCTCGAACCGCTCCGCATCCCGAGGCGATCAATCCCATGTCGCCGAGCCAACCACGCGCCGAAGAAAATTTCACGCGAGTGAAACCTCTGCCTAGATTTCGGATCTGAATCCGAACTCCTTTGCGGCTTTGCTAGAGCCCTCAGGAGCAAGGCAGAAATTTATAGGGAGAGGAGAAATATTAATTTAGCTTAGATCCGAGCGTGCTCCAACATTTACGAGAGCCGCTCAGATCTAGAGCTTGGGACGAGTTTTGAGGAGGAGAGCAGACCCCTATTTATATAGGCGGCTGACTGCTCCCCTTTCTCAAAATCCGATGTGGGACTATTAATTGGATTAATTAAAATCAAGTTAGTTTGCACTTCACAAAGTGCAAACTTCCGTGAATTTTAACTCCCTCACCGTTGAGCTTCAATGTTGGTACAACCTACCAAATCGAAGAGGGTTCAACGGTGAACGCGTAGGAAAAAACGGCTCGTCAATCCGAGTCCGTTTGACCCTTCAAACAATTGTCCAAAGTTAGCCAAAGTCATGCTTCTCTTAGAAATGTAGCCGTCAAGAAAATCTCAGGTTTCAAAAAACCCTAACCAGAAAATTCGGGCTTGGTGGGCCTCCATTTTCGCTGGTTTCAGCCCAACAGTTTGGGCTGACTTGTTTTGGCTATAACTTGTGCATTTGGACTCCGTTTTTGACGCGGTTTGAACCTGCGTTTAGAGCGGGACGATCCCGTCATCTAGGTAACCTTTTCAATGCATTTATTTAATTAAATATAGTCTTAAACAATTTAAGACACATTTAATCTCTTTTGCATCATATGCAAATTAGTCCCTATCTAAGCTTAAATTATCATTTGCATCAAATACAAATGATCCGAGGGCATATTCCTCTACATCTCCCACTTGCACTCAGGATCATTTGTCCCGAATGCAGGAGATGATTGCAAACATCTTTTGCAATATTTTATCCCTTGCATCAAATGCAAATTATTCTCCCTAACTAATTTCTACCTATTACTAGACGAAGGTCACACTCTGTGTGAGACCCTACAGCCTGACCCTTACAACAGGTTGGGCTTGAAGCCCTATACGGCAGTGACCACGAGCAGTGGTTGCCGTCCCTGCTTCAGAAATCATCATTATGTGGTTGACTCATTGACATGAGAATTGTCGGGACCACCCTGACTGTTTCCGTGATGAATTCCGCAGTTATAGTCTCTTCGTCTAAACTATGTCGTGTAAATCAAGTCTAGGGTACGGTTAAACTGTCAACCCCAATAACTTGACTCCGGTCAGTTTCTATCGATCTTTTATTCAAAAAAATGTTGGACTTTTTCCAACATACTCTGGCCAGAGTTTTTACTAAAGACCGAACTAACCCTACGACACTAACTCCCATTGACCGGGAGAGACGAATCCTCTCTTGGTCATTACTCTCCTCATATGCTTCAAGTGTCACCCAATCAAAGACCTTTCGACAGGGCTTGCCTCGAACCTAGGTCATTTGATCTAAGTGGCACCATTCATGCACAGGTTCGTCAAAATGACCTCAAGTCAAAAGACCAACTAGCCTATCATCACTCAGAGTCATCATTGACAGATTGGTCAATATAACCATATGATAACTCTTGTGGATCGTTTAGTGAACTCATTCTCTAATGAGCACATGTGTCTTGTCAACGACTTCGCCAAGTCAAGCGATCATGAGATCATCGCCACCGTTATACGATGAAGACTAAGACACAATAGTCTATCCGATGTTTCGATATCCTTGTCTCGAAACATCTACGACCACGAACCCTTTTAGACTTATGCTACAGACGGTCAAACATTTCTCCATGATCGAGATACTCATCTCGATACCTGTTTGACCTTGCATAAAGTCTTAGGACTTTACTTAAGTTAATGTCTAATGTTAACAACATTATAAAATAACTTAGATAAATTATTACCAAACAGCTGACTGTTATTTCGAACAAGATGTTTGTACTATTCACACATGAAGATAGATAGCCTCGAGGGTATCATCTCTCAACATCTCCCACTTGCACTCAGGCCCATTTATCTCGGTATCTCATACCGTTTTTACACATAAGTTTTCCCGACTACATGTGGTAGAGCCTTCATGAGTGGATCTGCTAAAACCGTCTACACTATAGACTTAAGTGTTTCTATGTTTAGACCAACCATTTGAATCTCATTCAAATAATTCATTTGGTCTTTCGGAATCCATAATATTTTAATTTACTTGGATCTTATCCAATTCATCGTACCTTACGATAATCATTTAAATTAGTTACTGGTCATTTCAAATGGCTCATATTTATTTCTAATAAAGTATCAAACTCTTTTGATCACTTTGTCAAAATATATGTTCCATCCCTTTGATGCCTCACATGAAATTTACACGCTCCCACTGACCTTGAAAACTATCTGGCTAATTCTTATAAGTTGGTCCGTCTAAATCATATTTAGTAAAACGAACTTGTAAGTGAATGCTCCAATTTTCATGGTCAACTTAAGCGTTTACATTGAGTTTGGTCCGAGTAGTTCTGTACACATCTGCTGGTGGAAAACGGTTTCATTATAATCCATTTTATAGGAATTAGTATGGAAAAACCATTCTCGACCAACATGATTGCACTTCACTATTTTCTTTTATGCACCAATCTTTCAACTTAAAGATTTACTTGCAGAAAGTGAGGAAACATTTTCCTTATGCACGTAAACTAAATTCCAAAATTTATTTACGCACACGGACCTATTCTGATTGCATCAAGTTTTTAAATCGGAGTTACTTCTCCGAATTTCATCCCGGAAGTTGACTAAGTCATCATCAGTTATGATGTTTAACTCGACTCTTTGTCTCACAAAATTCGAGTAATTATTTAACTTCCTAATGATTGATTTGATGAATATCTTATTGATAATGTCCTCACAGAACATTATCAAAACCTAGGCATTACTATCTGGGACTTAACCCAGAGGGAGGACTTAACTCAGAGTCACTTGTTATGGATCGCACCGAGTCTAACTAAGTGTGATTCATACCTTTTAACACACTGATGTGTTAACAGACTTGACCTGAGAGAAAATCACATTTTCTTTTAATTATGCAAGATTTTATGTAGCTAAGTATTTAACCATTCGATCTAATCAAATCAGTTTAAATACTTTTGTCCTTTCGTTCTTTATTTTTCAGACTTGTGTTTCATCAAGAACACGTGTCTTAATAAAATATACGAATAACTTAATTTGGTTAATCTAGACTCGGGTACATCAGTATGCACTAGACTGAGTTCGACAACTCATTCTCCCACTGTCTCACAGATGGGTTTCGGCCATTATATCTAAGAGGATAAGACTCACAAGTGTCCGTAGACTTCATAATACGAGAGATCAGACCCTTCTTTATGTGACTTGTGAAGCTTAGTCTCTCGATACGGCCTAGTCTATTTTGCCATGTAAGTTTGCTACTATCTTGTGTATTTATATATATTAACATTTAATACATATATTATCTTTATACAATTTACTCATTGCTTCAAAAGCAATGTGACGACATTCGTCAAAATGTGTTAAACTTCTGTATAACAATAATCATGAAATCATGACATCAGAGTATGTCACATTTTTATTTCCTCCTACTTATGCATTTACTAATGATAAATTAAACTATTTAACTCGATTGACTTTCCGGTGTGCCTTCTTCCTTTTCTAAATCACATTTAGATATTTAAATGGCCCAACATAAATGAATAGATATGCAAGCAACTCATGTATCCAACGCTTGAGAGTTGCAATCTTGAGTGTAGCTCAAGAAGTTGCTTGTCTCAAGATCCGGTTGGGATACATAGTCTTGCACCACTCATGCACTCATATTCGACTCAAACGGTTTGATCGAATTCTAGAACTTTGCGGATCAGAATTGTTTGTCCATTTAACCTTGAGGGTAGCTCGACAAGTTGTAGGGAGAAACATACTTCGAATATCCTATATGTTCAAGCTGCCTCATATAGAGACGAGTGACATATTGCGTGAATTTATTTGTTGGACCCAGAACTTAATGAAATCATATTTCTTAAGTCTGTTCTTTAGAAGGTCATTTTAATGTCAACGAGAGTATAGTTTAATCTTATCAATTAGAATTTAACTTGATATTCAATTAATCAACCTATTTGACCAATTAACTAATTCCATTAAAAAATTATATTTTGATTCCTTCGGTAAACATAGTCTTGCCCTAGTTTAGCATATGTTCAATGTTAAATATAGGTAGAATGGCTTTTATCTATCTATATCCTCCCACTATTTTTACGATCGTTTCAAAGCTTAATAACGAACGATTTAATCGAATTAAAATATATAAAATTTAGTGAAAGAGGGATCCAATCATCCTGAACCTCACAACCTTGAGGAGACTCAACAAGTTGATTGGTTCCATGATTGGTAGACTAACTCTTAGTCAATCACATCACATGTGACTCCCTATTGTTTTTTACCCACAGTCACTTATGATCTTGAGGAGACTCAACAAATCATAATGACTGGTCTAGTCAGACCCTTGATTTCGTGTCCAGATTTGACTTAGATCAATGCTCGAGGAGACCCGACGTATCGATTTGGGTCAAGTCTAGACTACATCACATGTATGTTGGAGTTTGTTCCTTAAAGATAAACAAGTCATAGCTTGAGGAGACTCAACAACTATAATTGTCTTCTTTGAGTTACCAAGCTCCAAAATCAAGGAGGGATACTGATTAATCTTTAATAAGATTTATAACGCATTGACTAGATATAGTCCAGGGTGTCATACAATCATGATTCGTGACATTGCGGTCCAGCGGAACACAGCCAGGGAATTGACTAAGCCAGGATCACTACCCCTTAGACTAGTAAGGGTTGATCCAGAACTCTTAGCCAAGCACATTGACTGAATCATGGTCCATTGAATGAGCTTGTCATTTTTGTATGTGTGCCATAGACTAAACAGCTTTTATTAACAACTAATTAATCCTATCAACTAGTTGCATCCTTAAATTCAAAATTTTAGGATTTGTTTAATAACTTTTATTAAGTCCTTATCAACTATAAGGTTCACGTGCTATCCTAATCGTGATTAGGATTTTAATAAATTATTAACCAACGCTAAAAGCGAAGTCCTTTAATGATTTAATAATAACAATTAAAAATAAAAATTCATTAAAAGGACTACCCTAATCATGAATTAGGTCTTGAAGCATTGTTAATGTTTTATTAAAACATAGCATGTCATTAAAATTCAATTAATAAATTTTAATCATTACTTAATGGCTAACCTAAAGAGTTGTCTTGTGTTATCAAATAAGGGACAAGAAGACATATCCATTAAAAAATTTACACTAATTTTATCGCATAAAAAAAGTGTACAACTATTTAACAATTAAATAGACTAAAGTTTATCGCATAAACAATTTTAGCACGCATACTTAAATTTAACATTTAAATTTAAAAATACGATTTTTAAAACATTTTATTTTATCTCATAAAGTAAAAGCTTGTTTAAAAAATCATAACATTTGCATGCCACTTTAAAATATTTATCGCATAAAAATTTTAAACTTTTAAAATCAGTTTTTTAAAAATATCTTATAAATTTAAAACATCATTTTAAAAATTCCATGTTTAAAATTTATCACATAAAATTTTAAACAACATTTTAAACTTATCGCATAAAGTTTTAAAGCTTTAAAACAATTTTAAAATTTATCACATAAATTTAAAATTTCCATTTTAAAACTTTCATGTTTAAAATTTATCATATAAAATTTTTAAACAAAAAAATTTAAATTTATCGCATAAATTAAAAGAAAACATTTTTCTGTAAAAGCATTCAAATAATAAATTCGCAGTCCTAGATCAGCATACAGAGATGGCTTTGATACCAACGCAGGGTTTTTTGGGACCCTTAGGGCACAAAAACTCTAGTCCCGTCCTAAGTCGGACGGAACATAGACAGAAATGCAGCGGAAAAATTTTATGTTAATCTAATTAACATGCAACCCTAAGGAACCAGACCCTATTAGCCAGGATCTCTGCCAACTTGGGGTGGATCTGACCACCCCAAGAGGGATCTAACTACTGCGAATAATTAAATGAAAAACTTAAACACATACCCGGAATCTCAGCCCTGGGGCAGGCGAGATGTTCAGCACCGTCTTCTGAGCTGCTCCCGTCCCACGCCGAGCCGCTCCTTGAACCGCTCCCCGAACTGCTCCTCGAACCGCTCCGCATCCCGAGGCGATCAATCACATGTCGCCGAGCCAACCACCCACCGAAGAAAATTTCACGCGAGTGAAACCTCTGCCTAGATTTCGGATCTGAATCCAAACTCCTTTGCGGCTTTGCTAGAGCCCTCAGGAGCAAGGTAGAAATTTATAGGGAGAGGAGAAATATTAATTTAGCTTAGATCCGAGCGTGCTCCAACATTTACGAGAGCCGCTCAGATCTAGAGCTTGGGACGAGTTTTGAGGAGGAGAGCAGACCCCTATTTATATAGGCGGCTGACTGCTCCCCTTTCTCAAAATCCGATGTGGGACTATTAATTGGATTAATTAAAATCAAGTTAGTTTGCACTTCACAAAGTGCAAACTTCCGTGAATTTTAACTCCCTCACCGTTGAGCTTCAATGTTGGTACAACCTACCAAATCGAAGAGGGTTCAACGGTGAACGCGTAGGAAAAAACGGCTCGTCAATCCGAGTCCGTTTGACCCTTCAAACAATTGTCCAAAGTTAGCCAAAAGTCATGCTTCTCTTAGAAACGTATCCGTCAAGAAAATCACAGGTTTCAAAAAACCCTAACCAGAAAATTCGGGCTTGGTGGGCCTCCGTTTTCGCTGGTTTCAGCCCAACAGTTTGGGCTGACTTGTTTTGGCTATAACTTGTGCATTTGGACTCCGTTTTTGACGCGGTTTGAACCTGCGTTTAGAGCGGGACGATCCCGTCATCTAGGTAACCTTTTCAACGCGTTTATTTAATTAAATATAGTCTTAAATAATTTAAGACACATTTAATCTCTTTTGCATCATATGCAAATTAGTCCCTATCTAAGCTTAAATTATCATTTGCATCAAATACAAATGATCCGAGGGCATATTCCTCTACAGCCGGCAGTGACCACGAAAGGCCGTCCAAGGATGATGAGGGTGTGCGTATCTTCAGGCATGTCCATAACGACGAAGTCCACTGGTACATGCACCACATATACATCAACAGGTAGGTCGTCTACTATTCCCACCGGGTATTTAACCGATTTGTCGGCTAATTGAAGTGTCTTACCCATGGGCTCGAGGTCTCCCATCCCTATTCTCCTGTACATCGACAGGGGCATTAAACTGAAGCTCACTCCTAAGTCCACGAGCGCCCGATGGATTTTTACTCCCCCTATTGAACAAGGGATGGAGAAACTTCCCGGATCTTTTAGCTTGGGCGGATTCGCTCTCTGAATGAGAGCGCTGCATTCCGCCGTTAATACGACCATCTCCTTTCTGGACCCTCTTGTCACCAAATCCTTTAAAAATTTTGCGTAGGAGGGAATCGTCTCAATATCTTCGAGGAAGGGGATTTGAAGGCTTAAATCCTTTACCATGTCAAAGAATTTCCCATACTTTTCATCAATTTTGGCTTGGGCAAGCCGTTGTGGAAAAGGCACAACGGGCTTGAATACTTTGAGGCTCCCTTCCTCGTCCTTTTTCTTCTCCTCTTCAGGGACTCCCTCCGGAGTCGTAGTTTTTGGCGACGAATCACCATTGTCATTGACTTTTTCAATTGGTCGCTCTGTGACCAACGGTGCTTCCAGTTCCTTGGTGGACACTCGGGTAGGGATTTGTGTTCCGCTCCTTAACACGATAGTGGACACATTCGCATGCTCGTGCGTGAGTGCCAAAGTCTGGTTCGCTCCCCTCGGGTTCACTTCCGGTTGTGGTGGCAATTGATTTTGTGACCTTGAAAGGTTCGCCACCTGTAACCCCAGCTGGGTTACTTGGTCAGTGAGAGCCCTCTGCCCCATCTCCAGCTTCAAATTTATCTTCTCCTGGTTGGTGATGTATTGAGTCAAGAGGGACTCAACCGGGGAGATGACCCGATGCTGGCCATAAGGCTGTTGTTGCTGTTGAATAGGCTGCTGGTTCCTGGGAACATACTGTTGATACTGTTACTGCTGTCGTTGCATGGGCTGCTGATACTGCTGCTGCTGAGGCCTAGCCGGCTGATATATCTGTTGTTGCTGCTGCTGAGGCGGCTGCTGAAACGGTGCCTGGTAGCTAAGATTAGGGTGGTTCCGGTTGTTTGGAGAGCAGGCTGGATTGGAGCTAGTCTGCGGTGGATACGGTGCATTTCCCGTAGGATTGTAAAATAGTGCGCTCGCTTGGTCCATCGGTGTTGAAATGTCACCACCCTCGAAGTCTCCCAGGACTTCGGACTCCACCGCCAATACTTGTTGTGTGCCGGCACCGCCAGATCCTACCATGAGCACTGAGATCTGGGTCGACAGCAAATCAAATTTGCTGGACAACTTTTCGACGTCATCGACTCTATGAATTACTCCAGATCGGGGTGTGGCAAGCTCATCGCACCACCGCTCATTGTTCGATGCCATATTCTCTAAGATGTTCCCGGCATCTTCTTCACTTCTGGACATGAAGGACCCCCAGCCGCGGCGTCCATCGAAGATTTTAAATCATCTCTCAATCTGTTATAGAACAGATTAATTATCTTCCACTTCGAAAGCTCATGATGAGGGCATCTTCGCTGCATTTCTTTATATCTTGTCCAAGCTTCATGCAATGACTCGTGGCTGGCCTGGGAGAAGGAGGAGATCTCACTCCTCAGCTTCATGGTCTTCCCCGGAGGAAAGAACTTCGTCAAAAAGGCATTTGAGAGCTTCTCCCATGTGTTGACGGTGTTGGGGTCCTTTCCCCTAAGCCACAGCTTGGCCTTATCCCACAGAGAGAAGGGGAATAGCTTCAGACGGATCGCTTCAGTTATGGCACCATTAATCCGGAAGGTGTCTCATTTCTCCAGGAAGGAGTCCAGATGCTCGATAGGGCTCTCCATGGGCGCCCCAGAGAATTGATCCTGCTAGTTCCACGTCACCAAGGACGGCTTAAGCTCGAAGCTCTGAGCCGTAATAGCACGAGGTCGGATGGCGGAGGTGGACTCGATGGAAGGCATCGAGTACTCCAGCAGGGATTTATGTTGTGGGGTATTCTCCCCTATGGCTTCGGACTCTTCTCTTCTTCTCTTCTCTGTGGCCAGATGCCTTAGGGTGGCGTTTATCTCAGGATCAACAGGAATCAAGTCGTCGAGACTCCTTGTGTTCTTGCGCATTAAAAGCAACAAACACCCGTGAAGCAGAAAGTGGGAAAGAAACAGATAAAAATAGAAAAATAAAAATTAGAAAACAAAAAGGAAAAAATAAAAATGCGAAAATTATCGCGGGATAGGGATGTGAGCTAGACTCAAGGGTTCATAAAGGTCCTAAAATAACAAGCACGTTGCCTCCCCGGTAACGGCGCCATAAAGCTTGACGTCCCCTGGTTGTATGCATGCAATGGTGTGCAATAATAATATGATTGGGGGCACGAGATTTAAATATCTATAACCGCAAGCACACGGTGTTGTAGTGTGGCTTGGGGGTCGAACACGGGGAGGCGTGGTTGTGCTTGTGTCAGAAAGGAACCAAATTCACCCTATGGGTGAGCTAGCCCGAATCAAATGATGGTTTGTCACGAATTGCAGGTATGAGGATAAACAATAATAAAGGAAACCTAGGACTTTGATTTCCACCCTATCATGTGATTCTCGCTAATACGGTCGACGGATAGCATAACGATCGGAATTAGGGTTTAATGGTGAGACGTTGCCTCTTACAGTGATACCAGCGTCCCATGGGCCCGATATTCCGGTCGATGCCCAGGATGATATGCCGGACTACCTGGGTTCGGTCAGTGGGCATTCCCATGTCCATTAACACTGACTGACTCCGGGAGCACTAAGCTCGCAACGATAACTCCCAACATCTCATCCTGTCGTTCCCACGTGCTAGGATTCGATGTCTATGCTAAAGGTGTGAGCTATGGCTAGGGAGTCAACCGCCAAGTTTATTCCCCCTTGGCCCAACGATCAAAGGTGGTCTTTTTCCCATCGATGACAATGAAACACCCCGTGTAACCAATAGATTCCTAATCCCTATCGATTTCCTAGTCCTAACCCACGAAGGGGTTTCCACCAAAATCCCAGATTTAGGAACTACTCACACATATTTGCTAAAAAGCAATCTAAATGAAAATCGACCGTTAAAAACATAATCAGACGATTGGAATGAAGTAATAGCAATGCAATTAAGATAATATCAAAGTTTGGTTAAGATCAGAACACTTACAAATAACAAAGAAATTACAGCCGTCACAAGAGAGAAAAACAGTAAAAAATTACAACAGCCCCCGTTTCTGGAAACCTAGGGCTTCTATTTATAGAAAAAGACGTCACCCGGTCGGGGAAGAACCAACCGATCGGGTGACCTGCTTCGTTCTTCGGCAGCGCACTTCAGAATTTCACCCGGTCAGGCGACACGATCGGTTGGCGGAAGTTGCTCGTCGTTTGGATCTTGAGCTCATCAGGTGAACCGATCGGTTGGAATTTTTGCCCAAAAATACAGAGACTTGCGAAGTTCTGGCACAGTCAGCTGGACGTCGGGTGAGCTGTCCAGGTCGTGTCTTCGAGGAAACGGCTACAGATGAACCGATCGGGTGAAGATCACCCGATCGGTTGGATTTCAGCTCCAATTTCCCGAGAAGGCAGTCGGGCTGAACCGGTCGGCGACCCGGTCTCTTGATGTCTGCGTTGCTTCAGCGGCTGTCCGGGTGGTAAGGAATGAGATTGAAATCCCTTGGAGAAATTCCCTATAGCTTAGATGCTATAGCATAAAATTGAAGCTCTAACGAGGGAATGGGGGAGGAGTGGCTTAGAGAAGAGATTCAATGATCTTCTATGATTTCGTAACCCTTTCAAGAAGTCTAAATGAACTAAGCCATCTCCTATATATTTGAAGCCAAGAAGGGCCCATAAAACCAACCAAAAACCCAAAGGGAAGAAATCTGCAACGGCTAGATTTTTGGCAGTTTACTACACAGACAGTCGACTGATGAACAACAGACAGTCGACTGGTCACGGCTATAAAAATCCCAACGGCTATAAACTGAGCCAGGACAGGCGACTGTAGAATACTACACATGCGCCTGTATAATGAGCAGGCGCATGTATATCCTTCAGCAGGCGACTGTCACATGGGATGGAAATGGAGTAGGGAAAATGCAACTTGTGCACAGACGACTGTAGAACATTTCACATGCGACTGTAAATAGACAGGTGACTGTAAATACTTCATCAGTCGACTGACTTGCAAATTGGGATGAAGCCCAGGAAATGCAAGTTGCGCACAGACGACTATAGAACAATTCACGGGTGCCTGTTGGAAGACGGACTACTGTAAAATGCACTTCGTTCGACTGTTCCAAAAGCTCTTCGACTGTTCCAAAAGCTCAAGTAAAAGTCAAGAAATGGTTGACTTGAACTGGAGCACAACAGCCGACTGTAGAAGGCTCGACAGGCGCCTGGAGTCACACAGTCGCCTGTAAGACCTTCATCAGTCGCCTGTTGGACAGCTAGAGACTCCAATTAAGTCATTTAGCATGATGAACCTATTGGGTTGGATTCTATGATAATCTTAAGGCTCACTAAGAAGGTTATATGCACATGCATCTATCAAGGCATTACAATAATCCTAGACTCAAAAAGAGACATGCAAGTAATTGAAATTACATAGATTACAAATTGCATCTCATAGAGTCTAAGTCTTCAAGCTCAAGATACGTTGATGCTCCCAAACATCTCCAAGCTTTGGCACCCCTTGAGTCCAAGCTTTCGTATTGCTCCTCTTAATGTACATCCATCATCATGCTCCAAGCTTTGGGTTCATTAGATGATCTTCATGACTTCATCTAAGCTTAGGCACACATCACTCTTGGAGGTCTTTAAGATATCCCTTGTAACATCCTCTAAGCATTATGCTTTGTCTCATCAACATATAATCATTAAGATAAAGTGAGACTAAAACATAAGATTGATTAGCACACTAACATAATGTATTGATCATCATCAAAATAACGTTAGTCTTGAACCCAAGAACTAACCCCAATCACTTTGCTCATTCAAGTTCTACTTCAAGGCATAGATGATTTGTAAGTGTAAATTTCATATTTCAATCTTTCGTAAATTGAGTTTACTCTCGGTTTGTGAGCGTGGTTTGCTTGATCCCAAGTTGTGGGATTCAAGGACATCAATCTTGTATTGATTATACTTGTAGGGTTGCTACAAGTGGGTTGAAAGGAAATCTCAAGTTAGGTTTCTAATTTTAGTATTCGTGTGGTCTCCCAGATGAAAAGGTCGTAAGGTTACTAGGAACAAGTCGGGATTTTACTTGGGTAATCCGAACCCTTGAAACATCCAAGTGTTTGCATTGCTTATTATTGTTGCATTATTAATTCCTCACATTTGTTGGTTAGGAATTTAACTAGGCGTAATTGTCTTTTTAAATTTTATAAACAATATTCAACCTCCCCTTCTAGTGTTTTCCTCATAGCCAGGGTCCTTACAGTCATGTAGGGTCATAAATAGGAGGTGACGGTGTACGCTTGTGAGGTGGAACATAAGCATTAGTGTGCCCTGTGTGTGAAATATGCGAGTGAGCATTCAAAACATTCACACGAGAAAATTCTCTACCATGCATAGGATCATGAATAGTAAGCGAAAAGTGGGCGAGTTCAATTTTAGCTTGCAAAACAAATAAATCATTCCAAGTGTCAAAATGTCATGCATATGCAACGAAGAAGAACTGTTCATAACATTTTGTTTTTGAACAAGATTCTTATGCAATGAAGTATACATAAAAGCATGATTCCTCGTTGGCTTTATATTTAAAGTTGATTTTGGGTAAAAGAAGATTTAAATGTGACAAACCTCTTAGAAGGATCCCCCAAAAGATTGTGTCGAGTGCTTCTAGGAGAAGAGATTGGTTTGGTCACGCTCAAAGTTAAGGATCCCAAAGCCATGTCTTTACTTAAAAGTTGAGTAGACAATAGCTCACACTTGTTCGAAAGTGAAAAAATGTCGTTATCCTTAGCAGATAGACGTGAGCTAAGCTCAAGATATTGAGATTTGAGAGCCAAGTCTCATTTATCGAAACATCAATTTGAGAATTTCTCTCAAGAATGACGGAGTCGCTTTCTGAAACGTGAGCACCATCTAAAAGATGATTGAGAGAAGAATTTCTTCTTGCAATTCATTAATTTGAGAAAGAAATCCTTCTTTCTCGGCATTGCAAAAATTCAATTAAAGAAATGTGAGAAGCAAGCAAATAGTGCAATCATATGTGTCATCATGATGTGAATGTGAACTACACTTATAAGCAACCATTAAATTTTTACTACTAACAAGATCATGCTCATAAGAAGATTGAGTTTGACATACCTCAATATCGCTTGACTCAGAGACATCATCCTCCTCAAAAACTTTTTCATCAATGTATTTGGCTTCAAGATAGCTCCAAACCTCATGCGTTGTCTCCATCCAAGAAATTTCATCAAATTCATCATCGAAGGTGGAGATTCACAAAGTCCTATTGGGTTGAGCTTCTAATACTGGATTTGAAGTACTCATGACAATGCTTCCCTAAGATTGTTGCTCTTGAGGTGATCAATCATCTTATCCCTCCATTGAGCATAATTTTTCCCATCGAAGTAAGGTGGAGGTTGCTGAGGCGAAGGCATTATGCTTGTTAAAGACACCATACCAAGGCTCTGATACCACTTGTTGGGATCTGTGGCTACATAACATACACTAGAGGGAGGGTGAATAGTGTATTGGCAAGCAAAGTGTATAATTAAAAAGTTACTAAAAATTAAACGCACAATACAGCAGAAATAAATTAAGATGCTCAACAACAACAACATAAAGAGAATAACACCAAAACAAACACAAACAAAAGAGGTGTATCCTGTTTTTGATCTCTAATCCCAAGGCAACCATACTCTAGTCCCACGTTGCAATCGCACTCCATGAATTTCACTAACCCAAAGCATGGCTCAAACAACTGACACCACAACCCAGTGCCTCGGTTGTAATTCTCCCACTACATGAACACAATGCCCAATAGGGCCATAATCCCAAACACGGGACAATTAGAGTAACCCCTTCAATTTGAAGTAACACTCCAAATTGTAATCACAACTGGAGTACTAGGTTTCACAAAGAAATGAAAAGAGATAACACTGTTACATAAGCCTTGTCGATGATCTTATCATATGCAATGACGGCCAGTGCATGAAAGAGCTTGAGACTTGGTAGAAAAACTCTCTTTGATTAAAACTTAATGCATAACTCTTTTTAAGAGAGAGAGAGAAAGAAAGAACTTTGAAAAGGCTTGGAAAACTTAGAAATATGCTCTCTAATAGATAATAATGTATGCCAAAATTCTTAGAAAAACCCCCCTTAAATAGACTTAAAAATCGTTGAAAAACATGGACCAAAAAGCCCTTATAACGGAAAAATCAACAGTTTTCTGTAAAAGGCGGAACTGTGTTTTGCCCAGCGGTAGTCGACCTCTAAGAATAGTCGACTCCTGGCAAAGCTGCGGTTGACTCCTAAAAGAGATGCGGTCGACTCCTAAAAGAGATGTGGTCGATTCCCAACCATAACAGATGGAAACTTTTGTTTCCTTTAGAAAATAGTCGACTCTTACGAAAAAATAGTCGATTATTATGAGTAACAGATAACAAAAACAGTCATAACATGCACAAATGTACTCTAATTGAGATAATTCAAGATGTAGTGGAAAGATATGAAAATATGCAATCTAATGAGCCAGGAATGTATAAGAAACTTACCATAGAGAAATTGGCAGAGGTTAGAAGAATGAAACAGATTTTAGAAAAACATAAATAGTTTTAAATATTTTGAGAAATCATTTTAAATCATTTTAAATCATTTCAAAACATTTGTAAAATATTTTTGCGAGTATGAAAAATGATTTAAGGAAATCATGAATGCATCTACAAGACATACAAAGTATCTAAACATAAAGATGAAAATAACACAAAGAAAGAGATAAAATTATATTTCAAGCTTATGCATCCTTTTAAATAGCCTTGAGCTAATCATCCCAAGCATCTCCCCTTTGATTCATCATCCCAAGCATCTCATGACTTTGTCTCTATTAAGATATAAACTAAAATTTAATCTGAAGCTAAAACAAATAAAGTCATTAGCAACAACATAATGTGGCGATCATCATCATAATCATATTAGGCGTAATGGACAATATTCAACTGGATTCTTAGATGCCTGAACATTGTCCCAAATGCCTAAGTGATGAACTCCAGACGGTTGGTTGTCATGTACTGGATTTTTTGCATTCTGTTTCAGTCTTCTAACCTCTGTCAGTTTTTATTTGATTAGAATCTAATTTATTCCAAGCTCATTAGATTGTATTCTTCACTAGCTTTCCAACGCATTTTGAATCACCTCAATTGGAGTTCATTTGTGTCTGTTATGATCGTTTTTATGATTTATTGGTTTTGTAGGTAGAGTCTGTCAGACGATGGATCAGACATCTAACCAGTCTTCAGCAGACATCTGATCGTGTACAAAAATCTAGCCGTTGGGATTTTTGACTAGCCGTTTATAGCCGTTATTTTTGCAATTTGGTAGCCTATTTTGATAGGATATTTAAGCCAGCTTGACAGGCTATTTTTTGGCATCTCTCTGCATATATAGAAATCATATTAGAGAGCCAAATTGCTTAGAGAAAGCATTCTTTTCTCCCTCTCTTCTCCTACACTAAATGCATTGATCTAGAGGTGTGAAATCCTAGCTTAAGGAGAAGCTTCCAAGTGCATCCAAGCTCATCATCAAGCATTTGATTTTCCAATCTTTACATAGGTAATATCTATTCAAGGCATAGGTAAGATTGTATTTCGTTTTGTTTCTTTGTGAAACCTAGTACTCGGGTTGTGAGTACATATTGGAGGGTTACTTCAATTGGATTGTTACTCCATCTTAGGAGTGTTACTCCTTTTGGCATTTGTACTCATGTAGTGGGAGAATTACAATCAAGCACTGAATTGTGGTGTTGGTTGATTGTGCTCGGTTAGGGCTAGTGATATCTACGGAGTGTGATTGTAACGTGGGACTGAGTAGGATCGCCAGATAGGGATCCAGGCCAAGCACATTGTGTTTGCGTTTACATTGGCGTCATTTCTTTTTATGGTTGTTGTTGTTGAGCGTATAATTTTTATTTCCATTGTTGTGTATTGCTTTTAATTATTAGTACCTTTTTAATTATGCATATTTGCTTACCAATACACTATTTACGCCCCGTTTAGTGTATGATGTGTAACCACAGGTCCTAACAAAGTGTGCATTCGGGATTTTACAGTCAAGATTCACAATTATTAAAGGTCCAACTCGAAAGTACCAAGTAAATCTTCTTGGAAAAATAACGTGTGCTTGTATCATTTTGCATAATATAATCGTGGAGGATGAAGGACATATATATATGCGGAAGGGTTTTCTAGGTCCTTAGGGCTATAAAATCGACGTCCAGCCCAAGTCGATTGGACGCAGAAATCAAATATGCAGTGGAAAAACAGATCTAAAAGATTTTTAAATCAAGCCCTTAAGATTTAACCCTAGCCGCTCTACTATCTAGGATTGGGTCCGACCAACCCCTAAGGATAGATCTATCAAACAATTTGCAATTATAAACGCATGTAAATTAAACTTCATACCTTTCACTTCGTTTCTGCAGAATACGAAGCATCATTTTTAGCAACCTTTCTTTAGCTCTGAAGTGATGCCCGAGCTGCTTCTCCCGAGCTGAACCGCGTCCCGAACCTAACTACATTCCAAGGCGAGCCAACACCCTTGTCGCTGAGCCAACCACACACTCTAGAAAGTTTCAACTCGAGTGGATCTTTCGTCAAGACTTCGGATCCGAGCCAAACTCCTTCGTAGCTTTACTAGAGCCCGATCAGGAGCAAGGAAGAATTTGGGACAACGATGGAATATTAATTTAAGTCTTAATCCGAGCGTGCTCAAAAATTTTTGGAGCTTCTCGTATTTGAAGACTTTGTGCGAGTTTCAAGGAGGGGGTTGGCCCCTATTTATATAGGTCGACTGACCCCTCCCCTCCTTATCATATCTTATGTGGGACTAAATTTTTGGAGAAAAAGTTAATTAAAGTTTGCCTTCCACGAAGGCCAATCTATAGCAAATTTTTCATCCCTCACCATTGAGATTCGCAAGTGATATCAATATATCAAATCGTAGAGCACTGAACGGTGATCGCATAGAAACAAACGGGACTCAATTTCGACTTCGTTTGACCCCTCAAACATGTGTCGAAAGTTGGCCAAAAAATTACCGTTTGCCAAAAATCCAACTGCCAAAAACACATTTGGGTTCAAAATCCTTACTGGTTGGGCCCACAGGTTGGCCCTACCCACCCAACTCTTTGGGCGCGTGCCAGGCACGTGCCAGGCACGTGCCCAGCAGGGTGCAAAAACTTGATCGCATCGGGATGTACACCCAAAACAATGTAGTTTTACCGTAAGCGCACGGTCTAGTGGGAATCGGGTATCGTATCCACAAGGAGGTGGTGTTGGCTCCAATCTATCTTAGGTTGGTTCGACTATGACGGTTTATTTGGTTATGGTATGATATAATGGCAGTGATGGATGTCGGTGTCGATGATAAAGATGTCGGTTGTAAATTTAATCAATAAGAATGTCTAGGACTAAGGAATCCCAACTATAGATTTTCGAGTATCAATGTGAATGTGAACTCCTGATTACTAACTTTTAGTTTAGGGTAAAATTGTCGCAACTATGTTGTGAACTAGTGCATGCTCTCGCACTACACAAGTCTATAATAACTCAAGCTAGAACCTCGCTCTTGAGCAATCCTAGTTTAAATTATTAGCATTAAGATCGACAATATAATTCAATTCTCGCTCAAGTTCACTCTCGTGTAATGTGAGTTCGAATTTAGATTATGATGATTCATATTCGTCATACCGTCATACAAACGAATATAATCATAAAAATATAATAAGATGCTAGCTTTGGTCGCTCCCGTGCACCAAATCTAGGATATCCAAATTATAGATCTAAATCAAATATCTAGGGCTTCCTATAGATCAAGATCCTCTCTCGAGCTCTCAAGATCAAAGTATAAATCCCTAGCTATTTGTCGTCAATCGACCATAATATAACCCTAAAACAAGTTTAGCAACAAGGATTTCAATCAATTTCACATAGCAACCCTTGATCAATAGGGTTCATCCTTTTACCAAAGAGTAAGAACCAACAAAGCATAGCAATAATGATATATAAATCAATAAGAAACATTGCTTGCATATACAAATATATCAGATCAAAGATTCAAATAACAAATACAAAGATACTTAGCTTTCATAAAGAAATCCAATCCAAATACAAGCTTTTAGAACCAAGGGAGACCTAGGGCATGGCCTAACTCTAAAAAAGTCTCCAAGAAAAAATAATAGGGACTCTCCCTCAATGACGGCTACAAAGTTGTATTTATAGCTACCCCAAAAACCTAAGGAAAGGTTGACCATAATACCCTTTACCCAAGTTGTAACATAATTTCAGAATTCTGGCCGTCGGCTCACTCGGTTGACTGGGAATTCCTGTAGAAACTCCAAAAATCAGCACTCTATTTTTTGGTCACTCGGCCGAGTGAGATTCTACTCGGTCGCGTGACACTGATACGCGAAATTTCAGCACTGCTACCCAATTTTGCAGAAATTCTAGAAAATTCATCTGACCTCCATTTTGCATGTTATGGGTGGCGTTGGAACCGTCATGAAGTCCACTATGACTAAAAAATATCCCCAGGTCGAGATGGCCTCTAGAATGATAGAAGAAATCAAAACAAGGTGGATTTAGTGCGTAAATCTTTGGCGTTTCATGCGTTTTAGCTTTGTTTCTTCTTCTTCTTCTTTGCTCCAACTTTCATAGATCTTTCTTCTTTGTCTTTTGGTGATTTCAACTCATATCCAAGGGTATTCTTGCTGCTCTTACATTATCAATCATGGCTTCATCTCCAGATTGCACCATATCGCTCCAATTCGCTCCAAATTCCCTGAGATCAACATAAACGCTCCGAAAGTGAAATAGTTCCAAATATTCGTCGAAGAGTGTATAAAATTAGGATTTGGAGGGTGAAACATGATATGAATGTATGAGAAAAAATGTGTAAGGTACATGCAAATCAAAATCCCCCAAACCTACCTCTTACTCGTCCTCGAGGAAGACTTGCAAGGAGCAAACCGGAGAATAAAAATAAAAGAAAGCAAAGAGTATGAGTGACAAGATCGTTTCCTCATCGCATGTAGCAAACACAACACCAACTAAGCAATAAATGAGAATGCACATCTACACATAGCATCCTAGTCCAGCATCATGCATATATCATGGATTTTTAATGAAGTATAAAGAACTCAACACTAACATGAAATTAGAGGAGAAATCCTAGCATATCATTCCAGACAATATACTCAATCCATAAATTTTAAATTCAAACTCCATAACAGATTCTCTATCCAGCATAAATGAATTATGATCAAATACCAAGCATGCAAGATATAAATTTGTTGTTCACGAAATAAGATAATGAATTCGATTGAAGTTAGGAGATCACCACATTAGAATTTTTCATGAATCCTAAAAAACTTCAACTTTGCCCATGTCTTTATTCTAAACAGAAATGGAGATAAGGATATGGAATTTTTGTGTTTTTATACTTTTGGCTATTTTTTGGCTTTTTGTCTTGCAAACTTGCGTAAATGCAATGGAGTGCAAAGAGCGGTCTATACATCCCAGATCGGGCGATCTTCGGACATTGGGTTACAAGGAACCTCAAGGACCTTTTATTTAGGAATTTTGTTTGATTTTTATATTTTTGTTTTTGGGATTTTTGCAAACTCATGTAAACGTGACGGAATGCAAAGATGGTCTTTGACCATTTATTTGGCTATATACAAAAGAGAATAAAAAATCATAGAATCTAGACATGTGCTCGGTCTCAGAGTTTCTACTCATCAATACTAAAGCTTCATGTGTTATCATACAAATCATGCAAAAATTCATTCATTTTCATAATTAATTCATGCAAATCTTTTTGACTATTTCGAGAATATATATTGTGGAAAAATGAACTCAGCTATAGAAAATCATATTGAAAAGGTAATATAATCAAGGAACTAACTCTATATCAATCAAATCAGAGTTCAAGATAAAATCCACCAGATAAATATAAAATTGAAGCATATAAGACTTAAGAAAAATGCTACATGTGTGTGTAAAGAAAATCGCAACAGAGTGTGCATATAGCTACAAAGTATAATCATGGGAAAATCATTTCTAGTCTAAAAAGAGAAGAGAAAAGAAATAAAAGAAAAACAAGCACACACTATAATGCATGAACACAATAGAAGGAAAATAAGATGAAAAATCAAAAAATGATGCAAAAAATTTGAAAAATCCTAAAAAAAAATAAAGTAAAAAATGCTACTGATGCAACTAAATAGCTTGGAAATGCACTCCCCCGAGCTTAAACTTCACATTGTCCTCAATGTGATCATAATGGAAAAATATGAGGATCGATGATAATAATAATAGGGGTGAATGGAATATGATGACATGAAATATGAATGACCCTAATGCAACTAAATACACAAGCAATGATGTGTGAGAGCGCCTTCTCCCAAGCTTAACTAAAAAATCCAATTCAAATGACTTGATAAAAAATGTCACAGTTTTGAAAGGCGTGATCAAGTCAGATGAAATAGAAAGTAAGATTTCACTTGAAAGAAATGATCGATGGTGGGTGAGCAAAAATGGTGAGACATCAATATAATGTGAAGAAGACAATCAATAAAGCATAGGGTATGTGGTGCATAAAATGTTGTTGCCGACATCATATGGGTAAATTTTTCTAACTAAGGAAGCATTAAACCTATATGGTCCTCTCGCTATCGAGAGGATTCGAGATTATTGAAAACATAAAATTTTACCCTATTGCTACACTACTGGATTGGTATCACCTGATTCAAACGGTGGATCCAAAATCTTCAGCTGTGCAGGTAACTGTTCCAACTGCTCTTTCTGTGGCTCTGCCAGATGCGTACCTCCATGAACACCAACGAACTCCTACAATGGATCCTCTAGCATTCCTACAATGGTACCATGTAGAGAATAGGATGCATCCGTTTGCTTTAAAAATTTTACCCTCATAATAAAAGTATTCCAGAGAGGATCGTTTACAGAAATATATAAAATAAATAGTGGTGGACGATACTTTCCTGGAAATAATTCAATATCCTCTTGTGATGTGACAGCTATCTCTCTAGTGTCCTCTCTCAACTGCTCAGGTAACTCTGGATCATACGTGTGGACCTCCTCCTCATTATCAGTCTCATCCCAACATACCTCTTGATCATATGCAATAGCGTATGTGGCATGTAGCTCCTCACTCTCCTCATCGGACACATCCTATAGCACATCCTGCTCATCAGGGTACACGTCCCAATGTAATTCTTTCTCATATGTGGAAGTGTCCTGCAAAAAATATGTTATGTCATCAGTATCTGAATCATCATAATCATCACAAATAGGAATAGATTCAGATAAAAGAAAAGAGTGGGTAAAAGATTCTCCCTGAATCGGAGCAACAAGCTCTGATGAATGCTCCTTAGGTGGATGGTCGGCCTTAGTACAAGGTAGAGGTGGCTGCAGAAGCTCAACTGTAGGTGGGCAAGACTCTAGATCTATCTGAATGAAGATATCCTCATCCCAAAGTGCTGCCTCCTCAATGGTATGCTCTGGCTCTGCATGTGAAGCCTCCTCATCAATATGCTCAAGCTCAACAGGGGTGCTCTTTTGCCTTCTTATCACCTATTAGTGTAGGCTCTCTCTGGAATGGTGATGTTGGCTGCTCATGTGTGTTAACTTGTGGAGATGTATCATGTGGAGGAGAAGGCTCGCAAGCAATCTGAAAATATAGTCTATCCCCCTCATGACTGACATAGACGTCCCCCTCAATTGTTCCTGCAGCCGAAACATGGTTCATAAAAAATCTACAAATCAAGCTCAAATGCATCACCTGCTGAAATGCTCTCTGAACCGGTGAACCTCACTGACTCCAAGATGCCCTCCAATAAGTTCTGAAATGTGTCCTCCTCTGGCAGCCAATATGACTCAATTTCTGCTTCCTCCACCACCTCTTCGTCCATCCACTCTTCATATGCAATAGCTGTATCGTAGGATGGGGGATCGACGACGGTACATTCTGGCACTGCAATGATACCTCTCGAGTGTCTCATCGTAGTTGTCTCATCAGGAGTGGTGGATGCTACTAAATATTCTCAAGCTGTATAAGGAGGCATCACACTTAATATGCCTCCATCTATCCTCATATACTCCTCTTGCCCATCATCATCCAGTCCTTTCTAAAAGTAATTGATGAGAGCAGAATTCTAGAAATATCCACGATGCGGCAGTCCATCCAGTAACTTGTTGAACCTCATCAAAGCTTACCAGAAAGTGTCCCCTTCGGTTTGCTTGAAGTACCCGGTCTGCTCCTCTGATACCTGGGGGTACTGCCGTTCCCCTCATCAATAGTCCGTGCTGACTCTGGTAATATGACTGGAGATGCTTCTTGCCCATAAGATGATGAAACCAAACTGATATATTTGGAAATCCATGCAGCCTTAAGCATTAGCACACTCATTTCAAGGTCTCTTTTCGACCATTCTAATTGAAGGTTGCTCTTTTCAATCTTGGCGAGCATTTCAACCTGTTGTGCAAGAATCCCATCAAGAAATTATTTCCCATCTGAGCACTCGGATCAAAATCTGTGGTCCACATAATAGCACCCATAACACTTGATCAACAAAGATAAATACCTGAAGAAAAATATCAGTGGCACAACAGAATATATAAATGATAATAATGGTGACAGGTGTGAAATTTTCCTTTTGTTGATTTTTTTATTTTTCAAATGTTTGTTTCATAGTCCAATCAACCTAATTATGACAAATTGGCCCCAACGGGAAATACCTCATCGACAATGGCGCCAAAAACTTGATCGCGTCGGGATGTACACCTAAAACAATGTAGTTTTATCGCAAGCGCACGATCTAGTGGCAAGTGGGTATCGTATCCACAAGGAGGTGTTGTTGGCTCCAATCTATCTTAGGTTGGCTCGACTACAAAGGTTTATTGGTGGAGATGGTTATGGTATGATGTAATGGCAATGGTGATGTATGTCGGTGTCGATGATAAAAATGTCGGTTGTAAATTCAATCAATAAGAATGTCTAGGACTAGGGAATCTCCACTATAGAGTATCAATGTGAATGTGAACTCCTAATTAATAACTCTTAGTTTAGGGTGAAATTGTCGCAACTATGTTGTGAACTAGTGCACGCTCTCACACTACACAAGTCTATAATAACTCAAGCTAGAACCTCACTCTCGCGCAAGCCTAGTTTAAATTATTAGCATTAAGAACGAAAATATAATTCAATTCTCACTCAAGTTCACTCTCGTGCAACGTGAGTTCAAATCTAGATTATGATGGTTCGTATTCGTCTTACCATCGTACAAATGAATATAATCATAGAAATATAATAAAGATGATAGCTTTGATCGCTCTCGTGCACCAAATCTAGGATATCCAAATTATAGATCTAAATCAAATATCTAGGACTTCCTATAGATCAAGACCCTCTCTCGAGCTCTCAAGATCTAAGTATAAATCCCTAGCTATTTGCAGTCAATCGACCATAATCTAACCCTAAAACAAGTTTAGCAACAAGGGTTTCAATTGATTTTTACATATCAAACCCTAGATCCATAGGGTTCATCCTTTTTTCCTAGAGTAAGAATCAACCAAGCATAACAATAATGATATATAGATCAATAAGAAACATTGCTTGCATATAAAAATATATCAGATCAAAGATTCAAATAACAAATACAAAGATACTTAGCTTTCATGAAGAACTCCAATCCAAATACAAGATTTTAGAACCATGAGGGGGCCTAGAGCATGGCCTAACCTCAAAAAAAGTCTAAATAATAGGAACTCTCCCTCAATGACGGCTACAAAGTTGTATTTATAGCTACCCCAAAAACCTAAGAAAATGTTGACCAAAATACCATTTACCCTAGTTGTAACAGAATTTCAGAATTCTGGCAGTCGACTCACTCGGGCGAGTGAGATTCTTACTCGATCGAGTGGGAATTCCTGCAGAAACTCCAAAAATCAACACTCTGTTTTTTATGGTCCCTCGATCGAGAGTCACTAATACGCGAAATTTCTGCACTGCTACATAATCTTGCAGAAATTCTAGAAAATTCATCCGACCTCCGTTTTACACGTTCTTGGTGGTGTTGGAACCGTCATGAAGCATACTATGACTAAAAATATCCCCAGGTCGAGATGGCCTCTGGAATGATAGAAGAAATCAAAACAAGGTGGATGTAGTGCATAAATCTTTGGTGTTTCATGCGTTTTAGCTTTATTTTTTCTTCTTCTTTGCTCCAACTTTCATAGATCTTTCTTCCTTATCTTTTGGTGCTTCCAACTCATATCCAAGGGTATTCTTGCTGCTCTTGCATCATCAATCATGGATTCATCTCCAGATTGCACCATATCTCTCCAAATCGCTCCAAATTACCTGAAATCAACGTAAACGCTCCGAAAGTGAAATAGTTCCAAATATTCATCGAAAAGCGTATAAATTTTGGATTTGGAGGGTGAAACATGATATGAATGTATGAGAATAAATGTGTAAAGTACATGCATATCAGTGCCTAGCACGCGCCCCTTGGGCATGTGCCTGGTACCGCCCTTTGGGCGCCTGGCTGCTGGCGCCCCTATGTGGGCTCCAGACAGCATAGGCCCGGCCCACTTGGGTTGGGCCAAAATGTTTTGTGGTGTTTTTCTTTAAAAAAAACTACTGGGCCTAAACTCTTTGGGCCTTTTGCCTGATTTGGGTTTTCTATTTAAAACACATTTTAAACAGACTTATTGGGCTCATTTGAACTCCGATTTGAACGTGGTTTTCTCTCCGACTTTCGTGGAAAAATCCTCTTCATTTTTATGTCCTTGAAATATGCTCACAAACAATTTACGACATATTTATTTATTTATTTCATTTTATGGATGCATCATATGCAACATAAATAACCAAAATCCATTTGCATCAAATACAAATGAACTGAGTGTATACATCCCTCAACATCTCCCACTTGCACTCAGGATAATTTATACCGAATCCAGAAGCTATCTGCAACCTCTTTGCAGTTTTATGTCCTTGCATCAAATGCATTAATCCACATCTTTAATGTTTTAGACTTATATCGCACACTCTTTACGACTTAATTAATTCCCATATATCATATGTATTATCTCCCTTAATTATACCTATTACTTGACGAAGGTCTCACTCTGTGTGAGACCCTACAGCCTGACCCTATTATAGGTGGGGCTCGAAACCCCAGACGGCAGTGACCACGAGCAACAGGTGTCGTCCATATTTCAGTATCACAATTATGTAGTTAACTCATTGACACGAGTATTGTCGGGACCACCCTGACTGTGTCTGTGATGAATGCCACAGTTTTAGTCCCTTCGTCAAAACTATTTCGCCTAATCAAACCTAGGGTACGGTCAAACTGTCAACCTTAATAGCTTGAACTCGGTTAGTCTCCATCGGTCTTTAGTCAAATAATGTTGGACTTCTTCCAACATACTTTGGCTAAACTTTTTCACTAAAGACCGAACCAACACATGCGCCACTAACTCCCCATAACGAGAGAGACGAATTTTCTCTTGGTCATTACTCTCGCACGCTTCAAGTGTCACCCAATCAAAGACCTTTCGATAAGGCCTTGCCTCGAAGCTAGGTCAGAAATCTAAGTGACACCATTCACGTAGAGGTTCGTACAATGACCTCAAGTCTAAGAACCAACTTGCCTATCATCACTTAGAATTATCACTGACAGATCAGTTATGTTAACCATATGATAACTCTTGTTGGGTCGTTCAGTGAAATCATTCTCCAATGAGCACATATGTCCCGTCTCCGACTTCACCAAGTCAAACTCCTATGAGATCATCATCACCACTCCATGGTGAAGACAAAGACACAATGGTCTATCCGATGTTTCGATATCCTTTTCTCGAAACATCTACGACCTTGAACGATTTTAGACTTATGCTACTAATGGTCAAACAATTCTCCAAGATCGAGATCCTCATCTCAATACTTGTTTGACCTTGCATCAAGTCTCAGGACTTTACCTAAGTTCTAATGTTGATACATTATTATTAACCAAGGTAAATTCTTACCAAACAGCTAACTATTATTTTGAACAAGATGTTTGTACACATACACAGAGATAAATTTCCTTGAGGGCATACCCATATCCCAACATCTCTCACTTGCACTCAGACCCATTTATCTCGGTATCTCATACCGCTTTTACACATAAGTCTCTCTGGACTTCATGTGGTAGAGTCTTCATGAGTGAATCTGCTAAACCGCCTTCTGTATAGACTTAAGGAGTTTCTATATTCATGATAGACCACACATTTGAATCTTATCCAAATAATTTGGTCTCTTGGAATCCATAATATTTGTCTTTCCTGGATCTCATCCAGCTCATCACACCTTATGAGAATAATCCAAAATAGTTACTACTCATCTGCACGGTTCATTTTCTTGATAAAGCGTTAAACTCTTTGACCACTTTGTCAAAATGTATGTTTCGGCTTTTTGATGCCTCGCATGCTTTTATTCGCTCCCACTGCCTTTGAAAATTTCTAACTGATTCATATAAGTTTGTTCTTCTAAATCATATTTAAAAAACAGACTATATATGTATACTCCAGTTTTCTTGGTCATCATGAGCATTAACATCGAGACTGATCCGAATAAATCTGTACACAGTTATTGGCAAGAAATTTTCATCACAATCTATTTATAGGAGTTTTGATGATAACTATTCTCAAACAGCATAACTTGTACTTCATTCTTTCCCATCTGCACTAATCTTCTGTCTCGAAGATTTACTTGCAGCCAAAGGAACACTTTTCTTGGGCACGTCTTTTAAGTTATATACCTTATTTACATGCAAGAACCATTTTCGGATTACATCAAATCATTTCTTAGAGTCACTACTCCGAGTGGCATCTTGAAAGTTGTACCGGCCATCATCAACTATGATGTTTTCACTCGACTCTTTTGTCTCACGAGGCTCAAGTAATCATGTGACTTCCTCACGATTAATTTGAGGAATATCATATTGATAAGGTCCTCATAGAACCTTATTAAGAACTTAGGCATTATTATCTGGGACTTAACCTAAAGGGAGGATTGTAATTCAGAGTCACTTGCCAAGTATCGCACCATGTCTACCAGAGTGCGATTCATGCTCTCCAACACATCAATGTGTTAAGAGACTTGACCTAAGAGAAAATCTCATTTTCATTTAATTACGCAAGATTTACATAGCTAAGTATTCTTCTCTTTGATCTGATCGAAGTAGTTCAAACACTTCTATCATTATGTTATCCATTTTATCAGACTTGTGTTTCATCAAGACCACATGTCGCAATAAAATAAGTATAACATATCTAGGCTAATTTAGACTTGGGTCTGAATACATACGTATGTACGAGACCACGAGTTCTCCAACTCATTCTCCCATTGTCTTACAAAAGGTGTTTGGCCAACATACCTTTGTGTCCACTTACAAGTGTCTTTTGACTCATAATACGAGAGGTCAAAGGCCCTCTCTTTATGTGACTTGTCAAGTCTGTTCTCATCGGTACGGCCTAGTCTATTTTGCCATAGATAAGTTTTCTATAACTTGTGCATTCATGTATTACGATATAATACAATATCGTTATACAACTGTATTACGATCTGATCAATATCGTTATACAAATTACTCATTGCTTCAGAAGGAAGGTGATGACATTCGCCAAAATGTATTAGACGTCCTCTATAGTCCAAGAAACAACAATTGCTTGTTTTTCCAACACGTATGACAATCTATTCCTTTTGTATAACTATTATCCTGAAACCGTGACATCAAATATGTCGCATTTTTCAGTTCCTCCTACTTTTGCCTTTACTAATGATATAAACTTTCAATCTCAATTGACTTTATTGAATGCATTCTCCTTTTCTAAATCTCATTTAGATATTACGCGTTCCAACACAAATAATAGATGTGCAAGCATCTCATGTATCCAAACTCTTGAACTTTACAACCTTGAGTGTGCTAAACAAGTTGCTTGTCTCAAGACCCAGTTGGGATGCATAGTCTTGCACCGCTCATGCATTCATCTTCAAGTCAAATAGTTTGCACGAAGTTCCACACCTTGTAGATTGAATTGTGTTGGGTCTAGGGATTCAAGGAAGTCAATGTCCTTGAGCCTGTGTTAAGATGGCCATTTTAATGTCAGTGAGAACATAATTTAGTCTATCAAATAGAATTTAAGTTGATATTCCTTTAATCAATCTTCTTGACCATTTTGCATATTCACTTAGGATATTATGATTTGGATTCCTTCGATAAACATACAACTACCCTAGTTTAGCATATGTTCAATATTAAATATAGATAGAATGGATTTTATCTAACTATATCCTCCCACTATTTTGGCAATCATTTTAAGCCATAATAATGAACGAGTTAAATTAATTTAAATTTAGTGGAAAATAGATCCAACCACCCTGAGTTTCACAACCTTGAGTGTGCTCAACAATTGCTTGACTCTGCAATTGGTAGATGACTCTTCATCAATCATATTATATATGATTCCATTATCGGTTTTTACCCCTAGCCACTTATGATCATGAGTGTGCTCATCTAAATCACAATGACTAGTCTAGTCGGACAATTGTCTAACCTAACTTATGCCGGCGCTCGGTGTATGGGCACGATGCGACAGTTTGGATTAAGTCTAGACTACATCTCATGTATTAAGAAGTTGGTTTCCATAAGACAAATATGCCATAGCTTGAGTGTGCTCAACAACTATAACATAGAACCTATAGTTGCCAACCTCTAAAATAAGGAGGGCTACGGCTAATCTTAAAGAAGATTTTAAACGTAGTTGACTAGATGTGATCGATAATTTTACATAATAATAATTTGCATCCTTGTGGTCCAGCGGAACACGGCCAGGGTTTTTGTCTAGGCTAGGATACTTATCCCCAGTCGAGCTGAGGTGATCCACAACACTAGACCCAAAAAGCGCTAGACACCAGTTCATGAAGCTTTAAGGATACGAATTATTTATCTGTGTAATATCGATTTAATAATGGCTTCATTAAAACTAGTTAATCTGATCAACTAGTTGAATCCTAAAATTCAAATTTTTTTAGGATTGGTTAATAACTTTTATTAATGTCCTTATCAACTATAAGGAATTTTAGGGTGATATCCTAATCACGTATTAGACATTAAAAATTTAAGTTGCAACGAATTAAATCATAGTCATCTACCCTAATCATGTATTAGGAATTTAATGATTGCAATAATTTTTAAATCATATCATCTTTATCTAAAAATTATCTTATAATTTTCAGAAAGCTTTTAATGGCTATCCTAAAAGTTTTTCTTGTATTATCACATAGTCAACAAGAAATAATATAACCATTAAAAATTACTAAAAATTTTATCACATAAAATTTTGGCATTAACACTTACAACTTAAAATTATCTCATAATTAAGTTACAACAATTAATAATCTAATAATTATCGCATAATTATTAAGATCTAATTTTATACTTATGACATGAATTTTAAATAGATCTAGTTTTCAAAAACAGTTTTTCGAAAATTAAAAACACCACATGGGTAACGACTATAGCTTAATTAAAACCCACATCTGATGGAGAAACATACTGCATCATACACACTTTATAATTGCAAAACATAGATCAAGTAGACATGGCTCTAATACCACTGAAGGGTTTTCTAGGTCATTAGGGCTATAAAATCGACATCCGGCCCAAATCGGTCGGACGAAAAAATCAAATATGCTGCGGAAAAATAGATCTATTTTTTTTTTAGTTTTAGCCCTAGCCAAAATCTCAACTATCACGGGGTTGGGTCCGACCAACCTCTATGGATAGATCGATCAAACAATTTGCAATTATAAATGCATGTAAATTAAACTACATACCTTTCACTTCGTTTCCGCGAAATATGAAGCGTCGTTTTCAGCAACCTTTCTCTAGCTCCGAAGCGCTGCCCCGAGCCGCTTCTCCTGAGCCGAACCGCGTCCCGAGGCGAGCCAACATCCTTGTCGTCGAGCCAACTACGCGCTCCAGAAAGTTTCACCTTGAGTGGATCCTTCGTCAAGACTTCGGATCCGAGCCGAACTCATTCGTAGCTTTGCTAGAACCCGATCAGTAGTAAGGAAGAATTTGGGAGAAAGATGGAATAATAATTGAAGTCTTAATCCGAGCGTGCTCAAACCTTTTTGGAGCTTCTCGGATTTGAAGACTTGGTGCGAGTTTCAAGGAGGGGATAGGCCCCTATTTATATAGGTGGCTGAACCCTCCCATCCTCATCATATTCGATGTGGGACTAAGGTTTTGGAGAAAAACGTTAATTAAAGTATGCCTTCCACGAAGGCCAATCTTTAGCTAATTATTCCTCCCTCTCCATAGAGTTTTGTAAGTGATATCAATAGATCAAATCAAAAAGCACTGAATGGTGATCGCATAGAAACAAACGGGGCGCAATTCCGACTTCGTTTGACCTCTCAAATGTGTGTCGAAAGTTGGCCAAAAAAATCAGATTTTACCAAAAATCCAGCCGCAAAAAACACACATTTGGGTTCAAAACCCTTGCTGGTGGGGCCCACGGATTGGTCCCCACCCACCCAACTCTTTGGGTGTGTGCCTGGCACGCGCCCAGAGGGCACAGCCAGTGATGTGTCATAATATTCCACATTCTATCTATATGTTTACACGTCAAAATGATTGCTTAAATCCCTATTTATTACTCTTTTATGTTGATATTTGGAACTATTTGACTTCTAGAGCGTTTAGTTGCATTTTAGGGAATACCGTGCAATTTGGAGCATGTTGGAGAAGAGGACATGATCGTCGACGTCGGAGTGTCAATGACGTCGTATTCAAGGAGCTCATGTTGCTAGAGAGGAGCAAGAAGAAAGGAAGCAAAGGATCAAAGAAAGAAAGAAAAAAGTGAAGAAGTGAGGAGAGGAGAAAAGAAAGAGGCCCAAGGTCCACTTCTAGGTCACTCGGTCGAGCACACCATGCGCCCGACCGAGCGGGGATCCCACAGGGTAAGGGGAAGATGAGAGGGGGTTACTCGGTCGAGTGATCCAATCGCTCGACCGAGCACCCTAACTCCGACCGAGCACACTAACCCGCTCGACCGAGCTATCTTCTACAGTGAGCTTAAGATTGGACTTCAAACTTTCTGGAATTTTTAACGTTAATTCGCTTGGTCGAGCGGCCAATCGTTCGACCGAGCGGACCTCTGACCGAGCGACAAGGATTCCATAAGGATGGCGCTCGGTCGATCGGCTACCCTGCTCGACCGGGCGGCTATCCTGCTCGACCGAGCGGCCGCTTTTCGCATACCAAGCAGCTAAAGCACAATGGGATGCTCGGTCGAGCGCTATGGCATGCTCGGCCGAGCTGCTTGCGGGCCCAGCACTTGAGCTGCGTTTTAGGTTTTTTTGGGGGGGATATATAAATAGGAGTTGTAGCCATCGTTTGGGGGATCTCATTTCATCCATCTTATGTTTTGGGGACGATTTTCAGATGTTCAGCTATGCCATCGGCCCCCTCTTCGATGTTTGTGTATCGAATCTTCTTTAGCTAAGTATCTTCTTTGTTAAATCTCTTTTATTGTCTTTCTCATATGTTTTTGTTGTTGAATCTTTTATTGCTTTCATTGTACTTGTTTGTGATGTTGATTCCTATCGTTTCTATATCTTGTGCAATGATTGAGTAGATCTATTGCTAGGATTATGGAAAACCCCTAAGATTCTAGGGGTTGAATGATAGGTTAACCTTAGTTGGACGAATCTAGGGTTGTTCTACGGTTGTTTGAACAAGGGTTTTGAGGGATTAGCCCTATGATTGGAGGATTGCATAAGTAGCTCCAAGTTCTAGGGATGATCCACACGAATCTGATTGGGGTTTAGTGGTCATCTCCTGGGGTTCGTGATCACGAGAGTGACTCGTGTGCTAGTGTTGATTACTAACCTTCGATCTGCTAGTCGGTGCTTACGAAAGTATCCCGACTGCTAGAACCAACCGTAGGGTGGTACCCCAGTCCCTAGATCACGAGAGTGGATACGGACCTGTGATACGGAACTACGTGTCGAGCGTAATGCACGCGTCCCCGTGCGAAGCCGACTGCAAAAGCACGGATGTGCATGGGGAGGTGTTAGACGAGCGTGACGACGAAAGTCAAGTGCTCGTTCCCATCTCCAGATGTGACACTCCTACCCGCATTCGTCGTTCAACGAAAGGATCCTTAACCTGTTTTCCAAGCCTGATAGTCCTAGTTGGGATTCCCGACACCCTAGTTGTATTTCTCTCATTCGTTTTCTCTTTGTTCTATTTGTTTTCTTTTATGTTTGATGTGACTTGCTGACTGTGACACCCTCGATTCCACATCCATCGTCATTACGACACTCCATAATTCACCTCCACCAATAAAACCCGAAGCATAGACTAACCTAGGATCGATAGGTAATGTGACACCGCCTCTCTGTGGATACGATAACTGCTCGCCGCTGTTTATACTGTGCGCTTGTGGTAAAACGACAATCGCCCCGAAGTTCTAATTCCGGGACCGATCAAGTTTTTCGCGCTGTTGCCGGGGAGGCGTTCCGCTATATTACCAACTTATCACAATTAGGATGCTAGACTTTGAATAAATAAAAATATAAAATATAAAACACTTAAAAAATTATAAAATGAATTAAAAGAGACTTTTTCCCCCACCACTTGCTATTATTATTAGTATATTTATCACTCTTTGTACCGCTGATGTCTTTTCCATGTTGTTTATTTCTATGATTGTTCAGGTTCTATTTATTTGAAGACATGGGCGAGCTACACTCTAATGAACCAATTGTGCGATGCAGTCGTTAGCTTTGCCCAAGCTGACAGAGAGAGCCTCTACCAAACTTGGGGGAGGTTCAACGACCTATTATGTGGGTGGCCGTATCGTGCATATTTTTATGATGTAGAGCTATTTTGTCGCTTCGATGGAGGGCTAAAGGAACCCTCATGTGAGATTATGCGGAGGATGCAAGTGAGAAAGTTCAGTGATCTGCAGTTGGCAGTAGCCTTGGCATGCATGTTGGATGACGCTCGATTTATCGGTTCGCTAACCGTTGTGGCAGGTGACCCATCTGATCAAGTATTCATTGATTTCGTTATGGCTAATATCTCTGATGCAGGTAATATCATAGATGGAGTGTATGTTTCGCTTGAAGGTGATCGCTTACACCTTTACCCCATCAACACTCCACAAATGAGACATCTGGGCTGCCGGAGGACACATTTCTGGGCCTATTGAGTAGCATTGTGGACGTAGTTCAGTCCACCGATCCAATGACATTAACTGTAGGTGATCCTTCTTAGCGTGAATTTCACAATTTTATTACTCATCACATCTCTTCTGCAAGTACCATTGATGATGGAGTCCACGCTCAAGTTGAGGGGGACAAGATACACTTTTATACCCTGGTTAAGATGCATGAGCCCGCAGAGCAGCCTGTAGAACCAGAGGACCTTGTTGAGGAGGCCATGCTAGCGGAGCCGGAGCAGACCGTTAAGGAAGACCCTATTCGGGATGAGGATACAGATATTCACATGGAGCCCGAGTATTACACACCTTCAGTTGAGCTTTCGCAGCCTCCACCACCATTTGCTGCGGCAGAGGACCACCCACCAGAGCTTACTGCTCCCACTCAGAGAGATATTTTTACATGTTCCATTTCTGAATCATATATTCCATTTGGCATTTATTTTGATTCAGATATTTTTGACACGTCGTACCTTTTGCAGCACACATACAATTATGGACCGGAGGTATGCTTGGACGTATCACAGCTTGATGAACCTGCCGAGGAGGGCAGTGAGGAGTTACCGGTACCTTGGGATGTGTCCACCATCGAAGAGCATGAAGTAGAACATGAGGAAGCGTTACCTGATGAAACTAAGGAGAGCAACGAGGAGTGGGAAGACGTGGTGCACGAGAGTAGAGATACAATCTCTGGGAAGTATCATCAACTAGATTTAATTTTCATTATTTCTGTCGATGATTTTCTGTGGGATTCATATATCACAGGGGAAAGATTTCAGAAATGAATTGATGTAGCTCGTCTCCTTCCGGGTACAGGTGGAATCCTTAGGGAGATGCTAGGGGCTGCATTGCTAGAGTTCGTTGGTATCCGTGGAGACACGCACCTGGCGGAGCCACGGAAGGATTAGTTGGAGCAGTTGCCTGCACCAGCAAAGATACTGGATCCGCCTTTTGCTACAGGTGGTACCAATCCAGTAGTGTAGCTGTAGTGTAGAATTTTATACTTTAAATAAACACGAATCCTCTCGACAATGAGAGGACCGTGTAGGATTTTTTTATGCTTTTCTAGTTTAATAAATCCACCCCATATGATGGTTACACAATTATCTTTTACTCCCAACCCTCTATATATTATTGTTGCCCACTCTTATATTTTGGTGCTTACTTTGCCTCTCTTCCCAACTTTTGTGCCCCCCTGTCCACACCGAGCACCGTCTGATATAGCTTGGGGGGAGAGTGATTATTTTGTTCTGTAGCTCCCTATTTTGTTGTTGTCCTATATCCATATCACATACACATTGAGGACAATGTGACGTTTAAGCTTGGGGGAGTGCACAGTGCACTCGCTTTGCTTTGTCATGAAGCATACCTTAAATTTTTCAGATGAACCATATTCACTTCTCTATTTTTGTCTCATATGCTTTATTTTCTATGAAATATTGTGAACTTATTTATTTTCTTATGGACTCTGATATCTGTTAAATTAGAGTTTAATTCCTTGATTAGAGTATCATTGTTAATATGCTTTTTCATAATAGAATCCATAGTTTCACAGTCATATTCTTGAAACAGTTGAGCTAAAAATGAATGAATCAAAATCTGAAAATTATTTGATTCTTGCATGATTTGATTGATAATTCAATTGCTTCAGGGATGTTTAGTAATTCAAAAGAGATAGGATAACCCCACGACAACCAAATTAGTGATAATTGGAATTTCTGAAACCGAGCCATGTCTAGATTCTATGCTTTTTCCTTTTCTTTTGTATATAGCCAAATAAATGATCATTGATCATGCTTTGCATTCCATCCCGTTTACGTGAGTTTGTAAAATCCCAAAAATACAAAAATCAAATAAATTCTAAATAAAAGGTCCTTGGGGTTCGTTGTAACTCAATGCTCTAAGATCGTCTAATGTGGGATGCATAGACCGCTCCTTGCACTCCATTACGTTTACGCAAGTTTGTAAGACAAAAAGCAAAAAATAATAACCAAAAGTATAAAAACACATAAATTCCATATCCTTATCCCCATTTCTATATAGAACAATGACATGTCAAGGTAGATGGGTCCTAGGAGTCATGAAACGAGCGTAGTGTGGTGATCGCCTTACCTTGATTGAATTTACTAACTCATTCCATGAAGCTCAACAAAAAACCATGCATGCTTGAAACTATTTGATCATTACATATCTATACTGCTTAGAGAATGAGTTGTGGACATTGGATTCATCTATGTGACCTTAGTATATTTCATGATAAACTATGATAGGATGTGACTCTACTCTCATTTTGTTATTTAGCAAGTTCTTTACATTTATTGAAATCCACAATATGTTCATTTGAACAAAACTTAAATTTTTTGCGTGAATGTATGTTCTAATCATTTTGGTGTGCGTTCACAAATTCTTGCATCAGCAGGTTCAAATATTTGTTGAGTTTAAGAATGAGCCCCTTGTCACTATCACACTTCATCACCTCATCTTTCCATTGTACTCCTCTCCTAGGTTCGCTTCTTACTAGTCTTCCTCGAGGACGAGTAAGAGGTAAGCTTGGGGAGATTTTGATGTGTCATAATATTCCACATTCTATCTATATGTTTACATGTCAAAATGATTGCTTAAATCCCTATTTATTACGCTTTTATGTTGATAATTGGAACTATTTGACTCCAAGAGTGTTTGGTTGCATTTCAGGGACTATCGAGCAATTTGGAGCATGTTGGAGGAGATGACATGATCGTCGATGCTGGAGCATCAAAGACATCACATTCAAGGAGCTCATGTTGCTGGAGAGGAGCAAGAAGAGAGGAAGCAAAGGAGCAAAGAAAGAAAGAAGAAAGCGACGAAGGGAGGAGAGGAGAAAAGAGAGAGGCCCAAGGTCCACTTCCAGGTCGCTCGGTCACGTGCACCACGCACCCGACAGAGCAGGGACCCCGTAGGGCAAGGGAAAGCTAAGAGAGGATTTCTCGGTCGAGCGATCCAATCGATTGACCGAGCACCCTAACTCGCTCGACCAAGCTATCATCTACAGTGAGCTCAAAATTGGCCTTCAAACTCTCTGGAATTTTTGACGTTAATTTTCTCGGTCGAGCGACCAACCGCTCGACCGAGTGGACCTCCTCCGACCGAGTGACTGGATTCCACGAGGATGGTGCTCGGTCGAGCAGCTACACTGCTCGATCGAGCGGTCTCTTTTCACATACCAAGCGGCCGAAGCACAAGGGGGCGCTCAGCCAAGCGCCAGGGCGTGCTCGGCTAAGCTGCTCGTGGGGCCAGCACTTGAGCTGCGGTTTAGGGGTTTTTTTTTGGGGGGGAGATCTATAAATAGGAGTTGTAGCCATCGTTAGGTCTGTTTTGGGGACATTTTTCAGATGTTAGGCTACACCATCGGCCCCCTCTTCGATGTTTATGTATCGGATCTTCATTAGCTAAGTATCTTCCTTGTTAAATCTCTTTTATTGTCTGTCTTATTTATTTTTGTTGTTGAATCTTTTATTGCTTTCATTTTACTTGTTTGTGCTGTTGATTCCTATCGTTTCTATATCTTGTGCAATGATTGAGTAGATCTATTGCTAGGATTAGAAAAGAACATTGTGATTCTAGGGGTTGGATGATAGGTTAACCTTAGTTGGACGAATATAGGATTGCTCTATAGTAGTTTGAACAAGGATTTTGGTGGATTAGCCTTAGGATTGGAGAATTACGAAAGTAGCTCCAAGTTCTAAGGACGATCCCCACGAATTAGATTGGGGTTTAGTGGTCATCTCCTGGGGTTCGTGATCACGAGAGTGACTCATGCGCTAGGGTTGATTACTAACCCCAGATCCGCTAGTCGGTGACTACGAAAGTAGCCCGACCGCTAGAACCAACCGTATAGTGTTACCCAAGTCCGTGGATCACGAGAGTGGATATGAATCTGTGGTACGGGAACCAAGTGTTGAGCGTAATGCACGCATCCCCGTGCGAAGCCGACTGCGAAAGCACGGCTGCGCATGGGGAGGCGTTAGACGAGCATGACGACGAAAGTCAAGTGCTTGTTCCCATCTCTGGATGTGACACTCATGCCCGCATTCATCGTTCGACGAAAGGATCCTTAATCTATTATCCAAGCCTGATAGTCCTAATGGGCATTCCAGACACCCTAGTGATATTTCCTTCATTCGTCTTCTCTTTGTTCTATTTGTTTTCTTTTATGTTTGATGTGACCTATTGACTGTGACACCCTCGCATTCCACATCCATCGTCATTACGACACTCCATAATCTACCTCCACCAATAAAACCCGAAGCCTAGACCAACTTAGGATCGATAGGTAGTGTGACACCGCCTCTCTGTGGATATGATATCCGCTCGCCACTGTTTATACCGTGCGCTTGCGGTAAAACGACAATCGCCCCGGGGTTCTAATTCCGGGACCGATCAGTCAGCCTGGCCGCGCCCATTGGGCGCGTGCCAGGCACCGCCCTTTGGGCGTCTGGCTGCTGGCTCCCCTGTGTGGGCGCAAGACAAAATATTTTGTGGCGTTTTTTCTTTAAAAAACTGCTGGGCCTAAACTCTTTGGGCCTTTTGGCTGATTTGGGCTTTCTATTTAAAACACATTTTAAACAGACTTATTGGGCTCATTTGAACTCCGATTTGAACGCGGGGTTCTCTTCGACTTTCATGGAAAAATCTTCTTCATTTCTATGCATTTGAAATATGCTCGCAAACAATTTACGACATATTTATTTATTTATTTTATTTTATGTATGCATCATATGCAACATAAATAATTTCCAAAATCCATTTGCATCAAATACAAATGAACTGAGGGCTACATCCATCAATAATGTACGCTACACAATATAAGTTGTCATAATACGATCAACTTGGGAATAACATTACAAATTGGCAATATTCTTACGGGGCAACCGCAGACATGGTGAGCTATATTCAGAATAGAGGTCAAACTCGTGACAAGCAACGACACTACCAATTAAAAAATTACTTGATTGAGCATATATGGTCATTGGAAGGCAATGTAATTTATTTTGTATTTCTATTTATGCATGGCAATGTAATTCTACGTTTAGACTTTTTAGCTATGTTTTCACTTTTATATATTTCATATTTCAAGTTGCGAAATACTATTGCAATTTATGCCATATGGGTTTAATGTTAAAAATATCTAAATTGATATTTTATGCCATAATCATACGTCTGATTCACAAGAATCAGAATTCTAATCATTGATCAGGCATCTGATTAGGGAATGTCAGATGTCTAGTTTCATGGAGGGCTTTCTCAACCATACATCTGGTGCTGAAACAACAGATGTCTGGTATGTTTGGAAACAAACTTCTTTGGTGCACCAATAGTAGATCAAATGCCTGGTGGGTATCGTCCAGGCATCCGATCTACTTCAGATTTGAAAAAAAAATTATGGTTGGATTATCAGACGTCTGATGTATTGACACCAGACGTCTAGTAATCCAGTCGTTGGAAGCTGATGTGGCATCCATTAAGCCTCGCATTCAGCCCCCTTTTAGCGCTCCATTAGAGCACATGGGCTGAACCTGACATGGCATAGATTCATCCCCCTTTTAGCCACAATGGTTCAGCCCTCAATTGGAAGTGACACGATGTGGTACTTGGTTCTAACGGTTGGTTGTTTAGTTACTTCTTCCCCACATATGTTCAATTTGCCCGAGTTTAATCTGGATCATGTTCAGATTTCCTATACTGAGGCGGTTCAACCCTGACCTGACCCATTCCGTTTACCACATCTAAATCAAACAACAAAAATGTTAACAATTTTTCCTTCAAATTCATTCTTATTATTTACGCAGCCAAACACAAGGCATTGAGAAAAAGTGTCCTTGAAATTCTTTTCATGAAAGAATGACTGATCATAACTCGTGAATATAGATCATGTGGTATTCAAAATATTTTCCCAAAAATTTCAGCACACTCAAAATCTTCCCCTTAAAAAATTTGCAGCCACTCATCCTAACCATCAATTACTTAAGATTAAATCCTAGCCATCTTTCTACCAACTCAGTTGTCCTAGACAACAAACCTATACAGAAACAGATCTCAAGCATCATCTTGGAAGTTTGTCTCAAGTAACCAAACCAACCCACATGCATAAAGAAATAAAAAGGAGCAGAAAGGAAATTATAATAACAATAATAGTAAAAAGGGTTCAATGGGCGTCAGGCGGCCAACGAGGAAATTTTCTACTTGGTCCACCACCGGCCACCCCCCTCCCACAATTTTTTTTGAATTTTTTCCTATCATGATCTACACCTCATGGATGATCACCACACCAAAAATCAAGTATTTCAACGCTTTTTTCCACATCAATCAATCCATTGCAAAAATTTCTATACAATTCCACCGTTGATTTTTGCAGTGGATGGATCGATTTGAAAACAAGTGTTGTAATCACTTGATTTTTGATGTGGTGATCATCCATGAGGTGTAGATCATGTTGGCAAAAAAATTTCAAAAATAAATTGTGGGAGAGTATGGCCGATGGTGAACTAAGGAGGAAATTTCCTTTTTGACCACCTGAGTCATTTTTGTCTAATAAGAATCCAATACGCTAAACCGTTTCGCAAAATCACCAAAAAAATAGGAAGAAACGATAAAATTATGCAAATGATTACACAAATGATTAAGGACTAAATAATAAAGAAAATTGCTAAATGCACCGAGTACTTTGAGGTGTGACCTTGGTTTTTTTTTCCATTTTTGAAAAAAAAACATCACATCTCACTGTCCTCTAATCAAGGTTCTAAATGGCATGAGGCGTGACGGTGAGGTCAAGCCTCAAGCCTTAGGAACCTTGGCGGAGCCACAATGTTTTTCAAGGCATGACTTAAGGCGGCAAATGTGTGTATATATTATATTACACACACATACACACACACACACACACACACACACACACACACACACACACACATATACACGAGTAAGTGGTTATATTTATTAATGGCAAAACATGTACAAATAATACACCCTAATAGTATATGGTGGTAGCAAGAAGAGGGGGGATTGGGCACAGGCGCCGTCACCCTCTACAACCTAATACCAGTCCAAAATACCACACGAGTATGTCTATACATCATCAATGAATCCCCAATTGGAGAAGGGGGTAGGATCCGGTGCTTCATCAAAGTTCAAATCCCGCAGTGAAATTACTACATCAGCAGCGATATCATTAAACAATACTAGTTTCGGAACTTGGGATCCTTCGAATATTCTCATGTTCCGTTGTTTCCAGATATGCCATACCATCGACGCTAAAATTGATTTTGCTAGGATCACGGTCGGATCAGATTTACTATAACGTTGATTGATCAGCTCGCATACTCCCGTCAAAGTGGACGGTATTGCATTGGAATAGCCCAATTTAAGAAAGCCTCTGATAAGGATATAGCGGGAATACTCACAATCAAAGAAAAGGTGAGTGGTGCTTTCGGCTTTATCATTGCATAGTACATAAGATTGGTCTGATGTAACACCTTATGCAGCCAGCCGATCCCTTGTAGGAAGCTTGTTCTGCAATGCACGAAGCAACCCAATAGCCATTTTTGGTACATGTTTATTATATCATAGGACCGAATGATAGGGGAAGGGGGTACCTGGCTCGCGTGAACACTCCCATGCTGCACGGAGTGTGCATGAAGCACCAGAGATCCATTTCCAGCTGTCAGGGGAAGAACCAACAGTGATGTTTTGCAAATGAGGCCGCAGGTCCTGTAGAGGGGGTACATTTGCCCAGCCGCTAGAAGTCCAAAATTCACTTACGAGCATTTTAGTCCATGGGGCCGGTGTCTGGAGGAGGTGGAGAGGGCCTTTTGGATGCCAATTGTCGAACCAAAAAGAGGTTGAGGTGCCATCACCAATGATTCGTTTGATAAGCTTCTGAGAAGTGCTCTGATGCCTGAGAAGGAACTTCCAAGTCCCGGAATGAGTGGGCTTGGCTTTGGTTGCGTAAACCCTGCTAGAGGTCTCAGGATATTGACGCCGCATGAAATCGGCCCAAATCCCATTAGTTGCTAGCAATCTACATGTTAGTCGAACCCCAGAAGCGACATTTAAGTCTTCCAGACGTCTCAGACCCACACCACCTTCATTCTTAGGACTACATAGATCCTTCCAAGACCAAATATTCATCTTACCCCATATGAACTTCCTACAATAAGCAGTTATAGCTCTGATGACTGAAGGAGGAATAGAATAGGCCTGCATCCAGAAAGCTACCATACCGTAAATAACGGATCGAACCAATTCAATTCTGCCAGCAATAGAGAGTAGAGAAGAGGACCAGCCAAGAAGCCTCTTTTTGCATTTGTCCACAAGCCGATTATACATATAGCCTTTGGGTATTTGGAAGATAGTGGTAAGCCAAGATACATGGTAAAAGAGGAGACCTTTTTAGTGCCTAGAACATCAGCGAGATCTCGGGGGTCACACACTCCCTTACTGAAGATGGAAGAACCGTTGTCCCAATTTACTTGAAGGCCCGAATAAAGATTAAAGATGTTTAAAAGATTTTTAAGACCCATAAAGGAGTGTTGATTGGCTCGGCAGAACACCAACAAATCATCGGCAAAAAGAAGGTGAGATATGGACCCCGCCCTTCGCATAGGGTGAATAGAACGGGAAGAATCAGCTCTAGCCATGAGCAGCGAGAAAACCTCCATAACAAGGACAAACAAATAGGGGGAGAGGGGGTCACCTTGGCGCAGACCCCTATTAACAGAGAACATCGGTGTAGATATGCATTGCCATATCCAATTAATAAAACCCCTCTTGAATCTCATCTGATGAAGAAGGAAAAGTATAAATTCCCTATTAATAGTGTCAAAAGCTTTGCACAGATCCAATTTGATACAGCATCTGGCACCCATAAGATTACTGAAGTCACGTATCTGCTCATGGGCTAATAGGGTACAATCAGCTAGCAATCTGCCTTTTAGGAAATCTGCCTGATTAGGGGAGATAAGATCACAGATGACAGGCTTTAATCTGTTGCATAACACCTTACTAATAATTTTGTAAATTACATTACAGCAAGCTATCGGCCTGTAATCCCCTAGACCTTTAGCATTAGTATTCTTTAGGACAAGAGTAAGGAATGTATTATTAATGGAGGCCGGCATGGTACCAGAGGTGAAAAAAGAAGAGACCCCAGAGGAAACGTCCTTACCAATGATATCCCAGTTATGCTGAATGAAGAAGGTGTTGAATCCATCAGGACCCGAGGCTTTGTCTTTACCAATTTGGAAAGCAGCAATTTTAATCTCAGCAATAGAAACAGGCCTATCCATCCAGTGTGAAGCCTCCAAAGTAAGCTTACGCTTTGGAGGAAGATTAGGGAAAACATTCCAGTAATCCACTTGGTTATATAGATTTTTGTAGAATAAAGCACCTTCCTGTCTAAAGATATCGGGGCTAGAATTAAGATCACCGCTGGCATTAATAAGATGGCTAAGATTATTGTGGCAGTATCTAGTCTTCATGGACGTGCAGAAAAATTTGGAATTTCTATCACCCAAAGTTAGCCATTGTTGCCTGCTCTTCTGCCTCAAGTCCTCTTCTTCAATATCCATGGCAGTTGCTAATTTATTGGAAGTCAATTTTTCGGCAATTTGCAAGCTAGAATCAAGATGCAGAAGAGGATTATTCTGGATATTCTTCAGTTCTTCACGGCAGGAATTAGTGGCTAAGTGTTTTCTGTGCTCTGCCGCCCATGATTTCAAAACACCCTTTAGGTATTTCAAATTATTAGCAAGCCTGTGCAAGGGGGTTCTACCATTTTGGAATCCCCAGTTAGCAACTAAGACTTCATGATACCCAGGCAAAGAGGCCCACGAATTATAAAATCTGAAGGTCTTTGGATAAGTGGTTACCTTAGAGTGAAGATGAATAACCATTGCCGAATGATCACTAGTCCCCCCTGGAGCATATTCATAATAAGATTGGGGCAACAAATTAATCCAGCTAGAGGTGCAAAGTACACAGTCCAAGCGAGCAGCGATGAGAGATACACCAGTGCGCATATTACTCCAGCTGAATGGGAGACCAATGCTCTTCAGCTCAATAAGATGACTACTCCCAATGCAAGTGTTAAAAGCATCCATAGATCTATTGTCGACCCCCCGACCACCAATCTTCTCATTTGTGCTTCGAACACAATTGAAGTGCCCACCAACAACCCAAGGAATATTAATAAAGGATTTTGCATCAGCAGTCAGGCTTCTCCAAAGAGGTATTCTGTCAGCAGCAACATTGAGTCCGTAAACAGCAGAAAGACCAATCTTAAGCCCCGCGCTGTTAGTAAAAGAAGCCGAGATATGTTGAGATGAAACCCAGGAAACAGTACAGGTCCATATAGTCGAATCGAAGAAGATTACAATCCTCCCTCCTCTGTGGTGATTTCTATTATCAATACTTCTCCAGATTTTAGGAAAGCATTTCTCGATCCTGGAACAATTTCGAGCCTCCACCTTGGTTTCAAGCAGACAAACAATAGAGGGGCCGAATTCACGGACTCTTTGTTTCAACTCAGCTCTACGAGATGGGTTATTTAACCCCCTGGAGTTCCAAATGTAGATGGACATAAGAATAGTTATTTGAGGGCCGGCTGGGCAGAAGAATTACCCGCAAGCCTAGTACTACGCCTGACATCAGAAGGGGAAACTTGAGTTGGTTTACACTTTTTATTCATAGCTGTTTCTTTAAGGGCTGATTGCTCATCAATCCATTCCTTATTTAAGCATGTAGGGTCAACATGGGGTGGGTCAACATCATCAGAGTGTTGTAGCATAGTTGGTGAAGTAATGTGTTGAAGAGAGTTTATTAAAATACCGGACCCAGCAGCTGCTAATGGGGCATCCGAAAGAGTGCCACCCGAAACATCGCTTTCAGCAGCGATCGGAGATTTGGTAGAGGAATCGGCAGTAGCAGCCTTGATGCACTCCCCCATTACCTTAGGAGGGCCCGAAACATTATTGAGGCCTTGCTGCACTGCTGAGGTACTTACAAGATTTTCCTTAGGACCATGATCTTCCAAATCTATATCATTTGCTTTAGAGTTTTTTGAAGTAACAGCTGATTCAGGAGTTGCTTCACGCCCCTTAGTGGCAATAGAGACATTAACATTTTGGAATGAAGGGGGCTCTTCGCTTCTATTCTTCAATGGACAATGGGTATCTAGATGCCCAAAACAAACACAGTTGCCGCAACGTGGAGATTTCCCCTCATATTTAACTCCCACCAAAATAGTAGAGAGGTCTTCACGTTCGATTAAAACACTTCTCTGAAGGGGGGTTTTGGCATCTACTTCAACCAAACATCTAGCATATGTAATTCTACCAAGATTGGCAGTAGCCTTGTCAAGGCATATCGGTTTACCTACCGCACTGGCAATTATGTTCAAAATATCCAAAGTCCATAAAGATAAAGGGAGATTGTGGAATTGTACCCAGACTGGCACTGCAGTTAATATATCCCGATCATGCTGAGTTGTGAATGTCCAATGTTGAAGCACTACAAGCCGCCCATCGAATAGCCAAGGTCCTCAATGTAGAATAGCATCACGATCTTCCTTGTTTTCAAATCTGAAATAAAAATACCCATTTTCACGTGAGAAGATACGCAGACCTCCTTTAATACGCCATAGGCGTTCAGTTCACGCTTTGATCTGCCCAAAGTAAGGAACATCGCCAAGCACGTAGCCCACTAGTGTGTTTTGCCAACGTGATTCACCAGCTTTAATCAAAGAGTCAGCAACCTTGGCCTTCACCAAACCATCCTGAATGATGATAGGGGGAATGTGTGTCATCATCAGAGAGTCATCGTAAGTCCATCTCGAGGAGCAAATATCAACCCATGAGCGCTTGCAACCTGACGGATTGATATGTATTGGGACATGGGGTCTCACAGGCAATATACCATGCACCTTGTGCCCACTTGAATGGGTATTACCTCCTGTTGCCATCTAATGCGAGGGTTGGGTGACAATCTTGCGCTTTGGAAAATAACCCCCCCCCCCCCCTCTTAGAAGCACCACCACAAAAGCTTCCTTGGTCCGATCGACGTTCAGGCCCATTCCCCCTCCTTTGATCCAACTGGCTGAAAGAGACCTTTTTGCGGCCGTAAGTTACCTGCTTCCACCCTCCATCATCCCCCATAGGATGATCGCCTGAAGATAGAGAAGAGCCCCGCCCCCTTCACTGAAGTTTAGATGACTGCCGCCGACAGGGATGGGTAGCACCTCGTCCTGCTTCTGAAATCCATTGTCACCTGTAGGGTGCTTGTCGGATGAGAGAGATTCAGGTCCCCCTTCAGATCTGAATGAAGAGCCGGCGCCGTCCGAGCTAGGTTTCCCCGTGAGGAGATCGCCATCTCTGGGATCGCCGCTCATCTCCGAGTTTATATATATATTATATATATATCTATCTATATTACATTTGACAGAGTTTTTTGAATCCTAGGGCTGACTAGGACAAGCTGACTAGGACAAAGGGGTTGATAAAGGATGGTTCAGATTTAATCTTGGGAAATGAACGGTTAGGATGAAATTTCGTGAAAAGTTTTAGGGGGAAAACTCGGTATTTTGAAGGGAAACCGCGTCATTTATTTAAATAACACCTTTAATATTCGTTCCAAAAAACGTGCTGCATCATTACCAATGCGGGGCCAACCACGTGTGAGTGGACAACACTCCCCCATTTAATTGCGAAAACACAGGGGAAATGAACGGTTAGCAAGTGATCTGCGAAAAACACAGGGAAAACACAGGGGCCCACCAAGTGATCTGGGAACTCAACGATCCGTAGCAAAACTTCGATCCCTGTCAACATATTTTACCCAATCAGAACCCATATCCAACGATGATACGGGTTAATTTTTTTGGTGGAAGCCCCACGCTCCCTTAATCAGAACCCATCTCCACCGATGAGGAAGCCACATGCGCCATCTACGGGAACACCCCCATTTCCCACCTCCGGAGCTTCTTCACCAAATTCATGCTGTGTCTTGCGTACGTCTGCCCAAATAAAATATATTTGTTGGATTAGACTTTTACCCAATTACAAGGATCCTCAACTCATGCCAATTACAAGGATCCTCAACTCAAGGGGCCATCCAGGATGAGCACATCGCCAGCAGATCATCGCAGGCTGGCCGGAGCAAGCAAGTAACACTCCTACAAACATGATCAACTGTAATTTCGCATAATTTCCTCGCTTTTCCATCATTCATTTGTGAAGGGAAGACAAAGCTTCGACTCAAAGCTTTTGGATTGGATTGGAAGATGGCAGCGGCGGCAACGACGACGGCGACCCGCCGACTCCGGGACCTGCAGTCACAGCCTGGGAACAAGACGTACGTCGACTGCTCGCACAAGAACCCGCAGTGGGCCTCCGTCGACTGCCTCGAGTGCTCCGGCAAGCACCGCGGCCTCGGCGGCCACATCAGCTTCGTCCGATCGGTCACCATGGACTCTTTGTCCGAGATCTAATTGAAGAAGATGGAGTCCGGCGGCAACGACTGGCTTAATTCCTTTCTCGCTCAGTACGGGTCCCCAAGAACGCCGACATCGTCGCCAAGTACAACACCAATGGGGCATCCGTCTATCGAGATCGGATCCAGGTCTGTAACTTCCCTTACTTGATTTCTCTAGAAAAAAATCGAATTTTGACTGTTAACATCTCATCTTTATGATCGATTCAGGCACTTTCCGAGGGGCGTCAGTGGAGGGACCCACCGGTGGTGAAAGAAGATGTCAATATCGGCAGCGGGGGCGGCAGTGGCCCCGGATCGAGGAAGCCTGTTTTTGCGTCCCTTTGTTTGTCTCTCTCTTCGCCCCTTCCGTGTGCATGGATCAAGAACATAATGGAAATGATTATCAGTTGTACTCTAATTCCTTTTTTTTCATTGTTTGTAGTGTATTTTCATTTATCATTTGGGAAAAGGCAAGCGAGCGCATGCGTGAAGTAACCTTGGCATCGATGATATTGGGTTGGGTTTTGTTTTCATTTGAAATTTTTTTAATGAGAAATCTAATATTTTTAAGGCGATTTTCATTAACCACAGTAACGTATGGTTACTGAAGAAAGATTAGCAAAAAAATTGGAAGAAAATAATCATAGAATCAACATCATGGCCTGGGAACAAGACGTTCGTTGACTGCCTGTTTTTGAGGCATTAAAGAAGATACGAGTGCTGGCCATGATGGTTGGCATTGAAGGCATTGAAGGCTGCAGCGAGGCGGGTGGTGTTGGCCCAAGTCGTGAGGGTTCTCAAGGAGTTGGACGATCGTGCCAGGGGGATCTTTTGTTACCAGTAGGTAGCATTTGATCAGGTTCATTTGCTAATCAAGATGTTTTTGTTTTTAATTTCTCCCTTTTTCTTTTGTGGTACCATGGGTGATGTAAAAAGTTGAAGCAGATGAAATAGAAATTAAGTTCGTTTATATCTTTTCACCTTCAAGTTGTCAGAGTAATATACAGAGGAGAGGAGCTTAATTATGATTTATTTCTTCTGCTTTTAATTTTTTTTAATAAAAAAATTGTTGTACCGTTTCAATTAGTTAAAATTTTGCAGAGTATTTTGGGCATCTGTGGTGTTGCCATTCTCTATTTGAGGAGCTCTGAAGGCTACTGGAATTGAAATCCCTCAAACTATCTGTGATTTTCCAATGTTATAAATTCACTCATGCAGTCATGCTATAAACATTCCCTCTCATTCTTTCATAAATTCAACTAAATACACACACACTCACAACCTTTAAAATGTTTAAATGTTCCGTGCCGAAAGCGCAGGCACCAAATTTGTTGTTTGACGTCGAATTTGTTGTTCCTTATTTGTTCTTCCGCGCCGAAAGTGCAGACGCCAAATTTGTTGTTCGATTCCGAATTTGTTGCTTCGCGCCGAAGGCGCGGGCACTAAATTTGTTGTTCGACGTCGAAATTGTTGTTCCGCGCCGAAGGCGTCTGCGTCGAATTTGTTGTTCAACGTCAAATTTGTTGTTCCGCGCCGAAGGCACCCGCTAAATTTTTTTACACCAATTTGTTATTCCGTGCCGAAGTCGCGGGCGCCAAATTTGTTGTTCGACGCCGAATTTGTTGTTCGACGTCGAATGTGCCCGTGCCACTAAATATTTTTACGTTAATTTATTGTTCTGTTAAATTTTGATTGTGTAAATAATTTTTCGGAGAACAAAGATTTCCCGGGAAATCTTAAATGAACCGTGCCCGCGGGCACGGGTTATGACTAGTCTATTATACATTTGACAGTGTTTTTTGAATTCTAGGGATGACTAGGACAAGATAAAGAGTGGCTGAGATTTGATCTTGGTAAATCAATGGTTGAGATTGGATTTTGTGAAAATTTTGGTGAGAAAAGTGTCTTGGGAACCAAAACTTTGAAATTAGAAGTGTATTGGGAAAGATTGTGGAGATTAAATTTGGGGGGTAAGTGCCTTGGGAACCTAAACTTTAAAATTAGAACTGCCTTGGGAAAGATCGTGGAGATTAAATTTGGGAGGAAAAGTGTATTGGGAACCAAAACTTTGAAATTAGAAGTGTCTAGGGAAAGATTGTGGAGATTAAATTTGGAAGGAAAAGTGCCTTGGAAACCTAAACTTTGAAATTAGAAGTGCATTGGGAAAGATTGTGGAGAATCATGATCCATTAAATTAAACAAAATAAAAAATTTAGAGTAAAACAATTTAGCGGAACAACAAATTAGCATAAAAATACCCTGACTTTTGTTGCTCCGCGCCAAAGGCGCTCGCTAAATTTTTCCGAATTTGTTGTCCAGCGCCGAAGGCGCCCGCGTCGGTGCGAGCGCCGAAAATTTTTTTACCCTAATTTATTGTTCCGCCTGCGGGCGCCAAATTTGTTGTTCAACGCCAAATTTGTTGTTCCCATGCCACTAAATATTTTTACGCTAATTTATTGTTCTGTTAAATTTTGACTGTGAAAATAATTTTTCGGGGAACAAAGATTTCGCGGGGGAAATCTTAAATGAACCGTGCCCGCGGGCACAGGTTATGACTAGTCTAATATACATTTGACAGCGATTTTTGAATCCTAGGGCTGACTAGGACAAGCTGACTAGGACAAACTGGTTGATAAAAGACGGTCAGGATTTAATCTTGGGGAATGAACGGTTTAGATGATGGTATACATGCCCTACCAACCTCTCGTGATGAGTCTAAAAATCCCACGTCATGATCCAGTTCGGTGATCACACAGAGACCGACGTCTGGCCTCAATTTGAATTCGGGGTGATCTGTCTGATTGTAAGGATCAAGAAGCATGCACTTTAGCCATTAATTCACCCCTAAGTGAAGCTACAATCATAAAAACTCACAAAAAATCAGTTTTAAAAACTTAAGAAAGCCATGGTTTACTCATAATTTGATACCGTACATTACCTTGGTGTCGATCCTGACAGAATCGAGGGGGTTGAAATCAATAGGGGAGTAAGGGTTAGAAAAGCTACATCAGACCAACCATCCAACACCCTACATAAAAAGTTAAGCCCATCGACATGATGATGTAAAAAAATTAAAAGGAAAAATTCAGAATATTGAGGAAAAATTAAAAGGAAAAGATCTTGGTACCTTCGGTGGCCTTGAGCCAAGAAGCCAGTGGATAAATTCAGAATCATGGGCTTCAAATCTTCCAAATTGAAAGGTTGCAATAGAGATATTCAGGCATACCTTCGACTGCAAAGAGCAGATAAAAGATGAACCCTAATCGGAAATAGAGAAGAAACCGATAGCTAAACCGAAACTTACATAATTCGAACTGTGCTGTGCTGAAACCGATGAACCCTGAGCTGTGCTAAAGCTCTCTTGCTTCGTTTCAGGCCCAAATCTTCAGAACTTCCCCTTTTGGCTCCAAAGCAGCGAACTTTTTTTTGATCTTTTCTATGATGTTTTTAGTTTTGGGGAGAACACAGGTTTTTTTGATCCCGCAGTCTTCTCTTCAAAGTGGAGAGATATGAAAGGGTGGGTGGTGTTGTGGCCTTGCGGACCACCTGATGTAAATATTGAATGGCTGAGATTTGCTCAAATCAGGAGCACGCGGATTACAGAGTGGTGGGCGGCAGTCCCCAAAAAATTTCGGAAAAGAACTTTAGTTTTAATGCTCATTTGTTATTGATTAATATTTTGGTCCTTCCCAAGAGGTTTCCCCGAAAACTACAAAACTTTTCCACCGGAATTTTTATAAAAACTCTCTTCTCAGCCATTCTTTTCTCAAGAATAAATCTTAACCGTTCTTCTATCAACCCATTTGTCCTAGTCAGCTTGTCCTAGTCAGCCCTATGATTCAAAAATCGCTGTCAAATGTATAATAGACTAGTCATAACCCGTGCCCGCGGTCACGGTTCATTTAAGATTTCCCCCACGAAACTTTGTTCCCCAAAAAATTATATCCACCACCAAAATTTAAAAGAACAACAAATTATCGTAAAAATATTTAGCGGCACCTTCGGCGTGGGCGACTTCGACGCGGAACAACAAATACGGTGCGGGCGCATTCGTTGTGGAACAACAAATTTGGCGCGGAACAACAAATACAGCATTGGCGCCTTTGGCGTGGAACAATAAATTTGGTGCAGAACAACAAATTCGATACGGGCGCCTTCGGCGCGAAACAACAAATCCGGCATAGAACAAAAAATTCGACGCGGACGCCTTCGGTGCAGAACAAAAAATTCGTTGCAGAACAAAAAATTAGACGCAGGCGCCTTCGACGCGGAACAACAAATTCGGTGTCGAACAACAAATTTGGTGAGGGCGCCTTTGGCGCGAATTCGGCGTAGACGCCTTAGGTGCGTAACAACAAATTAGTGTAAAAAAATTTAGCGAGCGCCTCCGACGCGTGTTATTTTACTTTGTTTCATTGTTAGTTATTTTGGCCATTACTACAACTATTATTATTATGGAGAAAACTGACTGTCTGTACTCTAGTGAGGAATACATTTCCCAGGGTTTTTTGGTGTTCAAAGACATTTATTTTTACCTTCAAATTCTAAAGCTCAAACATATCAAAACTATAATGAAATCAAAATGTTCTGATCAAAACATTTTGAGTTTGCTGGATTTTTAACATGTTAGCATCGAGGTAAGCAGTGAAGAGCAGAATTTTTAACATGTGATGCATGTCGGTAATAATAATAAATGAGTATGTGCAATTTGGTATGTAGAAACTGCACCATTAAGAGGCAGATCAAATCTCAAAACGTTTACCTAAATTCATTGTTAATGAATGCATGATGTAAAAGAATGTAAGCTTGCAATGGGAATGAGATAAGCTTGATCATAAATGAATAATCAATTTACAGTGACAAAGAATAGTAAATAACTTTGACAGATTAAAAAAAATTTAAGCAAAGATAAAAGACAACAAATTCTATATAACACCATCTCATGGTTACTTAGTAACTTGCACATTTCTTGACCCATCAACAGCTGGCATGCCGTTGCAAAGTCCCCAGCCTTACATGAAGCGGCAATCAACGTATTATAAGTGATCACATCGGGCTTAATCCCGTTCTTCTTCATCTCTTCAAACATCCACCAAGTCTTAATCCAGCTTCTTCCTCTTGCAAAACCCACTGATTAAGTTATTGTACCCCTTTGCGTATAGGCGGTACACCTTATTTTTCATGTCCATAGCAACCGAGCAAGCTTGATCCACCTTGCCAATCTCAGTCAATTCCAAGATCAGAGTAAAATACAATACTGGATCCGGTGACAGCCCTTCATGCAACATCTCATCATATACCTCCATCGCCTTCCCTACATTGTCTGCATGAAGAAAGCCGCCAATAAGATTATCATAGGTAGCCACATTGCCTCTAAATCCAACCCAAGAAACATGCTTCTGACAAAAGAAATCAAGCGCATTACGAACTTGTCGACCTTTACACATTCCTGACAACAGCGTGTTCAGCGTCACCACATTCAGCGAAACCCCTTCTTGATCCATCCGACCCATGAGCTCCCTTGCCTTCTCAACCTCCCCCATCTTACAAAACCCATCCATCAAACAATTAAACATCACCACATTAGGCATGCACCCGTAGTCTACCCTCATCTTAGCCAAAATCTTCAGCCCGTCATCGATGGTTCCAGCCTTGCACAGCCCGTCAATGATTGTAATGTATTACATGCCACGACGTCCAGCTTAACATCTGAGATTCGCTCAGCCATTTGGTCAAACACCTTAAGGGCATTATCGATTTGTCCCGACTTGCATAGATGGTTGATGAGAATGCCGTAGGTGACGGCATTTGGTGCAATGCCCATCTGTTTCATCTCGAAGAAGTGACGATAACATGGCATTGCAAGCGGGGGTTTGGATCGGGCTGCCAAAGCTCTCGATGAGATGAAGGCCCAGGCTGTATTGGCTTCGGCAGAGCGAGAGCTTGTTGATGAGCTGGGTGATCTGGAAGGAGTCGGAGGGGAAGAGGCGTGACATATAACATATGTTGTATCACATGGATGCGCCACCATTGATTTCTTCGAAACTAAAAATGGAAATTTGGCTGAAGGCATTACACAAAAATGAAACAACCCCATCATCCAAGATTCAACCTTTTTAACAACAAAAAGAATGAAAATACAAAATCAAATTACCTTCTAGTAAAGCCCATTGAGCTCAGAACACAATGAAACAACTTTATTGATTTCTCCCACATTTCACCCGGTTTCCGAAAAAAGAACCCAAAAAAAGAAATCAAATACACCGAATAGAAAACAGATGGAAAGAGAGCTGTTATAATGATTTTTTTTAATTGATCACCTCAATCTACATAGAACCTACACCAAAAATTAAATTTTTTTGTTAAAAAAGTGATATTAGCACTCACTTGCACCCACTGGGAGTAGAACATACAAATTAATCTCCACTGGGAGTATAACATACAAATTAATCTAAAATCTAGCATGCAACAAAACCGGCTGATTGATTCATCAAGCAAACCACAAGCGAAGACGTCTGTGCATCAAATAAGACTAACTGCAAGCGGAGAGGTGGGGTCCTCGACCTTCCATAGATCACCAAAATGCGGTTCTCCGGCCGTCAGATCCACGCCGCGCACTAAAAACGAACTGGATGGAGAGCTTCTCTTTGATAACGAAAAAGGATAGACCTTGCATCACTAAAACCGAAATGGATGGAAGCGGATGGAAGGAGAGCTTCTCTTTGACATCTTCAAGTTTGGAGGAAAGAAGAGACCATTTTTAATGGGAAGGTGAAGGCATTTTTTGGTCCGGGTGCTATGACAAAATGGCGAATTAAATGCAAAAGAAGCAGGCCTGCTGCTGTTAAAGCAAAAACACACAACAGATTTCATCACAGCCCTTGATTCATGTTGTCAGATCACATTAAATCCATGCCATGTCAGCGATCCATGTCCCATTACGGTTTTGAAAGTTGAGATTATCCCTCCCATAATTTTCTCTAAAACTCATCTTAATCGTTGATTTTCAAAGATCAAATCTCAGCCGTCTTTTATCTTGTCCTAGTCAGCCCTAGGATTCAAAAATCTCTGTCAAATGTATAATAGACTAGTCATAACCCGTGCCCGCGGGCACGGTTCATTTAAGATTTTCCTGCAAAATCTTTGTTCTCCCCAAAAATTATTTCTCCCTCCCAAATTCAAACGAACAAAAATGTAGCTTCGGCACGGGCGCCCTCGGGCGCGATTCATTTAAGATATCCCATCAAAATCTTTGTTCTCTCCAAGAATTATTCCACCTGTCAAAATTTAAACGAACAAAAATTTAGCGGGCGCCTTCGGCGCGGGCGCCTTCGGCGCGGGCGCCTTCGGCGCGGGCGCCTTCGGCGCGGGCGCCTTCGGCCGCTAGTCATCACACACATTTTAATAACCAAAGTGCATTAGCGTTGATCAACAAATTCGGTGCCTTTTGCGCGGAACAACAAATTCGGTGCATGCCCCTTCGTCACGGAATTCGGTGTGGAACAACAAATTAGCGTAGAACAACAAATTCGGCTCGAAACAACAAATCAGCGTAAGAAAATTTAGCGGACGCCTCATCTTGAAACATGTTCACTGGCTGCTTTCAAAGGTGAATCAAATTTCAAAGCTGGACCAAGTTTCAAAGCTCACATTCATGATTTCAAAGCTCTCATCATTTCAAAGCTGGACCAAATTTCAAAGTTGGACCAAATTTCAAGGATGGACCAAATTTCAAGGGTCTCACTCATGGTTTCAAAGCTTCATCTCAACCTTCCATTTCATAAGATCAAATCTCAGCCACTCTTTATCTTGTCCTAGTCAGCCCTAGAATTCAAAAATCACTGTCAAATGTATAACAGATTATTTTTTATTAGCACTGTAATGCGGACCCGGATGGTTTTATTTATTTATTTTATTTTTTATAGCGTGTCTTATGTTTTGTGGCGCGCCGTGTGTGGGCGGCGTGCCGTCTCAAAGAGCCAACTTGGACATTAACGGAGCTGTTGAGTATGGAGCTTTGACGCCATAGCTCACCATGACAACGCCATGACGAGTTTTTTAATAACCTTACCTCCAATGCGATGATAGTTTCCAAAATTAGAAAGAACAATCCACACCGCTGAGTACTGCGGTTAGTCCAGCCCATGTCATCCGTACAATACGAAAATATCGAAACTGCCACGCTTCCATCAAATCCATCAACTCCCGCTTGCGCTCGCTCCTATGTAGCCGCAGGCCGATCTTTTAAACACGCTGCGACTATTGGTTCTTTTTAAAACTAATTTGTTAACATCTTAATTTCCAAAAGCTCGATCTCTCTCCCTCTCTCAGGAACAAACCCTAGCGGCCTCTCTCTTTCTCTCATGGAGTTCGGATTCCGAGCGAGCGAAGAGCGCGAGCCCCCGTTCTTTCAATGTCCTCCTCCTCGTTCTCGTGTTCCGCCGCCTCGGCTGCTCTCTTCGTCCCCTTTCTTCACGGATCAAGCGCTGCAAGGTAAGAAATCGCCAAAAGTTGCCCTTTTCTATTTGATCCTCGTCTGAATGTACTGCGGATGTTTCAAGTTTCCGTCCGGATAGAGAGATATGTTTTTTTAATTTATTTTCGGTTGAGGGATGCGGAAAGATCTAACCTTTGTTCAATTTTCTTGCTTTCTTGGCTCCATCTTTCTTCTAATTCTTTTCTTGGTCCAGGGGGTTACATTGGATCTGACGGCCCGATTGACCCGAGGCCGTCTTTGGAAGAGCTGGAGAGAGAGCTGCTCGAAGAGAGGATCAAGGAGGAGATATTAGCGCTCAGACTTGCGCGGAGGAGAATGATAGAGGAGGAAGCGAGACGTGCCATGGAGATGGAGCGCGCAATGATGATGGAGAGAGTTCAATTGGAGAGGTTCAGTGACCGTTTGCCGATAATGTCGCCCAGAGACCGACTTGGCCCTCGTCTCATCAGGAGACATGATGGTTTTGATCAGCAACTGGCTTTTCGTTATGGCACTGAGGCTGTGATGGAAAAGGAGATGCCTTTGGCTCCGAGCTGCAAGTCTGAAGTGAGCACGATCAATGAGGTTGTTTCATGGCCTTCTATGCTTTCTTTTTTCTCCTGTTTATTGAGATTTATCTTTAAACGTTCACTATTGCATCTTTATGTCATGAGATCATCATAGTTGCTTTTGAAAATGGGTCTGATGCTATTTTTCACCTTATAATTGCTTCATGAGTGGAAGATCTTTTAGCATGTTTCGTGCATGTTTTACAATATAGAAGATTACTTTGAATGATGTAGGCCTTACATTTGATATAAGGGTATAGATGTTTTATGGCACCAGAAGAGGAAGACATTCTATTTAGTTTTTTTTAGAAATAGGTTAATCATGACTATTTCGAAAAGAGTCTCCTAAATCATAGCATTTGCGGGTAGGTCTCACTATTCATATACTACACTTGAAAAGAGCCCCTTTTCTAGAAATAGGTCCACTTACTCATGGCCATGATTAAGTGGACCTATTTCTAGAAAAGGGGCGCTTTTCAAGTGTTTTATATGAATATGAGGACCTAATTGTAAATGCTATGATTTCGTGGACTCTTTTAAAATTAGACATGATTAGGGGGGCCATCTTCTAAAAAACCATACTATTTATTATTTTGAAATTTCATATTTTTGGGGGGGATTGTTGGATATTATTAAAAGAAAAATAAATAAAATTTCTTTTAAGAGCCTATTTTACGATAAAGTCTAACTTTATACTATAAATATAATTTATACTCGTATTGGTAGTATCTTGCAATATTTCTAGTTTTCATGTTTTTCTCTTATTTCGCAATTTCTTCGTGGGTTTCTATTGCATTTGTTACCATTGCTTTTGCAACCGACTAAATACAAAGAGAAGCAATCTTCTCTCAAGATCTACAACGGAAAACAAAATCCTAACAGAAAATTGGGGAACAATATCTTTCTATTTCTGTTCTCTTTTTCTCTAACTCTTGGAAAAAATTTTCCTTGACCTTATTTTAAATTTATCTATTTTCAGTCTAAATTTATTATTGGGCATCATTGTGGCTTGAGATATGTTACCATCAAGGTCATGCACTTGATGGGTTATTGGAAGAAGGGGTCTTACCGCTAGGGAGAGTCACTCATAGACTGATTGCATGAGGTTTGACTGTCATTTCTTTAGGATAGTGCATTATGCATGCTTTATTTGAAGGCCAGTTAATACGGCTCATATTTTTTTTGAAATTTTAATAAGAATTATTACTATATTCCCAACAATTTTCAAGTTAATAAACTTTAAGATTGAATTGACAAACACACAATGTGGAAAAAACATCTAAGTTCCATTACTTGAATAATATGTCAAGACTTCTAAGTTCTATTACCATTTTTTGAAGAAAGTTCAAGCCAACAAAAGTCAACAAAAAATCACGTTGTTGCCACGTGACCCATTTTTTGACTGAAATACCCTCCATCACCATCAAAAAATTAAATTTTTTTGAGGGCATAATTTCGACAAACAATCAATAAAAAATCTACAGAAAATCATGAAAAAATAACCAAATAGTCCTTTGGGTATTATGAACAACTTTCTATTTTAAAACATTTTTCTTTTATTTTTTGGTTGCTTCCATGAAATTATTGAATGTGTTCAGTAGTGAGGAAACGAGGAAAAGAAGAAGAATATGTAGTTAAAAGATTCTTTCAAAATCATCCAAAAAATCACAAAAAAATCACCCAAAAATCTTGCGTGTTTCAAGAATGGTGTTCTATTTTTTCTTTTAATTTTTCTTTTATTTTTTAGGTGTTACCATGAATTTAATTCATGAGTTAATGAAAAGGAAGAAGAAGATGGAAGCAGGGTATTTTGATCATTTTTCCTAAAAAAGACAGACCTGAAGATCTTGTCAAACAATACTCTCATCTAGTCAATGTGGACTTATTGTTTCTTGTAAAGACCAAAGTTCGATGGGGATTTGAGAGTTTTTAAGCTTTGGTGGTTTTTTCAAAACGGGTCAAAGTTCTAGGGCGGTTTTTAAAATTTACTCATAAACCTAAGCAATCATAAGCATGAGCTATTCAAATTTATGAAAATTTGAAACACGTGGAAGATTTTGTACCTAAGACTGGTTTTACTTAGTTTCTGTCAGAAATATCATCTTATTACTAATCTTTTACATATTGGTCAGGACTTATCCAAGGTTAATTTATTTAGACATTTCATTAGAGTAGAGAATGAATCTTAAGAGTTATTCTTTTAAGTCTTGCAGTTTGAAGCAAGGTTTTAGGTATCGGTTTCGGAGAGGGTATCGCTTCGTCCAAAATTTAGGTTTCGGTATCGGTATCGTCCGTTTCGGCGGTTTCGGATGTGAGTTTCGGTTGGTCCGTATCGGTAGTGTTAAATACATAAAATCTATCAAATATATAAAATACTAAAATAGCCCACCGTTTTACTTTGCGCACGTACCACTTATTTGCAAGTTTGCCTAATATAGCTTGGGGTTGCTTTGCCCACCCACCACTTTGCTTTGCGCACATACCATTTATTTACTAGTTTGCCATAAAATATCTCTTTAGACTTACCCATTATTTACAAGTTTACCTTTCAAAATTTCAGAACGGCTCTATCTCTCTCGATCTCTCGAGTTTCACGGTCCACCCGCCTCTCTCTCTCTCACGGGAGAGGCGCCTCGACAGCAGGCGACAGCGGCATGACGGCGAGGTGAGGCGACAGCGGCACGGCGGCGCAGCGGCGAGGGCGAGGGCGCAGCGGCGACGGCGCAACGGCGATGGCGCGGCGGCGAGGTAAGTCCCATCTTTTTTTTCTTTTTCTTCGTTTTTTCTTCTTTCTTCTTGTTTCTTGCTCTTCTTTCTTTCACATTTGCTGGCCGAAACCCTAGGGTTTCGGCCAGTTTCGCCCGATACTGGGCGAAACCGGCCGAAACCCTAGGGTTTCGGCCGATACCGATTTTTTGCGTCAGTATCGGACCGGTACTGGGCGGTACCGGTCCGATACGCCCGATACCAAGCGGTATCGGGCGATACCTCAAACCATGGTTTGAAGCATGGTGCATCGTTTCAGTCGAAACTTGAAAGTTTCGGCCATTTCATATCGTTCTCACCGAAGACCGGTACAAAGTTTTGGCCAATTACCGTCAAAAAATCCAAAAAAATTCAAAACTTGTATTGAAATCTATACATTAATGATCTAAGAGAAATCATTGTGTAACTTTTTAATAAATGATAAAAACAATGACGGGAAAAATATTCAAAATTTAAAAAAAAGGAAGAGAAGCGAAGAGATAGAACGATGCTTACATGAGCATCGTCATTGTGGCTGTCACTGTAGTCAGCTTCGTCTTCATCACATCGAGTGGGAAGATCTGTTATCATTACTTCATCTGGTGTCCTCATCGTCGTCATTGTTAAGATCGAGACGCAAGGTCATCATCACCTTATATGGCATCCTCATCGTCGTCATTGTTAAGATCGAGACGCGAGGGAGGGAGGGAGGAATGGAGATGTAGTGGGATACTGATACGATCATGTGGATCGATCAATCAAATCAGCGATTTAAAAGTGGAAAAATATAAAAAGTGGAATTTTTATAAGGAATTTCACGAAGAACAAAGATAACTGGATCTCGTTGAAGAGGAGACTCTCTCTCCTAGCTTTTAATTGAACGGAAATAAAAGCCTAAAACACCTTCGCAAGACGCCTAATTGTTCTTCACAAAATAAGCATAAACCTTCACGAAAGGCGGCTAGCCCTAATTAAAAGAAAAGGGAATTACTAATCTAGTCTGAAAAGACTGGAATACCCCTAAGCCCACTAAGCCATGTCCCCACGTCTACTGCGCCGAAAATAAGTCTTCCAAGTGGGACCCGAGTCCTGTGGTGGTGCGGGTGCGGCTAGTGGGCCGCCGGTTGATGGTGCGGACGCATCAATACCCCCTTAAAAGAGCCACCTTGTCCTCAAGGTGGAAGTCTGGGAACTGTTCATGGATCATGTCGTACGTCTCCCACGTAGCATCGCAGTCTGGTAAACCCGACCAATGTATCAGCACCTCCTTGCGCTTGTCAGGATCCTGTCGAACTGCACGAACCACCAACGGCTCCAACATTACCTCCATGCCCTCAGTCAATGTAGGTGGCAGCGTGGACGATGCTTCCTGCTCTCCAATGGCTCTCCGTAACTGGGACACATGGAACACCGGGTGGATCGTCGATCTGGGTGGTAGTCTCAACTTGTATGCCACCTGGCCAATCTTGGCCTCTATCTCAAAGGGTTCGTAGTATCGGGCTGCTAACTTTTCGTTCCTCTTCGCAAGTGACCTTTGTCTGTACGGCCTCAGCTTCAAATAAACCATATCCCCCTCCTAGAAGTGCACATCCCGACGGCGTCCATCAGCTCTAGTCTTCATCACTTGCTGCGCTCTCAGAAGATGTTTCTTCAGCTCATCCAACAGACTATCCCTCTCCTCCATATACTCCTCTACCTGTGAAACCGGAGTCTGTCTGTCCCCAAAGCGAAGCAAAGAGGGTGGGTCACGTCCGTATAGAACCCGGAATGGCGTTGTACCGGCGGCTGAATGGTAAGAAGTGTTGTACCAGTACTCGGCCCATGCTAACCACCTGTGTCACTGACGGGGCGTCTCTGAAGCAAAACACCGCAAATATGTCTCTATGCTGCGGTTCACCACCTCGGTTTGGCCATTCGTCTGAGGATGATAGGCCGTACTCCTCTTCAACACCGTCCCCTGAACCCTGAATAGCTCCCTCCAAAAGTCACCCAAGAATAACTGGTCTCTGTCAGATACTATATACGCCGGTACTCCATGTAGTCGTATCACCTCCCGAATGAATGCTGTTGCCACCGTTACTGCTGTGTAATGATGCTTCAGAGGAATGAAATGAGCATACTTACTCAGCCTATCCACCACCACAAATATCACCGTGAACCCATCTGATCTCGACAGCCAATCGATGAAATCATCTTGACCTCCCACACCTGCTCAGGCAAGGCCAACGGCTGCAACAACACCGCTAGTGCTGTGGCCATGTACTTGTGACGCTGGCAGACGTCACAAGCAGTTACTAATCGAGCTATCATCTTCCTCATCTTTGTCCAGTACACCTCCCGAGCCATCCTCATATAGGTCTGTTGCACCCCCGAGTGGCCACCCATTCCGGAGCTATGAAACTCCTGAAACAAGACTGGTATGAAAGTGGACGTCTGTGGCAACACTAATCTTCCCTGGTACAGGAGTCTCCGTCCCTCCATCGAGTATCCCTTCGGTCCCCCTGCTCTGCTATGCAGTGAGTCCCTGATCTGCTTCAGCTTGGGGTCTGCCTCCGCCTCCTGTAACATCGGCTCCCACTCTAACCACATAGGCAAGGATAGAGCTCTCACGCTAATGCCCTCCTCTCTGCGTGACAAGGCATCGGCAGCCTTATTCTCCAGACCGAGTCTGTACTCAATAGCAAATCGGTAGCCTACTAGCTTGGACAGCCATCTCTGATGCTCCTCCGTGACCAACCGTTGCTCCAATAAATACTTGAGACTACGCTGGTCTGTCCTGACCACGAAGTCCCTCCCCAAAAGATACTGCCGCCACTTCTGCACTGCCAAGACGATAGCCATAAGTTTCCTCTCGTATACAGACTTCAGTCGTGTTCTGGATGATAGCACCTGACTGAAGTAGGCTATCGGTCGCCCCTTCTGCATCAACACTACCCCCATGCCATAACCCGACGCATCGGTCTCCACGACAAATGGTACACTGAAATCTGGTAGAGCCAGCACCGATGCCGTAGTCATCGCTACCTTCAATGCCTTGAACGCCTTGGTCGCTCCCCCCAACTGAAACCATCCTTTTTCAACTGTTTGGTAAGGGGCCAAGCTATGGTGCTATACCCCTTCACGAACTTCCTATAGTATCATGTCAGCCCAATGAAGCCCCGTAACGCCCTCAACGTCGTATGCAGTGGCCAGTCTAACATTGCCTCTATCTTCGATCTATCTTCGATCTATCAGCTGCCACCCCCTGCCTTTGCCCAAACTTGCACTTCTTTAACTGTTTGGTAAGGGGCCAAGCTATGGTGCTATACCCCTTCACGAACTTCCTATAGTATCCTGTCAGCCCAATGAAGCCCCGTAACGCCCTCAACGTCGTATGCAGTGGCCAGTCTAACATTGCCTCTATCTTCGATCTATCAGCTGCCACCCCCTGCCTCAGAAACTACATGCCCCAGATACTCGATCTGCCTTTGCCCAAACTTGCACTTCTTCTGGTTCGCATACAGCTGATGTGCCAACAACTCCTGAAAGGCCAACTCCAAGTGTCCAAGGTGCTTTGTCATAGTCCTGCTGTAGATGAGTATGTCGTCGAAGAACACCAATATGAACCTCCTCAGAAATGGCTGGAACACCTTGTTCATCAAGGCCTGAAAGGTAGAGAGAGCATTGGTCAAGCCAAAAGGCATGACCAAGAACTCGTAATGTCCCTCGTGTGTGCGAAACGTCGTTTTCGGCACATCCTCTGGCCTTATCAGTATCTGGTGGTATCCCGATCTCAGATCGATCTTCGAAAAGACCGATGCCCCGTGAAGCTCATCCAACAACTCATCGATCACTGGAATAGGGAACTTGTCGGGAACAATTTCCTTATTCAGTGCTCGGTAGTCAACGCAGAAACGCCAGCTCCCGTCCTTCTTCACTAATAACACAGGGCTAGAGAATGTGCTAACACTGGGATGGATCACCCCCGCCTGCATCATCTCTTGCACCATTCGCTCTATCTCGTCCTTCTGCACATGCGGATACCGATATGGTCATACACTCACTGGTGCTGCCCCCTCACGCAACACTATCGCGTGCTCGTGCCTCCGTACTGGTGGTAATCCCTGTGGATCCGAAAAGATCTCCTAATACCACTCTATCAGCTGCTCCACCACGGCTGGGGTCTCCTCCTGTGGTGCCTCACCCTCTGTCACCGCACCTCGGCACTCCACCAGAAACCACTCTCCTGATCTCTGCAAGGTGTGTGATATGGCTTTGAAAGCCACTAGGAAAAACAGAGGCTAGGGTCTCCTGTCAAAACCACTGTGGGATCCCCCTCCTGGAACTCCATCCTGAGCAGTTTCCAATTCATCTTGACCTCGCACAACCCCTTCAGCCACTGTACGCCCAAAATCACATCAACATTGCGCAACTTTAGGGGCAAGAAATCCTCCACGATCTGCACATCCTGCAATGTCAAGCACAGTCCCTTGCACATCCCACTGCTCTCCTCCATCCTCCATGTACCCAACATGATAGTAAACTTCTCTAAGGTGCTCAGCTGCAGCCCATGGCGATCCACCAACTGTCTAGAGATGAAGTTGTGGGTGCGGCCCACTGTCTATAAGTACTGTCACGGTAATGTTGTCCAACCGCCCTGACAACTTCATGGTATGGTTCGGTATGAACCCTACCACGAAGTTCAGGGATACATCTGCTACATTCAGATGGGACTTCTCCTCCTCCGCGACCTCCTCGGTCTCATACTCCTCACCAACGTACCCCTCCTCATCGGGCACGATAGTGATCTGCAACAGCCGGCTCGCACAACGGTGACCGGGGGTAAACCACTCATCACAGTGAAAGCACAACCCTTTCGCTCTCTTCTCCCGTACCTCTGCCTTTGTCAGTCGCCTCCCCAATGTCGCTGGGCGTGCCTCTCCTCTAGCCTTAGGTGCTCCTGTAGGAGCCCTCGGTGCTGCTGCTGGTGCTAAGCGGGAATTTTGGGTTCCCCAAGCTCCATGTATCCTCCTCTCCTCCGCATGCTTCTCCTCAGCCTTCTGTGCGAGGTGAATCGGGTCCTCCAAGCCTCCAGGCTCTGCATCCTCAGCTCGGCCCGAATGGAGGGCTTCAGCCCTCCCATGAAGTTCCCCATGAGTATCTCCTCGATAATCACATGTACTCGGCCCGATAGAAGCTCAAACTTCTTGATGAAATCCCGCACCGTGCCCTCCTGCCTGAGTGCTCTGAGCTGCTCGTAAAAGTCTCCCCCTGGCGTCTCCTGAAATCGATCCATCAGGTATACTGTCAGCTCTGTCCACAAGTAAAAAGCGTGCCGGGATATCCGCCACCGGTACCATGCCAACGCCTCTCCCTCAAAGTAAATGCAGATGGCATGTAGGACCTCCTCCTCCGTAAACCCCATCAACTGGAAGTAATGCTCTGCTCTGTAAATCCACCCATCCGGATTGGTGCCCTCAAACACCGGCATCTTCAGCTTCTTCAGTCGCTGGTCAGCATTGGCGTCTTCGTACGCCGCTCCTTCCGCCCTCCTCCCGTATGGAACATACCCCCGTCCAACTCCCCCATAGTCATGACCCACATGTGGGTTGTTCTCCCACGCGTACTCCTCCGGCCACTGTGGTCTGTCATCAGATCCCAACCCATTCGGTCCTCCAAAACGCCTTCCTGCGCCCTCTCCACGCCCTGGAAAGCCCGCAAATGCCTCCCGGCTGTTCACCGTCGTTGGTGCTCCCTGGGGAAAGGCCCCTCGACACCCCAACTGCGCGGCGGGGGCCCTTAAAGGCCAAACAGGGGGCCCCTGGCCCCCTGTTTTGTTGGACGGGGGCGGCGCGACCCCCGCCCGCCTGAAGCATGGTCGCGCGGCCCTCGGCGACTGTTTGCCGGGCCGCGTGGCCCACTGCGGGCCATGTCAGGGCCGCACCGTGCCCTAGGGCCAGACGCGCGGCCCCGCTGGGTTATCGGAGGGCAGGCGCGCCTTCCCAGGCTGCCGTCGCCCCCGGCCGACCCCCCTGGAGGGGGTTTGGCCCTTCATCCTCCACTCTAGACTCCTTCGTTGTCGTCCCCGCATTCGTCTCGTTGTTAGTTGATGTTCCGGGGAACATCCTCGCCATCTTCGCTTCATGAGCCCTTTGTTGTTGGACCTCGGGATCTGAATCATCCACGATTTCCTCCAAAATCTCCCCTTGAACCTTCTTCCCCTTCTTATTCTCCTTTTTCGCCATTAGGGTTTGAATGAATTGGCCGATTTGACCAATTTCTGCCTTCATTTCCGCCCTCATTGCTCGTAAATCACCTTGCATCTCGTCTTGCGTGTGAGCAACGTCCTTGAATCCTACAGTGATTCTCTCATTTGTGGCCGCTGATTCTTTTTTGGAACTCTTCACGCAACCCTTGAATCTTCTCATCCATGGAATCCGCTGATACGAATCGCTTGCCGTTTGGATCAAATCAGCGAATAAATGATTAAAACAACGATTTAAAGGTGGAAAAAAATGGAAAATAGTGGACAAACAATGAGAAATCAAGAACTTGATAAGGATTCTTTGAGACGAATCAATCTCCCAGCTTTTATTGAACGCCTAAAAGCCTAAATAGCATCAAGATGATAACTAGATTGTTCAGAGACAAATTAAGCATAAACTAACAATGACGGCTAGCTCTAATTATAAAGGAAAACGGGGATTTGCTAATTTGGTCTGACTAGACCAAAATACCCCTGAAATGACTAATACCGGCCCCTACGTCTCCTCCTGCGAAAGTAAACAATCGTGGGCTCCCCGCTAGCCGCATCTCCCGCGTGTGTGCCCGGCCCAAGCGGCGCGTCCGCATCAATACCCCCTAAAAGAGCCACCTTGTCCTCAAGGTGGAAGTCAGGGAACTGCTCCCGCATCACGTCGTAGGCATCCCAAGTCGCATCACAGTCCGGTAGACCCGCCCAATAGATCCGTACCTCCTTCCGCCGCCCCGGGCCCTGACGAACCGCCCTCACATTCACAGGCTCAAGTAGTACCTCCATGTCCTCCGTCAAGGTAGGAGGCAAAGTAGAAGACACCGCCTGATCTCCGATAGCCTTCCTCAGCTGCGACACGTGGAACACCGGATGTATCCTCGAGGACGCGGGCAACTCCAACCGGTACGCCACCTGGCCAATCCTGGCCACCACCCTGTAAGGATCGAAATATCTGGCTGACAGCTTCTCATTCGGTCTCCTCACCAACGATCTCTGCCGGTACGGACGCAGCTTGAGATACACCATGTCTCTAGGGGTGGCAAACGGGTCGGGTCGGGTCGGGTTCGGGTCGGGTCAGTTTCGACCCGACCCGTTTAGGGGTAGACCCGAACCCGACCCGGATTTAATCCGGGTCGGGAATGTAAGACCCGAACCCGACCCGACGGGTTGGCGGGTCACCCGAACCCGACCCGCTTTACCTTCTCTTTCAAAATGTTTTTTTTGAAATAATTCGTTTTCAGCAGGAATCGAACCGAAGATCCCCTAGAAAGGGGAACACAAGCATACCAATTGAGCTAGCAACCAGATCTGAGAGTCACACATCAATTAATTATTTATCTAAACTCCATGCCCATACTAAAAAATGATAAATACAACGCCTGCAGAGGGAATCGAACCTGTGACCATGTAACAAATCAACGCAACAACTGAACGCGTTGACCAAACATCCCAGCAAGCGGCCTTGTAGCTTTGGATATGAATATTGTATATATTTATTTATTTATAAACCGGGTATAATCCGGGTCATACGGGTTGACGGGTCAAACCCGGATCCGACCCGAATTTTATACGGGTCAACCGGGTCGACCCGAATTCGACCCGACCCGAATTCACCCATACCCATACCCGGCTAAGTAGGCCGGGTTCGGGTCGGGTCGGGTCGGGTCGGGTTCATTTTGCCACCCCTACATGTCTCCCACCTGAAACTGTACATCCCGTCGATGCCCATCGGCCCTGGCCTTCATCACCTGCTGAGCTCGTAGCAGATGCTTCCTCAGCTCCTCTAGCAAACTATCCCTCTCCCCCATGTACTCCTCCACCTGAGACACTGGAGTCTGTCTGTCACCAAAACGGAGCAAGGGTGGGAGATCCCTCCCGTACAGCACTCTAAATGGCGTCGTCCCTGCCGCAGAGTGGTACGAAGTATTGTACTAGTACTCTGCCCACGCTAACCACCTATGCCACTGACGTGGTGTCTCTGAGGCGAAGCACCGCAAGTACGTCTCTATGCTGCGGTTGACCACCTCTGTCTGGCCGTCGGTCTGGGGGTGGTAGGCCGTACTCCGCTTCAGGACCGTACTCTGCACCCTGAATAGTTCCCGCCAGAAGCCACTCATAAAAACCTGGTCCCTGTCGGACACGATGGACGTTGGCACCCCATGTAACCGTATCACCTCCCTCGTGAAAGCAGTAGCTACCGACTCTGCAGTGTATGGATGCTTCAATGGAATAAAGTGAGCGTACTTACTCAGGCGGTCCACTACCACAAATATCACCGTGTAGCCATCGGACCGTGGTAGTCCATCAATGAAGTCCATCGTCACCTCCTCCCAAACCCTCTCTGGCAATGCTAACGGCTGTAGTAGTCCCGCTGGGGCCATGGCCATGTACTTGTGGCGTTGGCAAACGTCACAAGCTGCGAATAGGCGCGCGATCCTCTTCCGCATTCCAGGCCAATATAGCTCTCTGGCCATCCTCTGATAGGTCTGATGTACCCCTGAATGGCCCCCCGGTCATCGAGCTGTGAAACTCCTGGAAGAGGACCGGTATGAACTCTGAGCTCCGTGGTATCACCATCCTCCCCTGGTACAGCAATCTGCTCCCTGCTAATGAGTAACCAACCGGCCCGTCCTCGCCACACTGCAGCCTCTCCCGGATCTGTCGCAACTCCGCATCTGCCTCTGCCTCCTGTAACATCGGCTCCCAACCCAACCACAGAGGCAGTGACAACGCCCTCAAGTCGATGCCATCCTCCCTACGTGACAAGGCATCAGCAGCCTTGTTCTCCAACCCGGGTCTGTACTCGATGTCGAACTGGTACCCCACCAGTTTGGACAACCAGTGCTGGTGCTCCTCCGTGACAAGCCTCTGCTCCAGTAAGTACTTGAGGCTCCGCTGGTCCATGCGAACCACAAACTCCCTCCCCAACAAGTACGGCCGCCACTTCTGAATCGAGAAGACTATGGCCATCAGCTCCCGCTCATAAACTGATTTCAGTCGTGCTCTAGCGGTCAGCACCTGACTGAAATAAGCTATGGGCCTACCCTCCTGCATAAGTTCCGCTCCCAGCCCGTACCCCGAGGCATCCGTCTCTACCACGAACGATATACTGAAATCCGGCAAGGCTAGAATCGGTGCCGTCTTCATAGCCACCTTCAAGGCCTCAAAGGCCTTGGTGGCTTCCCCCACTTGAAACCGTCCTTCTTTAACTGCTCGGTGAGAGGCCACACAATCGTGCTGTAGTCCTTGACGAACTTCCTGTAGTAGCCCGTCAGCCCCAAAAAGCCCCTCAAAGCTCGCAGTGTGGTAGGAAGCAGCCAATCTAGCATAGCTGATATCTTCGATCTGTCGGCCGCTACTCCCTCGGCCGACACTACATGGCCCAAGTACTCAACCCGCAGCTGTCCAAAGCTGCACTTCTTCCTGTTGGCGAAGAGCTGATTCGCCAACAGCTCCTTGAATACTATCTCCAAGTGGCCTATGTGCTCCTCCATATCCCGACTGTAGACCAAGATGTCGTCAAAAAATACAAGTATGAACCGCCGTAGGTAAGGCTGGAACACCTTGTTCATGGGGCCTGGAACGTCGACGGAGCATTCGTCAAGCCAAAAGGCATGACGAAAAACTCGTAATGACCCTCATGGGTCCGAAAAGCGGTCTTCGGCACATCCTCTGGCCGCATCAGTATCTGGTGGTACCCAGGTCTCAAGTCGATCTTCGAAAAGACCGCTGCCCCATGTAGCTCGTCTAGCAGCTCATCAATCACCGGAATAGGGAACTTGTCCGCGACAGTCTCCCTATTCAGCGCCCGGTAGTCGACGCAGAATCTCCAACTCCCGTCTTTTTTCTTCACCAACAGCACTGGTGAAGAAAAAGGACTCACACTGGGCTGTATAACCCCCGCCTGCAGCATCTCCCGCACCAACCGCTCTATCTCGTCCTTCTGCGAATGCGGGTATCTGTATGGCCGCACGCTGACTGGAGCCCTATCCCTCCGTAGCACGATCGTATGCTCGTGTCCCCTCTGAGGTGGCAGCCCCTGTGGGCTCTGAAACACCTCTTGGTACTGCTCCAGTACCGGCTCCACATCTCCTGCGGTCTCTGTCTGCTGCTCCTCCTCCGTCGACAACCCCTGGCACTCCACCAGGAAACCCTCACCCTTATCCTGCAACGCCCTAGTGATGGCCTTGAAGGCCACCACCGAAAAGTAGAGTGTAGGGTCTCCGGTCAGCACCACCGTCCGGTCGCCGTCCTGGAACTCCATCCGCAGGAGCTTCCAGTTCACCTTCATCTCTCCCAACTTCTTCAACCACTGTACCCCCAGAATGACGTCCACATTCCCCAATTCCAGCGGTAAGAAGTTCTCCACTATTTGTATGCCTTGCAGCATCAGGCACACCCCCTTGCAGAGCCCGGCGCTCTCCTCCATCTTCCCCGTCCCCAGCAACACTGTGAATCTCTCCAACGTGCTCAGATCCAGCCCATGACGATCCACCAACTTCTTAGAAATGAAGTTGTGCGTCGCCCCGCTGTCAATAAGGACCGTCACCGCCTGCTCCGCCAACGTCCCTGATAACTTCATGGTATGATTCGGAGTGAATCTTACCACAGAGTTCAGGGAGACCTCCGCCACGTCCATGTGTACATTCACCTCCTCCCCCACCTGCTCTGGCTCCAGTACCTCCTCCTCATACTCCTCGTCGGGTACGATCACAATCTGCAGCAACTTGCTCGCACATCGGTGACCGGGGCTGAACTTCTCGTCGCAACGGAAGCACAACCCTGCTGCACGCCTGGCCCGCATGTCTGCCTCTGTCAGTCGCCTGCATGGTACCACCCCTGGCCTGACCTCTCCTCTAGGCTCCACTGGGGCTCCTGTCGCTGACCGTGGAGGAACTGGTGCTGTCGTACTGCGCTGGCCCTGGGCTCCCCAAGCCCATCTGATGCGCCTCTCCTCCGTGTGCTTCTCCTCCGCCATGTGGGCTAGACGGAGGACATACTCCAAGTCATTGGGCCTCTGCATCCGAAGCTCTGCCCGTATCGAGGGCTTCAACCCCCTTATGAAACTCCCGATCAACACCTGGTCAGACACCCCCCGCAACCTGCTAGCCAACATCTCGAACTTCTCCACGAAGTCTCGAACTGTCCCCTCCTGTCGCAGTGCCGACAACTGCTCATAGAAGTCCCCTCCGGACTTCTCCTGGAACCGGTCGAGAAGGTATGAAGAGAGCTCTTCCCAAGAACGAAAAGGAGAGCGGGTTGTCTTCCACCGGTACCAGGCTAGGGCCTTGTCCTCGAAATAGATCCCTATAGCACGCAGGACATCCTCCTCTGTCAGCTGCATCACCTGGAAGTAACGCTCGGCCCGGTAGACCCATCCGTCAGGATCGGTGCCATCAAACGTCGGCATCTTCAGCTTCTTCAGCCTTCGATCCGCGTTTATGTCACCGTACTGTGCTCCAAACCCTCCACCGTGCTGTCCTCCATTCCCGCTACGGCCGCCTCCCGGCACCATCACGCCCCCTTGCCCCCCTCCGGGGCCTCCGTCGCCTCCCCCGTACAGCTCATCAGGCCATTGAGGCCGCTCCATATCCCCCTCCGGGATGTAGTTCCCCAAACAGTCCAGTGGTCGTGGTGGCTGGAAAAAAATGGGCTCTCTAGCCCCTCCGTGCTGCTGACCGGGCGTTGTCCGGCCCTCCAGATGCCCCCTGGGCCCCAAAATTGGGCCGCAGGAGCCCCAATCGTCACCCCGTGAGCCCCTCTTCCTCCATCGGGCCTCGTCGTCGCTCCTGGGGGTTGAACAAACCCCGCCACGCCCCCAAAAGGCCTCAGTGATCTCGCGGGGCCTCCAAAACGCGTCACCGGGTCTTCAGGAGGGGTGGCCCAGGCTGTGGCGCCACCCCGAAACCCTACCGGGGCCGTCGCACCCCCAAAAGGGGGTCCCCAACCTCCAGTGCCCCCCGGCGGGGGCGCCCCGCCTTCCGCGCCCCCAGGCGGGGGCGCCCCGCCTCCAGCGCCCCCCGGAGGGGGCGCCCAGCCTCCCGCGCCCCCCGGCGGGGGCGCTCCGCCTACGGCGCCCCCGGCGGGGGCGCCAGCCTCCAGACACCCCCGACAGGGGGTGTCGCTGCCTGGGGGGGCGAGAGTGCCCGTCGAGCCCCCAGGCCCCGCTGGGCCTGTCGAGCTCTCGGCAGGCTCAGTTGGGCCTGTCGCACTTCCGGCGGGCCCAGTTGGGCCTGCCGTGCTTGCCCCGAGGGCATGGTGGGCCCCGCTGCCTTCCCCCGCAAACCCTAGAGGGTTTGGCCAGCCGTCTTCTTGGTTTGGAGGGTTGGCAGCCGCTGTTTCGACGACAAACCCTTCCGGGTTTTTGCCTCGATCTCCTCCGATAGCCGCCGAGATGGTCTTGAGCATCGTCATCATCGCCGGGATCTGCGCCACCTCCCTCGCCGTTTTCGCCGCCTCGATCCTCATGTGTGAGTTCGATTTGGATATCCTCTTGCGTATGGGCGTGATCCTTGTTGGAGAGCTCCATGGCCGTCTTCAATGATTGAATATCCTCGCCCATGGCTCTCTTCAATTCTTCCATCTCGCGGTTGATTTCTTCACGAAGCCTTGAAGCCGTTCTTCCGTCACGCCGCCTCTCGTCCCTCCCGCCATTAGATCTCACCGCTCTGATACCAATTTGATACGAATCGCTTGCCGTTTGGATCAAATCAGCGGATAAATGATTAAAACAACGATTTAAAGGTGGAAAAAATGGAAAATAGTGGACAAACAATGAGAAATCAAGAACTTGATAAGGATTCTTCGAGACGAATCAATCTCCCAGCTTTTATTGAACGCCTAAAAGCCTAAATAGCATCAAGATGATAACTAGATTGTTCAGAGACAAATCAAGCATAAACTAACAATGACGGCTAGCCCTAATTATAAAGGAAAACGGAGATTTACTAATTTGGTCTGACTAGATCAAAATACCCCTGAAATGACTAATACCGGCCCCCACGTCTCCTCCTGCGAAAGTAAACAATCGTGGGCTCCCCGCTAGCCGCATCTCCCGCGTGTGTGCCCGGCCCAAGCGGCGCGTCCGCATCATCCGCCTTCGATCTCGTGCTCGCCGCCATTAGATCTCACTGCTCTGATACCAATTTGATACAATCCGGTGGATCGATCAATCAAATCAGCGATTTAAAAGAGGAAAAATATAAAAAGTGGAATTTTTATAAGGAATTTCACAAAGAACAAAGATAACTGGATCTTGTTGATGAGGAGACCCTCTCTCCCAGCTTTTAATTGAACGGAAATAAAAGCCTAAAACACCTTCGCAAGACGCCTAATTGTTCTTCATAAAATAAGCATAAACCTTCACGAAAGGCGGCTAGCCCTAATTAAAAAAAAGGGGGAATTACTAATCTAGTCTGAAAAGACTAGAATATCCCTAAGCCCACTAAGCCATGTCCCCACGTCTCTTGCGCCGAAAATAAGTCTTCCAAGTGGGACCCGAGTCCTGCGGTGGTGCGTGTGCGGCTAGTGGGCCGCCGGTTGATGGTGCGGACACATCAGATAACTTATACTCCACTGCCGAGATAGGAGGGAGTGAGATAGAGGTAGTGGGATATTTTATACCCCTCTGCTGGCTTCTTAGGCCTGAGGTGCAATGGAAGCATCTATTTGCACTACAACTCTAAGTTCACTATATTTTGACTAGTCAACTGATTATTTTGATAATTGTAGTGCAAATAGAAAAATATTGTAGTGCAAATAGAACTCCCGAGCCCAAAAACAAAAAAATACAGTTAAGCAAAACCACATACAAAGCAAAAACACATGCATTATTATAGAAACATATACATGAAAATATAGGTAAATCAAACTTTAACCAAAACCAATGAAACCAACGAAACCTATTGAAACTAAAAAAATTTCAAGGGACCGAAATCGAAACCGAGTTTGCATACTTTGGTTTGAAGTTTCAGATATGTTACTTTGTTAGTTTGTCATCCCTTTTCCTTAAGTATATCTCGTCTATAGTATCTAGTTTCTTTTATACCTTCTCGATATGGTTGCTATGCGAGGTTGTTTCATATCCTTCACATTGTGTAGCAAAGGGTTATAGTTTACTCGATAAGCTTATAAATGTCATTCAATATGGCTGAACCAAGGATGGCCGAAACACTTCGGTTTCAGCTGTTTTGGATCAGTTTCGAATTGAACTGATATGAAACAAGGACTTAAAACTTGCTTCAGTCATGAAACTGAGCTCAAAATCACAAAATGAAAAGAAGCATGCGTGCCCAAAAATGAAACTGAAAGGAAAGATACATCGTTTCCCTTACTTGAAACAAAAATATAGTCGACAAAAGGGAAAAAATAAAAAAGGTAAAAACAAAATGGGAAGAGTTGAAAAAAAACATACATGTTGGTGCCATTCTCCCGATCTCATTGCCATCTACTCCTCAGTCCCGATCTCGCTTCCATCTTGTTCTAGGTTTAGATTGGATGAAAAAAGTTTGATGACGGCTAGGGTAGGGAGGAAGAGGACTATGGGAGAGATTTTAGGATATTTATGAATCGGTATTAATGGGGCCAGGTTTGTAATTTGGAGTTTAAATCGAATATATTGACCTTAATGGTTATGGTTGGGCTTCGGTTTAAACATATTTTGATCCAACTCAACTAGTCATTTGGCTTACACTTTCACTCAACACCCTATGTTTATAATCTGTTGCAAATATTCTAATGAAAATTCTTGTACAATTGAGCTTCTACAAATATATACACAAAATGATAAGTATAACCGAAGCCAAAAGTTAAAACAAAACCAACGAAACTTTTGACGGATTTTTTTTGAGGAACCAAAACTAAAACCGGAACTGAGCTCTCAAATATTGGATTGAACTAAAGTCTGTATCTCTAATTTGATTCCAAACTTATATATTGGATGGAACACGACATTGAAGCAAGTTTTGAAAATGCTTTATTTTACAAATATACAAATGTTTCAGTAAACAAGAACCATGTCCAAAAAAAACAATGCTGGTAAAATGAGATGTTTGCGTGAATAATCTATTCAATAAAAATTTAGGATATAAGGGGATGAGTTTCCACAATAAGTTAGAGATGGCTCGGTTTGAGTGTTTCATTTGAGATGGTGTAGACATTTGCGACTTAGACAAATGACGTGCCATTTAAGCCAGAATGGTTCTAAACAAAGTGGCCTGGACCAGCAAGTACCGACATGGCATCATTGATGCAACTACAAAAACGAACATGTTAACTTAACGGAGGTCAGTCCATGATAAGGCTTAATGGATGTTAATGATTCATGTTGCCGGTCCTCAAATTTTGGTAGGAAGGTTCTATTGTTATCGTATGTTGGACACTTCTCCCAAATAAGAATTACCATGTTCGACAACTCTAGATCTATTCACGTTCACCCATATCCGACACTTTATATCCATTGTAATTCTTAAAATATGTACTGCAACTATGGTATGCCCTCCTTTGTAAAACCCTATTGGTTTATATATGATTCTACCAAAACTAAGTTCCTTTTCTTATGAACATAAACCCTCTACATATGTATATATATGTGTATATACATATGTATATATATGTGGATATATATGTATATGCAAATGATATATAAATTTGCGATGGGCGAACCCTCTCTGGCGGCGCAAGAGAAGCCTAGGGGTTTTCAGCTTTTCCAGCGGGCCGCCCCCCCGACGACAGTGCCCCCAACGGCGGCGCCGTCGTCCCCAATGGCGTGGAGGAGGGTGGCTCAACAGAGCTCTCTGTTGGTGCGAAGGTTGGTGCAGATCACCGAGCAGCGTCGAGTTCCCACCGACAGTGTTCATCGATCGGGGTCAATGAGGGCAATCACAATGGTTGGAAGAGTCTGAGTTTCACATCGGCGGTAGGCACTTTTGGCGTTGGGGGGGGGGGGTCATCGTCGGTCGTGGTAGGAGTGGTCAGTGGTGCTCCACCGACGGCTGTCGACGTGGAAGATTGTTGCACAATAGTTGTCGGCGGGGAATATGGGGCTCTTTCCATGGAGATATCGTCCGGACATGAAGATGGAAGTTGTGGCGAGGGAGGCGTCCCTCGGGTTGTGGTGGGTGCTGGCGGAGCTACTAGGGGTTATATAGCAGGGATTGACACTATTTCGATGAGCGTCGGCGGGAGCAAGTCGATCGGAAGGAGCAAGTCGAACGGCGGGAGCAAGTTGAAGAATTCGGTGATGGTTGGTACTTACGAACGCGAGATGAAGTGGATGTACTCGGGAGAAGGCGTCAGAAGGCGGGGAACAGTTGGCGGAACGTCTGGTGGAGTTGTCGGACGTCACGAAGTTGAAGCGGGACGCCGGGGATCAGCGAACTGTAGCTTCGACCAAGGTAATATCCCGTTGTCAATATCCCGCTGTCAAATAACTTTACTACTTTATTTGGGTTGAACATTGGTGTCAGTGGTGATGTCGGAGTCGGTGGGGACGGTGGTGCTGTTGGGGTAGCCAAGACGGCAGTCGAGTAGCCCTCTGTTGCAGTTGGAGGCTAGCAACTGTGTTGCTATGAATGATGGTGGTCCAAGCAATGTAACAACTGATGGCCCACGCAATGTTAATGTGTATGATGGTGGCCATCATAGAAACATGGGGCTTGGCTCACGCATTGTTGGAATGAAGGGAAGAACTTTGGCAGTAAACTCCAATTTTCTTAGGGGTAATGGTTCTAGTTATCAGGGCATATCTCTTGGAGACAAAGGGAAGTCTGTATTTAAGGAGTCATACGGTATAGCTGATACATGATCTTTTGAACCTGACTAGACTGTGGTGTCGAATCAGAAAGGTCGGAACCAAAAATATTGGGTGCAAGTCAATGACAGTAACAAAATTGACCATGTCAATATTGAAAGTTTTAGGCCTATCTCCGTGGGTAATCTGAAATTTCCGAGCACTCCTATTCGGAATCCCCAAGCTCCCTTCACTCCAATGTTCACTGGTGGAGATATGCAGATGAGATAGAAAGATGTATGTTCTATGGGTAAAAGCAGACGAGTGGACTGTAGTCTAGATTACATTCCCCCTAGGCTGGGGACGTCTGTTTGCCAATATAACTATGGAGATTGCGGCAAATGTTGAGCAATGGGAAGACACTTTAGTTGGATATGTATAGGGGATCAGACCTTACTTCTCGCATTTGAAAGCATGTGTTACTCGTATGTGGAAACCTGTTGGTGGTCTCGAGGCCTTCTCTCGGAAAAAATGGGTTCTTTAAATTCTCTCTAGCTGAAGATAGTAACAGAATCCTTCAAGAGGGCCCTTGGCTATTTGATGGCCGTCTAATCATTCTGCGAAAGTGGAGTGCTGATATTGGGATGGGCCGTGATCTCCTGTCTTCTGCCCATGTTTGGGTACAACTTACCGCTTTACACTTAAAGCTTTGGTCTAAAAGTATTATTAGCAAAGCGGTGAGCCTCACAGGCAAGCCATTATATATGGACAGAGCTACATCGTTCGGTGAAAGACTGGCGTATGTAAGATGCTTCATGAGAATTGATGCGGGTCATCCTCTGCCCTAAAAGATCTGTCTAGAAATTGAAGGTAAACAACGCATGTAGTTGGATGTAATATATGAATGGTTCCCTCCTAGATGTTCGAGATGTTGTAGCTTTGGACATGTTGATGCTCATTGCCTAACAACCCCTATGCGGAAGGCTAAACAAACTCTCCCTCCCTATGAGACTTTCACCATGCCTTCTGTGAGCTCAGGTAACCATATTAGCCACTCTAACTTAGCCAAGGATAATATCATGGAGAAAGTGTGTGACCCATGTTCTGATATTGAGACTATTATTGACATTACTGTTGAGGACTCTATGGATGTGAATATGCCCCTAGATGTCATTAAGCGTCTAATGCCTTCTCTAGTGATCTCTCCTTCTGGTGACTCCCTTCCTAGAAATGGTGCCTCTGAGTCAATCCCGTCTACTTTTGCCCCCATACCCCCTTCTGAGAGGACTATTCCTACTTCTACTGCTGCACATGCTTCCCCACCAGACCCTATTGCTGAGGATACTGTGGAGTTGTTGAGGATACTGTGGAGTGATAGGTGAGAATCAATATAAATATAAAGAAACGTCTTGCTAGTATTCGACCTCACCAGAAAGCTAAACCGAAGTAGTCTTTGAGTTCGAAGAAGGCTTCTAGTCCAAAGAAAGCTTCTCCACTGACTGGCCCTCGAAGGAGTGAGCGTGGGATGACGGGCTCCCATCGGCATTAATATGTTTATCTTTACTTGGAATGTCCGTAGGTTGAATAAAGTAGCATGTCGTCAGGAAATACGAGGGCTTCTAAAGCAGCGTTCACCTTCCATGGTTGGACTTTTGGAAACTAAAATCAAGGAACCCTAGCTTTCAGCGTGTCTTATCTTGCTTCTCGAGCGATTGGTCTTCTATTAATAATTATGATTGCGCTGCTGGAGGCAGAATTTAGATTTTATGGGATATCAGAATCTGGACTTGCATGCCTATTCTCTCCGCTGCCCAGGTAATAACTATCTCTGCTACTAATAAATGTGGATTCAAATGTGTGGTCTCTTTTATGTAGGGTACAAATCAGATGTCTTCTCGCTTCACCACCCTCTGGTCTGATTTACTTCACATTCAGTCCTCCATTGGTAGTCTACCCTGGGCTGTCATAGGTGATTTTAATATTGTCCGATTTGTTGAGGAAAAGCTTGGTGGCCGGCCTATATCCCAGGCTTTTTTGGACCCTTTCAATAATTGCATTGAGGCTTGCGGCATTATGGACCTCAAATGTATTGGAAGCACTTGGAGCTGGAATAATCACTCTGAAGGGCAACATCATATTTTTGCTTGGCTGGATAGGATAATATGTAACTCATCTTTTATCAACTCTGTCATTTTGACGTTATTATTATCTGCCTCCCTCTACTAGCAACCATTCGCCTATGCTGTAACATTTGGGAGATAAAATTGTGTTGGGTCCAAAGCGTTTCAGATTTTTCAACTATTGGTCCAGCCATCCGGATTTTCACAAAGTCTTGCATAGAGCTTGTAGTGCTTCCGTGTCTGGTGTTTCCCAATTTCAGATAGTCTCTAGGATCAAGAGGCTCAATTATCTACTTAAATCTTGGTCAAATGGCTTTCTTGAATATCCTGTATTAGCTAACAAGAATCAATTATGCCAGTTAAGTGGTGAATTGGACCATTGGTTATAGTTGGAGGAATCTAAGTGGCAACAGAAGAGTAGAATATCTTGGCTCACTGAAGGTGACAAAACCACTTCTTTCTTTTTCTCTGCAATAAAGGCCATGTATTCTAAGAACTCTTTATCTCACTTATTTAATTCTGATGGAACTCCTTCTGATCACAGTGCATACATTCGAAACACAACCCCGACATTTTATGAAAATCTTTTCAATTAGTCAGATTATTGGAATGTTTTTCCTTACTTTCCTATCAAGAAACAGCTAACAGAATGTAGTGCTGCTTGATTTATTCGCCCAATTTCTTCCGAGGAAGTTAAGACTGCTGTTTTTGAGTTGGGTGTTGATAAATCTCCAGGTCCAAATGGCTACAATGCATACTTCTATCAGATGAATTGGGAAACTGTGGACAACGACGTCATATATGCAGTGAAATCCTTCTTTTCTTCTGGCAGACTTCTCAAGGAGCTAAATCACACTTTTCTATGTCTGGTGCCTAAGTCTGATTCGACCTCTACACTCACTGACTACAGGTCAATTTCATGTTGCAATGTGCTCTATAAGTTTATCTCTAAAGTTCTTTGTAACAGGCTGCAAACGGTTGTTTTTGATCTTGTATCTCCTTATCAGACTGCCTTTCTGAAGGGCTGCCTCATCAGTGACAACTCATTGTTAGCTCATGAACTTGGTAGGGACTTTAATAAGCCTATGGGTAGTCGTCGATTGTGCCTTAAGGTAGATCTTAAGAAGGCTTTTGATTCAATTAACAGGGAATTCATCTACTTCATGATGCACCGCATGAGGATAGATTTGTTAAGGGAGTGCATATCTAGCCCTACATTCTCTGTGCTTATAAATGGGTCCTCATCTGGGTTCTTTTCTAGTAATCGGGGCATAAGACAAGGTGATCCACTATCTCCTTACCTGTTTGTTTTAGTAATGGAATTTTTCTCTATCTCGATGGATTTGACAATGTTAGATGGTACAGTAAAACCAATGAAGAGGTATCCTATTCCAACTCCATCACATCTATTATTTGCTGCTGATCTTATTTTCTGTCATGAAGATGCGAGGTCTGCAGGAAATCTGACTGGTATCTTTGATTCCTTAAGTAATATTATGGGGTTACATACCAATAAAGGTAAAAGCAAGCTATTCTGCAGCAAGAGCAAGGGGTGCCTGTACCCATGTGAAATAGCAATTATTGGTGTGCCCCCTAGTCTCCTTTCAATCTGTTATCTTGGTCTTTCCTTATCTATTTCATGCCCCAAGGCGAGGCACTACTCTACCCTTATTGATAAGTGTAGGAAATATTTGGTAGGCTGGTCTTCCCAACTATTGTCGTTGACAGACAGAGTTGAATTAATACGTTCAATGATATATGAATTGTCTTCTTATTGGAGCCTCTCCTTTAAGCTGCTTATTTCAGTCATTCGCATTATCGAGCAACTGTGTGCCCTTTTCTTTGGAATAACAAGTTGCATGTTTGGAGTTGGTCAAGTATCTGCAAGCCAAAAAGGGAAGGGGGCTTGTACTGCGTAGGTTGGCAGATATTAACAAAGCAGCGGGGATTCGACTCTTCTGGAGATTTATGCACTCAGATTCTCTTTGGGCCAATTTTATGATAAGCACTTACACTAAAGATGGTATCGATCTACATGTATCTCCAGCTCGTTCAGGTACTTGGAAATTCATTCGATCCTCTAAGCATCTAGCAGCACCATTTTATGGGGTGAGAAATGATTCCACGGCCCTTATTAAAAGGAATATTCCAGTTACTAATAACTCATGCATTCTATGTCAGCATCGTATGTAAACCATAAAACATCTTTTCTTTGAATGTCCATTTACATCTTATCTATGTGAATTATGTTGATTGAAGCTAGGTCTCTCCCTTGGACTTATTGGGAACCTCTTAGAAGAAGTAATCCTCTTACATGATTGTTTCAGAAATAAGGCTAAAATTTCAGGTATAACCTGCTTGGCTATTTGCTCAGTGATATGACATTCATGGCACGCAAGGAATAGAAGGGTGTTCAACAACACTAGTAGGCATAAGGTCCTCATTTTTAGAGATATTTACAAAGATATTCGAGTACTCAGTGCTTCCATCAGTTGGAAAGAACACAAACAGAATTTTCGAATTGCCATTGTAAATTGGTCTTAACTTGTATTTTATTAGACATGTCTAAGTAATTTTAGATTTTCTATTCTAGGATTATTTAGGGGGGATGACGACGACTGTGTCCTCTCTCCCCTCTGCGTCCAAAATTAGATTAGATGTCTATGGTTTCTCGCTGAGGTGTATTTTGTACATTATTTGTTAGTTAATGAAGCATAATTATTTTTCAAAATATATACATACGTACATATATATACATACATACATATTTTTGAAAAGTAATAATGCTTCATTAACTAACAAATAATGTACAAATGCAACTCAGCGAGACCATAGAATCCTAATCTAATTTTGGACGTATAGAGTATATATGACATATGCGTCGTCATCCCCTACTAGCCAATCCTAGAAAAGAAAATCTAAGGCCACTGAGACATGTCTAAAGTACAAGATAAGATCAATTTTCGAGTGCAATGCGAAAGTTCTGTTTGCCTTCCTTCCATCTGATGGAAGCACCGAGAACTCGCATATCTTTGTAAATTTCTCTGAAAATGAGGACCTTGTGCCTACTAGTATTGTTGAAAACTCTTCTATTCCTTTCGTGCCATGAATGCCAAATCACTGCACAGATAGCCAAGCGGGCTATTCCTGAAATTTTAGCCTTATTTCTGAAACGATCATGTAAGAGGATTACTTCTTCTAGGAGGTTCCAATAGGTCCAGGGGAGAGACCTAGCTTCAATTGACAAATTCCCAAAGATATGTTGTAAATGGACACTCAAAAAGAGATGTTTTATGGTTTCCATAGGATGCTGACAGAGAACACTAGAGATATTAGTGGCTGGAATATTCCTCTTAATAAGGTTATCAAATGTCAGCCGCTTATCATTCAGCGCCCTAAGCAAACAGATGGACATTTTTGGGCAACAACTTGAAAACCAGACCATGTCATAATAAGGGACAACAGGAGATGAAGGCAAACTACTTCCCAAGCCGAGGTAAGGGTAAAAGTAGGGGAACGTTTCCAACGAAGAGTAAGGGCCATGGAATCATTTCTCACCCCATAAAATGGTGCTGCTCGATGCTTAGAGGATAGGATGAATTTCCAAGCACCTGAATGAGCTGGAGATACAGGTAGATCGATACCATCTTTAGTGTAAGTGCTTCTCATAAAATTGGCCCAAAGAGAGTCTGAGTGCATAAATCTCCAGAAGAGTCGAATCTCTGCTGCTTTGTTAATATTTGCCAATCTACGCAGTCCAATCCCCCTTCCCTTTTGGCTTGCAGATACTTGACCAACTCCAAACATGCAACTTGTTATTCCAGAGAAAAGAGGCACACAGTTGCTCGATAATGCGAATGACTGAAATAAGCAGCTTAAAGGAGAAGCTCCAATAAGAAGATAAGTTATATATCACTGAACGTATTAATTCAACCCTGTCTGCCAACGACAATAGTTGGGAAGACCATCCTGCCAAATATTTTCTACACTTATCAATAAGGGTAGAGTAGTGCCTTGCCTTGGGGTATATGATAGATAAGGGAAGACCAAGATAACCGATTGGAAGGAGACCAAAGGGCACACCAATAATTGTTGCAATCTCACGTGGGTTCAGGCACCCCTTGCTGCAGAATAACTTGCTTTTTTCCTTTGTTGATATGTAACCACACAACATTACTTAAGGAATCGAAGATATCGGATAGATTTCCTGCGGATCTCACATCTCCATGACAGGAAAATAAGTACATCATCAGCAAATAATAGATGAGATAGAGTTAGATTGGGATACCTGTTCATGGGTTCTACTAACCCATCTAGCACAGTCAGATTTACAGTGATAAAGAAAAATTCCATTAACAAAACAAACAGGTAAGGAGACAGTGGATCACCCTGTCTTATGTCCCGATTACTAGAAAAGAACCCAGAAGGGTACCCATTTATAAGCACAGAGAGAATGTAGGGCTGTAAATGCACTCCATTATCCAAACTATCTGGTGAGCAGGAAATCATATACGGTGCATCATGAAGTAGATAAATTCACTGTTAATCGAATCAAAAGCTTTCTTAAGATCAACCTTAAGGCACAAGCAGCTACCCAGAGGTTTATTAAAGTCTCGAACAAGTTCATGTGCAACAAGGAGCAGTCACTGATGAGGTGGCCCTTCAGAAAGGCATTTTGATGTGGAGATATGAGATCAGAGATAACCTTTTGCAGCATGTTACAGAGAACTTCAGAGATAAATTTGTAGAGTATATTGCAGCATGAAATTGGTCTGTAGTCGTTGAGTGTAGAGGCTGAGTCAGACTTAGGCACCAGACATAGTAGTGTGATTGAGTTTAAGAAGTCTGCCCGAAGAAAAGAATGATTTCACTGCATATGTGAAGTCGCTACCCACGGTTGCCCAATTCGTCTGATAAAAGTATGCATTGTAGTCATTAGGACTTGGAGCTTTATCAATACCCAGCTGAAAAACAGCCGTCGTAATTTTCTTTGAGGAAATTGGGCGTATAAGCCAAGAAGCAGTAGATTCCGCTAACTGTTTCTTAACAGGGAAGTAAGGAAAAAAATTCCAATAATCTGACTGGTTGAAAAGATTTTCATAATAAGCAAAGGTTGTTTTTCGAATGTCTGCACTGTGATCAGGAGGAGTACCATCAGAATTAAATAAGTGAGATAAAGAGTTCTTGGAATACCTGGCCTTTGTAACGGAGCAAAAGAAAGAAATATTTTTGTCCCCTTCAGTGAGCCAAGAAATTTTACTCTTCTGTCGCCACTTAGATTTTTCCAGTCGCAACCAATAATCTAATTCACCACTTAACTGGCTTAATTGATTTTTGTGAGCTAATTCAGGATAATCTTTATCGTTAGTTAGTATCTTATTTTGCCTCCTCCTTAAGTCTCCTTGATGTGAGAGATGTGGTCATTAAGAAAGCCATTTGACCAAGATTTAAGAAGATACTTGGGGCTCTTAAGCTTAGAGACGAGCAGAAATATGGTGTTGGCCTCCAGAGTGATTATTCCAGCTTCAAGTGCTTCCAATACATTTGAGGTCCATAATGTCGCAAGCTTCAATGCAATTATTAAATGGTTCCAAAATAGCTCGGGATATAGGACGGCCACCAAGTTTTTCTTCAACAAAACAGACAGTCAGTCCAGGGAAGACTACCAATGGAAGATTGAATGAGTAGTAAATCAGACCAGAGGGTGGTGCGAGAGGGCATCTGCTTTGCACCATAAACAAAGAGACCATGCATTTGAATCCATCCTTATTAGTAGCAAAGATAGTTATTACCTGAGCAGAGGAGAGAAAAGGTATGCAAGTCCAGATTCTGCTATGCCATAAAATCCAAATTCTGTCTCCATCAGCGCAAGCATAATTATTTATAGAAGACCATTCGCTTGGGAAGCAAGATAAGATACACTGAGAGCAAGGTTTCTTGATTTTAGTTTCCAAAAGACCAACCATGGAAAGTGAATGCTGCTTTAGGAGCCGTCGTAGATCCTGACGACGTGCTACTTTATTCAACCTTCGGGCATTCCAGGTAAAGATAGACATATTAATGCAGTGTGTGGCCCTTCATCCCACGCTCACTCCTCCTAGGGCCAGTCAGAGGTGAAGCTTTCTTTGGGCTAGCATCCTTCTTCGAATTAATAGACTTATTTGGTTTAGCTTTCTGGTAAGGCCGAATACTAGCAAGACATTTCTTAAGACCTTTATTTATTCTCACCTGTCATTCCACAATATCCTCAGCAACAAGGTCTGGAGGTGAAGCATCTGTATCACTAGACGTAGGAATAGTCCTCTCATAGGCACCATTTACTGAAGGGGGGGCATGAAGGCTGAATTGGCTCAGAGGCTCTGTATCTAGTAGGGCATTCACCAGAGGGAGAGATCAAGGGAGAAGGCAGTAGACTCTTAGAGACATTTGGTGGTAAATTCACATCCATAATATCCTCAGCAGTAATATCAGTAATAGGCTCAACTTCAGGACATGGGTTGCATACTTTCTCCATGATAATATCCTTGGTTAAGTTACTGGAAGTAGTAGGAACACTAGAGTGGCTAAAAAGGTTATCTGAGCTCACAGAAGGCATAGAGAAAGTCTCTGGGGGAGGGAGAGTTTGTTTAGCCTACCAAATAAGGGGTAGTTGGGCAATGAGCATCCACGTGTCCAAAGCTACAACATCTCGACCATCTAGGAGGGATCCATTCATATATCACATTCAAATCTGTGCGTTGTTGACCTTCAATTTCCAGACGCATCTTTTGAGGCAGAGGATGAGCCGCATCAATTTACATAAAGCATCTTGCATACGCCAACCTCTCATCCAACGCTGTAGCTCTATCCATATATAAAGGCTTGCCAATGAGGCTCGCCTCTTTGCTAATAATACTTCTAGACCAAAGCTTTAAGTGTAAAGCGGGGAACCGTATCCAAATAGGGACAGATGACAGGAGATTACGACCCATACCAATATCAGCACTCCACTTACGCAGAACGATAGTCGACCATCAAGTTGCCAAAGGCCATCCTGACGGATTCTGTGACTATCTTCAGCTAGAGAGAATTTAAAGAAGAAGAACACATTTTCCCTAGAGAAGACATCGAGACCTCCAGCATGTTTCCACATACGAGTAACACATGCTTTCAAATGCGAGAAGTAAGGTCTGCTCCTCAGAACATAACCAACTAAAGTGTTTTCACATTGCTCTATATTGGTCGCAATCTCCTTAGTTATACGGGCAGATAGCCGTCCCCCAGGGTTAATTCTAGGTGCAATGTAATCTAGACTGCAGTCCTCGGCTCGGCTTTTTCCCATGGAACAAACATCTTTCAATCTCATTTGCATAGCTCCAGCAGTGAATTTTGGAGTGAAGGGAGCTTGGGGGTTCCGGATAGGAGTGCTCGAAGTTTTGGGATTGCCCATAGGGCCATGCCTAAAACTTTAAGGATTGGCTTGGCCATTTTTGCTACTCATTGACTTGCACCCAATATTTCTGGTTCCAACCCTTTCTATTCGACACCACTGTCCATCATGGTTCCAAAGATCCAGTATCAGCTATACCGCATGACTCCTTAGGCACAAACTTCCCTTTATCACCTTGAGATGTGCCCTGATAACTTGAACTATTACCCCTAAGAAAATTGGGGTTTACTGTCGAAGTTCTTCCACTCATTTCAACAATGCGTGAGCCTGGACATCTGTTTCTATGCTGGCCACCATCATGCAACTTATCATTGCATGGGCCACCTACAGCATTCATAGGAGCACCACCAACTTCGTCCATCCTGTCGTGATGTCAATTGCAAACAGGGGCCTGCCCTGCCACCGTCTTGGCTCACCCAACGGCACCACCAACCCCGGCCGAATCACCGTCCCCGTCAACATCACCACCAGCCCCAATGTTCAGACCAATTAAATTAGTATAATTATTTGATAGCGAGATTTTACCTTGGACGGAGCTGCTGATCGGAGAACTTCGGTGATCTGAAGCTTGACGTCCGACAACTTCCCCTGATGCTCTGCCAACTGATCCACATACTCCGACGCCTTCACCCGAGTTCAGCCCCTTCATCTCGAAGCCATAAGCGCCAGCCCCCATCGAGATCATCGGCTTGCTCCCACAGTTCAGTTTTCTTCCTCCGGCAGACTTGCTTCCGCCTCTCCCTCCATCGTTCAACAGAGCAGGGACATGCTCCGTCCTATCACCACGCACTTCTCTGCAACCACCAACGACAACCCGACGACCTCCTCCCTCGCCACGGCCTCCGACTTCATTTTCCGTCGAGATCTCCATGGCAAGTGCCCCGTATCCCCCGCCGGCTACTATCGTCTGATGACCTTCAACGCCAAGAGCTGCCGGTGTAGAGCAGCTTACCTCGTCTACTACGGCAGTCGATAATCCCCCAACTTCTGGAGAGAGAACCGTTGATCGAAACCCCGAACTCCTCCGACCAACTACTCCATTGACCCTTGTTGAAGAACACCACTGATGGGAACTCAATGCCGCTCGTTGATCTGCTCCATCCAACGCACCAATGGAGAGATCTGGTGCTCCATCCATCACACCATCTTCCTCCACGCCATGGGGGCACCGTCACCTTCGTCGGGGGGTTGGCCCGCCGGAAAACACGAAAAATCCCCGTTTACTCGTGCACCGCCAAGGGAAGATCGCCCATCATAGGGTCTTTTTATACGTACGTACGTATCATCTTCAAAGGAGTTCCCTTGTATCACCATGGTCGCTTTTTTCATAAAATCTTTAAGCCCTAACATTGAATCTTTGTCATTGCTTGCACCTTGTGCTTAGAGCTGTACCATTGGTGAGGGTAGCAGTAGTTGTTTTGCATGGTTTGGTCAATGGACCTTCGCCTATACCTGCCCATGCAACCTTTATCTAAGTTGTCAAATATCTTCATTTTTTCTGCCAGAAAGTCCCATGGGGATAATCTATATCTGTTTGGCACTCATCCTAGCTGGATGTCATTAGAGCTGTCCATCGTTTCGATGCATGTAATGTATCAGAGGACGAAAACTTGGTCGTGAATCTCAGCTTGAAGGCCGAACTTGTCGAAATCCTATACAATACACAGTCTCGTGGTGATTCATGTAAACTGATCGCCATAGCCATCCGAATTTGTTCATGTAAGGCTGAATATGTAACAATGACAACAAACATGAGTTTGTATTCCAATATTTTTATTCTACTTCAGTGAAATCGTTATGTTTTTCAATCATGTCTTATATTAGTGTTCTTGCAGATAAAAACTCCTAATCAGAAATTTGCAGCAAGCAAGGGGAATGATGCCCAGACAGCCTCAGGAATCAGCGGCCTCAAACTCTCGAAGGAATGGTGCTGTGCTTTATGCCAAGTGAGCTTGACGACAGAGGAGCAGCTCAACGAGCACCTCAAAGGGAAGAAGCACCTTGCGAATGCCGCTCAGCTAGGCCCCAGTAAGAAACCGTCATGCCCCACATTGTTTAAGAACAGAAACAACAAGGTCGGAGGGGGGAGGAAAGTGTGCATCCAAGTAAACGGGAAGATGCAGGAAGTCATGGAGAGGGGCAGCTTTCTTTGGTGCATGCCATGTAATATCAAATGCAACAGCAGAGAGTTGATGGTCGGTCACCTCTTGGGAAAGAAGCATTTGTTGTTGAAGAGCAAGGAGAAAGGTCGAGCAGACGACGTGAAGGAGCGCTAAGGATGGAGGGATTTCTGTGTTTTTGTGATGGATAGAGTGACTCTTGGATTTAAGCCATGCTAAAAATGGCCTTCTGTATGCTTAAAAGATGCAGGTTTTGTTCTAATCTGGATTTCAGTGTTATGGTGAGGGAGATGTTTCGGTGTTAATATCTTGAAGTCTTTTATGTTTACTTTTGTAGTAAACAATGTTGGGGTACAAAGATTTAAAATCTGACTGTTTCCTATCATTTGTCTTCCTTCTAAGCCATCAGGAATGTTTGTTGTTGATGTAGGATGTAGCATTTGATGTGTTAGGATGATGCCTCGCATTCAGATGTTGCGTTCATGGGATTTTGCGTGGTAGTATCAAATGAAGAATTCGGATCGGATTCAAGAGTTAGATTTAGTTTAGTGGTCTTTTTGAAAAGAAATTGGACCTAGATTAGAAATTCTATTTGGCTAAGGACTTCGATTATATAATTGTGTGGTTTATAGCTAAATAAGAATTATACTAGCATATGTTTCCTTGTATAAGGATTATAGTTGTACTAGTATATGTATCCTCCTTATATAAAAGTTATACTATGATCGGGATTATTTGTACCACTTTATATATATGTCATTGATAGATGAAAGTTGCTTTGATTTTGATTTTGTGGTCATAAAAGTCATGCGATAGAGATCGGGGTGCATGTTGTTGGAAAAGATAGAGATTACCGTTAAGAGGAGTGTGCATCTTGTAGTTTTGTATTCCCTTTATCGAATTTTTGTATTGGTGCTTTGTAGATGTAGGCTGATTGGTCGTGATATTCTTCTTTTTGATATTGTGTGCTTTTTTCGTTGCAGGGCGGGCTTCCGCATGGATCCTGAAAACCCCAACATGATGTACTTGTGCATCATGTGTAGCAAGTGACCGTATGCAACAGGCCAAGTTTGGCATCATTGTTTAGTTTCATTTTGGTTTGCCAATTCGTCAAATCATATGAAAATAATGTTGAAATTATGCTTCAAATCCTCAAACTAGGCTTGGCACGGTTTTGCCAAGCTTCCATTTCAGTTGGCATGGCCGTGCGGATTTGGCAGAGAGGTGCGCAGGAAGTGGCACGACCGTGACAAAGTCCCAGTTCAAACGTCATGGTCGTTCGGATTCAACAGAGGCTTGTACAGTCTCCGTGCAGGAAGTGACACGGTGTGCCAGAGCCGGCACGACCGTGCCGATACGCAGACTAGTCAAACCGACCAGAATACGGCTTTTGATATGATTCGTTGATTCATTTTTGGCTCAAATCGGATGGACACGACGTAAACGCCATCTTCTATTCTAGGAAGGATTCGTATGATTTAAATACCAAGAGAATACATCTGTTGACGACACAAGGGAGAATACAAGAGAAGCCTTGAGAGAAAGCTAGACTTTTGACGGCAAGAGACATCGAAAGGGCTTTAGGACAACTACGAGCTTTGGAAGAGGAGGTATTCATTGTTCTAAAGTTTCCGTAAGATCTCTACATTGTTCTATATGCATGAGACATTGTAATTACGAGAGTGCTGGATTTACATTGTCAAGAGGGCTTACATATTGATTGGAGGAGATCTTGGTAGTCAGTGTATTACCTTAATTTACATTTCTGATCTAGTGGAAAACGTGATAACGGAAGATTGGACATAGGCCACACATTGGGTCGAACCAATATAAATCATGTGCCTCTCTGTGTGATTGATTGACCTTGATTGTGGTGTTTTCTTATGCTTTCTATGATTTTTTTTCAAGATCCCAACTCTGCTTGATTAAGTTGGCGATACATTATCTTATCCTATTCCGCTACGCATACATCTTGTGTTGTTGATAGTGTATCAAGTTCTCAACAAGTGGTATCAGATCATTAATGAGAAGAAAGTATGAAGTCAAGATGTCATCCTCGACCACATTGTTCAAGCTGGATAAGTTCAAAGGAAGGAATGACATCAGTCTGTGGCGACTGAAGATGAAGGCGTTCATGATGAAATACATGTGCTATCAGATTGTCTTTGAGAAAGGTAATTTTGACAAGAATGTCACAGAAGCTCAGAAGGCAGAGATAGAGAGAAAGGCATTGAGTGCGAAGAAGAATCTAACGAGCCGGCTGTACTTGATGCAACAACTATACATATTAAAGATAAGGGAGTGCACTCATGTTAAGGAACACATTGATGCTTTCAAGAAAATCGTGTCAGACTTGCTGAATATGGGGGTGAACATCGAGGACGAGCAGTTGGTGATGATATTGTTGTGTTCTCTGATAGTTGACTTCGACCATTGGTCCGGTCTATGGTATATGGGCAGGACACACTATCCTTGGAGGAAGTAAAGTCTGTAGTACATTCTGAAGTTCTCCGTGTGAAGATGATTGGTCGGAAAAATGGTGATCAAGGAGATGCTCTATTCATCAGGGGAGGTCAGAATTCTAGAAACGACCATGGTTCAAGAAAGGACAAAGGACGTTCAAGATCTAAATCACGTGGGCATAAGGACAGATGCCATTTGTGTAAAGAGATTGGACATTGGACAAGAGACTGCCCCAAGCTGAAGATGTAACGACCCATCGATACGTATTTTTGGAGTATAAGTATTTTAAAAGTTTTTTTAAATAAGTTTACATGATTTTTTTCTTTATCAGGAGTATAATACCAAAAATATTTTTCAAAAATATTTTTCGTATCATCAAAATAGTTATAACATATATTCGTAAGTTTAAGTGTCATCAAAATTTTTAAATAGTTATATATATATATATATATATATATATATATATATATATATATATATATTCTATGTAAATATCACTGAATTGGGTTTGTTAATTATTTATATATATAAACGTTCTCAAAATAGTTTCAAACTTTTACGACATGATTCTATGGTCATTTAGTATACTCCATAATTTTCACGTATTTTACGTAGTCAAATTGATCGAGAACTCGCAAACCCACGACCCAAAAGTTTTGGCCCAAAACTTATATTTTCATAGCGCAAACTCTAAAATGGATTTCATTTTCATGATCCTCGCGACCATACGAATACGTGGCTATTTTTTCGGAGTCATTTGTGATAAACAAAATTTTAATATTAAAATAATAATATTTTAATTGTTTTACTAATTACTATACTTAGTTACGTTTTTACAATTACTTAATTACCTTTAACCTGAATAGTCTACCCTAAACATGGCAGCCCAAACTTAAAACGTGTAAGCACATTTCCCCCCTAAAATCAAGATTCATCCCCTAACCCTTAGTCAAAATCCTCCTATAATGAGCCATTAAATATTACTTAATATTATAATAATAATTTAATTTATATAATCCCCATATCCTCTCCCTCTTCCCCGATAACTCACGCAACCCATGTAGTGTAGGAGAATAATGCCCTCCAGGCTATTTATCTCTGTGTGAATAGCACAAACGTCTTGTTCGAAATAACAGTAAGCTGTTTGGTAATGATTTATCTAAGTTATTTTATAATGTAGTAAACATTAGATATTAACTTAGATAAAGTCCTGAGACTTTATGCAAGGTCAAACAGGTATCGAGATGAGTATCTCGATCATGGAGAAATTTTTGACCGCCTGTAGCATAAGTCTAAAAGGGTTCGTAGTCGTAGATGTTTCGAGACAAGGATATCGAAATATCGGATAGACCATTGTGTCTTGGTCTTCACCGTTAAGCGGTGGCGATGATCTCATGATCGTTCGGCTTGGCGAAGTCGGAGACGAGACACAGGTGCTCTTTAGAGAATGAGTTCACTAAACGATCCACAAGAGTTATCATATGGTTACATTGACCAATCTGTCAATAATAACTCTCAGTGATGATAGGCTAGTTGGTCTTTTGACTTGAGGTCATTTTGACGAACCTGTGCGTGAACAGTGCCACTTAGATCACTGACCTAACTTCGATGCTAGGCCTGTTGAAAGGTCTTTGATTGGGTGTCACTTGAAGCGTACGAGAAGAGTAATGACCAAGAGAGGATTCGTCTCTCCCGGTCAATGGGAGTTAGTGTCGTAGAGTTAGTTCGGTCTTTAGTAAAAACTCTGCGCAGAGTATGTTGGAAGAAGTCCAACATTAGTTGACTAAAGATCGATAGAAACTAACCGGAGTCAAGTTATTAGGGTTGACAGTTTGACCGTACCCTAGACTTGATCTACACGACATACTTAAGACGAAAAGACTATAACTGCGGAATTCATCACGGACACAGTCAGAGTGGTCCCGACAAGACTCATGTCAATGAGTCAACCACATAATGATGATTCCTGAAGCAGGGACGGCAACCACTGCTCGTGGTCACTGCCGTATAGGGCTTCGAGCCCAACCTGTTGTAAGGGTCAGGCTGTAGGGTCTCACACAGAGTGCGATTCTTCGTCTAGTAATAGGTAGAAATTAGTTAGGGAGAATATTTTGCATTTTTGATGCAAGGGATGGAATAATTGCGTTTGATGCAATATGATAATTTAAGCCTAGATAGGGACTATTTTGCATTTGATGCAAAAAAAATTAAATGTTTTTTAAATTGTTTAAAACAATATTTAATAATATAAATGCAAGGAAAAGTTCACGGGTAAGACGGGAAGGTCCCGGTCTAGACCCAGGTTCGAACGGCGTCCAATTCGGACACCAGATGCCCAAGTTACGCCCAAAACAGCCCAACGGGTCAGACCAGGCAGACTCAGACCAGACCAGGTCTGTTCTGGTCTGCTGGTCAAGACCAGATAAGACAAGGCCTGGGCAAGCCCAGGAACTGGCCTGGACTTGCCCAGGGCCTGGGCAAAAGCCCAGGCGGCCTGGGCTAGCCCAGGCGCGGGCCTGGGCTCGCTCAGGCGGCTGGGCGAACCCAGGCGCGGCCTGCGTGCGCTGGACGCATGGGGCCCACCTGTGGGCCCCAGTTTTAGGGTTTTGAACCCTTGATAGGTGCAGAATTTTGACGGCTCAGTTTTTGCGAAAAACTAGCCGTGGGCTGATCTTTGGACGGTCAATTGGAGGGACAAACGACCTCCGATTGACGAACGGTTTTTTCCTATGCGTTCACCGTTAAACACCCTTCGAATTGATAGGTTGTATCAATCCTGAAGTTCAACGGTGAGTGAGTTAAAATTCACGGAAGTTTGCACTTTGTGAAGTGCAAACTAACTTGATTTTAATCAACTCAAATTAATAGTCACACATCGGATTTTGAGAAAAGGGGAGAGTCCGCCGCCTATATAAATAGGGGTCTCCCCCCTTCCTCAACACTCGTCCCAAGCTCTAGATCTGAGTGGCTCTCGTAAATGTTGGAGCACGCTCGGATCTAGGCTTAAATTAATATTTCTCTATCTCCCTAAATTTCTGCCTTACTCCTGAGGGCTCTAGCAAAGCCGCAAAGGAGTTCGGATTCTGGATCCGAAATCTTGGCGGAGGTTTCACTCGCGTGAAACTTTCTTCGGCGCGTGGTTGGCTCGACGACAAGGGGATTGATCGCCTCGGGATGCGGAGCAGTTCGAGGAACGGTTCGGGGAGCGGTTCGAGGGGCGGCTCGGCGTGGGACGGGGAGCGGCTCGGAAGACGGTGCGGAACATCTCGCCTGCTCCAGGGTTGAGATTCCGGGTATGTTTAATTAAGCGTTAGTTTAATTTAATCGCTGTAGGCTAGATCATTCTTGGGATGGTCAGACCCATCCCTAGTTGGCATAGATCTTGGCTAAGGGTCTTGGACCTTAGGGCTGAGTTAAAATTGTTTTAACTGCATGTTAATTAGATTAACAAGTTTTTCTTCTGCTGCAATAGTTTTTCTGTCTATGTTCCGTCCGACTTAGGACGGGACTAGAGTTTTTGTGCCCTAAGGGTACCGCAAAACCCTACAGTGGTATCAGAGCCTTGGTTTGCATAGTCGATCTAGCACTGCGATTTCATTAAACCTATTAATGGTTTTTTAAAATACTTTTAAATTTTTTTAAAGTTATAAGATAATTTTAAAATGTTTTAGATGTTTAAAAATTGTATGTGATAAATTTTTTGAACATGAAAATTTTAAATGACATTTTAAAATTTATGTGATAATTTTAAAACTAATTTTAAATCTTTAAAAGTTTAAAGTTATTTTGGATGCCTAAAAATTTTTATATGATAAATTTTTTTAAGCATGGAAATTTTAAAATGGTGTTTTAAATTTATGTGATAAATTTAAATTGATTTTAAAGCTTTAAATTTATGCGATAAGTTTAAAATGTTTTTGGTGTTTAAAAATTGTATGTGATAAATTTTTGAACATGGAAAAATTTTAAAGTGATGTTTTAAATTTATAAGATATTTTTTAAAACTGATTTTAAAAGTCTAAAATTGTTTATGCGATAATCTTAATCTATTTAATTGTTAAATAGTTGTGCACTATCTTTATGCGATAAATTAGTGTAGCTTTATTTTATTGGCTAGTTCTTCTTGTCCCTTATTTGATAACACAAGACAACCCTTTAGGTTAGCCATTAAAAATGATTAAAATTTATTATTTGAATTTTAATGACATGCTATGTTTTAATAAAATATTAACAACACTTCAAGACCTAATTCCTGATTAGGGTAGTCCCTTTAATGATTTTTTAATTCTAAATGTTATTATTAATTTTCATTAAAGGACTTCGCTTTTAGCGTTGGTTAATAAATTTATTAAAATCCTAATAATGATTAGGATATCACGTGAACCTTATAGTTGATAAGGACTTAATAAAAGTTATTAAACAAATCCTAAAATTTTGAATTTAAGGATTCAACTAGTTGATATGATTAATTAGTTGTTAATAAAAGCTGTTTAGTCTATGGCATACATACAAAAATGACAAGCTTCATTCAATGGACCATGATCCAGTCAATGTGCTTGGCTAAGAGTTCTGGATCACCCTTTAAGGGATAGTGATCCTGGCTTAGTCAATTCCCTGGCTGTGTTCCGCTGGACCGCAATGTCGCGAATCATGATTGTATGACACCCTGGACTATATCTAAGTCAAATACGTTAATGGTCTTTTTCAAGATTAGCCGTAGCCCTCCTTGTTTTAGGGGTTAGCAACTATAGGGCCTGTGTTATAGTTGTTGAGATACACTCAAGCTGTGACATGGCAACCCTGTAGAAACCAACTCCTTAAATACATAAGATGAAATCTTGACTAACCTTAACCGTCGTCTCGTACCCCGAGCGCCGGCGTAAGTTAAGTCAACGATGTAGTCTGACTTGATGTAAGTCTAAGACCTGACCCAAACCGACGTGTCGTGAATACACCGAGCGAAGGGGCAAGTCAGGCTAGACGCGAAAACAAGGGTCCGACTAGACTAGACATTGTGATGTGGATGAGCACACTCATGATCACAAATGGCTAGGGGCAAAAACCGATTAAGAGAGTCATATCTGATATGATCGATGAAGAGTCATCTTCCGATCGCAGAGTCAAGCAACTTGTTGAGCTACACTCAAGTTTGTTAGGCTCAAGGTGATTGGATCTCTTACCCATTATTTTAATTCGATTAAATCGTTCGTTATTAAGCTTTGAAACGATCGTAAAAATAGTGGGAGGATATAGATAGATAAAAGCCAATCTACCTATATTTAATATTGAACGTATGCTAAACTAGGGTAAGACTATGTTTACAAAAGGAATCAATATATAATTGAATTAGTTAACCGGTCAAATAGGTTGATAAATTGAATATCAAAGTTAAATTCTAATTGATAGAATTAAAACTATATTCTCGTTGACATTTAAATGACCTTCCAAAGAACAGACTTAAGAAATATGATTTCATTAAGTTCTGAGTCCAACAAATAAATTCACGCTACATGTCACTCGTCTCTATATGAGGCAGCTTGAACATATAGGATATTCGAAGTATGTTTTTCCCTATAACTTGTCGAGCTACCCTCAAGGTTGTATGGATAAACAATTTTGATCCGCAAAGTTCGAAAATTCGATCAAACCGTTTGAATCGAATACGAGTGCATGAGCGGTGCAAGACTATGTATCCCAACCGGATCTTGAGACAAGTAACTTCTTGAGCTACACTCAAGATTGCAAAGTTCAAGCGTTTGGATACATAAGATGCTTGCATAGCTATTTATTTATGTTGGGCAATTTAATATCTAAATGTGATTTAGAAAAAGGAAGAAGGCACTCCGGAAAGTCAATTGAGGAAGTTAGTTTAATTTATCATTAGTAAAGGCATAAGTAGGAGGAAATGAAAATGTGACATATTCTGATGTCACGATTTCATAATTATTGTTATACAAAAGGATAACACTTTTTGACGAATATCGTCACATTGCTTCTGAAGCAATGAGTAATATGTATAACGATAATATATGTATATTAAATGTTAATATAGAAATACACAAGATAGTAGCAAACTTATATGGAAAAATAGACTAGGCCGTATCGAGAGACTAAGCTTCACAAGTCACATAAAGAGAGGTTTGACCTCTCGTATTATGAAGTCTACGGACACTTGTGAGTCTTATCCTCTTAGATATAATGGCCGAAACCCATCTGTAAGACAGTGTGAGAATGAGTTGTCGAACTCAGTCTGGTACATATTGATGTACCCAAGTCTAGATTAACCAAAATAAGTTATTCGTATATTTTATTAAGACACGTGTTCTTGATGAAACACAAGTCTGATAAAATAAAGAACGAAATGACTAAAGTATTTAAACTGATTCGATTAGATCGAATGGTCAAATACTTAGCTATATAAAATCTTGCGAAATTAAAAGAAAATGTGATTTTCTCTCAGGTCAAGTCTGTTAACACATCGGTGTGTTAAAGGGTATGAATCACACTTAGTTAGACTTGGTGTGATCCATTGTTAGTGACTCTGAGTTAAGTCCTCCCTCTGGGTTAAGTCCCAGATTGTAATGCCTAGGTTTTGATAATGTTCTATGAGGACATTATCTATAAGATATTCATTAAATCAATCATTAGGAAGTTGTAAAATTACTCGAATCTCGTAAGACGAAGAGTCGAGTTAGACATCATAACTGATGACGACTTAGTCAACTTCCGGGATGAAATTCGAAGTAGTAACTCCGATTTAAACTTGATGCAACCAGAATAGGTCCGTGTGCGTAAATAAATTTTGGAATTTAGTTTACGTGCCCAAAGGAAAATGTTTCCTCACTTTCTACAAGTAAATCTTTAAGTTGAAAGATTGGTGTAGAAAGAAAGTAGTGAAGTACAATCATGTTGGACGAAAACGGTTTTCATCCTAATTCCTATAAAACGAATTATTATGAAACCATTTTCATTAGCAGATATGTACAGATCTACTCGGACCAAGCTCGATGTAAACGCTCAAGTTGACCATGAAAATTTGAGCATTCACTTATAAGTTCGTTTTTCTAAATATGATTTAGACGAACCAACTTATTTGAATTGGCCAGAAAGTTTTCAAGGTCAGTGGGAGCGTATAAATTACAGGCTAGGCATCAAAGAAATGGAACATATATTTTGACAAAGTAATCAAAAAGTTTGATACTTTATCAGAAACAGATATGAGCCATTTGAAATGACCATTAACAAATTTAAAATTATTATCGTAAGGTACGATGAATTGGATAAGATCCAAGTAAATAAAAAAAATCATGAATTCCGAAAAGACCAAGTGAATTATTTGAATGAGATTCAAATGGCTGGTCTAACATGACCATAGAAACCCCTTAAGTCTATAGTGTAGACGGTTTTAGCAGATCCACTCACGAAGGCTCTACCACATGAAGTCGGGAAAACTTATGTGTAAAAACGGTATAAGATACCGAGATAAATGGGCCTGAGTGCAAGTGGGAGATGTAGGAGAATAATGCCCTCCAGGCTATTTATCTCTGTGTGAATAGCACAAACGTCTTGTTCGAAATAACAGTAAGCTGTTTGGTAATGATTTATCTAAGTTATTTTATAATGTAGTAAACATTAGATATTAACTTAGATAAAGTCCTGAGACTTTATGCAAGGTCAAACAGGTATCGAGATGAGTATCTCGATCATGGAGAAATGTTTGACCGCCTGTAGCATAAGTCTAAAAGGGTTCGTGGTCGTAGATGTTTCGAGACAAGGATATCGAAACATCGGATAGACCATTGTGTCTTGGTCTTCACCGTTAAGCGGTGGCGATGATCTCATGATCGTTCGGCTTGGCGAAGTCGGAGACAAGACACATGTGCTCATTAGAGAATGAGTTCACTAAACGATCCACAAGAGTTATCATATGGTTACATTGACCAATCTGTCGATAATAACTCTCAGTGATGATAGGCTAGTTGGTCTTTTGACTTGAGGTCATTTTGACAAACATGTGCGTGAACAGTGTCACTTAGATCACTGACCTAACTTCGATGCTAGGCCTGTTGAAAGGTCTTTGATTGGGTGTCACTTGAAGCGTACGAGAAGAGTAATGACCAAGAGAGGATTCGTCTCTCCCGGTCAATGGGAGTTAGTATCGTAGAGTTAGTTCGGTCTTTAGTAAAACTCTGCGCAGAGTATGTTGGAAGAAGTCCAACATTAGTTGACTAAAGATCGATACAAACTAACCGGAGTCAAGTTATTAGGGTTGACAGTTTGACCGTACCCTAGACTTGATCTACACGACATACTTAAGACGAAAAGACTATAACTGCGGAATTCATCACGGACACAGTCAGAGTGGTCCCGACAAGACTCATGTCAATGAGTCAACCACATAATGATGATTCCTGAAGCAGGGACGACAACCACTGCTCATGGTCACTGCCGTATAGGGCTTCGAGCCCAACCTGTTGTAAGGGTCAGGCTGTAGGGTCTCACACAGAGTGCGATTCTTCATCTAGTAATAGGTAGAAATTAGTTAGGGAGAATATTTTGCATTTTTGATGCAAGGGATGGAATAATTGCATTTGATGCAATATGATAATTTAAGCCTAGATAGGGACTATTTTGCATTTGATGCAAAAGAGATTAAATATGTTTTAAATTGTTTAAAACAATATTTAATAATATGAACGCAAGGAAAAGTTCACGGGTAAGACGGGAATGTCCCGGTCTAGACCCAGGTTCGAACGGCGTCCAATTCGGACACCAGATGACCAAGTTACGCCCAAAACAGCCCAACGGGTCAGACCAGGCAGACTCAGACCAGACCAGGTCTGTTCTGGTCTACTGGTCAAGACCAGATAAGACAAGGCCTGGGCAAGCCCAGGCACTGGCCTGGACTTGCCCAGGGCCTGGGTAAAAGCCCAGGCGGCCTGGGCAAGCCAGGCGCAGGCCTGGGCTAGCCCAGGCGCGGGCCTGGGCTCGCCCAGGCGGCTGGGCGAACCCAGGCACGGCCTGCGCGCACTGGACGTGTGGGGCCCACCTGTGGGCCCCAGTTTTAGGGTTTTGAACCCTTGATAGGTGCAGAATTTTGACGGCTCAGTTTTTGCGAAAAACTAGCCGTGGGCTGATCTTTGGACGGTCAATTAGAGGGACAAACGACCTCCGATTGACGAACGGTTTTTTCCTATGCGTTCACCGTTGAACACCCTTCGAATTGATAGGTTGTATCAATCCTGAAGTTCAACGGTGAGTGAGTTAAAATTCACGGAAGTTTGCACTTTGTGAAGTGCAAACTAACTTGATTTTAATCAACTCAAATTAATAGTCCCACATCGGTTTTTGAGAAAAGGGGAGAGTCCGCCGCCTATATAAATATGGGTCTCCCCCTTTCCTCAACACTCGTCCCAAGCTCTAGATCTGAGCGGCTCTCGTAAATGTTAGAGCACGCTCGGATCTAGGCTTAAATTAATATTTCTCTATCTCCCTAAATTTCTTCCTTACTCCTGAGGGCTCTAGCAAAGCCGCAAAGGAGTTCGGATTCTGGATCCGAAATCTTGGCGGAGGTTTCACTCGCGTGAAACTTTCTTCGGCGCGTGGTTGGTTTGGCGACAAGGGGATTGATCGCCTCGGGATGCGGAGCAGTTCGAGGAACGGTTCGGGGAGCGGTTCGAGGGGCGGCTCGGCATGGGACGGGGAGCGGCTCGGAAGACGGTGCAGAACATCTCGCCTGCTCCAGGGTTGAGATTCCGGGTATGTTTAATTAAGCGTTAGTTTAATTTAATCGCTGTAGGCTAGATCCTTCTTGGGATGGTCAGACCCATCCCAAGTTGGCATAGATCTTGGCTAAGGGTCTTGGACCTTAGGGCCGAGTTAAAATTGTTTTAACTGCATGTTAATTAGATTAACAAGTTTTTCTTCCGCTGCAATAGTTTTTCTGTCTATGTTCCGTCTGACTTAGGACGTGACTAGAGTTTTTGTGCCCTAAGGGTACCGCAAAACCCTTCATGTAGAACCCCAAGACATCCCGCCAACCCCTCCTCCTCTCGTTCCCCTCTCGACGGCAACCGCCTCCTGTAAACTGCTGCCGCGTCACCACCGCTCCGCCACCATCTCCGGCGAAGCCCGCCGCCACAGCGGTACCCCGACAAGCCATATCCACCGCCTCCCCCGCAAACGGCCGAACCCCACGGCCTCCCCTCCATCGTGGCGCCACCAAATCCAATGCCTGCCTGAGCCCCTCTCAGCTCGCCCCGCCATCGCCTCCCTCCGACGGAGGACGCAGCAGCAGCAGCCCCCCGTGAGCTCCCCTCAACCACCGATGTTCTCCCTCATTCCCCACAGCCGCCACCGTGTACTGTCGTTGCCGCCGTGTACTGCCGCCGCCGTCTCCGCCACTGCACCATCGGTGCCCCCCTCGTGCCACCTCGCCTTTGCAGCTGACCACCGCCGGCCTCCGCAACCGCCGTCGACCACCCGATCACCCCACCGACGATAAAACCCCCAGCGCGTCGAGTAACATCGAAAGTAAGGAGGAGGAAATAGTGAAATACATATTATATACGTATTCACATATATATTTACAAGAGCAAAACTATTTTTAATTCTTAGTAAATAATAAATGAACCAGAAAAATACACGAGATGTGCCAGCAAATCCAGCACGTCGCATAGAATGCGTAGACACTGGAATCATCCCAATCAGAAACATATTTTGTGAAATATGAATTTTAAAAGTTATACGTAATTAATTCTAATTTTCTTTTAAAATACGTATCTTCTCATAATTATGCGTATTTTTCATATACAAAAATACCTTTGTATTCTATTAGTCAAAACGAACATTTTGACATATCATTTGAAACTTTCTGATATGAGTATTTTTCTAAATTTAAATAGTCACATCACCCGCTGCATGCCATCTAAGCCTCTTATGGAATAATTTCAGTGAATGCTAATGAATTATCGTATGGAATATCTTATGGTACATCTTGTGGAATATCTTGTGGAAAATCTTGTGAAATACCTTGTGGAACATCTTGTGGAATATCTTATTGAACATCCCGTAAGAAACAATAAATAGAACACTTGACACTTCACTGGGTTTGGGGTAACTCATAGTTGAGAGAGTGTGGGATTGACTGGAGTTCATCTACATACTACCGTGTCGGTAAACATAGATGCCTGTGTCGGTAAAACTTAGCATGCTGCCTATGTCGGCAAAACCTTACATGCTGCATGTGTCGGCAAACACCTCCCGCTGCCCGTGTCGGCATCGTCTGGGTAAGCGCACCCAGGTAAGAGATGAACTCAATGGTTGCATATCATAATCTCCTACTTGAGTCACGTAATTTCTAGTTTAGTTACTACTTGCACAATTACATTACTGTCTGCTTGTCTTATTTTTACTACTCATGCATATTTGTCTTACTATTGTTGTTACCTTACATATTTTGTTACCATGTTATGTATACCATGTCACAGTTGATGCTCTCATACGCACCTAGTACTGTCACCTTTACTTACTTTCCACAATTGTATGAATGACCGTAGTTACCTTTTCACCACCTATTCTATACTTGTACACAACTTTTCTTTCTATTTTTTAGAATTACTGTGACTTAACTATGGTTCCATCTTCATGGCATCGTCAGACGACGTACAGGTAGAAGCAGAGGTTTCTGAGTATGAGGAGCCAGAGTTTGACCCAGAGGCCGTAGATTCCCGAGTTCGAGTTATGATGTATTTCTATATGTACTTATTTTATTCCATATATCTTTCTTGGAGCGTATTATACAGTATGGATTGTAATACATGGACCCTATTGAGTATTTTTGTACATCTATGCATCGTGGCTATGTTGTTTTCACTGGTGATCTACAGGCATGCGAATGTATCAAACAAGTAATGGCCCCTGAATAGCAGGTTGTTAAAAGTTTGGTGGCCCATGCAGGTCTGCGCTAAGTACCTCGTGAAAAATATAGTAAGATGAGGATGTACGATATAAAATACTCAAATTGACCTCGAGTACATGATGTCTCGAGTGTTCACCTGTATGGACGTACATGCAGAGAGTCCGTATTACCCATCTTCCTCGATCATCATTACCTTCTTTGAAACTCTTGAACCCTCGTTCCATCCTTTGGATATTACCTCATACTTCTTTTTGCAAGTAACCTCTTTCGTCGACAATCAGTGGGATCTTTCACAAGTTTGATCATCTTCATCACCATCGCCCTTCCTTTAGCTTGATGGCCTTCCAATCGACCTTCTTATTCTTAGAGTACTTCCAGTTACGTTAGAAACCCTAGCTACTATAAGGAGGATATCATTAGAAATTTTCGACCATCCGAAATTCAAATTTGACAATATGAGCAGATTAGAATGACCAGTGAAGATCAGGCCAGACTACGGATGCATTGGAAACTATGATGGAAGTTGAGCTAGAAGTGGTTCGAGAATTCTTAAACGTACTTCCAGATGATCTCATAGGACTGGCTTTGGATTGCGTCCTCGAGTTCATTATTGATCTAGTACCAGGAGCACAACCTGAGCTTGAAGAAATTTCAGGTTCGGTTGGATGATCTGTAACGACGCAACTTATCTATTTGGAGTGCTCATGGAAGAATGGATCTTGGCACCTATGTTGACCATCGATCAATGACAAGAAGACTGTGAAGAGCTAACGACGACTTCCTTGCATTTGATTATAATTCGATCGATTTGGAGGATCACGTAAAGTTGGACTTGTAGAGAGGATGCCATTGGTTGAAAGTTAACGTCTTGAAGACTGCTTTCAACACCAAGTATGTACACGTTATGAATACTTGATGATGCCGTTGGGGTGGTCAACCCACCACTGGTATTCACAAGTCTCGTAATCCAAGTAGTCTACGAGTGTCTGGACATGTTAGTGGTAGCCCTCATCGACGACATCTTGATGTAGTTAAAGGACGCTCAGAAGCTTGCCAAGCATTTGAGGATGATGCTATAAAACAAACTACAACGAGTCAGGCAATCGAAGGCATCTACTTCTTCATCTTTCTTGAACTCGTAGTATTCCTCTACTGTTTCTTGTATCGTGTACCTGTTTTTTCTTGGGTGGGGTCTTTTACCTTGCTCACCATCCACCCATCTCTTTATTACTTTTTGTCCGCATTCTCTCCTCGAGCCCCGGCCCGACCCACCCTACCCCCACCCCATCGACGACTTCGGCGCCCCATTTAATCCTCTCATCTCTTCCCTCACCAAACCCATCCCATGGCTTCTCCTTCGCCGTGACAACACCCACTCCTTCGCCTTACCTCTCTCCTTGCAAGCCCAATCCATCTCGCCTCAAGCTCCTCCGGCCTCGCCTGGAGCTCCGCCACACCACCCGTCGCCACCAAGCAACGCAGCCACCACACGACATGGATCGAAAAATGCCGATGGCCCTCCGACGTTATGTTTTAAGATTTTGGGGATTTTTGGGCTTTGCGACGACTCTCACCGCCACCCTCGCTGTCACCGTGTGGTTGAGATCTTGGAAAGTTGTGATTCTTGGGCTTCTTTTGAGCTTCTTGCCCGGGATCTTACCTCTATTTGTGTCTCACTTGGGCATCTCCTTGGGTCCACTCCTTTGGGTTTGTTGGACTGTGGGTTTTTGGTTGTTGGCTTGTTTGGGGTTAATGATGAGGGTTGTGGATGTCAATTATTGGTGTTGGCAAGGAGTATCGTAGGCGATAAGTGCTGGCATGCTGCTGGCCTTAGGTGTTGAAGTTGGATGTAGGCCTTGTGCTTGGCTTTGGATGATGGCATGGGTGTTGGCTTGTTGGACATTATGGGAATTGATGGAGGAAGTACTGGCGATGAGTATTGTCTTTGGATGTTGGCCTTGCACTTGTCTTTGGTGTTCTTTTGGACGTTGGCTTGTGGTTGGGCATTATAGGAATTGTTGGCATTGATACTTTGCTCGTGATGTGTAAAAGCACGAATGCATATGGATTAGTCGTTACATCTTTGTATGCGATATTATGAAAGATATCCTCGGCTATTAGTAACCATTAACACGAATAGAAGCTTTAAAATTTATGATTTCCCTTTTGATGTGATTTATCTAGCTTGCTACTAGCTTATCACCTAAAGTTCCAAGTTTGAACAGATGTTGTCATGATAATAGCCCTCTTTTTCATGTGATGCCACTATCTCATATTAACTTTGGCTACCTGAGAAGTCAGGGTAGCTATTATGATGATACTGGTCTTAAGACTAGATACGGAAGCTATGGTGATGTTAATAGTAACATCTCTTGTTTTCTTGATGCTATGATGTCACATTATATTTCATGCTAATTACAACTTATTTCACTAGATCGTTATCATTCATCAAGGCTTTCATTTGATCGTTTGATTGCTTAGGCAATGATCGGCCTTCTAAATTCCGAGGATGGAATTTTTATAAGTAGGGCAGAATGTAACGATCTTAATCCATCGATACGTATTTTTGGAGTATAAGTATTTTAAAAGTATTTTAAAATAAGTTTACATGAATTTTTTTCTTTGTCAGGAGTATAATACCAAAAATATTTTTCAAAAACATTTTTCGTATCATCAAAATAGTTATAACATATATTTGTAAGTTTAAGCGTTGTCAAAAATTTTAAGGGGTTTTTGCATATTCATCCCTTAAATCTTGCATGTTTTGATATATGTCCCTTAAAAATTAGTATTTGCTCTCGTGTCCCTTAAATATTAAACGTTAACCCTAATAGTCCCTCCATCATGTATCCTGTTAAAAATTTAACCTTAATTACATTAATTAACGATTAATTAACGCTTACAGTTAATTAATAATAAATTACATTAATTAAGAAAACCCAGGGGGAGAGAGGAGGATGGGGAGGAGGCGCCACATCCTCCCCTCCGTTTTCTGTGGGGGAGGAGGCGCCACCGCCTCCCTCTCCCCCACAGAAAACACAGGGGAGGGGGCGGTGCTCCCCCCACCAAAAAATGTCGGGGAGGCGGCGTCTCTGCCCCCTCCTCCCAATGAGCCGTCCAGACCGCCCCAAACGTAGCCATAACGGAACATTCCTACTTCTGTAAGAGTTTACCAGTAAGTTAAGAGAGAGGGGCTATTAAGGTTAACGTTTAATATTTGAGGGATATGAGAGCAAATACAAATTTTTAAGGGACATATATCAAAATACGCAAGATTTAAGGGACGGATATGCGAAAAACCCAAATTTTAAATAGTTATACAAATATTTTCTATGTAAATATCACTGAAACAGTTTTGTTAATTATTTTTCTGTATAAAATTTTAGTTTCAAACTTTTACGACATGATTCTATGGCCATTTAGTATACTCCATAATTTTCACGTATTTTTACGTAGTCAAATGACTGAGAACCCGCAAACCCATTACCCAAACATTTTGGACCAAAACTTATATTTTCATAGCGCAAACTCTAAAATGGACGTATTTTCATGATCATCGACGATACGAACCTGTGGATATTTTTTCGTAATTTTTTCGGAGTCATTTGTGAAAAACAATATTTTATTATTTTAATAATAATATTTTAATTGTTTTTACTAATTATTATACTTAGTTACGTTTTTACAATTACTTAATTACCTTTACCCTAAATAATCTACCCTAAACATGGCAGCCCAACTTAAAACGTGTAAGCATGTTCCCCCCTTAAATCAAGATTCATTCCCCTAACTCTTAGTCAAAACCCTCCTTTAATGAGTCATTAAATCTTATTTAAAATTATTATAATGTTATGAATGGGAGAGACCTTTGGTCTCCCCCCATTTACATCCACCATTACATTCACTACTAAGTGGGTGTCTCTTGGGATCCTTCTATTATCAATATATATTTGGCTATGGTCTCAACCATTAGCCTACACTTCTTCTCCATATTCCAACACGTTATCAGCACGCTCTGAAGCTGAGCCGAATCTCTACCGACGGATGAATTGGTGCTGACAGACGAATTGGTGCCGACGGACGAACTGCGAGGACGCGGATAGGGCTTCCTTCTCCGAACTTCGCTAGATCGAAGGGTAGGATCTAGAGGTAAATTTATAGAAACCCCTAGATCAAAAATCTTTACCTGTGCATGTTGTGAAATCTGAGATATCTGTTTTCTAAGAGATCTATAGTAATTTCTATAGCAAGAAAATATTTTCTCAATCAAAAAATATATGTACTCACAGTTTTAATGGATTAAACAATTCTAAATATTTTTTAGAGATGAACCGCCTCCTCTGGGCGCGGGCCTCCTCCGGGCGCGATCGCCGCCCGTGTGGTCCTCGGCGCGATCGCCGCCCCTCCGTCGGGGGCCTCCTTCGAAGCACCGGCCACCACCCCTGTCGGGGGGGGGAGGGGCTTTTCTTGGCGTCGGAGCACCGGCCACCCCCCTGTCGGGGGCCACCGGCCTACTGTTAGTGTGCCGCCCCCCGGGGGGTCCTTCTCGCCCCGGAGCACCGCATCTATTGGGTGAGCTCCGGTATCGCCGCCCCCCTTGTAGGGGGTCCTTCCGTAGCGTGCGCCGCCTCCCGGAGTGTCGGGCATCCCGATTCTCCACCCACCCCCGGGGGTTGGGCATCTGATCGCCTCATTTCGACACGTTTTCAAGTGGGGGGCTTTCGGATCTCATGCTTTCTGTTAGCCACCGGAGTTAGGCCCTGCTGCGTCGGAGCGCCGCCCCCCTAACAGGAGGGGGGCTACCTGCGAACCGGAGCGCGGCCCCCTGTCGGGGCGTGCCACCCCCCTGACGTGGGGGGGGGACTCCTGCTAGCCCTTGGAGGAAGCAGCATGTTCATTGAAATTTGATTGTTTTTTAGAATCAGAGTACAAAACTGCTTAAACAAATGCTCGTTTTAGAATGTTATTACTTTTTTTGTCAATTACGTTGTATTAAAAATATATCAGAAAGATATATTTGCTAGCCTCATGTTCGCCCTTGGAGGTAGCCGCCCAGGATCGCCCCCCCCCGTCGTGGGGGGCGCCGCACCCAATTGCCCCCACTGTCGTCATAATTTAGTGGAAGGGGAAGGGGCACTGTTTCGCCCCCCTGTAGCGTTTCATATGGTAAGGGAAAATTGGGGTGTCCTTTCGTATCCCTGGCGGATGACTCTCCACAACCCCACTTTCCCCCCTTAAAGCCCTAATTAGGGCAAGGGGGAGAAGAGGCATGGACCTCCCCTGATGGGCCAGAAGCCCAGTAATTAACAAAATTGATAATAAAAATGGGTATTTTTTAGCTGACGGGCATGCAGCCCGCGGCCAGCCCATGGGTCACTGGCCTGCTGGCCAAATTAATTTTAATTCAGCAATTAATATATATTTCTGAAAATACCCTATTAAACCCTGAAATACCCTATTAAAAATCCAGAAATTTCTGGAAAAATCGGAAAAAAAATCGGAAAAAATTCTGGAAAAATCCAGAAATATCAGGGAATATTAGGGTGAGGATATTGAGTTTGATTAACTCTTCATGGGGTATTTGTGGCAAGTAAAAAAATTGTTACTTATATTTGATGTGTAATTGATTTTTAATCGCCTAATTTTTAATTGGATTAAAATTGTTACTATTTTACGTTTTAATAATTACAAGGATCCTGAGACCGCTCTGTCGTTAGGTTAGTTACCTAACCTAACGGGTAATGACGTTTCCCGTGCTCCAAGTAACTATTAAATGTAAATTTAATATATTTATCCAATATAATTGCGTACGATGTTGAAAAAAAATGTAATGTTTATGCCTGTGATGTTGCATAATTATATTATTAAAACTGCCTGGAATGTTAGTAAGACTGTGTTGTGGGTTTTGGATCGGCCGTTATTAGTCACCACCATTTATTTTTTCTCACATTTTGTTTTTTCTTTTTGAGTGAAAATGTAGTGAGGAACTTAATGTAAAAGCCAATGCCCGAAGAAACTTCGCCTGAAGACGGAGGAAAATTGCTAATGCTGGGACCCCCAAGGGTTTCCAAATTGTAATTTTTATTTTCTCGTAATTCAAAATGTATAAGGGACTTTGGACTTTTATTATTTTATGGTGGTGACCGGCCGATCCCCACAACTAGTTTAGTTTTACTTCTATGCATGTTTTAATTTTGTATAATTAATTCATGCTTATTCCATGATTTGATAAATGGAAAAAATAGCAAGCGTCGACTTTGAAGTTCTTGATGCGGCTGGAAAAAAATTATCTGAGCTGGCATGTGGACCTGAAGTTCCACTTACGCGCACAGGGCCTAATGGCCATAATCTCTACTCCTGTGGCCACGACAACATGCACTGCTGAGGCAGCTTCTACACAAAATGGCTCTGACGTAGATAAGAAGAAATCCATTATCTATATCAGGCGACATATTGATCGGACCTTGAAGGCCAAGTATCTCACTGTAGAAGACCCACTAGAGTTGTGGACTGCACTGGAGGACATGTATAAGCATCAGAAAGATGTGATCCTTCCACATGCATGTTATGAGTGGGAAAATCTCCGTCTACAGGACTTCAAGTCCATTGCTGAGTAAAACTCAACACTTCATAATATCACCTCATGACTGAAGTTGTGTGGAAGAACGCATGTTGGAAAAAACTTACACATCCTTCCATGAGAAGGATGCAATCCTCATGCAACAGCATCATGAACACACGTTCACTAAGTACTCTGACCTGCACTCCTGCCTTCTCATGGCGGAGTAGAACATAGACTTATTACTAGCCACTCATAACCTACACCCTGCTGGCTCTGCTCCTCTCCCTGAAGCTCACACAATTTCTTCCCAGAAGATGAAGAACAAGCACAGAGGAAGATTCAACAAGGGAAAAGCTGCGAAGCAGCAGACCAGAGCTCCTCCCCAGAACAACAATAATGAGGGGAAGAAAAAGAATACATGGAAGAGGAATACCTCTGACCAGACGACTGCTCCTAAGAAAAACTGGGAAGACAAATGCCACAGATGTTGCATGACTGGACATTGGTCCAGGGTCTGTCGTACTCCATGCCACCTCCAAGATTTATATATGGCAAGCTTGAAGCCTTCCGCCGACAAATCTGGTGGATATACAACCTCCAACTCGGTTCAATACCGAGGATTTCGAGAATGACGACATCCTTGACTAAAGCAAATTTAGTCATCTTTTCAGCCTTTATCATTAATGTTTTAAATGTATCTTCAATTATGTCCTCCTTTATTTTCATTATGAATCGAATGTAGTTTTACTTTTCAATAAAACTTTTTACATTTTTTCTATAAATAGAGATGAATTATGACTACCTAATGGATAGTGCCTCCGCGCACAAGATCCTTCTTGATAGATGCTATAGCATCTTAATTATTATGGTCTCGTCACTACAATTTCGGGACTAAATAATATAATAGAAGGATCAGGTGAAGCAATTTTATTGCTCCCAAACGAAACACAAATTATAATAAAAGATGTTTTATTTTCTCCATAATCAAACAAAAATCTATTAAGTTTCAAGGACATCCGTTTAAACGAATATTACTTGGAAACTGATGATTTCAATAGTGTTCAATAATTGTATGTTATTCGTCGTAAGGATGGTATTGAAACCATCCTAGAATGTTTTAAAGGACTCCTGTCGAGCCTTTATCAAACATACATCCAACCTATAGAAGCTAATTTGATAGAACACCAGCAGTGTTCTACATCACCAGAAATCAGTCTCAGGCAATTAAAAACTAGGTCACCCATGATCGGTAATGATGTACCACATCATAACCCACTCCCGTGGACATAATTGAGGAACCTAAAGATTCTTCAAAGGGTGATTTCCTTGTTCCCCCCTGTTATAAGGTTAAAACTAATCAGGAGACCGTCCCACCTGAAAGTGGGGTTTTGAATCTCCTAGCTTCTTGGATAAAATACAAGAAGACATTTTTGTAAGCAAATTCACCCATCAAGTTCCCCATTTCGGTACTTTATGGTACTGATAGATGCATCATCATAAAATTATTTTCCATACTAGGCTCACAAAACAAAAGCCTGAAGCTTCTGAGACCATTTCTTGGGACACTAAGTCTTTGTCTCAATATGATCTGCGTACTAATCCCAGTGAAGATGAGATCCTGAAGATCCTTCACATTCAGAATACTTTTACTACCGGACAAATTTACTGATAACCAGAAGATTATCAGATCACACGTCTCTACTGCCAATACGCCAGCTAGGATTGACATCTACAAAGATGGGTGCAATCCACCGGTAACAGAATCCGTGGTACTCACATAAAAAGAGGACTACCGCCTGGCTCCAAGGATAAATTCCCTCGTAAGAGGAATATACCTTGAGAAATATACAATATCCCACCACAGGATGCTGAGCTCAGACCAGTAACCTCGCCCATCCTTCAGTCCCCCGAAGAGGACAATACTGGAGAAATATAATAAAAATCGTACATACTGGGGAGGTACTGGACAGAAAAAGCACTGTCGACGACGACGACTTTGCGTTCAATATTACTATTCATGTCGCTAAAGGCGATGATGATATCGATCCATTATCTCTAGCTAAATACAAACGCAGAGATGCTTGGCCAAAGTGGAACGAAGCAATAGGAGTAGAGCTGGACTCACTCTTGAAACGCAAAGTCTTTGGACCAGTAGTCCAAACAACAAGAGGTGTAAAACATGTAGGATACAAGTGGGTATTCGTCAGGAAAATAAATGAGAATAATCAGATCGTATGCTACAAAGCACGGCTTGTAGCTTAGGGATTTTCCCAACGACCGGGGATGGAGTATGAATATTCATATTCACCGGTTATGCATACGATCACATTCCGATTGATAATAAGCTTAACTTCAATGGAAGGCCTAGAATTGCAGCTCATGGACGTTGTGACTGCATCTCTATATGGCAATATAGATAAAAATATCTATATGAAACTTCCAGATGGTTTCAAAATACCAACAGAAATAAAATATAGACCTCGGGACGCCTATTCAATTAAAGCTGCAAAGATCATTATGTAGTCTTAAGCAATCGGGAGAAATGTGGAATAACAGACTGAGTGATTTCCTTGTTCAACAAGGTTTCATTAATAATGAAGCATGCCTGTGTATTTTCATTAAAATCACGGGAACATGATTCGTATTAATAACTGTTTAAGTAGACGACTTAAACCACATCTGATCTCATGCAGAGATTGATGATATACCTGCAAGCCTCAAACTAACGTTGAAATGAAAGACCTAGGCAAGACTAAATATAGTCTTGGCTTAGAGATAGAAAACCTCAGCGGTGGAATCCTGTTACACCAATCCACATACACAAGGAAATTACTTAAAAATTTCCTTATGGATGAGTTCCATCCTCTAAGTATACCAAAGGTCTTTGGATCATTGGATGTACATAAAGACCCCTTCCGGCCGCTGGAAGAGGGGGAAGAAACATTAGGTCCTGAAGTACCTTACCTTACTACCATTGGAGCATTACTATATCTGGCAAACTGCACGCGTCCCGACATAGCGTTCGCAGTCTTCCTACTAGCCATATACAATTTCTGCGCCCGCAGCGCAATTGAAACAGAGTAAAGTAGCTTCTGCGCTACCTCCAAGGGTCAGTTGACCTGTGATTATACATCCCGAAATGTGGAATTTCCACTTTGATTGGTTATGCAGATACATGTTACAGGTCTTATCCACATACTGAGAAGTCACAGACTGGTGTTCATTTTCTATGGTACGACCATCTCCTGGAAATCTTTGAAGCAGACCACCACAGCAGTCTGATCCAACCTCTCAGAGCTCCTGGCAATCCATGAAGCTAGCAGAGAATGTGTCTGGCTTCGTTCAGTCATTCTTCACATACTAGTGACGACCGGCCTGAAGACGGACGACCTTGATCAAACCATATTATTTGAAGATAATGCAGCTTGTATATCTCAACTACAAGCTGGTTACATCAAGGGCAACAGGACGAAGCACATCTCTACTAATTTCTTCTGTACGCACGAGCTACATGAGAAGAAGCCAATTGAAGTACGGCAGATTCAGTCTTGTAATAATTTAGCTGATCTGTTTACTAAGGCATTGCCTAGATGTACTTTTAGAAAGCTTGTAAAGGGATGCGACAGCTGAAAGACCTACAAGCCTGAAGCTTGTACAGATCAGGGGAAGTCACTTGTGTATTGTACTCTTTTTCCTTAAGATGTTGGTTTTTCCCACTGGGGTTTTCACAGCTAAGGTTTTAACGAGGCAAAACATGGTAACTCTGGATCCAGTAATATCCACCCCATATTAGCGTATTGGATCCTGAAGAATTCATATGCTAAGAATCGATGGATGAGGGGGAGTGTTATGAATGGGAGAGACCTTTGGTCTCCCCCCATTTACATCCACCATTACACCCACTACTAAGTGGGTGTCTCTTGGGATCCTTCTATTATCATTATATATTTGGCTATGGTCTCAACCATTAGCCTACACTTCTTCTCCATATTCCAACATATAATAATTTAACTTATATAATCCCCCTATCCTTTCCCTCTTCCTCGATAACTCAGGCAACCCATGCAAAACTCCACGACGGCCTGCCAACCCCTTCTCCTCTCGTTCCCCTCTCGGCGGCAACCTCCTCTGGCGAACTACCGCCGCGTCGTCGCCGCTCTGCCACCATCTCCTGCGGAGCCCGTCGCCACAGCGGTACCCCGACAACCCACATCCACCGCCTCCCCCTCAAACCGTCGAACCCTACGGCCTCCCCTCCACCGTGGCACCACCAACCCAACGTCGGCTCAAGCCCCTCCAAGCTCGCCCCGCCACTGGCCCCCTCCGGCAGAGGCCACCGCAGTAGCATCCACCGCGAGCTCCCCTCAAACACTGACATTCTCCCTCCATTCCCCGTTGCCGCCGTCGTGTACTACTGTCGCCGTCGCCGTCGCCGCCACTGCGATGCCGGTGCCCCCCTCACGTCGCCTCGCCTCTGCAGATGACCACAGCCGACCCCCGCAACCGCCATCGACCACCCGATCATCTCCACCGACGATAAAACCCCCAGCGCGTCGAGTAACAACGAAAGTAAGGATGATGAAATAGTGAAATACGTATATAATACGTATTCTCGTCTATATTTATAAGAGCAAAACTATTTTTAATTCATTGTAAATAATATATGAACTAAAAAATATACGGAAAGTACCAGAAAATCCAGCACGTCAACTTGCCTGGACGTTTGTCACATCACCTACTGGCGTTGGATTGTGTCACGGAAAGGCCGAAATGTCTTAGTAAGCCTGGCCCTGGCGCCGGGCCGGGCTTCGCCCGCGGCCCGGACAATGGCGCTGGGCCCGGGCCGGGCGGGCCGTTTGGCCATCTTGAGTTGTATATAGCACACACCCAAGGAAAAACAGTAAAAGATACTTGTATTTTGATATGATTATTCAAAAAACAGTACTTAAGATCGCAACTTGCTTGTCTCTCTCTCCTCAAGGGGCAAGCGTTAGCTAACGAAAACAACGTCACTTGTTGCCTTTTTGCCCATTGCCTGCTCAAAGAGACGGCGAATATAATAAATCACCAATCAAGTTCATCAGAACATGAACGGTGCTAGGCATCGGCAAGGAGGCGGAGCCGTTTTATTTATGATAATCGAATCATACGAATTGACGTGTCGAATACGTGGCGCCCGGCACGTTGTAACCCAAAACCCACACACGTTATCTTGTACACGTTGGCGTGACGATCAAAGTTATTTTCTCGTGTTTAATAAATAGCAGAACGATAATTACTGTGTTTATGGCGAAATTTTTCCATCGTTATTGGGCTTCTTTGTAATTAGTTAACAAGAAAAATTCTCGGATTAAAAAAATAACTACTTTGTTGGATGATGATGAACTCAAGAGAGAAAGAGACAAGATTTCTTAGCAAAAGAATAAGTCACTATCGCTAAGAGCCATGGTGCTCTATTTATATATCTCATAGTGGGGAGGCCAAAAGCCTCTAGGAGACCAAGGGTCCCCATTACTCTAAGTAATGGGGCCTAATGAATGGGTAATGAAGGAGGGGAGGCCAAAGGCCTCCCTCATTCATAACACTCCCCCTTACACATTCATCACTTCGGTCTCAGCTACTGAGGCAAGGGGTGGATACTTCTGGATCCAGAGTAAGTGTGTTTGCCTCGTTAAAACCTTAGCTGTGGAAAACCCAGTGGGAAAACCCAACAGCTTAAGGAAAAAGAGTGCAACCCACATGTTACTCCCCCTGATCGTACAAGCTTCAGACTTGCAGGTCTTTCAACTGTCGCATACCAATGTTCTTTACAAGCTTTACAAAAGTACATTTAGGCAATGCCTTAGTAAAAAGATCAGCTAGGTTGTTGCATGACTGGATCTGTCGAACTTCAATCTGCTTGTCGTTCTTCTGCTCGTGCGTCCAGAAAAACTTGGGAGAAATGTGCTTTGTCCTGTCGCCTTTGATGTAGCCCTTCTGAAGCTGAGCAATGCACGCGGCGTTGTCTTCGAATAGGGCAGTAGGCTCCAGACCACCGGTCTTCAGGCCAGTGGATTGGAGAATGTGTTGGACGACGGAGCGTAGCCAAAAACATTCTCTGCTCGCTTCATGGATCGCGATGAGCTCTGCATGGTTAGAAGATGTTGCAGTAGTGGTTTGTTTTACCGATCTCCAGGAGATAGCAGTACCTCCGTAGGTAAAGACAAAACCAGTATGTGATTTTGCCGTATGCGGATCTGAAAGATAGCCTGCATCGGCATAACCAAGTAACTGGGAGGAGGCACCTCTCTGGTAGTAAAGTCCAAGGTCTACGGAACCCTGGAGGTATCGCAGAAGATGCTTTACTCCATTCCAGTGGCGCTTTGTAGGCGCTGCACTGTGTCTGGCTAGGAGATTGACTGCAAACGCTATATCGGGACGCGTGCAGTTAGCCAGATAGAGAAGTGCACCAATGGCACTTAGGTAGGGTACTTCTGGACCCAGTATCTCCTCCCCCTCTTCCAGAGGCCGGAAGGGGTCCTTTTGTACGTCTAATGATCTCACGACCATAGGGGTACATAAAGGATGACATTTATCCATTTGGAACTTATTTAAAAGCTTCCTGGTATAATTGGATTGATGTAGGAGGATTCCACCTCGTAGGTGTTCAATCTGTAAGCTAAGGCAATACTTCGTTATGCCTAGGTCTTTCATTTCAAAAGTTTGCTTTAGCCTTGCAGATATCACATTAATCTCTGCTGGAGAGCCTATGAGATTTAAGTCATCAACGTAAACTGCTATGATGACGAATCCTTTTCCCGTTCTTTTGATAAAGATGCACGGGCAGACTTCGTTATTAGTGAATCCTTGCTGTGCAAGGAAATCACTTAGTCTGTTATACCACATTTTGCCTGACTGTTTTAGTCCATACAAGGATCTATGTAGTCTAACAGAGAATACCTCCCGAGGTATCTCTTTCATCTCTGTGGGTAAGTTAAACCCATCTGGTAGTTTCATATAGATCTTTTTATCTAAATCGCCATAAAGATATGCAGTCACAACGTCCATGAGCTGCATTTCTAGGCTTGCCAGAGATGATAGGCTTATTAAGAATCTGAATGTAATAGCGTCCATTACCGGGGAGTATGTATCTTCATAATCGATACCCGGTCTTTGGGAAAAACCCTTTGCTACAAGACGCGCCTTGTAGCGGACGATCAGATTTTGTTCATTTCTTTTTCTAATGAAAACCCACTTATATCCCACAGGTCTTACACCTACTGGTGTTTGGACTACAGGTCCAAAGACTTTGCGTTTCGAGAGTGAGTCCAGCTCTACTCTTATCGCCTCGTCCCACTTTGGCCAATCATCTCTGCGTTTACAATCCGCTAGAGAAAGTGGTTCGACGTCATCGTCGTATTCAGCGACGTGAACGGCAATAGTGAACGCAAAATCGTCGACGACGACTGTGCTATGTCGGTCCAGTACCTCCCCAGTACGTACAAAGTTTAATGATGTTTCTCCTAATGTTTTCTCTGCGGGGGAAATTAGGAGGGGAGAGGTAGCTGTCCTGAGCTCAGTATCCTGTGGAGGGATAATCTTATTTTCACCAGGAATCTTCCTCTTTCGAGGAACTTTATCTTTTGAACCTGGTGGCCGTCCTCTTTTCAATTGAGGTACAGCCATTTCTGCTGCGGGTGGATTGCATCCATTTATAGGGATGTCAATCCTAGCTGGAGTGTTAGCAGCAGGGACGTGTGAACGGACGATCTTCTGGTTGTCCGTGAATTTATCCGGCAATTGGTGTACTGTATTCTGGATGTGAAGGATCTTCAGGATCTCATCTTCACACAGATTTGTACGCGGATCATAAAAGGACAAAGACTTATTTTCCCAATTAATGGTCTCCGAAGCTTCAGGCTTCTTGGAATGTTTGCCCAACTTTGGAAAAGTTTTCTCATCGAATTCACAATCAGCAAGACGTGCCTTAAATGCGTCCCCCGTTAGGGGTTCTAGGTATCTAATAATCGAGGGTGAATCAAATCCAATATAGATTCCTAAACGACGTTGAGGACCCATTTTGGTCCTCTGAGGTGGTGCTATTGGAACATAGACCGCACAACCAAATATTCTCAAATGAGATATATCTGGAGTTGAGCCGTATGCTAGTTGCATCGGAGATAATGTATTGCCTCCAGAGGGGCGTATCCTGATAAGAGATGCGGCATGCAGAATAGCATGCCCCCAAGCATCCACCGGCAATTGGGATTGCATAAGCAATGGACGAGCAATCCATTGGAGTCTCTTTATAAGGGACTCTGCTAATCCATTCTGGGTGTGAACATGAGCTACTGGATGTTCAACTTCTATACCCGTTGCCTGGCAATAGTCTTCGAAAACTTGAGATGTGAATTCGCCCGCATTATCAAGACGTAGTTTCTTGATATGGTTATCGGGGAAATGATCACGTAACCTAATTATCTGTGCCAACAGCTTTGGAAAAGCTAGGTTACGGGTGGACAAGAGGCACACATAAGACCATTTTGTGGATGCATCTATTAGTACCATGAAATACTGAAATGGGCCACTTGCGGGGTGAATAGGCCCGCAAATGTCACCATGTATCCTCTCAAGGAAGCCAGGAGACTCTAAACCCACTTTTAGGGGCGATGGTCTCGTTATTAGTTTCCCCTTGAAACAAGGGGGACAAGAAAATTCACCTTTCTGAAGAATCTTCTGGTTCTTCAAATCATGTCCGCGGGATTCAGATAAGATGCGTCGCATCAGAATAGATCCAGGGTGACCAAGTCTGTTATGCCATAGTTGAAATGGTGGCATTGGCTGGCACGTCTGGTGCTCAGTCATATTGGCTTCAACTGGTTGAATGTATGTTTGGTAGAGACCCGACGGGAGTCCCTTAAATATTTCGCAGATGGTCTTCTGGCCATCTTTACGAAGAGTGACATACAGGTATTCAACCTTATTTTCATCTCTAGTTTCTAAGTGATATCCGTTTAAACGGATGTCCTTGAAACTTATGAGATTTCTATTTGATCTTGGAGAAAATAGTGCATTATTGATTTTTAGTCTTGTGTTATTTGGGAGCAATAATATTGCATCACCAGATCCTTCGATTATTTTGGACAGTCCTGAAATTGTAATGACAGGACCGTCATATTTACTTATGCTATTGAAATAGCATTCATCGCGAAGGATAGTGTGCGTTGAGGCACTGTCCACTAGGCACTCATACATCATCTATATAAGCCAAAAACGAAAATTTATTGATGGAAATGTAAAATGCATACATTCAAAATAAAAGATCGTCTTTATTAAGCATACTAGAGATGAAGCTACAATTTATTCTTTGAAAAGCATAGATAAAGATGAGGCTCAATCGAGCAGGTCGTCATTTTCGAAATCCTTGGAAGTGAACTTCGTCGGATTTTCCACATTTGCCATGTTTGTTTCAGGCGGAGGCTTCTGGCTCGCCTGATACAGTTCCTGGAAGTGGCGAGGTGTGCGACAGTTTCTGGACCAATGTCCAGTCATGCCACAACGATGACATTTGTCCTCCCATGTCTTCTTTGGATTTGACACTGTATCAGTGTTCTTACGTTTCCAAGTGAAGTTTTTCTTCCCTTTGTTATTCTTTCTTTGGGGAGGAGCAATGGCTGGTTTCATAGGGGCATTTCCTTTGTTCTTTCTGCCCCTCTTCTTGTTCTTCCACTTCGGGGGGTGAACACTGTGGGCTTCGGGAATAGGAGCTGAGCCTGCCAGGCGCTGGTTATGAGTGGCCAGTAAAAGGTCTCTATTCTGCTCTGCCCTAAGGAGGCAAGAGAGCAGTTCAGAGAACTTCGTGAAATTGCGTTCACGATACTGCTGCATGAGGATAGCATCTTTCTCGTGAAACGAGGTAAATGTCTTTTCCAACATGCGGTGCTCTGAGACTTCTTCACCACACAACTTCAGGCGTGAGGTGATGTTGTGAAGTGCTGAGTTGTACTCAGCAACAGACTTGTAGTCCTGAAGTCGGAGGTTCTCCCACTCATAGCTGGCACACGGGAGTATGACATCAATTTGATGTCTGTAGCGTGCCTCTAACGCTGTCCATAACTCCAGAGGGTCCTCTACCGTCAAGTATTCGGCCTTCAGGGTCCGATCTATGTGTCGTCTGATATAGATAATGGCTTTCGCCTTATCCATGTCAGAGACAGTGGTAGAGGTACTGCCAGCTGAAAGGGCCGCTTCTGGAGCTTTGCTAGCAGATGCATCGGATGCTGCGGGAGCCGATGATTGGGCCAATGCTGGGGCCAGAATGGAGTGCAGGAGCGCCATGGAGCGCAAGTGGAACTTCAGGTCCACTCGCCAGCTCAAGTAATTCTTGCCAGCTGCATCGAGCACATCGAAATCGACGCTTGCCAATTTGGCCATTTTATCTATGCAATTTAAAGATAATCATGGATTAAAATAAATTCAACAAACCATGCATAAATTAATAAGTAAAAATGCGGGGATCGGCCAGATACCCAAAATAATAAACAGTCCAAAGTTCGATTACAGTCCAAAGAAAAGAGATTAAAAAATACAACTTTGGAAACCCCGGGTGGGTCCCTATTTCTGCATCCGTCTTCTTATGCTGTTGCATCGAGCTTTGGCTTACACAGTCATGAATCGACTCCTTGCGGTCCAGCGGACGCGGCCAGGGAATTGACTAAGCCAGGACCACTTGTTACCCAGTCAAGCTAGGTTGGTCCAGCAAACTTAGCCAAGCACATTGACCGACATCATGATCCATTGAAGGAGTTTTCATCAATTCTATGTGCTGTTGCATCGAGCTTGGGCTTTTAAATACAAATTTCCTCACTTACAAATTCTCTCAAAAGATAATAAAAGTGCAAGGAAAGTAAATAGGTATACAATGGCCGATCTCGAAAAACACATTTTTACTTATTTTAAATATCCACGCAGTTTATATGCTACAGGCATAAATTAAACAACCACGCATATATCTCAAGCATAAAAAAAATATGGAAAAAGTAAACTAGAAAATATAACTATCTCGTAGACCACGGGGAAACGTCATACACCGTTAGGTTAATTACCTAACGGCAGAGCGGTCTCAGGATCTTTGAGATGATTATATTTTTTAAAAATTCTAGTAAACCATACATAATAATTTGCAAGAGAGATGTTTAAATAAATAGAGGAACATATAAATGTAATTATTGATTTTACAAAGTTTTTCTCATAAATTTCAATTTGCAAATTTAATTCTTCTTTAAAATTATGAAGAAGCCGAATTTCTGTAGAATTTTGTGGCTTCGGGCCAAAAATTATTTTTAGTATAAGCGCTTGTGGCCCGTTCCGCAGTTCTACAAAGTTGTTTGTCGCAATTATTATGGCTTCGAGCCAAAAATAAACAATTAGCCTCGGCTTCAGGCCTCGGCCTCGGCCTCGGGCCTCGGCCTCGGGTCACGGTCACGGGCTCGGCCTCGGCCTCGGCCTCAGGGCTCGGCCTCGGGCTCGGGCTTGGCTTCGGCCTCGGCCTCAGGGCTCGGCCTCGGCCTCAGGGCTCGGCCTCGGCCTCAGGGCTCAGCCTGCCATCGGCCTCGGCCTCGGGGCTCGGCCTCGGCCTCAGGGCTCTGCCTCGGCCTCAGGGCTCTGCCTCGGCCTCAGGCTGCCCCCTTTCAACGGGGGGGGGGGGGGGGGGGGGGGGGGGGGGGGGGGGGGGGGGCGGAAGGCCCCCCTCTCCACTGCAGGGGGGGGCATGGTCGGCATTGTGGGAAGGCCCACTCCTCCGTCAGGGGGGAGGGGAGGATTTCATTCCGGTTCTTCTTCCCACCGAAGAATTTTAATGGCAAAAGGAAAAAAAATTTTCATAGAAAAAAAAACTTTGTAATAGGGATAAATTTTTTTTTCTTTTATTAGACTAAATTTTTTTTACTTGTATATTAAAACAATGTAAAAATTATTTAGTCTAATTTTATCTACAGGATTATAGGGTTTTACCTCTAGATCAATGATCTAGGGAAGAACGCGACGATGATCCGTAGAAATAATAATCCAAGCTCCCGAACGCTTTTAGGATGCCGCAACGCTCCAACGAACCGCCGCAGCAACGTTAGATTCCTTGCGCGTAGGGATGAATGTAGATGAAGATTTTTGCTCAAGAATGGAGAACACGTGCTGATAACGTGTTGGATGATGATGAACTCAAGAGAGAAAGAGACAAGATTTCTTAGCAAAAGAATAAGTCACCATAGCTAAGAGCCATGGTGCTCTATTTATATATCTCATAGTGGGGAGGCCAAAAGCCTCTAGGAGACCAAGGGTCCCCATTACTCTAAGTAATGGGGCCTAATGAATGGGTAATGAAAGAGGGGAGGCCAAAGGCCTCCCTCATTCATAACATACTTTCATTATCCAAAACCCACAACGCCTTTGAGGACAGAATCTTGTCCGTTTGGAGAAAACAGAAACAGTGTCCAGCTTGTCTGCAGCCGTCCACGTGTCATTCTCCTGTGGGCAGGCCCCAGGGATTGCTCATGTGGCTCCACGTGGCCGTTAGGTATCGGATAGACTATGCACAGAGATCGAATTGCTGCTTCACACACAAGCCACATTTACGTACACGCTTGACATTCAAAATTTACAAGTATGTCCTTCAAAAATATCCCCTCTTTACCATCCTCTTTTCTTCCACTTCTTACTCTTCTCTTCTCCTTTTCGTCTTATTCTCTGACTGGTATTGTTTACGGGTGTTTTCTCACCGCTGAATTGTTGACCAGAGGCCGGGAGGTCAACGTGGTCAAGGGGACACGTGGGACCCCCGGAATCGGTTGGGTACGTGATTGCCCGATGAGGGAAGCACGGATCCTTGCGTCGGCTTGCCGAAGGGTAGCCTCGGCGAAGCGGGGTTCTCCTTGTGGTGAGGGCGAGTGGGCTTGTAGCTGAGGACGCTCGGCTTTGGTTGGAGGGGCGCTGAGGAGTAGCCTCTGCGCCGCTGGATCTGCTTGACCTGAACAGAAGAGGAAGCTCGTCAGGGGGGCCGGACATTGGTTCCGGCCAAGTCCCCTCCGATGCCTAAGTCAGAACGAATCTGAAAGGTACTCGATGGGACCGGTATGGCTAACAGGGTGGCCGATACGCGAGTCCTCGGACCAAGTTATGGGAGGGAATGTAAAGTGGAAAACAAGGTCGTGTGTGTGTGTGGAATACCTATGTGTCTCGGTATCCAGGAAGGGATCTCCCTCTCTGTCGCCACTCGAATCCTTTTATAGGAATCATCCCATGTTCGCTCCCCCTCTATGTCCCCTTCCTCCGCCCCCACGATCCGCCTCTTTGAAGGCGTCTTTATGGGTTATGAAGGTGGGTGTAATGGGGTCCCTTAATGATGATTAAGGGAGCGCGCTTTGAGGGGAGCAGCTAGCTCCCGCTGACGTGGGTTGATGGGGCGCATGCTTTGGCCGTGGCCGACCTGATTCCAAGTCTTCGTGGGGGCTCCGACGCTCGGCCCGATCTCCTTTGGGCCGTCTGCTTACAACGTGGACCTGGGCATCTCGATTTTGGGCCATCTCAAAATGGTCGTATCAATTGCCCCCATCGCTCGGGCCATTCGGATTCTGCCGGTTCGGTTCGGGTGATGTGACTTGTGCAGATTTTGACAGGCGCGCAATTCGAGATCAGTGCATTGAATGAGAATCATCATAGCGCTGCCCGGTTGAACTTCTCCCGCCCCTGGGTGCGGAATTCGAAGCACCACCGGTCGTCGGATTTCGCCATGCGTCCTCCTTTGAACGGCCCCGATTCTGAGATTGTTCCTCGTATAAAGATGTCATCCTTCTGAATTTGATCTTTGCGCTTTTCGATCGAACCCTGTCCTCGTGAGTGCTGGTGAAATTCTCCTTCGTCTTCCTTCCATCGGTCTCCTTTCAAGATAGCCTCCTTCTTCTTCATCTGCCCCACTCGATTTGTTCCATGGCTGCACTTAGAATAGGAGGTTCCGCTCCTGGGTCCGAGGTTCCTCCAGTTCCAGAGTCTGGCAACCCCCCGACCTCGGGGCCCGGTAAACCCCCCCCGCTACACGTCCGGCTCCTAACAAAGGGAAAGGCTTGCTATTCGAGGACCCAGTCCGTAGGGATGATTTTCAAGTGGCAGAGAGGCTCGATGTTCCTCCGGTGATCTGTAGGTCATCGTGTACCGTCCCCTTCTCTACGGCCGCGGAGATTCGGGAGAAGTACTTGTGTCACCCGTACGACGTTCGGATCCCTTTTAGTGACGAAAGGATCTGCTTCCCCAGGAGCCGGAGGCCGGCGTGTACGTCGAGATGTTTCGCATGGGGCTCCGCTTCCCCCTCCATCCTTTTATCATCCAGGTCATGGAGTTCTTGATGGTAGCCCTGTGCCAGCTTACACCGTACTTGATTGTGGCACTGGTCGGGTTCGTTATGATCCACAGTATACACCGCTTGGAGCTGACCCTGCCCCTCTTCTTCTACTATTTCCGAGTTCAGACAGTCGGCCGAGGATCATGGCAGCACATCCGTGCCCAAGTGGGGAGAGAGTGTTTGCTTGGTCTGTCCCGTTGGGTGGGCGACTGGAGCTCGAGCTACGTTTTTGTCGTCTTCCCCGAGGATGCTGTGATCCTGACGGGTTGTGAAGGTCTGTGTCAGTACGACCTGACGTTGTCCCTCTCCGAGGCCGATCAGGCAGCGGTCCGGTTGTTGTCATCTTTACCCCTAGTTGAGAGGTCAGTCTGGCCCTTGTTGGACGACCTTCTCCTTAAGAACGTCATGTGGTCCCCCTATAGGCACTTCATTTTCTTTAGGCTTCCCCCTTTGGCTTACCCTGATCTTCTTCCTTTCTGCAGAAATGACGGGTCGGAAATTCAGCCGCGACGTCGGCGAGCTCATTCACCGGGGTGCCAGTAGTGGGCGCAGAAATCCTTCCGGCCACGCGCCTCACCGTATGGTGGAGGATGAGATCCGCCGGGTCGATCCGGCAGCATGGAGGCTGGAGCCGGTCGTTGCGGTGCCACCGACTCAGGTCTCCCTTGAGTCCCCCGCGGGGGAGAATGCGGCTGACGGTCCTCCTGGCTCTGCCCGTGTCGAATGAGACAACAGGGGTGCCGGCCCGGGGTCCCGAGTGCCCAAGGGGGCCATGGTGGTGAGAGGAAATGCCCCCCTCTGGAGTCCGGGGGGGCCCGAAGAGAAGAAGAATGAGAATGCCACAGATGTTCGGCCTCCGGCGGTGCCTGAGAAGTCGATCCTCTCGGACGCAACCCTCCAGCTGGTGGAGGTGGCCGCCCCTGCTAGCTTGGCCGAGCCGTCACCGGTTAGCGCAGGAGGCCCCCTGTTGATGCTCGAGGTTGGCCCAGAGGTCCTGCCCGGGGAGTCGGTCTTCGTCGATCGAGGAGTGGCCACCCAGTTGGCGCAAGGCTCCGTCCTTCCGAGGGACCGCTCCATCTTGGAGAGGGTTCGCTCCGATCGATTGGCGGACTCCTTGGTTTGGCAACTCTAGCAGGTTGGTCTTTCTGTCGCATCCGACTCTGCTTCACAGCATCCCAGGCTCACACCTTCTATCCTGTAGGTTTCCACAATGGCCGTGGAAGCTCAGCGCCATGCGACATAGGTGATCGGTCTCGAGGAGTCCTTAGCGCGGGAGCGTCTGAGGTCTGGAGAGGCCAAGGTGGCAGTCGAAGATACCCGCATGGAGGTTCGTCGCTTACGGCGTCGGGTGGACGAACTCACCTCCGTGGTGGAGGACTTGAGGGAAGCCTTGGCGGTCGCTCAGAGGTCTGCCCAAGAGGTGGAGGAGGCGTTCCGTCGGGAGAGAAAAGAGCTCTGGGCCGAGCTGGGGGCCCTGCAGCTAGCGCATCCCGCCCGGCTCGTCGAGGAGGTGGAGATGTGTTATGAGGGGGTTCTGAGGCCGAGGATCGTAGAAGCTCTCAAGGAGGCCTTTGAGTCATATGAAGACCTCCTGGCCCTGAGGATCGAGATAGTCTTTTGGGACTCCTTTTTTAGGTTCGAGGAGCGGGTCCGGTAGGCGCTTTCTCGCCCCCACCAGGTCCTGAGGAGTCTGCTCGATCAGAGCAAGGTGAGGCTCCGGATGACGCCTCCTCCCAGGCCCCAGCGCCATAGGCGACGTTCCCTCGCTCGTGTCCCCTCCTCTGTAAAAAAGGAACAGTTTTGAAAGTAATAAATAGTTCATTTTGCGGGCATTTTTACCTTTCCGCACGTTGACGTGTCCTTATGTTGTACTTTCTCCCATTTTCGTCAACCGCTTTCTGGATTCCCCCTTTACTGTCCCCCTCCCAGCGTTCAAGTTGGGGCGGACTGGGTTAGGGCTACGGTGGGGTTCTCTTTCCGCTGATGGAGTAGGTGTCCCACGGTGGGAGTGGCCCTCGGCCTTGCAGACGACAGTAGTGATTATACGGTCAGGAGGGAGCTCCCAGCCTCTCAGAGCGATTGTAGTGGCCGAGTTAACGATGGGGATCGGCCTTTACGGTTAACGTTCTCCAGTCCTCCCAAGGCGATTTGTCACCCACTATGTTTGGCAGATAGCCTAGGGAATGTCGTGTCAATTCATCTAACGAGTCGGTGCCGAACATCAAGTTCTCGGCCAACCAAATGTTCGGCCCGCCGAGGGCTTGCCTGCGATCCTCAGGTAGAGTGGGTGATAGCCCTGCTAGAGGACTCGCCTTCAGTCTTACGGGCGGTCAGGTGATCGGCCTGCTGGGGGCCTTATGGTCGATCGGGTCGGTTGGCCTGATGGGGGAGCTATCCCTAGGTTTACGGTCAACCAATATACTGGCCTACTGGGGGAGTTACCCCAGCCTTATGGACAGTCGGGTCGGTCCACCTACTGGGGGAGCTACCCCCAGGCTTACGGTAGACCGAAGGATCGGTCTGCTGGGGGAGTTGCCCCAACCTTACGGACGATCGATGGATCGGCCGGCTGGGGGAGTTGCCCCGAGCCTTATGACCGACCTTTGTGATTGGCGTGCTAGGAGAGTTACCCCCATCCTTATGGTCGATCGGGTCGGTTGGCCTGCTGGGGGAACTACCCCTAGGCTTACGGTCTACCGATGGACCAGCCTTATGGACAGTCGGTTCGATCCACTTGCTGAGGTAGCTACCTCCAGGCTTACGATAGATCGATGGGTCGGTCCGCTGGGGGAGTTGTCCCCAGCCTTACGAACGATCCTTGGGATCGGCATGCTGGGGGAGTTGCCCCCAGCCTTTCAGACGATCGTTGGGATCGGCCTACTGGGGGAGTTTCCCCCAGCATTACGGACGATCCTTAGGATCAGCCTGCCGGGGGAGTTGCCCCCAGCCTTACGGCCGACCGTCGTGATTGGCATGCTGGGGGAGCTTCCCCTAGCTTTGCAGCCGATTGCTGAGTCTGATTCGGTGAGAAGGATCATGGTTGTTTTAACGCAAGCTAGCATTTCATTCTTTGAATCTGAGAGTACATTCGAAAGGAAATAAGCGAGGAAGATAAAGGCATGCTAATCTCGCCTGGGGGTGGAGCCGCGGTTGATTGTTCTGCCCTCTCACTCGATGACACGCATAGCTATCTGGACAACATTCACCTTCTTTTCTTTGTCTACCTGTCTGGACGTCCCCTCTCCGGGGATTTCCATGGGATCGTCGACAAAATTCTTCAGGTGGCCTCGGCTGACCATTTCTCTATGTCCTTCTTCAGGTGCCAGTAATCATCGGTATCGTGGCCGTTGTCTTTTTGGTACTTGCAGTATTTCTCCTCGTCCATATCGCATTTCTTCATTTTCAGGGGTGGCCTACCAAAGTGACCCTCTCTCTGAGATTGCGTTAGGACGACGTCTAGAGTAGCGTTCAGCCTGTGGGGTCGTGCCTCCTCCTTACGCTGCTTTCTCTTGGCCTTCTTTTCCTGCCGATGTTCGTCCGGCTCACAGCGCTTGTTTTCGTCTCACTTGGAGCCCCACCTGACTCCCATAGGGAGACCCCCTTCCTCTGCTGCCAATGCCTCCTCCATCAGTATGTAACGCTCTGCCCGGGCTATTACCTCAGCGAGGTCCCTCGGGGGCTCGTTTTGCATCGACTTCTTCAGGCCCCTGTGTCGGAGTCCTTTCTTCAGGGCCGTTTTCACGACCATCTCGGGACAACTCTCCACATTCAGCCTCTCGGTATTAAAGCGATGCATGTAGCTTCTCATGGATTCCCCAGGGCTATACACTACATTGAACAGAAGCTCTGAGTCTGGTTTTATCCGCCGACCGGCCATAAACTGCTTGCGGAATTTCTGGGCGAGGTCCTTGAAGTTGTCGATGGAGCGTTTGGGGAGACTGTGGTACCAGCTCCAGGCAGATTTCCGGAGAGTGGAGTAGAAAGCTCGACAGAGCAGGGCGTCGTCGGCTCCTTGGAATGCCATAACCCCTCCATAGTCCATCACGTGGTCTTCTGGGTCCCCCGTGCCATCGTACTTTTATAAATTTGGCACCTTGAACCTGGATACCAGTGCATCTGTAATGCTTCTGGATAACAGGCAACGGTCGTCCCTTGAGCCCCCATGACCTCTCCTTGTGTCGGTACGAGGACCGAGCTGCCGAGGCGAGCTAACGGGGGTTCGAGGGGAGTACGCTCGGAGCCCATCCGAATCGGGGATAGGCGTTGGTCGCCGAGCGCTTTTCCTCTCGCGGTGGTACTCCTGGCTCTTACGCCTCCTCCGACGGGGGCTCTCGCTCCGATTCGGCCGGTCCTCGACGGTTCGACAGTCGGGTGTTTGCTGGTGTGTCGAACGTGGTTGCTGAGACGAGGCTGTTGTTGACTCTTCTTTAGCATGCTCAGGCCCTCCGTCCACCTCATCCTGGAGTGAGGTGGGTGTTAGTGATCGCACCGGGACGAATTTTGGCAGGGTGAATCGTTGTTCTGGGTTGGCATCCTCGCCGCCGTGGTCGGTGACTACGACCGAGCGTAAAGTTTCACGGAGCCCCCATTGATCGGGGATGGAGGCTGACCCTTCTTTCGGGGGCGCGGGCTGCCAGCGAGCTGTTGAATCACCGCGACCAATGTCCGGAGGTGGGCATTGGTTTCCTGGGCGAAGAGGCGGAGCTGCTCATGGGTCACCGAGCGCGAGTCACTGGCCCCCCAGTAGTGTGGCTGTGCTGATTCTCAGGCGGGATGTACCTCGTGGATGGGTGGCATGTGTCCTGTGCCGTTGCAAGCTGGTTCCATTTCAGTGTTGTGGTTTGTTTGACGTGGATGTTTGTTCGCTTCCCACAGATGGTGCCAGAAGTTTACTAGTGTTTTCTCACCGCTGAATTGTTGGCCAGAGGACGAGAGGTCAACATGGTCAAGGGGACACGTGGGACCCCCGAGATCGGTTGGGTATGTGATTGCCTGATGATGTAAGCACGGATCCTCGCGTCGGCTTGCCGAAGGATAGCCTGGGCGAAGCGGGGTTCTCCTTGTGGTGAGGGCGAGCGGGCTCGTAGCTGAGGACACTCAGCTTTGGTTGGAGGGGCGCTGAGGAGTAGCCTCTGCGCCGCTGGATCTGCTTGACCTGAATAGACGAGAAAGCTCGTCAGGGGGCCGGACCTTGGTTCCGGTCAAGTCCTCTCCGATGCCGAAGTCAGAACGGATCTGAAAGATACTCGATACGACCAGTATGGCTCACAGGGTGGCCAATACGTGAGTCCTTGGACCGAGTTATGGGAGGGAATGTAAAGTGGAAAACAAGGTCGTGTGTGTGTGGAATACCTCCGTGTCTCGGTATCTAGGAAGGGATCTCCCTCTCTGTCGCCCCCGAGTCCTTTTATAGGAATTATCCCACGTTCGCTATCCCTCTACATCCCCTTCCTTTGCCCCCACGATTGCCTCTTTGAAGGCGTCTTTATGTGTTACGAAGGTAGGTGTAATGAGGTCCCTTAATGGTGATTACGGGGGCACGCTTTTAGGGGAGTGGTTAGCTCCCGCTGACCTGGGCTGATGGGGCGCATGCTTTGGCCGTGGCCGACCTGATTCCAAGTGTTCGTGGGGGCCCCGACGCTCGGACCGATCTCCTTTTGGCCGTCTGGTTGCAACGTGGACCTGGGCTTCTCGATCTTGGGCCATCTCAAAAATAGTCGTATCAGGTATGATCATTGTCGCCACCACATCCACGCTAGTCACCGCCTCATCTTGTCGACACCGTCTCCTCCCCATCTCACCTCTTCCACCCCCACCCCCTCCATTTTCCATATTTCCGTTGTTGACGCCACCTCTGCCCTTATGTTGTCATGTCTTCTCATCATCATCTACTTCTCTAACCACTTCAACCATTTCAACAAAAAAATATACCATGGGCAAATGGCGACAAGGAGGAAGATAAAAAGAGTGGCATGAGACGGTGGAGGTGTCAAAAAGAGTTGAGTTTTTTCAAAGAGAGAAGAAGAGAATATGAGTGAAGATATGTGTGTGTGTGAAGTAAAAGATTGGATTTTAAATAATATTGGGTGTGCGTATGAAGTGCTTAGTGTACAAAACATTTGTGTCAATTGTTTCCTTATCCTAGACGCAACTGTTTGCAAATATGTGTATTACTATTTGCAAACTAATTTTGCATTTGAAAATTGAAATTTTCATCCGGTCCTTATTTACCAGAAACAGAAAAAAAAAGAAAAAGAAAAATAAAAAGTTTAATTACTTGCTTCAAATGCATTGAAATGATAATTTTAGTATCATTAAGATTTATCTAATTACAATGTGATCTGTAGCGAGTAAAATTTTTACGTGTTTTCTTTTCTTGTATAAAATCTACATGCATTATGGCTAAAGGTATGATTTAATCGTAAGCGTGGCATACATCATAATTAACTTCTGTTTCGGGGTGTTTTCTCACCACGGGTTGATAGTCTGGAGGTTCGGATGTCGTCGCTGTCACGTGAGACGGAGATGACCTTTGTGGTCGATCGTCGGTGCGTTCACTTGATTAGGAAAGTGCGGATCCGTGCTTGGATGCATCAAGGGGTAGCCTCGGTGGGACGACAACCTCCGGGATCAGTCGGACAAGCGGGCTCTGGCACGAGGGCGTTCGGATCCGAGCAATGGGTTGCCGAATGGAAGCTTTGGCGATTGTGACGACTCCTTCGATCTGCAAGACGAAGAACTCTCAGGGAGGTCGGACCTAGGTTCCGACCAATTCCCCTCCGATACCGAAGTCAGATCTAGTCTGAAGGATGCTGGGCAGGATCGATCTTGGTTCACGGAGAGACCGAGCACCGATCCTCGAGCCGAGCTATGGATGAGAAATATGTAAGGTGGAAGAAGGTGTCAGAGTTTGTATTGATACCTCTGTTGTAGATCTCAGGTATCAGCCCCTTGAGATGATGCCTCTCCTCCCTTTATATAGGCGAGTCATCTCCCTGTTGTAATGGCCCATGATGAGACATTATGGCCGTCATTCATGGGGATGTGCAAACAGGGAAATGTTGACCCCCCACTAATGGCGCCCATTTGATGAGGGGATGAATGCCATCAAGGTGGGCCATAATTGGTGAGTGATGGTCATAAAGGTGGAGTGATGGACATGAAGGTGGAGTGATGGCCATAAAGGTGGCTTCCATCATTGGTGAATGCTCCCTTGGTTTGGAGAGCGACTTCCTCCACTACGGATAATGGGCGGTCTTTCAGGCCTTCGTCTGGGGTGGAGGAGCGCGACCCGCCCGTGAGGTCCTTGGGCCGAAGCTCAAGGCCGTAGTGAGCTGGTTGACTGGTCGTGGTTGACTTGGCTCCTTTGGACCCGGTCAAAATGGTCGTATCAATTGCCCTAATCTTCTGAGCCCTACCGTTATTGAGGTTGAGGTCGGGAGATGTAGTATAAGGGGGGAGAAGTTGCTCCTTTTGTAAAATTGGCCCGACTTGTGGAGTCGGCTAGTGGCAATAACTTGTCGGTCTGGGATTCATTCGGTGGCAAGGGGAGTGACTCTCGACTTACGGCCGACGAATGAGTGGGTCGGCCAGCTGGGGAAGGGGCCCTCAGCCTTACGACCGATCTGTTCGTTCGGTGGCAGGGGGAGTTGCCCCTCGACTTATGGCTGACGAAGGAGTTGGTCGACCAGCTGGGGGAGTTGCCCTAGCCTTACAGTCGATGTGGTCGGTCTGCTGGGGGAGTTTTTCCAGCCTTACGATCGACGGGTCGATTGGCCTGCTGGGGAGCTACCCCCAGTCTTACAGTCGATCGAGTGATCGACTTACTGGAGGAGTTGCCTCCAGCCTTACGGTCGATGTGGTCGGTCTGTTGGGGGAGTTTCCCCAGCCTTACGATCGAGAGGTCAATTGGCCTGCTGGGAGAGCTACCCCAGTCTTACAGTCAATCGAGTGATCGACCTGCTGTGGGAGTTTCCCCCAGCCTTACGGTCGATGTGGTCGACCTACTGTGGGAGTTGCTCCAGTCTTACGATCGACGGGTCGATTGGCCTGCTGGGGGAGCTATCCCCAGTCTTATAGTCGATCGAGTGATTGACCTACTGGGAGAGTTGCCTCCAGCCTTACAGTCGATCGAGTGATCGGTCTGCTGGGAGAGTTGCCCCTGGCCTTACAACTGATCCATTCGTTTGGTTGCGAGTGGAGTTGCCCCTCGACTTACGGCCGACGAATGAGTGGGTCGGCCAGCTGAGGGAGTTGCCCCAACCTTACGACCGATTCATTTGTCTGGTTGCGAGGGGAGTTGCCCATCGACTTACGGACGATGAATGAGTGGATCGGCCAGCTAGGGGAGTTGCCCCCAGCCTTACGACCGATCCATTTGTTCAGTTGCGAGGGAAGTTGCCCCTCAACTTACGGCCGACAAGTGAGTGGGTCGACCAGCTGGGGGAGTTGCCCCCAGCCTTACGACTGATCCAAGCTCCAGCTCCAGCTATCGTCTGGATCCCAGCTCATGTTCTGGCTCCAACTTGTCCAGATCCACTGCCGCCGGCTATGACTTCGATCATTGGCAGGCAGAGCTAGGCAAACTTCGGCAAGATCACCCGGCATGTGCAGCTCACCTTCCTCAAACGGAGGTAGGTTCACAAGCTCGACGGGATCGTCACCAATGTGGCGGAACACTTCAGCTGGTCTGATGAGCTCTGATTGACAGAGGTGCCCATAATGGATCGGCTGCTCGGCTGTCTGTAGATCAGCGTTCTTGGCAGCTCGGCATGGTCGCCCGTCTCCGGTCAGAGGTCCGGCGTCGATGATGTGGTCACCGCCATGGCCCTTGTGCTACTGTTGAGACAAATGGTAAGCTTGAACAACGGCAAGGGTCCTTGACAGGTCTCGGTCGGCATGTCTGCTCGCTCCTTGAAGTGGAGTCGGTGGAGGTTTTGCGTCGCCACCTCAGTTTCTGCACCGTTGCCGTTAGGTGAGCGTGGAAGGCGGAGGCAGTCCGCGTCCCACCATGTACGGTATCCTTGCCCCCTTTATGACTCTGGTTTTTCCCGAAAAGTAGGAAACCTGAGTCGTAGGAAGTTTCACTATACTGGCGCTAGTCCGTCGGACGGGTTGGCCTAGTCTCAATCGTCCCCGTCAGGTCGGCCTCCTCCTGGATGGGTCTGCCCCCTCTTGTGTTGGCCTCGTCCGATCAGCCTGGACTAGTCGGCCTCCCCCTGGAGGGGTCGACCTCGTCTAGTCGGCCTCCTCTGTTGAGATCTGCCGCTCCGATCGGCACGTCTCGTCCATCGCCGCTTCCAAGCAAAGCCCGTAGATCCACCGCCCGTTGTACCGCTCGCAGATCATGGCGATGCATTCTGGGCATGTACGCTCGCAACTGGTCGAGGCCTCATCGATCAACACCATCGGTTAAAGTAGAACAGTGATCGAAGAGCTTTAAGTGGCAATCCACTAAGGGGTGGATCTAAGGTTTGGCTAGCTCGGAGCTCCGATGGCGGCCCGGTTCGAATATCGTTGGATCTGACATTTTGTTGAGTTGATGAGCTCTGACTAGGCCGAACACTAAACTGCACCTAAGGATGGCGAGATCAGATCGAACGCTCGGGAACGAGCCCTGATGAAGCCACGTTGCCGTAGTCGAACGCCAAACTCCACATGAGGGTGACAAGATCGGATCGAAGGCTCGGAAACAAGCTCGAATGGAGCCCTGTTGCCATAATCGAACGCTTAACTCCATATGAGGGTGGCGAGATCGGATCGAAGGCTCGAAAACGAGCACTGGTGGAGCCCCGTAATTTCGAGCGTCGACAGGTCTGATGCTTTGCTAGGTCGATCTCCTCCTAACGGTCAGAGGTCATTGGGGATCGGCGGTGTGGAGAATGAGAATGCTCGCCTCATGGATCACGATAGCCTTTGCGGGAACATCGGAACGCTTCTGACGGGTCCGGCTCAGGCAACGATTAGGAAGGAATTTGTTATAGTGGGATGAGCTTGTTGTCGATGAAGAGCCCCCAGGCGGGGAGCATCGCCATCGGATTGTCGAGCCAGAACCCGATCATCGATCCTTTGCGATCTGCGAGATCCTAGGCGGGGAGATCCGCGGGATCCTTTGCAGAGATTCTTGAAGATTTTAGGATCTGATGCTCGGATGGCTAGCTCGGATGATCGGATGACGGAAGTTAGGACGACGCTGATCCATGGCACTCTTTCGATGAAGTTCTGTGCACCGGGCAGCAGCGGCGTGTTCATCCGTCAACATCTCGTCGACAGCAGCGGGTTCGGTGAAAGAGAAGTCCAAAAAGCAACGATCAAACTCCAGCGGTGACCTACACTGCGATCTCGGGGCCAAGATCTGGTGGTCGCGGTTGAGGCCACAGCCGAGGTGCTCATTTATCGTTCTCGAAGCCACGTCGGTGATGAACACCAGCAGATCCATCGGCATGTTGTTCCCTTTCAGCTTCCCTATATCATTCCCTGATCCTGGCGAGTCGGCAGCCAGATGCGGATGAGCGGTTGACATGGTTGGCAGCTCTGCGCGCTCAGTAGTTCGATAGGGGAGCTGCTTAGCAAGGAGACGCTTCGGTATAAGGGTAGCTCGGTGCGAAGTGCTTGTCACGCTCTGCAACACTCGGTGTGCTTTGCTCGGTAAGGGGATCTCGGTGTAGCTCCGCTCTTGAGCTATCCATGGCCGTATACCTCGAATTTACAAGAAATCGGAGGAAGGAGAGTTGTTAGGAAAGCATCTGTGGTTAGTAGATGGAAATCAATTAATTAGCAAGGATTCGGTAAGGGATTAACCTTTTTGCTGGGTCGGTCTCATCTGTTCGGACTCGTCCACTGCGGAGGTGGCGTCTGAGTTACCTCGAACTTCTTGCTACCAGGAGGTCATCGAAAGAGCACATGCGGTGTATTGGACTGACAGGCCGTAATCAGCTTGAACCAAGACTGGTGGAGAGAGGGTCAGAGGGCTAAGGGCTTGTTTCTTTGGTTGAAAGTGAACGTGGATTTACTGTTGTGAATAGTAAATCCATGGTGGATTCCTGAGGAGAGAGAAATAGAGTTTTGTGTTTCTTTGGTAGGAAAGTGGGTGGGAAAGTTGGTTTGGGATTTGGATGTGGGGCCCATAGTAAAGTTTTGTGTTTCTTTGAGAAATTGTGTGTTTGAGAAAGTTGGATGAGAATTGTTGGTAGTTGGTTATGGTGTTATGAGGTGAGAATAACCCCCTATGGAAATATGAAGTAGAAAAATCATTTAATTAACTAAACTAATAACTATTAGGTAAATAACTATTAACTATTAAGTAAATATCTATTAAATACTCATGATTAAATCCCGTGTATCAAACATCAAAATTAAAATACCGAATTTACTAAAAAAAGAATTAGTTAATTTCATTTCTGGGCAATTAAATATAAACGAATGCACTACCCACAAAGGAAGCACCCGAACCACTTATCCCTTCCATTTCCAACATTCATAAATTCAAAAAATTACAACTGATTTGCAGAGACAGCCTACTACAGAAATCACAATCCTATTTACCATAACACATGAACCCAGCATATACAGAAGAATATACTATCCATAATACAGTCTTAGTTTGCATAACAAACATCCAAAAAATATAAAGTGTTACAATGTAACCAACCTAACATCAACCACTCTTGTGTATAATCAACAATAACACAACTAACATCAAACCTAGGAGCGTAAACAAAACCAACTTCACGGTGTCCATTCGCACCGTGGTCCGCTCAAATCGCCCCACGAGCGAGGCCAACCGACCCTCTATCTCTAAAAGCCGCCGATCCGAGAACGATGTGGAAGAGGGAGCATTGGTTGGGCCTCTTTCAATCTCATCCAGCAACTGCAGTATCACATAGGTTGACCAGTCGGAGTGTGGTGGATCCTTCCATTCGTAGAAGTTGCATCCATTCACGCACGATGGACAGCTCCAAAAGCGCCTGCCGGGATTTTTTCGGGTCCATGATGTCCGCCTGGCAACCCTGAACCGACAGTAGCAAACCTTGCTGTCATCATCATCAGCCGCCAACTCACCGCCTGCAGGAAATCTGGGTCTGGATTGAATAGAAGAGCTGGAACCGGTGCTCATTTTAACCTTGCAAGAAATAACAAATGTTAGCGTGAATAATGATTTAAAGAGATATAACAATGACATGAAAAATGGGGGAAGCAGCGTACCTACAGACAATGACAACCCCGTGGAAGATTACATCACCTGGCTTAATTCAGAAGTAAAAGATAAAAGGAAATATTGTAACATAGAGACAAATTGAACTGTATATATATCTTCATCATCAGCAGGCTGAAACATATGTGAATGGCTCATAAAGTCAGTTTTTGTGTCATGGCTCAATGTAGATGTTTGTGTTTATGGTATACATAAGCCCTCAGGAAGAAAGGTAATTTTTTAATAAATCCTGGTGGACATAAGCAGTTGCTCCATCATATCTCTCTCCCCCTCATCGGTAATGGAACCATCCAGGCTACAACCACCTATTTTTTCATACCCGAGGGACAAGGGGATCAGCTAATTATCTTCATCATTGGGCTAGGGTCAGCCACTGTGCAATGCACCAGCAAAAAATTAAACTGGGTATAAAAACCCATATGTTTCTCAGTATCCACAGAAGCACCAATGTGAAAAGCCACAAAAAAAGAAAATGGGAAAAAACACTAATGTGTCTCAATGTTCACTGCAGCACCAATGTGCAAAGCCCCCAATCAAATTAAACTGGGTATAAAAACACATATGTTTCTCATTGTTCCCAGCTGCACCTATGTGCATTGCCCCCAAAAAATAGAAACTGGGAAAAAACACATAAGTTTCTAAATGTTCACTGCAGCACCACTTTGCAAAGCCCCCAAAAAAATTAAACTGGGTACAAAAACACATATGTTTCTCAATGTTCACTGCAGCACCAATGTGGAAAGCCCCCAAAAAAATTATACTGGGTATAAAAACACATATGTGTCTCAATGTTCACTGCAGCACCAATGTGCAAAGACCCCAAAAAAATTAAACTGGGTATAAAAACACACATGTGTCTCAATGTTCACTGCAGCACCAATGTGCAAAGCCCCCCAAAAAATTAAACTGGGTATAAAAACACATCTGTTTCTCATTGTTCACTGCAGCACCAATGTGCAAAGCCCCAAATCAAATTAAACTGGGTATAAAAACACATATGTGTCTCAATGTTCCCTGCAGCACCAATGTGCTAGCCCCCAAAAAATTAAACTGGGTATAAAAACACATATGTGTCTCAATGTTCACTGCAGCACCAATGTGCAAAGCCCCCAAAAAAATTAAACAAGGTATAAAAACGCATCTGTTTCTCATTGTTCACTGCAGCACCATTGTGCAAAGCCCCCAAAAAAATTAAACTGGGTATAAAAACACACATGTGTCTCAATGTTCACTGCAGCACCAATGTGCAAAGCCCCCAAAAAAATTAAACTGGGTATAAAAACACATTTGTTGCTCAATGTTCACTGCAGCACCAATGTGCAAAGCCCCCCAAAAAATTAAACTGGGTATAAAAACACATCTGTTTCTCATTGTTCACTGCAGCACCAATGTGCAAAGCCCCCAAAAAAATTAAACTGGGTATAAAAACACATATGTGTCTCAATGTTCACTGCAGCACCAATGTGCAAAGCCCCCAAAAAAATTAAACAAGGTATAAAAACACATCTGTTTCTCATTGTTCACTGCAGCACCATTGTGCAAAGCCCCCCAAAAAATTAAACAAGGTATAAAAACACATCTGTTGCTCAATGTTCACTGCAGCACCAATGTGCAAAGCCCCCAAAAAAATTAAACTGGGTATAAAAACACACATGTGTCTCAATGTTCACTGCAGCACCAATGTGCAAAGCCCCCCAAAAAATTAAACTGGGTATAAAAACACATCTGTTTCTCATTGTTCACTGCAGCACCAATGTGCAAAGCCCCCAATCAAATTAACCAAGGTATAAAAACACACATGTGTCTCAATGTTCACTGCAGCACCAATGTGCAAAGCCCCCCAAAAAATTAAACTGGGTATAAAAAACATCTGTTTCTCATTGTTCACTGCAGCACCAATGTGCAAAGCCCCCAAAAAATTAAACTGGGTATAAAAACACATATGTGTCTCAATGTTCACTGCAGCACCAATGTGCAAAGCCCCCAAAAAAATTAAACAATGTATAAAAACACATCTGTTGCTCAATGTTCACTGCAGCACCAATGTGCAAAGCCCCCAAAAAAATTAAACTGGGTATAAAAACACACATGTGTCTCAATGTTCACTGCAGCACCAATGTGCAAAGCCCCCCAAAAAATTAAACTGGGTATAAAAACACATCTGTTTCTCATTGTTCACTGCAGCACCAATGTGCAAAGCCCCCAAAAAAATTAAACTCGGTATAAAAACACATCTGTTTCTCAGTGTATTTGGGTCACTATTCACGCGTCAATTCATCACTATTCACTCACTTTCCTCTCTCGCTTTAACAGCAGCACCAGTGTGCATAGCCCCCAACAAATCACATACGTATCTCAGTGTTCACAGCAGCTCTAATGTGCAATGCCCCTTTAGAGAACAAAAATGGGTAAAATTCACATATGTTTCTAAGCCCTCAGGGTACCATGTTTTTAAGCATTCAGTATGTATTAGGCGGTTGCTCATTTTGAATGAACCTTCACACCTAATACAACTTTTTCTTCGTAACCGAGGGACAAAGTGATCATTATATGTTAGTCATCATAGGGCTGAAACATATGTGTTTTTATACCCAGTTTTATTTTTTTGGGGGCATTGCACATTGGTGCTGCTGTGAACAATGAGAAACAGATGTGTTTTTATCGCCCTCAGGAAGAAAGTTTAGTTAGCAATAAATCATGGTGGTCATAAGCAGTTGCTCCATCACATAACACACACGCAGAGATAGTGGAACCATCCAGCATATATCCACCTATCTTTTTCATATCCCATGGACACAGGGATCATGTACATATCTTCATCATTGGGCTTATAGGGAAACATCTACAAGGAGCCATAAACCAAATCTGATAATAGGAGCCATCCACTTATGTTTCATAATATCACACACTGCAACATGGAGACATGGCCCAAAACCTGCACCAGTAGGCCCTGCCCATATGTATCACATAACAACAAAAAACAACATGGATAAAATATACCAAAATATGTACCATGCAGCCAAATCATCAAAAGTGAGACATTAACCAAAAAATTGAACCATAGAGCATTGCAAATATGTTTCATATCAAGTCACCCAGCATTATGTAGACATGCCACATACCATGCACCCATTAGCCTACGTCACATTGTTCACATTCACACACAAAAAGCATCTAGGAGACACGCCACACAAAAAACAGCAATGCGACATGCCAATATGTTTCATACGTACCCATACAAAACATACCCAACCCCAACGACCTCTACTCCCCACTCAACCACCATACCTAATAATCCACCCATTCTCATATCTATCCGATGCCATCTCCGCTGTCATAACCAGCGTTCCTCAAGTCCCTGTTCATTTCTGCCACTAAATCTTCAAGTATAAGCTTTCGACTCTGCTGTGGCACGGCCAAAAATTGACGCCCAGCCAGCTCATTCATGCTAAGATCTTTATACAACTTCAACAGGACGTGGTGAGGGTACTCCGTAAATGCGTACACAGTATGTGCAAGAGTTTCAGTCCAGTGGGGCTGGGAGTGTGCACTCCTAATAGCCTCAGCGACCTCTTTCACGTTGCAGGCAATATCACGCATTACATCAGGGTCTTCCCTGACAGCGCGACGCCGCTGTTTCTTCTTCCCCAGCGATGGTGGGGTAGCATTTCTTGGCCCCCCATATGGACACTCTCCTGTAGAAGCCTGTGTGGGTATGTCCTCAGGGACATGGTGGGGTGGAGTACGTATATGTGTCGGATCCGGCGTGACGGGCTCACCTTCCCCTCCAGAGAATGGGCCTGCAAAGCTATCGTACAAGGAACAGGACATATCCCCACGTGCTGCGTCATCCCCGATGATGACAACGAGATCATCGAACCATGGCAGTGCATGGTTCACATATGCACGCTTGCGAGGGTTTGCCTGAAAGATTACCAAAGCATATATGAATATACAATTCATATCTATAATTTATGAACTAGCACCTAGCCTATGTACTAGCACCTAGCCTATGTAGAAGGTAGAAGTATTTACCGCCGCCCACGTGTCATAAATTTCTGGCTCCAGCTGAATAATCTTATTATCAACATCCCAGCCCGCCCCGCTAATTTCCATGCAATCGTACACATCCTTGAGACGCGTCTTCAATGATTTCATGTGGTTTCTCACATTACCACTTGTGAAGGACGTCCCATGAGATTTATTGATTTCAGCTGCCGCGGCATTGAAGGCGGACCCTTTAAAGGTCTTATCGACCTTAAGGCCCTGCCGTGCAAGGTCTGCAAGCAATGGAATCAGGGTGGCATCGTGCTCGGGCTTCCAAATTTTGTTATGTTGTGAAGACGAGGCAGGCTGCTTCAGCTTTTTGCTTGGACTTGATACAGACCCCTCTGCTTCATCAGTACGTCGGCTCGACTTCCTCGAGGAGTCGCTGCCGGGCGTTCTTTCATTTCCACTTTTTGGCGAGGGCATCGCGCATGCAATGTGCGAGGAGGTGGGTCTGAAATTGGGTATTTCTCCCCCCTGTAGCATATGCATATACCCATGGCCACTAGGTGAGGGCATAGTCATGGGCATTTGCAATGGAGGAGACATGGGCATTTGCATTGGAGGAGACATGGACATTTGCATTTGTGGAGACAATGGCATTTGCATTGGCAATGTGTAATTTCCATAAGGTTGATATGGCAGTCCATGCCCACCAGATTAGTATCCAAGCATTTGGTAGGGGTTAGGTGGAACCCGCATGGGAATTGGACGGTTCAGAAGGGGTTCCACCCTCCTCTCCGCATCTCCACGTTGTGTCCCATATAGATTTTCATATAAATGATGCATTGGATCACTCCCATCCGGGGAGGGCTCGCCCCCATGCCCTGATTTTTTAGATCCTTCCATCCCTACATCATCAATTTCATTGTTATTAAAACGCATACGTTTATTGTTATTGACATGATAACGAATTTGCAGAGATAATACAGAAATTTAAATGATTAAAATGATCAGCCAAAGTATGAAAATATTGTCATCCTAAACACACCGAACGTCATGCAATAAGAAATGAACATTGACACAATGTTCAGACTAGGCAAATAGAACGACCCCCTCATAGGCCATGCTCATCTGTGTTCCCGTTATTGTTTATGTTACAGTAGTCCACCCACATATCCCAAGCTATCTTCTCCCTGCGCATTTTCCACTGATCCCGTTGTTCGGTTTGTTCACGAACGGTCCCCTGCTGGGATAGATCAATAACATCGTCATCTCTATCATCGATACCATCTACTTCCTCCTCCACCCCATCCCCTTCTTCATATAGTTGGGGGTCATGAGGATCTGCAATCTGGATGTAATTATGCAAAACAGTGCACGATAGTACGGTAGCGACCTGGCTCTTGAATGGGTAGTGAGGTTTGGATGTCAATATTTTAAACTTGTTCTTTAGGATACCAAAAGTGGACTCGATCTTTGATCTTAATGTAGAATGGCGCAGGTTGAATAGCTCTCGTCGATTTCGAGGAACCCGATCAGTATGGTCCTTCAAATGGTATCTAACTCCCCTGTACAGCGATATGAATCCTGGCATTGTCGTATATCCAGCATCGCAAAGGTAATATTTACCTACATGCAAACAAAGGCAACCAGTTTTCTGTTCAGACGCTATCTGAGATACGTAAAACTTAGTTATATGTTAATTTTAATATATTACCTTCGTACACTCACAGCCCCAGTGGGGGGGGGGGGTAAAGACAATGCATCTTTCAGGACCGTAAAATCATTTGCGGATCCTTCCCACCCGGCCAGTACGTATGTGAATCTTTTGTTTGGGGTAACAGCTGCAAGCACATTCTGCGTCACCCCCTTTCGCCCTCTAAACCGGGGTACGAGCCTTGCTGTAGCATGGCGTCTATGTGCGTCCCATCAATGAGCCCGATGCAGTCCTACAACATATTAAATGTGAACAATGTGCAGCACCAAAAGCGATCCTTATTATACTGCCACATATACATATACTCACACGTACCTTAAAATATGGGAACCAATTTGGATTATTAAGTATCTCCGGCGGCGTCTCATTTGGAGCTTGCTTCACGAACATATCCCTAAGTGCACACAGTCCCGCCATCACTTTGTTAAAATAACGGCTCACTGTCCCCCCTCCCCTTATGAAATCCACTTGCATTACTCTATTCTTTGACTTGTGCCCTACCATATGAAGGAACATGGCCACCTGCTCCTCTACGGATACATGAATAGTGTCCTTGAGAAGATCACGCTGTCGCATTAATGCTGCAAGATTCATGAAAGCATGTCTGCGCATTCGTAGGTAGTGCAAACAACTACTTTCCGACCCCCACAAAATTCTCCGCATGTGGGATTTCCTATGCAGATCCCGCATAGCTGAGGGCTCTCTGGGTATAGGGTCGGGCTTAGCGGAATTGTGCAATTGTAAGGCTAGTACGACAAACGTTATTGCAGCTGCGGCGGCGGTACATAACTCACAACCCGAATGGTCTCCTTGTGTATCCATGTCACCCTTAATTGAATAACACATATATTTAATGTTAATTATATACCTACCATGCTACATATGAGTAACCATGGACATAACATCCCAAAACAGCTTCTATAAGCTTGGATTCACTGCACCAACCATTGTATAAAGATAGCAAAAAATACCATAGCAAAATCCCAAAAAGCAACACTCATCTTGGAGGCTATAATAGCATAAGAAAAACCCCAAGTTTGAGAAGTTGACATGAAGTAAAAAATCAGAAACAAAGCTGCACCAATGTGCAATGAAACAACAAAAAATTGAAACTGGTCAAAAATCACATTTTTCCCTCACAGTGATCAACTGCACCAATTTGCTTTGACACAACAAAAATTGAAACAGGTCAAAAACACAGATGTATCTCACAGTGCACAGCTAATGTGCAATGAGCCAACATATAACAGAAACTTGGCAAAAATCTCATATGTATGTCACAGTGCACAGATTCACCAATGTGCAATGACCCACAAAATTGAACCTGGATAAAAATCAAATATGTATCTCACTGTTCACAGCAACACCCATTGGCAATGACTAAACAAAAAACTTTAAACTAAGTAAAAAATCACATTTGTATTTCAGCTCTCAGGTATACATTTTTTAAAGCATTCATTATGTATTAGGCTGTTGCTCATTATGAATGAACCTTCACACCTCATACAACTTTGTCTTCTTAACCGAGGGACAAATTGATCAATATACGTTCTTCATCATAGGGCTGATACAAATGTGATTTTTTGCCAAGTTTCAAATTTTTTTTGGGGTCATTGCACATTGGTGATGCAGTGAACTTTGAGATACATAAGTGATTTTATAAGCCCTCAGGCAGAAAATTAAGGTAACAATAAATCATGGTGGTCATAAGCAGTTGCTCCATCACATATCACACACGCAGAGATAGTGGAACCATCCAGCCTATATCCACATTTTTTCCATATCCACTGCACAAATGGATAATGTAACTATCATCATCATTGGGCAAAAAATTGAAACTAGGCAACTAATCACATTTGTTACTCCCATTGCCCAGCTGCACCAATGTGCATTAACCTAGCCAAAATTGAAACTGGGTTATAAATTACCAATCACATGTGTATCTCAAAGTTCACATCTGCACCAATTTGCACTGAATCATCAAAAACTTGAAACTAGATAAAAAAATCACAGTTGTATCTCAGCCCTCAGTTATTCATTTTTTAAAGCATTCATTATGTATGAGGTGGTTGCTCATTATGAATGAACCTTCACACATCATACAACTTTTTAATCTTATCCGAGGGCCTTATTGATCAATATATGTTCTTCATCATTAGGCTGATACAAATGTGAATTTTTTCCCAATTTCAAATTTTTTTTGGGTTCATTGCACATTGGTGCTGCTGTGCACTGTGAGATACATAAGTGATTAATACGCCCTCAGGAATAAAGTTACGTTAAAAATAATTCATGGTGGTCTTCAGCAGTTGCTCCTTCACATATCACACACGCAGAGATAGTGGAACCATCCAGCCTATGTCCACATATTTTTTCCATATCCAATTCCCAAATGGATAAGGTACCTATCATCATCATTGGGCAAAAAATTGAAACTAGGCAAAAAATCACATTTGTTACTCCCAGTGCACAGCTGCACCAAAGTGCATTGACCCCCCCAAAATCCAGAAACTGGGTACAAAATTAAAAATCACATGTGTATCTCAAAGTTCACAGCTGCTCCAATGTGCAAAGAAACAACCAAAAATTGAAGCAAGTCAAAAAATCACATTTGTTTCTCCCAGTGCATTGCTGCACCTATGTTCATTGAGGCAACAAAAAAATTGAAACTCCAAAAAAAAATCACTTGTGTAACTCAAAGATCACAGGTCCACCAATGTGCAATGAAACATCAAAAACTTGAATGTAGGTAAAAAATCACATTTGTCTCTCACTGTCCACATCTGCACCAATGTTCAATGAAACAACCAAAAAAATTAAACTTGGCAAAAAATCACCTATTTATCTCAAAGTTCACATCTCCACCTATGTGCAAAGCAACTACAACAACTTGAAACTAGGTTAAAAATCAGATTTGTATCTCAATGTGGACTGCTGCACCAATGTGCACTGTCCATAAAAAAATTTGACACCTCGCATAAATCACCTCTGCACCAATGTGCACTCAAACAACAAAAACTAGAAACTATTTAAAAAATCACATTTGTATCTCAAAGTGCACTGCTGCCCCTATGTGAAATTGACACTTGGCAAAAATCACATTTGTCTCTCAAACTTCACAGCTGCACCAATGTGCAATGCACCAACCAACAATTGATGATAGGCACAAAATCAAATTTGTTTCTCCCATTTCACTGCTGCTCCACTGTTAATTGAACCCAAAAAAAATTGAAACTTGGCAAAATATCACTTGTGTCTCTCAAATATCACATCTGCACCACTGTGCAATGAAACAACAAAAACTTAAAATTAGGTAAAAAAAACCCATTTGTTGCTCGCTGTCCACAGCTGCACCAATGTGCACTGCCCCACAAAAAATTTGAAACATGTAAAAAAACATATTTGTATCTCATAGTTCCCATCTGCTCCACTGTGCAATGAAACAAACATAAAATGAAACTAGTCTAACAACAAACATCTGCACCAAAGGTCCCTAGTTTAGATGAAATAGCCGCAAGCAAACCAACAACTAACATCATCCAATTCCTACATTGCCGCAAGATGCTAAGAAATCCCAACAACATACCCACAACCAACAACAACCAACATCCCAAGATTCTAAGTAATTGCCGCAAGCAACCATGCCCAGCATACCAACATCACAAATCATCAAACCCATTTAAACCCTAGCTTCATCACATCATGAAAAAATATATAGAGGGCAGCAGATTATACCTGAGCATTAAAATCCCAAAATTAGAGAGAGATCCTGACGACCGAAGGTAGGGTTTTGCTCTCAGCTTCACCGACGAACCCAACAAGCTAGGCACACCCCCTCCTTCAGTGCCTACCAAGAAATCTCAGCCAACAACCCAGATCTACAGCAATGGAAGCTTGAAGAACAGCCGCAGACCGAAAATAGCAGCTAGGGTTTGGAAATCCCCAACCGAAACCCGCGGAAAAGAGGGTGAGGGGAAGCAATTTCTGTCCGTGTGGGACCCAGAACGAAGAATCTCAGCGAAATCGCCGCGATTCACGGGGATTTCAGGCCGAGAAAGTTGGCCATCCACGTCGGAGGATCGTCGACAGGGAGTTCTCGCGGAGGGGTCGAGGAAAGGAACAGCCCGAAGAAAAGCGAAAGAGGAAAGTTGGTGAACAGTGGTGAAGCGACGCGTGAATAGTGAGAAATTTACGCTTTCCCCCCCGCTTTCTCACGAAAGAAACATGCCCTAACTTGTGACATCCTCCTCGTGATCTTCCAGTGTCTCGTGCAGGAACCTTGAAGAGATGGAATCTTCGCGATGACAGTGGTCAGGAGCCACTTTGTCGCAGGGGCAGTCCTCGATCTCCCTTTGTTGTCGACATTATCGCAGGGGTCTCTCTAGATGAGGAAGCCCCACGGGGGCGATGTGCCTTCTTCTTCGTGCCATCGTGCCCACTATAGAGGAAAGGGCAGTGTAATCGATTTGTGGTTCCCAACAACAGCTCACAGGAAAGTGAACCGATGAAGAAGATTCATCGTTTGGATCCTTCTTTATTGTTATGATGCCTCTGTCACAACAAATTGAGCGGTTTCGGCAGACGTCGATCGTGCCACAACCACACCAAGAAGCTCTTGGATGAAGAGGGGCCGATACTGGCTTTTGATTTTGGTGACACTGCTGAACACCATCAGGGCTCGCCTGTCGATCTCGGCAATGGTTGAGAAGGCATTCTCCTTCATTTCGGAAGAATGGACATGGGTCAGGGACCCTACCAGCGCGGATCCCTAGTCGACCCCCGAACAGGGTGGATTCACCCTGGGACCATATGGAGAGCAAATCCATCATCGAACTTGAGTTCATGGAGGGGATCCAAGAAATCACGCTGCTCTTTGCTTGGACAAATCTCCCACCGACTGGAGGAACTCGGACAGATCGGCTCAAGCCTAGAAGGAGGAGCTTGTCGATTGCTCGGAGATGGGGGCCCAACATGGAGGCTCAGCTGCTTGGCTAGGCTCAGATGAACGGTGAGCTTGGTTCACTCGAGGTGTAGGGTGAGCTCCGAGAAGCTGCTTGGGAAGGAGACTGCTCGTCGATCGGTGTAGACCGTGGCCATCTGCTTCGATCTCTCGGCGACGATGACGGATTTGGAGACAACCTTGTCGAGATCCAAGTCGCGGGGTTGTGGTCGCCTTCTCCGTGAGTCGCCTTCATCCGCACCAACAAAGACCCATCGCGGCGACGAGCGATGGCTCCTTGTCCAGATCGATGGTCGGGAGGAAGGCATCCACCCCCGGAGAGTCTAATCTGCCAATCTGCAAGTCCAATCCTCCTACACCTTGAATTGGACATTTCATTATGATCTCAGCCTCGCGTTCGTCACTGTGTACCAGTGGATCCTCCACCGTTTGTATGTCGATGATCTTTTGGCGACCGTGCACTGCGAGTTCGCTCAGATCTACGATCCGAAGTGCGTGAGTCGCAATGAGTTCGGTGAGATCTTTTGTCAGTGCATAAGGAGGTGGAGGCGAGGACCGAGGAGATGAGGAAATCGAAGCAATTGGGAAAGAATCCTCCTGTTTTTGGTAAACAGTCTGGAGATGGATCACAAATGAACAAGAAGATGATACAGAATCACCTATCCGGGGCTTGAAGTTTTTACCTCTTTCAGGGGTTGGAAGTCTCTTCCGCATTTATGGAAGCTCTTGTTCTCAGCAGTGGAGCTCTCCATCATCGGCGCTGACATTGTCAGATCGGAGAGCCTCCACATCTTCTTCCGGTCCTCTCGAAGCATGTACCCAGGCCCTCTGGTCTCCACGACTTTAGTTGTGGAGGTGGCGGAGGATACTGGCAAAGAAACGTGGCGTCTCATATGGCCTCTGAGGGAGCAACCGTAGAACTTGTAGTAGCGCTTCTGATCTCGATCCATCCTGATCAGATCTTGATGTTTTGTGCGTTTTGAGAAGATTTGATAGGGACCCCTTTGAGAAATTGTTTGTTTTGGAAAGAACATGATGTAATGCCCTGAAAGCTACTGTACAAGTACTAGAGGGGGGTGAATAGTACTTTAAAAATAACAAGGAGTATAATTCCTAATTATCGTGCAAACTACTACCAACAAATGCGGAAGCTAAAATTGACAACAACAAATATTCAATGCTAACAATTGATATGATGGGTTCGGATCCACCCAAGTCTCCCCGACTTGTTCCCGGTGATCCTACGTCCCAGTACACCCGGATCCCCTCCGGATACTTAGGTTAGAAACCCTAACCCAAGATTTCCACTATGAATACCTTGTGAAAAACCTTCATAAGATCAAATCATACAATCAATAGCAATAGTGAATCCCACAACCCGGGATCACAACCTTCTCTCACAACCGAGAGAATCAATAGCAATAAAAGAGTTTATATGAAATAAACAACAACTTACCACAAACCCTATACCTTGAGTATTCTTACCAAATTAGGGCAAGGAGGGATTTGAGGAAGGAGTAGTCATCAAGACCTAGCACCACCAATATGAGCAGCAATGGTTGCCTAGGAATGAGTAGGAGACTTGAATCAAGCAATAGCTTGGATGGCTCAACAAGAACAAAGTTCTCTCAAGATGGATTCTAGATCTCAAATGAGGGAGAGAATGATTTCTTGTGAGGGAGAGAGCTTTGGAAATGAGTTTCAATCTCTAACTCTTTCAATCTGAATAAGGCTCTCAATAGCAGCTCTAACCTTGAGAGAAACGACCAAGCTTCGTATTTATAGGGTCCCACAAAATCGAGCTAGGTCAACTCCCAACGGTTGGAAATCTGGAGCAATTAGTCGGTCAAAGAACAAACACTGACCGACTAGTTCATCAACTAGTCGGTCGGTGAAACAACATGAACCGACTAAAGGATGAACAGTGACCAGATGAAATTTCAGACCTAAAGAACTAGTCGGTCCAAGAAGACTTTTCGACCGACTAGTTTCTCAACTAGTCGGTCGGTCAGTTAACTTAGACCGACTAAGAGTCAAAAACTATTAGTCTGAATACAAATTGATTTAGTCGGTCCAAGAACAAATGGTGACCGACTAGTTCATCAACTAGTCGGTCACCAAACGTTCTTAGACCAACTAACGATAAACAGTAACTAGGCATGTACAGGGAAAGCTCAACTAGTCGGTCTAAGAAGCATCACTGACCGACTAGTTCACAAACTAGTCGGTCGGTGAAACAACTAAGACCGACTAACTGTGAACAGTAAAGAGCTTAGAATTTAGGAGACAAACTAGTCGGTCCAAGAAGCTTTTCCGACCGACTAGATCACCATCTAGTCGGTTGGTTCTTCTTCTTGAACCAACTAACATGCACAAGAAGTCCCGAATCGAAGCGCGATGCTTCGGGAAAGTTTGAATGGACTTCTACTAAGATCCTAGCTCTAAGATAGGAGCGATATGAAGATCAAATGATAATACCTACTCAAGGCTTAACATTCTAAAGAACAAAGCTAGAAGACTAAATATAAATCTAGACAAACCGTCTTCAAAAGCTTCGATCGAATCTTCATGACTTCAAAGTTGGTCCAAAAGCTTCAACGAAGCTTTAGGCATATGAATACGTGCTTTGAGAAGTCTTGAGACGTCGCTTTGGATGTTCACGTGAATTTGGCGACGATCTCCATAACTGCGCTCACAAAGTGTTAGTTCACGATTTATTTATGTTTGCTCATCATCCAAAACCAAATCCGGGGAGTCCAATACTCAACATTCTCCCTTTTTTTGGTGATGACAAACCAACCTAAATAATAATAAAAAACAATGATTCAAATGTAAAATACTTACTCCCCCTGCATTGATGACACGTTAATTCCAAATTGAATAAATATAATACGCATCAAGCATAAGTGAGAGATACAAAACATGATCCAATTATTGAAATTTAGGATCGTAATCCATTTTTATATCTTCACTCCCCCTGAATCTAACATAATAAATTAGATTCATGGACAATAGAGTTAAATTTTCATTTTGCCCTTGTCATTATTACTATCTCTCCCCCTTTGGCATTATCCAAAAAGAGTGGGGGGCATACAACGACAACAACAAGGCTAAAGAAAAATCCAACATCGGGAGTCGAAGAATACGACGATGGTCCAAAAGAAACCAAGAAACAAAAATACATGAAGAAAATCAAGGTGTGCCAAATTGACCATTATTCAAAAGCGAAAAATGAAATCATCAAAATACCAAATATAATTCACTTATTGAGTAAAGGAACGTGCTCTCCAATCTCAACATTTTGGTTAAATTAGTGCATGGAAAACAATTCTATGTTTGCATAGAAATAAATTCTTTTTAACCAAGTCATTATCGTCGAGCGACGAAATCGAACATCGTAGACATTAAAACGAATAAAAAATGTGCACAACGAAGTAAAAGAGAATAACGATGTATATATATATATATATGAAGCATCATGAGTACAACCAAAAGATACATCGACTCCATACAATCAAAGGCACAAAATACATTGACTACATCAAAATGTCACATACTATATCAACATCAAAAAGTCAAAATCAATCATCGACATCAACATCATCAACATACATACAAAAAATGATACAACATCGACATCAAGCATCAAAACATCCAAATATATCAAAAACACTACCAACCCTGTCCTAACCCAAAACTCTCTCTAAAAGATGAATCATCCAAGGAGCATTGGAGAGTCCTCCAAACAGACTTTCAAGAAGGAGTGGTAGGATCAGCAGTCTCCGTAGGTCCAGTCGAAGGAGTGGACTCAGGCTCTGCTGGGAGGAGTGGTGTGTCAACAGAAGGAATCGTCGGGGCAGGAGTGGAAACAGCAACAACAGGCTCAACGGCAGAGGCACCAACAGGAACGTCAACTGGAGCAGACGTCTCTGGAGCACCAGTAGACTCATCCACTAGAGCAGAAGACTCTGGAGCACCTGAAGAAGTGGCAGCTCCAGCAACGGATGTGGTAGCAGCAGCAGCAGTGGCCTCAGCGCCACGAGCAAGAGAATCAACGAGCTCATCGATCTCCTCATCATCCATCTCCTCATCCTCAGAAACTGGAGGAGGGACCTCAACACCAATAACACGAGCTATACGACACAGAATCTCCTCGGTACGAGCATACCGAGACTCGAGACGACGAACAGAACGATCGAGATCATCAAGTGTGGTGGGAGGTCTAGGAGCAGTAGCTGCAGAAGAGGTGCCCTGAGAAGCTGAAGGAGTCGTCCTCTGCACGTGACGGAGTGTCGCAAGAGATTTCTTGACGGCCGTCGCGTTCAGGGGAGGACCAAGTGGACGCTCATCGTCAGGAGGCAAAGGCACGTGGAAATGACGAAACACCAAAGTCAACAGACAAGGATAAGGGATATGTGTAGATTTCATGGACTTGCGAATACACTCGAAAGAATCCACCTTATCGAGTATAATGCGAGCCCAGTTAATCTCGCAACCCAAGAAGAGAGCGTAAATCAACTTTAGGAAGGGCTGGGATGGCAGAGAAGATGAGCCGTACTTAGGAAGTAAGCACAAATTCAGGATAAGATTAAGCACCCAAGCATTCGGCTTGAATGACTTTGATGGGACACCTATGAAAGCTAGAGGGATCACATGGAAGATATCGACGAGAACGGACTGATCTAAAGAAGAGATATCATCAACTTAAATATCAGACGGGAGGAGACCAGACGACGAACAACCAAGCAACTCCCCCAAGATTTCTGCCGTGAGGACTATAGGAGTCCCCAAGACAGTAGTCTCGATGGAGTGGGTCTCACCGTACTGACCCCGGGTACGGTTCGCATAGAAAAGTTTGACCAGGCGAGGATAGGGTCGAGGGTTCGCCTTAGGGTCAAAGCGAAGGTAGTCTAGGAGTCCACTATAGGATAGAAGATCTGCTAAGCCAAGGAAGTCAGAGAACTTAACGAAATGCTCCAATAACAGCGGGCAATGTTCGATACGGGTGTATGCCGCTAGACACATAGGGTCATCGTGACATAGCGAGATATCGACACCACCAGCTGGCATCGGAGCCTTTCCCTTAGGCTTACGGGAGCTAGAACGAAGTGGAGGAGTGGGTTCCTTATGGCTAGGCTCATCCTCGGGTCTAAACTCAGTGTCGGAATCAGATGGTGTAGTGGGGGTATGGAGTATATGCTTCCTAGACTGAGAACGTCTACTGGGTTTAGCGGTCGCCGTCCTCTGCTTCTTCAGAGGAGGCGAAGACGATGAAGGTTGGGTTGTTTTAGATCGGCGTTTGGGTTTCGAAGGATCCCTAGGGTGTGGCTCAACAGTCATATGGGATGGGCCAGAGGAAGTGATCGGGATTCTCGTCTTTGCCATAAGTGTGACAAAACAAGTGCAAACAATCGCAAGTAAGAGATCGATGAACCCTAGTGATCGAAACCCTAGATCTGAAATGAAATAAGCTGAAACTGAAACCCTAGGAAGGAAAATCGACCTAGAATATAACCCTAGATGCAAGGGAGGAGAGGAGGGATACCCTAGGAGGAAGATCGACGAAGATCCACGGCCGGAGTTGGTCGGAGATCGATGAACGGACGGTGGAATCGACGTAGGAAGACGATCGGAAGTTGAAGGGTCGGGGGTTTTAGCTGGAGAGGAGAGAGAGCGTCGATCGATTAGAATGAAAAACAATCGATTAGAATAGGTATAAGTCGGTTGGAATGCGAAAAGACACGACTGTCCCTGAGCACTTAGTCGGTCACAGTTCAAGCACTGACCGACTAGATGACGATCTAGTCGGTCGGTCAATGAGCTTGAACCGACTAAGTGGAAACAGCCGACAGACGAAAAATTTAGGGCTAGAGTTAGTCGGTCTAAGTTCAAGTACTGACCGACTAGAACTCAATCTAGTCGGTCGGTAAGTAAACGTGGACCGACTAAACGAAGATAGTAGGAGAGGAAACTTTAAAAAGCTTGAACTAGTCGGTCTGAGTTCTTTTACAAACCGACTAGGTGTGAATCTAGTCGGATGGTGATTGAACTGAGACCGACTAGATGAGTCCAAAAGTTAGAGAATGACCTAGTCGGTTTGAGTTCATTAGCTGACCGACTAGATGTGAATCTAGTCGGTTGGTTGATGAATTGTGACCGACTAGATGAGTCCAAAAATAGACAAATGAGTTCTCTCCTAAATGCACTTGGACGAAACATCGTTCAACTCTCAAAAATCATCATACTACCCCATTAATCATCGAAAAACTTAAATTTGACGTTCAAGAATAAATTCGAGCATAAATTCCAAAAATTCACAAAAAAATCCCGAAAAAATCCAATAAGTCTAGCATGAACAAATATAGCGAAATAGAATAGCATGCAAGATTATTGAATAAAAATGAATCCTATATCTCGGATTCACCCATAATCCCCAATTCTCGACGCAACCGCACAAAAGAATCCTCCTTTAGGGGTTTTGTGAAAATATCGGCGATTTGCTTCTGGGTTTCAACGTACACTAATATGATGTCCTTTTTAGCAACATGATCATCTAAGAAATGGTGTCGGACATCTATGTGTTTAGAACGGGAATGGTGCACCGGATTCTTTGAAAGACAAATGGCACTTTGGTTGTCCACCATGATAGGGCTAGTATCACAATGTATACCAAAATCCTTTAGTGTGTGTCTCATCCAAAGAACCTGGGCACCTGCAGCACCGGCGGTAATGTATTCCGCCTCGGTGGTTGAAAGTGATACAGAATTTTGCTTCTTGGAAAACCAAGAGACAAGAGAATTTCCTATAAAATGGCAAGTGCCACTAGTACTCTTTCTGTCGAATTTGCATCCCGCATAATCTGTGTCACTATATGAGACTAACTCATACGTGCTAGATTTTGGATAAAGTAATCCAAAGTCTAAAGTGTAACTTAAATAGCGAAAAATACGTTTTACCGCTATTAAGTGAGAATCCTTAGGTTGAGACTGATAACGAGCACAAATACATACGGCAAACATAATATCGGGCCTACTAGCGGTAAGATAAAGTAAACTACCTATCATACCTCGATATAGACGAATGTCTTCATCTTTTCCGCACGTATCTTTATCAAGATGCGTAGTAGTGCTCATTGGAGTCTTTTTCCCGGAGGCACTCTCCATTCCAAATCGCTTTAGCAACTCCACCGTGTACTTCGTTTGGTGGATGAAGATTCCATCGTTCATTTGGCGAATTTGGAGACCTAAGAAATATTTGAGCTCACCCATGTGGCTCATCTCAAATTGTTCCATCATAACATTAGAAAACTCTTCGCAAAGAGCGAAGTTAGTAGCACCGAAAATGATATCATCAATATAAATTTGAACTAAAAGTATATCATTATTCTAATGCTTAACAAAAAGTGTAGAATCGGCTTCTCCCATTTTAAAAATTTAAATCCAAAAGAAAATTCTTTAGGCGATCATACCAAGCTCGAGGAGCTTGTCTCAAACCGTAAAGTGCTTTCTTTAGTTTAAAAACATGATTTGGAAAATTTTCATTAATAAAGCCCGGAGGTTGAGAAACATAAACTTCCTCAACGACATCTCCGTTTAAAAATGCACTTTTTACATCCATTTGAAATAGTTTGAAATTTTTATGGCATGCAAAAGATAACAATAATCTAATAGATTCTAATCTAGCTACCGGAGCGAAGGATTCTTCGAAATCGATACCTTCCTCTTGTCGATAGCCTTGAGCTACTAACCGAGCCTTGTTCCGGACGACAATTTGATTCTCGTCGGTTTTGTTCTTGAAGATCCACTTCGTTCCTATAACGGTGTGGTTCTTCGAAGGCAATGGAACAAGCTCCCATACCTCATTCCTCTCGAATTGAATGAGTTCCTCCTCCATGGCAAGGATCCAAGCACTATCTTCACACGCTTCATTTATATTCTTTGGCTCACTCGAGGAGGCAAAGGCACAATTGGCGAAGTGGTGGACTTGCGATCTCGTCTTGACTCTATCATGAATATTGCCAGTGACTTGCTCATGGGGATGGTCACGAACCGTATGAAGCCGTTTGGGAATTCCCTGATCACTAGGAACATTCTCAACAACCTCATTAGTCGGGTTAGTATCAATAGAATCAATATAATCAATAGACTTAGAATTATCAATAGAATCACATAAAACATCCATTGAATCATCATCATTTGAAATTCTAGAAGGAATAAAATTTTCATTAAAAGAGACATGTAGTGATTCCTTGATCGTCGAGGATCTTTTGTTGTATATCAGGTAGGCTTTGCTACGTGAGGAATACCCAACAAATATCCCCTCATCCGATCTCGGATCAAACTTGTCCAAATTTTCATAAGTGTTTTTAATAAAACATTTCGCACCAAAAACACGAAAATGTTTAACTTGAGACAATCTACCAAACAACAATTCATAACAAGTTTGTTTGGTGCCGGGCCTCAAAAGTATTCTATTAAACACATAGCAAGCGGTGTGTACCGCTTCCGCCCAAAATTGATGGCCAAGTTGGCTATCATCGAGCATTGTGCGAGCACACTCCACAAGCGTTCTATTCTTTCTCTCAACAACACCATTTTGAGGGGGTGCGCGAGGGAAGGAAAACGTGTGTGTAATTCCAAGATCATCACAAAAATTTGAGAAAGACTCATTCTCAAATTCACCTCCATGATCACTACGAATAGTGACAATGGTGGTTCCGATGAGATTTTGTACTTTCTTCACAAATGTTGTGAAGTTGTCAAAAGCTTCATTTTTATTACATAAGACAAATACCCATGTAAATCTCGAAAAATCATCTACGATGACAAGCCCATATCTAGCATTTTCTAAAGAAGCAACTCTAGTTGGCCCAAATAATCTAGATGTAATAGCTCTAGAGGCCGTTTAGTAGAAATGCTTTTCTTAGGTTTAAATGAAGATTTAGGAAGCTTGCCTCGTTGACATGAGTCACAAAAACTTTTCTTTTCAAATACAAGCTTAGGAAAACCTTTAATGGAATTTAATTTTGAAAGCTTAAAAAGTGTTCCAAAGTTCACATGACCAAAGCGTCGATGCCATAAGTGTTGTTCACTTGTGTTGGCAACGAGACATTGTTCATATGACTTAGGAAGATCCAAAATATAAATATCTTTATGGCGTGTGCCGGAAAATAATAAATTATTATTAACATTATTAAAAATGTGACACAATCCTTTCGCAAAGCTAACTTTGTAACCTTTGTCACAAAGTTGGCTTATTGAAATAAGATTGTGGTTTAAACCATTAACAAGATAGACATCACTAATTAAGGGTTTAGATGGGTTACCCACTTTACCAACACCGACGATGGTTCCGCTCTCGTTGCCTCCAAAGATTACCCGGTTCCCATTAGCAATGTGCACCACTCCGGAAAGCAATTGAGCATCGCCCGTCATGTGTTTTGAACACCCGCTATCGAGTATCCACCCATCCTTGGAGCCAAATTTAACTTTGTTGCTCCGTTTGTTTTTCTTGAGTACCTAAAGATGATTATATCATTTCATGGTACCCAAGGTCATTGGGTCCTCAAAGGTTAGACCTTTGGAAGCCAAGTCCAATTGGACTTAGACTTCCCAATATAATTAATATTATCCACTACATTCAAGAAATAATCATTCATGTTGATTTGTTTTTCATCCATACTTGTGTCCTTTGGGCTCCAAATTGAGAATATTTTGGGTGCCTTGATCCTATTGGGAGCATGCATGCTTTGTTGATTTCTACGTGATGCATGTCGTGGATAGGTAAAAGGAACATGATGAAATGGTGCATATGGATAGTTATTCATATGACGATGTGGGTGAACATATGCATGTGAGGGAACACGTGCGTGAGGGTGTCTCACATGTTGTGCACGTGCCCGTGAATGTGTAGCATAGAAATCATCATATGAGTGAGCCAGTGGAGTAGGACGCGTGTTCCTACGTGGCATGCTATTTGTGTACATGTAGGCATGACCCTTCTTTGGAGGTCCACCCAAAGTGGGTTTCTTTCCAAAAGAGGGTGTGTACGAAGTGGAAGCACCATTGGTAGATGAACTACCAATAGAGTGTTTACTCCCACTCGGTGAGGCATCGGAAGTAGGCCTAACAAAGGTAGTGGCCGATTTGGATGAACTCCCCATCGTATACCCCAAGCCAATGTGGTGATTGGCCGAAAGTAATTCATTTAGGATGTTATCCAAATGGTCCTTACCCTTATTGAATTTATTAATTCGGCCTATAGTGCACTCATATTTCTCGGTGAGAGAATGCATCGAAGCACCCAAAGTGGACACTTGCGATGTGAGCGCATAAACACGAGACTTGAGATTTTCATTCTCAATACTCAAAGTCGAGATTTGAGAAGTCAAATCCGCTATCTTATGTTCATCCAAATCCTCGATGCTAACATGTTCAAGTTTAGATTTGAGATTAACAATCTCATTTCTTAACTCTTCAACAACGGTGTCGTTGTTGGTGATGATAGTTTTAGGTGAGGTTTGGATGCTAACTAGCTCATCTTTAGTCTTAGTATATCGTTCAATTAATTTAGCATATCTATTCCATATTTGCTCATTAGCTAGTTTAAGGTCATCCATAGTTACCTCATCGCTTTCATCCTCGCTATCATCGGAGGCGGGTTCTTGAACATTTTCCTCGTTAGCCATGAAACATACGTGTGCTTGCTCCACTTTCACATCATCCGACTCCCCGCTTGAAGAGTCATCTTCGGAATCGGTGAAACCGACAAATCCTTTCTTGTAGCCTTTCTTATACTTCTTCGATTTGTCGTACTTCGGTGCCTTCCACTTTTCCTTTTGCTTGTTTTGTGGACAATCCGCTTTGATGTGTCATGGCTTATTGCATTTAAAGCACAAAGGAGGAGAGGCGTTAGTAGAAGTAAATTTAGATTTGCCTTTGAAGTTACCTTTTCGGAAGAAGCGATTGAACTTCTTTGCCATGAGGGCAATGGATTCCATGTCCAGTTCGTCTTCCGAGTCCTCGTCATCGGTAGAGGTGGATGGAGCCACCTTGAACACAATCGCCTCTTTCTTAGGCACGTCTTGGTTCAAGTAAGACTTCATCTTCTCTTGTAACTTCACCTTGCTATCCTTGCGTACCTCGTATGACATTAAAGTACCCATTAATTGAACTACGGTATTCTTATTCATATCGTTACCTTCCTCGATGGCGAAGGTACGCTTTTCCCAACTAGAAGGAAGTCCTTCGATAAGCTTCGAACATTTCTCCTTTTGGGTGTAGGTTTTGCCGAGAGCCTCTAACTCATTTATGATGTCGACGAAGCGACCATAATACTCCTTCATCTTCTCACCCTGTAGCATATGAAACATCTCGTAATCTTTATTAACTACAACGAGTTTAGAGTCTATTACCCTACTCGTCCCTTCATGTAAGATGAGGAGGGAGTTCCAAATTTGATATGCACTCTTACATGTGCATATCTTATTAAAGTCCTCGGGCTCCAATGCGCATTGCAAGGCGTTCATTGCCTTGGCATTGCTTACCTCCGCGGTGACCTCCGCGGTTGTCCATTTCTCGAAATCTTCTTTGGCGGGCTCGACATACTCCTTCATTGTGGTCCTCCATAGTGAAGCACTCCGGAGGAAAGTTTCCATCCGACATTTCCAGTACCCGTAGTTGGTACCGTTGAAGAATGGAGGCCTCGTTGAGGAATGTCCTTCCATTACCGAAGAAGCTCCTTCACGGTTCTTGAAGGTGCTATAATCCGAAGGTGGACGCACGGTCTTGTTGTCGTTGGCAGACATAGCTTAGTATCTGGCTCTGATACCAAATGTAATACCCTGAAAGCTACTGCACAAGTACTAGAGGGGGGTGAATAGTACTTTAAAAATAACAAGGAGTATAATTCCTAATTATCGTGCAAACTACTACCAACAAATGCGGAAGCTAAAATTGACAAGAACAAATATTCAATGCTAACAAGTGATATGATGGGTTCGGATCCACCCAAGTCTCCCCGACTTGTTCCCGGTGATCCTACGTCCCAGTACACCCGGATCTCCTCCGGATACTTAGGTTAGAAACCCTAACCCAAGATTTCCACTATGAATACCTTGTGAAAAACCTTCACAAGATCAAATCATACAATCAATAGCAATAGTGAATCCTACAACCCGGGATCACAACCTTCTCTCACAGCCGAGAGAATCAATAGCAATAAAAGAGTTTATATGAAATAAACAACAACTTACCACAAACCCTATACCTTGAGTATTCTTAACAAATTAGGGCAAGGAGGGATTTGAGAAAGGAAAAGTCACCAAGACCTAGCATCACCAATATGAGCAGCAATGGGTGCCTAGGAATGAGTAGGAGACTTGAATCAAGCAATAGCTTGGATGGCTCAACAAGAACAAAGTTCTCTCAAGATGGATTCTAGATCTCAAATGAGGGAGAGAATGATTTCTTGTGAGGGAGAGAGCTTTGGAAATGAGTTTCAATCTCTAACTCTTTCAATCTGAATAAGGCTCTCAATAGAAACACTAACCTTGAGAGAAACGACCAAGCTTCGTATTTATAGGGTCCCATAAAATCGAGCTAGGTCAACTCCCAACTAGTTCATCAACCGACTAGTTCATCAACTAGTCGGTCGGTGAAACAACATGAACCGACTAAAGGATGAACAGTGAACAGATGAAATTTCAGACCTAAAGAACTAGTCGGTCCAAGAAGACTTTCCGACCGACTAGTTTCTCAACTAGTCGGTCGGTCAGTTAACTTAGACCGACTAAGAGTCAAAAACTATTAGTCTGAATACAAATTGATTTAGTCGGTCCAAGAACAAATGGTGACCGACTAGTTCATCAACTAGTCGGTCACCAAACGTTCTTAGACCGACTAACGATAAATAGTAACTAGGCATGTACAGGGAAAGCTCAACTAGTCGGTCTAAGAAGCATCACTGACCGACTAGTTCACCAACTAGTCAGTCGGTGAAACAACTAAGACCGACTAACTGTGAACAGTAAAGAGCTTAGAATTTAGGAGACAAACTAGTCGGTCCAAGAAGCTTTTCCGACCGACTAGATCACCATCTAGTCGGTTGGTTCTTCTTCTTGAACCAACTAACATGCAAAAGAAGTACCGAATCGAAGCGCGATGCTTCGGAAAAGTTTAAATGGACTTCTACTAAGATCCTAGCTCTAAGATAGGAGTGATATGAAGATCAAATGATAATACCTACTCAAGGCTTAACATTCTAAAGAACAAAGCTAGAAGACTAAATATAAATCTAGACAAACCGTCTTCAAAAGCTTCGATCGAATCTTCATGACTTCAAAGTTGGTCCAAAAGCTTCAACGAAGCTTTAGGCATATGAATACGTGCTTTGAGAAGTCTTGAGACGTCGCTTTGGATGTTCATGTGAATTTGGCGACGATCTCCATAACTGCGCTCACAAAGTGTTAGTTCACGATTTATTTATGTTTGCTCATCATCCAAAACCAAATCCGGGGAGTCCAATATGTAATGCCCTACAAACTACTGCACAAGTACTAGAGGGGGGTGAATAGTACTTTAAAAATAACAAGGAGTATAATTCCAAATTATAGTGCAAACAACTACCAAAACAATTTGCGGAAGCTTAAATTGAATGACAACAACAAAATTAACAATGCTAACAAATGATGTTAATGGGTTCGGATCCACCCAAGTCTCCCCGACTTGTTCCCGGTGATCCTACGTCCCAACCACCCAGATCCCCTCCGGATACTTAGGTTAGAAACCCTAACCCAAGATTTCCACTATGAATATCTTGTGAAAAACCTTCACAAGATCAAATCATACATGCAATCGCAATAGTGAATCCCACAACCCGGGATCACAACCTTCTCTCACAACCGAGAGAATCAACAAGCAATATAAATGAGTTTATATTGAAATAAACAATCTTACCACAAAATCCTATACCTTGAGTTTTTCTTACCAAATAGGTGAAAGGAAGGATTTGAGGAAGATGAAGTCACCAAGACCTAGCACCAAGGAAATGACCAGCAATAGGTGCATATGAGTGATTTGGAGACTTGAATCAAGCTAGAGCTTGAAGGGCTCACCAAGAACAAACTTCTCTCAAGATGGATTCTAGATCTAGAATGTGAGAGAATGGATTTCTTGTGAGGAAGAGAGCTTTAGAAATGAGTGAGAATGGCTATCTCTTTCTATCTCAATGAATCTCTTAATGGCAGCTCTAACGTAGAGAGAAATGACCTAGGTTCGTATTTATAGGGTCCCATAAAAACAAGTTAGGTCAATTTCCAACGGATAGAAATCTGAGGCAACTAGTCGGTCAAAGAACAACCACTGACCGACTAGTTCATCAACTAGTCGGTCAGTCAAACAACATGGACCGACTAAGTGAGGAACTGAGAAGAGATAGAAATTCAGACCTAGAAATCTAGTCGGTCCAAGAAGACATTCTGACCGACTAGTTTCACAACTAGTCGGTCAGTCAGTGAACATAGACCGACTAAGAGGCAAAGTGAAATAGTCTGAATACAAATTGACTTAGTCGTTCCAAGAACAAAAGTTGACCGACTATATTGTCAACTAGTCGGTCACCAAACGTTCTTAGACCGACTAATGATAAACAGTAGCTTAGGAGAAATTTAGCATGTACAGTAAATCACAACTAGTCGGTCAAAGAAGCATCACTGACCGACTAGTTCACAAACTAGTCGGTCGGTGAGTCAACGTAGACCGACTAACTGTAAACAGTAAGGTGCAAGAAATTAAGGAAGCAAACTAGTCGGTCCAAGAAGCTCTGCTGACCGACTAGATCACCATCTAGTCGGTCAGTACTTCTTCTTGTACCAACTAACATGCACAAACAAGTCCGAATCGAAGCGCGACGCTTCGAGGAAGTTAGAATGAACTTGTACTAAGATCCTAGAGCTACGATATGAGCGTTATGAAGATAGAATCGTAAGATATACTCAAGGCTTAACATTCTATATATCGAAGCTAAAAGACTATAAATAAAACCTTAAAGAATGGTCTTCGAGAGCTTCGATTAATTCTTCATGACTTCCAAAACGGCGCAAGAGCTTCAACGAAGCTTTAGGCATGAATACGAGCTTTGAGAAGTGTTGAGATGTCGCTTTGATTGTTCTCGTGAATTTGGCGACGATCTCCAATACTGCGCTCACAAATTGTTAGTTCATGAATTATTTATGTTTGCTCATCATCAAAACCAAATCCGGGGAGTCCAATATTCAACATTCTCCCCCTTTTTGGTGATGACAAACCAACATAAATAATAGTCAAAAATAATGATTCAAATGTAAAATACTTACTCCCCCTGCATTGATGACATGTTAATTCCAAAATAAATATTTATAAATTGCATCAATCAGACGAGTAAGATATATAATGAGAATCGATTTTTGAAATATCGGATTTTGAAAATCCTTATATATATCTTAACTCCCCCTGAATCTAACACATCAAATTAGATTCTTGGAAAATGAGTTAAATTTTCATTTGACCTATTTATTATCATTATCTCTCCCCCTTTGGCATTATCCCAAAAAAGGGGGGCATACAACGACAACAACTAGGAAATGGAAAATCCAACTTCGGGAGTCGTAGACAATGACGATGGAACTAATTGACACCAAGGGAAAAGTGATGAAATCAAATCAAGGTATGCCAAATTGTCCATTATCAAAAAGAGATAATTAAAATCATCAAAAATACCAAATTTTTATTCATTTCTTGAATAAAGAAACATACTCTTCAATATTCAATATTCTTGGTTAAATTGGTGCATGGAAAACAATTCTATACAAGTATAGAATTTCAATCTATTTAACCAAGTTTTTAAATCGTCGAGCGACGATTTCACATATCATGGACATTGAATGAGAATTAAAATGTGCACGACGAAATAATACAAAGAGAAGATCGATGTATATATATAAAAACATCATAAGTACATCCAAAAAGATATCGACTACATCAAATGCAACATACCCATCAAAAAGAAATACATCATACATCATCGATACAACATCATCAATATCCAACAACAAAAAAAATAAAAATACAACACATACACCGACATCCAACATATCAAAATACAACAAATCAACACCCAAACTCCATCCCATCCTAACCCAAAACACTCTCAAACAGGTATATCATCCAATGAGCAGTGGAGAGTCCTCGATACAGACGATCACGAGGAAGTGGCTGGATCTGCAGTCTCCATGGGTCCAGTCGAGGGAGTGGACTCAGGCTCTGCAGGGAGGAGAGGCATGTCAACAGACGGGATCGTCGGGGCAGGAGTAGAAACGACGACGTCGGGCTCAACAGCAGGGGTCTGAACAGGAGTATCAGCAGGTAATACAGGAGCAAGGTCGTCAACAGGAGCAGCAGCAGCCTCAGAAGTCTGAACTACTGGTGCAGAAGTCTCTGGAGCACCGGAAGTGGTGCCATCTCCAGGAGCAGATGTGGTAGCAGCAGCAGCAGCAGTGGCCTCATCGCCACGAGCCAAGGAGGTGACAAGCTCATCAAACTCCTCATCGTCCATCTCCTCGTCCTCAGACACGGAAGGAGGAAGCTCAATGCCCATCATACGAGCCATACGGCAAACTACCTCCTCGGTACGAGCCAAACGCGACTCGTGCCGACGAAGTAGGCGAACGACATCATCTAATGTGGCAGAGGGAGTGGGGGCAGCAGCAGCTGAGGGAGGAGGCACAGAAGCAGCTGAGGGAGTGGCCTGGGAAGCAGATGTGGTCGACCTCTGCACGTGACGAAGCGCCGCAAGAGATTTCTTAACGGCCGTCGCGTTCAGAGGAGGACCCAAAGGACGCTCATCATCAGGAGGGAGGGGAACACCGAATCGACGAAATACCAAGGTCAGGAGACATGGATATGGGATATGCGCAGATTTAGTGGTCTTGCGTATACACTCGAAAGAGTCCATCTTATCGAGTATAATGCGAGCCCAATTAATCTCGCTACCCATAAACAAAGCGTATATCAGTTTCAAAAACGGCTGAGATGGAAGAGATGAAGATCCATACTTGGGAAGAAGGCAGGACTTCAAGATCAGGTTAATCACCCAAGCATTCGGCTTGAATGATTTCGAAGGGACACCAATGAATGCGGGGGGGATAACCTGGAAGATTTTACCTAGGGTCCGCTGATCTAAGGAGGAGATATCATCGACAGAGATGTCAGAAGGGAGGAGACCACACGACGAGCAACCTATCAACTCCCCCAAGATTTCTGCCGTGAGGCCTATAGGAGTCCCCAAAACAGAAGTCTCGATGGAGTGAGACTCGTCGTACTGGCCCCGAACACGATTGACATAGAACAATTTGACCAGGCGAGGATATGGTCTGGGGTTCGCCTTAGCGTCAAATCGAAGGTAGTCCAGAAGGCCACTATAGGAGAGAAGATCAGCAATGCCAAGAAAATCAGAAAACTGAACGTAATGCTCTAACAGCAGTGGGCAGTGCTCTATACGGTTGTACGCTGCGAGACACTGAGGGTCATCGTGGCACAACGATATGTCCACACCGCCGACTGGCATAGGAGCTTTACCCTTAGCCTTACGGGACTTCGGAGGAGGTGGAGGAGGGGGTGGAGTGGGTGCCTTCTCGGGATGTTCAGGGGTGTATTCCTCATCGGAGTTATCCTCGGAATCACTATCCGAACGCTCACCGGGAGGTGTGGGGGCACGGAACTTTTTAGGCTTAGGCTTGGGCTTGGACGATTGGCCGGTAGGTTTAGGCTTGGACGTCCTCTTCCTCTTCAACGGAGTTGAAGACGAGGAGGGGGGTCGAGTGGTCTTGGCCCTACGTTTGGGAGGGGTCGAAGCGGTAGCACCCTCTATGGTCATAGGGGATGCCCCGGAAGAAGTAATCGGGATCCTCGTTCGTGCCATGATCGCGGCACAACGAGTACAATCACGCGATTAAGATAGGATCAAACACCCTAGCTCAAACCTAAAGACAGAGATCAAGCAAGCACCAAACCCTAAAACTAGAACTTAGAAACCCTAGAATAGAAAACACGATCTAGATCTAACCCTAGGGATGGAAAAGGAGATCTAGGAGAGGGGTTATACCTAGGAGAGAGGGTCGACGGCGACGGACGGCGGGGATGGCCGGAAAGATGGCCGGAAAGACGTCGGAAGTCGAAGGGTCTCGAGAGGGTTTAGGGATTTCGAGCTGGAGAGGAGAAAACAAACCGACTAAAAATAAAAATAGTTGGATAAGAGTGATTTAAGTCGGTCGGGAATGCGAAAAGACACGTTTGCCCTATCACACTTAGTCGGTCACAGTTCAAGCACTGACCGACTAGATTACGATCTAGTCGGTCGGTCAATGAGCTTGAACCGACTAAGTCGAAACAGAGGCAAACAGAAATTTCTAGGGCTAGATTTAGTCGGTCGCAGTATACTCACTGACCGACTAGTTTTCAATCTAGTCGGTCGGTAAGTGTACTGTGACCGACTAAAGAAAGAAAATGATAGGAGTTAGATTAAAGCTTGATCTAGTCGGTCTGAGTTTACTAGCTCATCGACTAGATGAGCATCTAGTCAGTTGGCTAATGAACTGAAACCGACTAGAAGAGTCCAAAAGTTGATAAATGAGTTCTCTTCATAAAATCACTTGGATGAAACATCTTAACACTCTCATTAGTCATCTAAATTACCCCATAAAACGTCGAAATCTCATATACGATATTCAAATACGAATTCGAGCACAAATTCAAACATATCACATAAAATCCCCAAAAATTCAATAAATCTAGCATGAACGAAATATCGCGAAATCTAATAGCATGCAAGACAATTGAATGAAACATGAATCCTATATCTCGGATTCACCCATAATCCCCAATTCTCGACGCAACCGCACAAAGGAGTCCTCCTTTAGGGGTTTCGTGAAAATATCGGCGATTTGCATTTGGGTTTCAATGTACACTAAAATGATGTCCTTTTTAGCAACATGATCATCTAAAAAGTGGTGTCGGACATCTATGTGTTTTGATCGGGAATGGTGCACCGGATTCTTTGAAAGACAAATAGCACTTTGGTTATCCACCATGATAGGGCTAGTATCACAATGAATACCAAAATCCTTCAGTGTGTGTCTCATCCAAAGAACCTGGGCACAAGCGGCACCGGCGGCAATATATTCCGCCTCGGTGGTTGAAAGTGATACGGAATTTTGCTTCTTGGAAAACCAAGAGACAAGTGAATTTCCTAGAAAATGGCAAGTGCCACTAGTACTTTTCCTGTCGGATTTGCATCCCGCATAATCGGCATCACTATATGAGACTAGCTCATACGTGCTAGATTTTGGATAAAGTAATCCAAAATCAAGTGTATAACTTAGATAACGGAAAATACGTTTTACCGCTACTAAGTGAGACTCCTTAGGTTGAGACTGATAACGAGCACATATGCATACGGCAAACATAATATCGGGCCTACTTGCGGTAAGATAAAGTAAACTACCTATCATACCTCGATATAGACGAATGTCTACATCCTTACCGCCCGTATCCTTGTCAAGATGCGTAGTCGTGCTCATTGGAGTCTTTTTCCCGGAAGCACTCTCCATTCCAAATCGCTTAAGCAACTCCACCGTGTACTTCGTTTGGTGGATGAAGATTGCATCGTTCATTTGGCGAATTTGGAGACCTAAGAAATATTTGAGTTCGCCCATGTGGCTCATCTCAAATTGTTCCTTCATAACATTAGAAAACTCTTCGCAAAGAGTGAAGTTAGTAGCACCGAAAATGATATCATCAACATAAATTTGAACTAATAAAATATCACTATTCGCATGCTTTACAAAAAGTGTAGAATCGGCTTCGCCCATTTTAAAATTCAAATCCAAAAGAAAATTCTTTAGGCGATCATACCAAGCTCGAGGAGCTTGTCTCAAACCATAAAGAGCTTTCTTTAGTTTAAAAACATGATTTGGAAATTTTTCATTTATGAAGCCCGGAGGTTGAGAAACGTAAACTTCCTCAATAACATCTCCGTTTAAAAATGCACTTTTAACATCCATTTGAAATAATTTAAAATTTTTATGGCATGCATAAGACAATAATAGTCTAATTGATTCTAATCTAGCTACCGGAGCGAAGGATTCTTCGAAATCGATACCTTCCTCTTGGCGATAGCCTTGAGCAACTAACCGAGCTTTGTTCCGAACGACGACTTGGTTTTCGTCGGTTTTGTTCTTGAAGATCCACTTTGTCCCTATGATGGTGTGGTTCTTCGATGGCAAAGGAACAAGCTCCCATACCTCATTCCTCTCGAATTGAATGAGTTCCTCCTCCATGGCAAGGATCCAAGCATTATCTTCGCAAGCTTCAACTATATTCTTTGGCTCTATTGATGAGGCAAAGGCACAATTGGCGAAGTGGTGGACTTGCGATCTCGTCTTGACACTATCATGAATATTGCCAATGACTTGCTCATGGGGATGGTCGCGAACGGTATGAAGCCGCTTGGGAATACCTTGATCACTAGACACATTCTCAACAACTTCATTAGTCGGGTTAGTATCAATAGAATCAATTGAATCAATAGACTTAGAATTTTCAAACGAATCACATAAAACATCCATAGAATCATCATCATTTGAAATTCTAGAAGTAGTAAAATTCTCATTAAAAGAGACATGAAGTGATTCCTCGATCGTAGAGGATCTTTTGTTGTATATCCGGTAGGCTTTGCTACGTGAGGAATACCCAACAAATATCCCCTCATCCGATCTCGGATCAAACTTGTCCAAATTATCATATGTGTTTTTAATAAAACATTTTGCGCCGAAAACACGAAAATGTTTAACTTGAGGCAATCTACCAAACAACAATTCATAGCAAGTTTGTTTGGTGCCGGGCCTCAAAAGTATTCTATTAAACACATAGCAAGCGGTGTGTACCGCTTCCGCCCAAAATTGATAACCAAGTTGACTATCTTCGAGCATAGTACGAGCACACTCCACAAGCGTTCTATTCTTCCTCTCAACAACACCATTTTGAGGAGGTGCGCGAGGGAAAGAAAACGTGTGCGTAATTCCAAGATCATCACAAAAATTTGAGAAAGACTCATTCTCAAATTCACCCCCATGATCACCACGAATAGTGACAATGGTGGTTCCGATGAGATTTTATACTTTCTTCACAAATATTGTGAAGTTTTCAAAAGCTTCATTTTTATTACATAAGAAAAATACCCATGTAAATCTTGAATAATCATCGACGATGACAAGACCATATCTTGCATTTCCTAAGGAAGCAACTCTAGTTGGCCCAAATAAATCTAGATGTAATAGCTCTAGTGGCCGTTTCGTAGAAATGCTTTTCTTAGGTTTAAATGAAGATTTAGGAAGCTTGCCACGTTGACAAGAATCACAAAAAATTTTCTTTTCAAAAACGAGCTTCGGAAAACCTTTAATGGAATTTAATTTTGAAAGCTTATAAAGTGTTCCAAAGTTCACATGTCCAAAGCGTCGATGCCATAAGTGTTGTTCACTTGTGTTGGCAACGAGACATTGTTCATATGACTTAGGAAGATCCAAAATATAAATATCTTTATGGCGTGTGCCGGAAAATAATAATTTATTATTATCATTTGAAATATGACACAATCCTTTCGCAAAGCTAACTTTGTAACCTTTGTCACAAAGTTGGCTTATTGAAATAAGATTATGATTTAAACCATCAACTAGATAAACATCACTAATTAAGGGTTTAGACGGGTTACCCACTTTACCAACACCGACGATGGTTCCGCTCTCGTTGCCTCCAAATACGACATGATTTCCATTTGCAATGGGAACCACTCCGGAGAGCAATTGAGCGTCACCTGTCATGTGTTTTGAACACCCGCTATCGAGTATCCAATTCCCTTTGGAGCTAAATTTAAATTTGATGCTCCTTTTCTTTTTCTTTTCCTTGAGTACCTAAAGATAGAGACATTCATATCATGGTACCCAAGGTCATTGGGTCCTCAAAGGTTAGACCTTTGGAAGCCAAGTCCAATTGGACTTAGACTTCCCCACATAATTTCTACTATGCACAACATCCGAAAAATAAGCATTCATATACACTTGTTTTTCATCCATACTTGTGTCCTTTGGGCTCCAAATAGTGAAAATCTTGGGAGCCCTCATCCTATTGGGTGCATGCATGCGACGTTGATTTCTACGTGATGCATGTTGTGGATAGGCATAAGGAACATGATGGAATGGTGCACGACGAGAATTATTCATATGATGAGGTGGGTTAACATATGCATGTGTGGGAACACGTGCGTGAGGGTGTCTCACATGGTGTGCACGTGCCCGAGAATGTGTTGCATAAAAATTATCATATGTGTGAGACGGTGGAGTAGGACGTGTGTTCCTACGTGGCATGGTATTTGTGTACATATAAGCATGTCCCTTCTTTGGAGGTCCACCCAAAGTGGGTTTCTTTCCGAAAGAGGGTGTGGACGAGGTGGAAGCACCATTGGTAAATGAACTACCAATAGAGTGTTTGCTACCACTCGTAGAGTCACCGGAAGTTGGCCTAACAAAAGTAGTTGTAATGCCCTAGGAAGCCACTGCACATGTACTAGAGGGGGGGTGAATAGTACTTTTAAATAATGAGTGTTATTCCTAATTATCGTGCAATTAACAAACAACGATGCGGAATAACTACAATCAAGAAATAATGCAAACGCAAACACAATGGTTTAATGGGTTCGGATCCACCCAAGTCTCCCCGACTTGTACCCGGTGATCCTACGTCCCAACCACCCGGATCCCTTCCGGATACTTGAGTTAGAAACCCTAACTCAAGATTTCCAATATAACCACTTGCGAAAACCTCACAAGTGCAAACGACCTACAATCGATGACCGTGAATCTCACAACCCGGGATCACGCAAAACCTCTCACAACCGAGAGTATACAATTCAAATATAACTGAAATGAAATGCTTACCAACAAAATACCTATGCCTTGAGATTTCTTACCAAATTAGGGCAAAGAGGATTTTGATGGAGGAAGAGTCACCAAACCCTAGCTTCAAGAAGATGACCAGCAATAGAAGCCTAGGGATGAGATGGATGACCTAGAAACAAGCCCTTGGCTTGGAAGGCTCACAACCAATGAATCTCTCTTGATGAATGAGAGTGAGGGAGAGATTCTTGAGAATGGGAGAGCTTGAAGATGAGAGTTGAAAGCTTCTCTTTGAATCAATGGAGCTCTGGAAATAGCAGCCTTGGATCCTATGAAATAACCCCTCCAGGTATTTAAAGGATCAAGGGAAAAGAGAGAGAGAAACGTCACTTTCAAAACCCCAACGGATCTAAATCTGAAGCAGACTAGTCGGTCAAAGAACAACCACTGACCGACTAGTTCATCAACTAGTCGGTCGGTGAAACAATATGAACCGACTAAGAGGTGAACAGTGAACATATGAAGATTTCAGACCTAGATAACTAGTCGGTCCAAGAAGACTTTCTGACCGACTAGTTTCACAACTAGTCGGTCGGTCAGTAAACTTAGACCGACTAAGAGTCAAGAACAAATAGTCTGAATACAAATGATTTAGTCGGTCCAAGAACAAATGTTGACCGACTAGATCAACAACTAATCGGTCGCCAAACGTTCTTAGACCGACTAACGATAAACAGTAGCTCAGGAGAAAATTGGCATGAACAGTAAAGTCCAATTAGTCGGTCAAGGAAGCATCACTGACCGACTAGTTCACAAACTAGTCGGTCGGTGAGTCAACGTAGATCGACTAACTGTAAACAGTAAAGTCCAAGAAATTAAGGAATCAAACTAGTCGGTCCAAGAAGAGTTGTTGACCGACTAGATCACCATCTAGTCGGTTGGTTCTTCTTCTTGAACCAACTAACATGCACTAGAAGTCCGAATCGAAGCGCGATGCTTCGGGGAAGTTAGAATGGACTTCTACTAAGATCCTAGAGCTAAGATATGAGCGTTATGAAGATAGAAATGTAAGAATTACTCAAGGCTTAACATTCTATAAATCGAAGCTAAAAGACTATAAATAAAACCTTAATGAAAGGTCTTTGAGAGCTTCGAATAATTCTTCATGACTTCCAAAACGGTCCAAAAGCTTCAACGAAGCTTTAGGCATTGAATACGAGCTTTGAGAAGTCTTAAGATGTCGCTTAGAGTGTTCTTGTGAATTTGGCGACGATCTCAATAACTGCGCTCACAAATTGTTAGTTCATGAATTATTTATGTTTGCTCATCATCCAAAACCAAATCCGGGGAGTCCAATACTCAACATTCTCCCCCTTTTTGGTGATGACAAACCAACATAAATAATAATCGAAAATAATGAACTAAATGTAATATACTTACTCCCCCTGCATTGATGACACATTAGTTCCATATGAAATAATAAGCACATACATCAAGCAGACGAGGAAAGCAAAAATTCAAATCCGATATTTGAAATTTAGGATTTGAAATCCATTTTTATATCTTAACTCCCCCTGAATCTAACATATCAAATTAGATTCATGGTAAATTATCATTTAGCACATGCCATTATTATATCTCTCCCCCTTTGGCATAATCCAAAAAGAGCGGGGGGGGAGCCAATGACAATAAATTATGGCCAAATAATTCATTAAGCATGGGAGTCTAAGAATACGACCACGTTTCATATGACACAAAAATAAAATTCGAATAAAATTAAAGCGTGTCAATGAGACCATAGTCGAAAATCGAAAACTTAAATCATCAAAATATCAAATGTAAATTCACTTATTGAAGAAATGAATTTACTCTACAATAGCAACATTTATAGCTATTTTAGTGCATGGAAAACAATTCTATGTTTTCATACAACTAAAGCTATTGAATCAAAATAAATCGTCGAGCGACGAAATCAATATCAGAGACATAAAATGTGCACAAAGGAATGATCCATCAGAAGAGTGGTGCACATCATAGAATATCAAATGACACAATATCGATCGAAAAAGAACATAAAGTAAAAGCACATCAAAACTAAGTGAAGTGTGCGGTGAGAAGTGACAATGTGATAAAAGTAATACGAAAAACATCATTATAACTTTTAAAACATGTCATGCCAAAAATAGATATGAATTTCAAAGCATTTATGGCATTCACAATTCTATCATGCTAGGAGAAACAAAATGATACCAATGTAAAGAAGTAGATTCTAACCAAGCATGCATTCAACCCTCATGGATACCAACTGTAATATCATACTTACAACATTAAGCTCCCCCTACATTGGTGCATTACCTAAGCACCATCAACTCCGTTTGAATGAAAGTCTTCGAAAATCGAGGAGTTGGTAGGGTTGGTATCCCACGGTGGATTGAACCTAGAAAACTTCATTTTGGTATCCAAACACCCTTTTGGATCCAATGGGTTAAAACAACAAATTTGAAATACGAAATTAAAATAATTGTAACCCATGAGTTAATGTAATCAAAATCAATTTTATAAACAAATGCCTTGGTACCCATAACATGATCATAAACTCATGGTACCAAGCATTGAAGAGTTAAAGGAACTAACCCTTCGGAAACCAAGTCCAAGAGGAACTTGACTTTCCAACATAATCATCATTCAAAATAACATCATTAATATAGGATTGCACATAAACATTCATATCATGATTGCTAGTGTTCTTGGGACCCCAAATAGTGTAAATTTTGGGAATCCTCTTCCTAGTGGTTGCATGCACAAAAGGTTGATTTCTATGTGGTGCATGTGGCCTAGGAGCATGAGATTTAGCAATAACATTATGATGAGCATGAGATCCATGATGTGGTGTAGAATACATACGTGGATAAGCATGAGGTGTGTATGCATGAGGATGATTATGAGAGAAAGCATTCACATGTGGATTAGATGTGTGAACAAAAGCATTAGGATGTGCATGAGCATGATTACGTGCATGTGGGTGTCTCATATGAGTGTTTGCATGTGCTCGTGGGTGCGGAGCATAAAAATCATTATAAGCATGCACCGGTGGAGTAGGATGTGTGTTCCTACGTGGCATAGCATGTGAGTACAAAAATGCATGACCCCTCTTTGGAGGTCTACCCAAAGTGGGTTTCTTTCCAATCGGGGGTGTGTACGAAGTGGAAGCACTATTGGTAGGAGAACTACCAATGGGGTGTTTGCTCCCACTCGTCGAGGCATCAGATGTCGGCCTAACAAAGGTGGTAGGCGATTTGGATGAGTCTCCCATCTTATACCCCAAGCCAATGTGGTGTTTGGCCGGAAGTAAGTCATTTAGGATATTATCCAAGTGGCCCTTACCTTTATTGAAATCATTGATACGGCCTAATGTGCACTCATACTTCTCTTTGAGAGAATGCAAAGAAGCATCCAAAGTGGATACTTGCGATGGGAGTGCATAAACACGTGATTTGAGATTCTTATTCTCAATACTCAAAGTTGAGTTTTGAGACGTCAAATCCGTATCACATGTTCATCCGAATCCTCAACAAGAACATGCTCAAGTTGAGATTTGAGGGACTTCACCTCATTTCTCAACAAACCATTATGAGTAAGCAAACTTGCTTTCTCATTGGCGAGGGTCTCAACAATGGTGTCATTGTTGGTGATGGTAGACTTAGGAGAGGTTTGGAGGCTAACAAGTTCATCTTTGGTCTTATTATATCTATCTACTAATTTAGTAAATTTAGACCAAATTTCTTGGTTTGCTAACCTCATTTCATCAATAGTAGGTTCTCCACTTTCATTCTCGCTACCATCCTCGCTTTCATCCTCGCTATCATCGAATGAGGACTTTTGATCTTTTGCCTCATTAGCCATGAAGCAAAGTTTTGCTTTCTCCACATGTCCAACATCCGACTCTCCACTTGAGGAATCCTCCTCGGAGTCAGTGAATGTGCCAACAAGTCCTTTCTTGTACTTTCTCGACTTGTCGTACTTCGATGCTTTCCCCTTCTCCTTGTGTTTGTAGAGAGGACAATCCGGTTTGATGTGTCTTGGCTTGTTGCATTTATAACACACGGGAGTAGAAGCATTAGTCGAACTAACTTTAGATTTATTCAAAGATATACCTTCTCGGAGGAATCGATCGAACTTCCTTGCCATACGGGCAATGGATTCCATGTCCAATTCGTCTTCCGATTCTTCATCATCGGTAGATGGAGCGGCCTTGAAGGCAATCGCCTTTTTCTTTGGCTCATCTTGCTTCAAGTACGCTTTCATCTTTTCCTTCATTCGGATCTTACTATCCTTACGTACCTCGTAGGACAACAAGGTACCCATTAGTTGTACGACGGTATATTTATTCATGTCATTACCTTCCTCGATGGCGAAGGTACGCTTTTCCCAACATGATGGAAGACCGTTGATAATCTTCGCGACTTTCTCCTTTTGGGTATAGACCTTCCCAAGAGCTTCCAAGTCGTTTGATATATCCACGAAGCGAGCGTAATATTCCTTCATGGTTTCGCCCTGCTCCATATGAAACAACTCAAATTCTTTATTAGCAACGACGAGTTTAGAATCTTTTACCGTACTCGATCCTTCGTGCAAAATGAGGAGTTGGTTCCATATTTGATATGCACTCTTACATGTGCATATCTTGTTGAAGTCCTCGGGCTCCAACGCACAATTCAAGGCATTCATTGCCTTGGCATTGGCTACTTCCGCGGCGACCTCCGCGGAAGTCCACTTCGCGAAATCTTCTTCGGAAGGCTCGACATACTCCGTCATGGTGGCTCTCCATAGTGACGTGCTCCGGAGGAAAATTTGCATCCTGCATTTCCAGTACCCGTAGTTGGTACCGTTGAAGTGTGGAGGCCTGACGGAGGATAGTCCTTCCATAACTGAAGAAGCTCCATCGCGGTTCTTGAAGACGTTGTAGTCGTTGTTCGTCATAGCTTTCAACTTTGGCTATGTGTAGCTTTGAACCTCGCTCTGATACCAATTGTAATGCCCTAGGAAGCCACTGCACATGTACTAGAGGGGGGTGAATAGTACTTTTAAATAATAAGGAGTGTTATTCCTAATTATCGTGCAATTAACAAACAACGATGCGGAATAACTACAATCAAGAAATAATGCAAACGCAAACACAATGGTTTAATGGGTTTGGATCCACCCAAGTCTCCCCGACTTGTACCCGGTGATCCTACGTCCCAACCACCCGGATCCCTTCCGGATACTTGAGTTAGAAACCCTAACTCAAGATTTCCAATATAACCACTTGCGAAAACCTCACAAGTGCAAACGACCTACAATCGATGACCGTGAATCCCACAACCCGGGATCACGCAAAACCTCTCACAACCGAGAGTATACAATTCAAATATAACTGAAATGAAATGCTTACCAACAAAATACCTATGCCTTGAGATTTCTTACCAAATTAGGGCAAAGAGGATTTTGATGGAGGAAGAGTCACCAAACCCTAGCTTCAAGAAGATGACCAGCAATGGAAGCCTAGGGATGAGATGGATGACCTAGAAACAAGCCCTTGGCTTGGAAGGCTCACAACCAATGAATCTCTCTTGATGAATGAGAGTGAGGGAGAGATTCTTGAGAATGGGAGAGCTTGAAGATGAGAGTTGAAAGCTTCTCTTTGAATCAATGGAGCTCTGGAAATAGCAGCCTTGGATCCTATGAAATAACCCCTCCAGGTATTTAAAGGATCAAGGAAAAAGAGAGAGAGAAACGTCACTTTCAAAACCCCAACGGATCTAAATCTGAAGCAGACTAGTCGGTCAAAGAACAACCACTGACCGACTAGTTCATCAACTAGTCGGTCGGTGAAACAACATGAACCGACTAAGAGGTGAACAGTGAACATATGAAGATTTCAGACCTAGATAACTAGTCGGTCCAAGAAGACTTTCTGACCGACTAGTTTCACAACTAGTCGATCGGTCAGTAAACTTAGACCGACTAAGAGTCAAAAACAAATAGTCTGAATACAAATGATTTAGTCGGTCCAAGAACAAATGTTGACCGACTAGATCAACAACTAATCGGTCGCCAAACGTTCTTAGACCGACTAACGATAAACAGTAGCTCAGGAGAAAATTGGCATGAACAGTAAAGTCCAACTAGTCGGTCAAGGAAGCATCACTGACCGACTAGTTCACAAACTAGTCGGTCGGTGAGTCAACGTAGACTGACTAACTGTAAACAGTAAAGTCCAAGAAATTAAGGAATCAAACTAGTCGGTCCAAGAAGAGTTGCTGACCGACTAGATCACCATCTAGTCGGTTGGTTCTTCTTCTTGAACCAACTAACATGCACTAGAAGTCCGAATCGAAGCGCGATGCTTCGGGGAAGTTAGAATGGACTTCTACTAAGATCCTAGAGCTAAGATATGAGCGTTATGAAGATAGAAATGTAAGAATTACTCAAGGCTTAACATTCTATAAATCGAAGCTAAAAGACTATAAATAAAACTTTAATGAAAGGTCTTTGAGAGCTTCGAATAATTCTTCATGACTTCTAAAACGGTCCAAAAGCTTCAACGAAGATTTAGGCATTGAATACGAGCTTTGAGAAGTCTTAAGATGTCGCTTAGAGTGTTCTTGTGAATTTGGCGACGATCTCCATAACTGCGCTCACAAATTGTTAGTTCATGAATTATTTATGTTTGCTCATCATCCAAAACCAAATCCGGGGAGTCCAATACTCAACAGTAGTGGCCGCTTTGGATGGACATCCCATCGTATACCCCAAACCAATGTGGTGATTGGCCAGAAGTAAGTCACTTAGGATTTTATCCAAATGGTCCTTACCCTTATTGAATTTATTAATTCGGCCTAATGTGTTCTCATATTTCTCTTTGAGAGAATGCATAGAAGTATCCAAGTTTGATACTTGCGATGTGAGCACATAAACACGAGATTTAAGATTCTCATTCTCAATACTCAAAGTCGAGTTTTGAGAAGTCAAATCCGCTATCCTATGTTCTTCCGGATCATCAATGCTAACATGTTCAAGTTTAGATTTGAGATTGACAATCTCATTTCTTAACTCTTCAACAACGGTTTCGTTGTTGGTGATGATAGTCTTAGGCGAGGTTTGAATGCTAGCTAGGTCATCTTTTACTTTAGTATATCTATTTACTAATTTAGTGTATTTAGACCACAAATGAGAGTTAGCATCCCTAAGATCATCCATAGTTACCTCATCACCTTCGTCGTCGCTATCATCGGAGGAGGAAGATCCTTGATCATGCTCCTCTCTTGCCATGAAGCACATGTGCGCTTGCTCCACTTTCTCATCGTCCGACTCTCCGCTTGAGGAATCCTCGGAGTCGGTGAATGTTGCTCCGACAAGTCCCTTTTTGTACCCCTTTTTGTACTTCTTCGACTTGTCGAACTTCGGCACCTTCCACTTCTCCTTTTGCTTGTTTTGAGGACAATCCGCTTTGATGTGTCCTGGCTTATTGCATTTAAAGCACAAAGGTGGAGAGGCGTTAGTAGAAGTAAATTTTGATTTTTGTTTGAAGTTACCCTTTCGGAAGAAGCGATTGAACTTCTTTGCCATGAGTGCAATGGATTCCATGTCCATTTCTTCTTCCGAGTCCTCATCATCGGTAGAGGTGGATGAAGCCGCCTTGAATGCAATTGCCTTTTTCTTAGGCACGTCTTGGTTCAAATAGGACTTCATCTTTTCTTGTAACTTCACCTTGCTATCTTTTCATACCTCATATGACATCAAAGTACCCATCAATTGAACTACGGTATACTTATTCATGTCAGTACCTTCCTCGATGGCGAAGGTACGTTTCTCCCAAGAAGAAGGAAGTCCTTCGATAAGCTTTGAGCACTTCTCCTTTTGAGTGTAGGACTTTCCGAGGGCCTCTAACTCGTTTATTATGTCAACGAAGCGAGCGTAATATTCCTTCATCTTCTCGCTCTGTTGCATATGAAACATTTCGTAATCTTTGTTTACGACTACGAGTTTAGAGTCTCTTACCCTACTCGTCCCTTCATGTAGAATGAGGAGGGAGTTCCAAATTTGATATGCACTCTTACATGTGCATATCTTATTGAAGTCCTCGGGCTCCAATGCGCATTGCAAGGCGTTCATTGCCTTGGCATTGCTTACCTCCGCGGCGATCTCCGCGGTAGTCCATTTCTCAAAGTCTTCTTCTTCGGGCTCGATGTATTCCTTCATTGTAGTCCTCCATAAAGATGCACTCCGGAGGAAGGTTTCCATCCGGCATTTCCAGTACCCGTAGTTGGTACCGTTGAAGAAAGGAGGCCTTGTAGAGGAATGTCCTTCCATCACCGAAGATGCTCCTTCACGGTTCCTGAAGGTGTCATAGTTGGAAGGTGGACGCACGGTCTTGTTGTCGTTGGCAAACATAGCTAAATATCTGGCTCTGATACCAAATGTAATGCCCTACAAACTACTGCACAAGTACTAGAGGGGGGTGAATAGTACTTTAAAAATAACAAGGAGTATAATTCCAAATTATAGTGCAAACAACTACCAAAACAATTTGCGGAAGCTTAAATTGAATGACAACAACAAAATTAACAATGCTAACAAATGATGTTAATGGGTTCGGATCCACCCAAGTCTCCCCGACTTGTTCCCGGTGATCCTACGTCCCAACCACCCAGATCCCCTCCGGATACTTAGGTTAGAAACCCTAACCCAAGATTTCCACTATGAATATCTTGTGAAAAACCTTCACAAGATCAAATCATACATGCAATCGCAATAGTGAATCCCACAACCCGGGATCACAACCTTCTCTCACAACCGAGAGAATCAACAAGCAATATAAATGAGTTTATATTGAAATAAACAATCTTACCACAAAATCCTATACCTTGAGTTTTTCTTACCAAATAGGTGAAAGGAAGGATTTGAGGAAGATGAAGTCACCAAGACCTAGCACCAAGGAAATGACCAGCAATAGGTGCATATGAGTGATTTGGAGACTTGAATCAAGCTAGAGCTTGAAGGGCTCACCAAGAACAAACTTCTCTCAAGATGGATTCTAGATCTAGAATGTGAGAGAATGGATTTCTTGTGAGGAAGAGAGCTTTAGAAATGAGTGAGAATGGCTATCTCTTTCTATCTCAATGAATCTCTTAATGGCAGCTCTAACGTAGAGAGAAATGACCTAGGTTCGTATTTATAGGGTCCCATAAAAACAAGTTAGGTCAATTTCCAACGGATAGAAATCTGAGGCAACTAGTCGGTCAAAGAACAACCACTGACCGACTAGTTCATCAACTAGTCGGTCAGTCAAACAACATGGACCGACTAAGTGAGGAACTTAGAAGAGATAGAGATTCAGACCTAGAAATCTAGTCGGTCCAAGAAGACATTCTGACCGACTAGTTTCACAACTAGTCGGTCAGTCAGTGAACATAGACCGACTAAGAGGCAAAGTGAAATAGTCTGAATACAAATTGACTTAGTCGTTCCAAGAACAAAAGTTGACCGACTATATTGTCAACTAGTCGGTCACCAAACGTTCTTAGACCGACTAATGATAAACAGTAGCTTAGGAGAAATTTAGCATGTACAGTAAATCACAACTAGTCGGTCAAAGAAGCATCACTGACCGACTAGTTCACAAACTAGTCGGTCGGTGAGTCAACGTAGACCGACTAACTGTAAACAGTAAGGTGCAAGAAATTAAGGAAGCAAACTAGTCGGTCCAAGAAGCTCTGCTGACCGACTAGATCACCATCTAGTCGGTCAGTACTTCTTCTTGTACCAACTAACATGCACAAACAAGTCCGAATCGAAGCGCGACGCTTCGAGGAAGTTAGAATGAACTTGTACTAAGATCCTAGAGCTACGATATGAGCGTTATGAAGATAGAATCGTAAGATATACTCAAGGCTTAACATTCTATATATCGAAGCTAAAAGACTATAAATAAAACCTTAAAGAATGGTCTTCGAGAGCTTCGATTAATTCTTCATGACTTCCAAAACGGCGCAAGAGCTTCAACGAAGCTTTAGGCATGAATACGAGCTTTGAGAAGTGTTGAGATGTCGCTTTGATTGTTCTCGTGAATTTGGCGACGATCTCCAATACTGCGCTCACAAATTGTTAGTTCATGAATTATTTATGTTTGCTCATCATCAAAACCAAATCCGGGGAGTCCAATATTCAACACAATACTCAACATTCTCCCCCTTTTTGGTGATGACAAACCAACATAAATAATAATAAAAAACAATGATTCAAATGTAAAATACTTACTCCCCCTGCATTGATGACACGTTAATTCCAAATTGAATAAATATAATACGCATCAAGCAGAAGTGAGAGATATAAAACATGATCCAATTATTGAAATTTAGGATCGTAATCCATTTTTATATCTTCACTCCCCCTGAATCTAACATAATAAATTAGATTAATGGACAATAGAGTTAAATTTTCATTTTGCCCTTGTCATTATTACTATCTCTCCCCCTTTGGCATTATCCAAAAAGAGTGGGGGGCATACAACGACAACAACAAGGCTAAAGAAAAATCCAACATCGGGAGTCGAAGAATACGACGATGGTCCAAAAGAAACCAAGAAACAAAAATACATGAAGAAAATCAAGGTGTGCCAAATTGACCATTATTCAAAAGTGAAAAATGAAATCATCAAAATACCAAATATAATTCACTTATTGAGTAAAGGAACGTGCTCTCCAATCTCAACATTTTGGTTAAATTAGTGCATGGAAAACAATTCTATGTTTGCATAGAAATAAATTCTTTTTAACCAAGTCATTATCGTCGAGCGACGAAATCGAACATCGTAGACATTAAAACGAATAAAAAATGTGCACAACGAAGTAAAAGAGAATAACGATGTGTGTGTATATATATATATATATATATATATATATATATATATATATATATATATATATATATATATATGAAGCATCATGAGTACAACCAAAAGATACATCGACTCCATACAATCAAAGGCACAAAATACATTGACTACATCAAAATGTCACATACTATATCAACATCAAAAAGTCAAAATCAATCATCGACATCAACATCATCAACATACATACAAAAAATGATACAACATCGACATCAAGCATCAAAACATCCAAATATATCAAAAACACTACCAACCCTGTCCTAACCCAAAACTCTCTCTAAAAGATGAATCATCCAAGGAGCATTGGAGAGTCCTCCAAACAGACTCTCAAGAAGGAGTGGTAGGATCAGCAGTCTCCGTAGGTCCAGTCGAAGGAGTGGACTCAGGCTCTGCTGGGAGGAGTGGTGTGTCAACAGAAGGAATCGTCGGGGCAGGAGTGGAAACAGCAACAGCAGGCTCAACGGCAGAGGCACCAACAGGAACGTCAACTGGAGCAGACGTCTCTGGAGCACCAGTAGACTCATCCACTAGAGTAGAAGACTCTGGAGCACCTGAAGAAGTGGCAGCTCCAGCAACGGATGTGGTAGCAGCAACAGCAGTGGCCTCAGCGCCACGAGAAAGAGAATCAACGAGCTCATCGATCTCCTCATCATCCATCTCCTCATCCTCAGAAACTGGAGGAGGGACCTCAACACCAATAACACGAGCTATACGACACAGAATCTCCTCGGTACGAGCATACCGAGACTCGAGACGACGAACAGAACGAGCGAGATCATCAAGTGTGGTGGGAGGTCTAGGAGCAGTAGCTGCAGAAGAGGTGCCCTGAGAAGCTGAAGGAGTTGTCCTCTGCACGTGATGGAGTGCCGCAAGAGATTTCTTGACGGCCGTCGCGTTCAGGAGAGGACCAAGTGGACGCTCATCGTCAGGAGGCAAAGGCACGTGGAAATGACGAAACACCAAAGTCAACAGACAAGGATAAGGGATATGCGCAGATTTCGTGGACTTGCGAATACACTCGAAAGAATCCATCTTATCGAGTATAATGCGAGCCCAGTTAATCTCGCAACCCAAGAAGAGAGCGTAAATCAACTTTAGGAAGGGCTGGGATGGCAGAGAAGATGAGCCGTGCTTAGGAAGTAAGCACGACTTCAGGATAAGATTAAGCACCCAAGCATTCGGCTTGAATGACTTCGATGGGACACCTATGAAAGCTGGAGGGATCACATGGAAGATATCAACGAGAACGGACTGATCTAAAGAAGAGATATCATCAACTGAAATATCAGACGGGAGGAGACCAGACGACGAACAACCAAGCAACTCCCCCAAGATTTCTGCCGTGAGGACTATAGGAGTCCCCAAGACAGTAGTCTCGATGGAGTGGGTCTCACCGTACTGACCCCGGGTACGGTTCGCATAGAAAAGTTTGACCAGGCGAGGATAGGGTCGAGGGTTCGCCTTAGGGTCAAAGCGAAGGTAGTCTAGGAGTCCACTATAGGATAGAAGATCTGCTAAGCCAAGGAAGTCGGAGAACTTAACGAAATGCTCCAATAACAGCGGGCAATGTTCGATACGGGTGTATGCCGCTAGACACATAGGGTCATCGTGACATAGCGAGATATCGACACCACCAGCTGGCATCGGAGCCTTTCCCTTAGGCTTACGGGAGCTAGAACGAAGTGGAGGAGTGGGTTCCTTATGGCTAGGCTCATCCTCGGGTCTAAACTCAGTGTCGGAATCAGATGGTGTAGTGGGGGTATGGAGTATATGCTTCCTAGACTGAGAACGTCTACTGGGTTTAGCGGTCGCCGTCCTCTGCTTCTTCAGAGGAGGCGAAGACGATGAAGGTTGGGTTGTTTTAGATCGGCGTTTGGGTTTCGAAGGATCCCTAGGGTGTGGCTCAACAGTCATATGGGATGGGCCAGAGGAAGTGATCGGGATTCTCGTCTTTGCCATAAGTGTGACAAAACAAGTGCAAACAATCGCAAGTAAGAGATCGATGAACCCTAGTGATCGAAACCCTAGATCTGAAATGAAATAAGCTGAAACTGAAACCCTAGGAAGGAAAATCGACCTAGAATATAACCCTAGATGCAAGGGAGGAGAGGAGGGATACCCTAGGAGGAAGATCGACGAAGATCCACGGCCGGAGTTGGTCAGAGATCGATGAACGGACGGTGGAATCGACGTAGGAAGACGATCGGAAGTTGAAGGGTCGGGGGTTTTAGCTGGAGAGGAGAGAGAGCGTCGATCGATTAGAATGAAAAACAATCGATTAGAATAGGTATAAGTCGGTTGGAATGCGAAAAGACACGACTGTCCCTGAGCACTTAGTCGGTCACAGTTCAAGCACTGACCGACTAGATGACGATCTAGTCGGTCGGTCAATGAGCTTGAACCGACTAAGTGGAAACAGCCGACAGACGAAAAATTTAGGGCTAGAGTTAGTCGGTCTAAGTTTAAGTACTGACCGACTAGAACTCAATCTAGTCGGTCGGTAAGTAAACGTGGACCGACTAAACGAAGATAGTAGGAGAGGAAACCCTAAAAAGCTTGAACTAGTCGGTCTGAGTTCTTTTACAAACCGACTAGGTGTGAATCTAGTCGGATGGTGATTGAACTGAGACCGACTAGATGAGTCCAAAAGTTAGAGAATGACCTAGTCGGTTTGAGTTCATTAGCTGACCGACTAGATGTGAATCTAGTCGGTTGGTTGATGAACTGAGACTGACTAGATGAGTCCAAAAATAGACACATGAGTTCTCTCCTAAATGCACTTGGACGAACCATCGTTCAACTCTCAAAAATCATCATACTACCCCATTAATCATCGAAAAACTTAAATTTGACGTTCAAGAATAAATTCGAGCATAAATTCCAAAAATTCACAAAAAAATCCCGAAAAAAATCCAATAAGTCTAGCATGAACAAATATTGCGAAATAGAATAGCATGCAAGATTATTGAATAAAAATGAATCCTATATCTCGGATTCACCCATAATCCCCAATTCTCGACGCAACCGCACAAAGGAATCCTCCTTTAGGGGTTTTGTGAAAATATCGGCGATTTGCTTCTGGGTTTCAACGTACACTAATATGATGTCCTTTTTAGCAACATGATCATCTAAGAAATGGTGTCGGACATCTATGTGTTTAGAACGGGAATGGTGCACCGGATTCTTTGAAAGACAAATGGCACTTTGGTTGTCCACCATGATAGGGCTAGTATCACAATGTATACCAAAATCCTTTAGTGTGTGTCTCATCCAAAGAACCTGGGCACCTGCAGCACCGGCGGTAATGTATTCCGCCTCGGTGGTTGAAAGTGATACGGAATTTTGCTTCTTGGAAAACCAAGAGACAAGAGAATTTCCTATAAAATGGCAAGTGCCACTAGTACTCTTCCTGTCGGATTTGCATCCCGCATAATCTGCGTCACTATATGAGACTAACTCATACGTGCTAGATTTTGGATAAAGTAATCCAAAGTCTAAAGTGTAACTTAAATAGCGAAAAATATGTTTTACCGCTACTAAGCAAAAAATACGTTTTACCACGGGTTGATAGTCTGGAGGTTCGGATGTCGCCGTTGTCACGTAAGACGGAGATAATCTTTGTGGTCGATCGCCGGTGCGTTCACTTGATCAGGAAGGCGCGGATCCGTGCTTGGATGCGCCTAGGGGTACCCTCGGCGGGACGACAACCTCAGGGATCAGTCGGACGACGGGCTCTGGCACGAGGACGTTTGGATCCGAGCGTTGGGTTGCCGAAGGAAAGCTTCGGCGGTGGTGACGACTCCTTCGATCTGCAAGACGAAGAACTCGTCAGGGAGGTCGGACCCTGGTTCCGACCAATTCCCCTCTAATGCCAAAGTTAGATCTAGTTTGAAGGATTCTGGACAGGATCAAGCTTGGTTCACGGAGAGACCGAGCACCGATCCTTGAGCCGAGCTATAGAGGAGAAATATGTAAGGTGGAAGAAGGTGTCAGAGTTTGTATGTGATACCTCTGTTGTAAATCTCGGGGATCAGCCCCTTGAGATGATGCCTTTCCTCCCTCTATATAGGCGAGTCATCTCCCCGTTGTAATGGCCCATGATGAGACCTTATGGCCATCATTCATGGGGACGTGCAAACGGGGAAATGTTGACCCACATTAATGGCGCTCGTTTGATGAGGGGATGAATGCCATCAAGGTGGGCGATAATTGGTGAATGATGGTAATGAAGGTGGAGTGATGGCCATGAAGATAGAGTGATGGCCATAAAGGTGGCTGCCATAATTGGTGAATGCTCCCTTGGTTTGGGGAGCGATTTCCTCCACTACAGATAGTGGACGGTCTTTCGGGCCTTCGTCTTGGGTGGAGGAGCGCGACCCGCCCATGAGGTCCTTGGACTGGTGCTCAAGGCCGTAGTGAGCTGATTGACTAGTCGTGGTTGACTTGACTCCTTTGAAACCGGTCAAAATGGTTGTATCAACTTCGTAGTTTTTTTCTGATGAGCAGTAAAAAGTAGCAACCTTGGGTAAATTAAATTAATTCTACACACACAAAACGTGAATGCTGCTTTTGTGCAAATTACAAATTTAAAGCCACCAACATGAAAAATTCACAATCTGACGCGGCATATCCGATGAATATCCATATTTTTATCCTTTCCAGTGATTTAAAAAAACAAAAATCATCGACTCAAAACACCTGATTAGCCGCTTATCAATGATAAATGCTGGCCCCACACGTCATCGAGAGGTCACTGATCTGGGTTCCGTGGAAAAAGCGAAAATGGATAAGAACGGGGGGCTCATCCTCTCACTATAAATAAACGCACCCACAGAGAAAAAACTCCCAAAGTTATTCCCAAGCATTCTGTGTCTCGTTGATCACCAAAATCCATTCCTTTTTTGATATTTTTGATCTCAATTTATTGTGGTTTTATATTTTGATTCGTTGATTTATTGGAGAGAAGAAGAAGATGGCGATGACGATGGGACTGATGGGCTCGATCGGGCCGTGCTCGCCGCCGTCTTCGTTGATCGGAAAGGGCGGGGGTTTGAAGGGGGCGAGAGGCGGAAAGAAGGGCAGGATGGTAATTTGCTCGGCGGCCGCCGGGAGACTAACGGATCAGTACCGGACGTTGCGGATCCAACCGGGCGCGTCCGAGACGGAGGTCAAAAAGGCCTTCAGGCAGCTCGCTCTTCAGGTAATTATTGATGTTAGAAGGAGGTAGTTATTTTTTTGGATCTTTTGGACGATCAGATTATGAAGTTGAAAAATGAGCGATCATTTTGACGAATTTGTGAAATATGATTTTATTTTAAATTTGCAGTATCATCCGGATGTATGCAAAGGAAGCAACTGCGGCGTTCAATTCCATCAGATCAATGAAGCTTATGATGTAAGCTCCGCAATCTAAATTTTTCTTCTTCTTTTTCCCCCAAAAAAAAACAGTTAGTATGATCTTTCCTAATAAAATGTTGGTGAAAAGATTAACATAAATTGTTAGTTATTAGGTTCATTTAGAGAAGATAAGTTGCAAGAATTTGTTAGTATGGTTTTTTTCCCGTTATCTAGGATAAAATTTACTAATTTAGAGTGCTGACAATTGCACCATATGAGAACATGCGGTACATTTAACATTACTCTAGTTAAAAATCATATCTTTAATATAATGCTTAGATCGGTCATTAATTCAATAAACATAATTAATTTGATTTCGAATGTTATCCGTTCACGATGGCAGTTGCTTCCCGCACCCACCGTTTTACTCCGCGCACATACCATTATTTACAAGTTTGCCATTCAAGTGGCATGTATGTGTGCGGATCAAAACGGTGGGTGCACGAAGCAACTCTAGTCCATGATCCATCCAAATTAATCCTCGCATGATGCAAAAAAAGAATTGGTGTCTTGATGATTGTCTGTCGGATTGTTTCAGATTGTGATGAGTAGCCTGAGGGCATCAGAGGAGGAGGAGCAATGGCAGTCGTCGTCGGAGTGGGGGAGCGACGCGGACGAGCCGATGAGGGGGATGTGCGACTCGAGCTGGGACTTGTGGGAGGAATGGATGGGGTGGGAGGGAGCTGGGATTAGAGACTACTCTTCCCACATCAACCCATACATTTGATCTCGCCAAAAGGCTGCACCAAAGGCTTGAGAGGCTCCCTTGTTGATTTGGTTTATCGTCTGAAGGCGTATCTTTTAGCTTCTCGGTGGAACCCAAACCAGCCAAGCAAGCAACCAGCCAAGTGTACATAGGATTGTTCTAGTTCGATATGTAAATATTATCAATTGTTCATATCCATGCGATCTCGCGTTCATTGTCTCGATTGTGTGTGTGTTTTGTTGGAAGCCCTCGAAGGCTACCTAAAAGCTTGAACGGTACATATTCCTTGTGTTCAATTCACAATACAGGAAAAAGAAACACCGTGCCGTTTTTGCTCTGCGCACGACCGTTCTGTGCACAATTGAAACAAAATACACGTAGCAACTCGGCGCACGATATAGGAAGAAAAAGCAAGTCGGGCCTCACACGAAAGAAGTAATCAAATCGCAGGTATCTCATATATTAACGCAATCGTCCCTCTCAGGATCTCTTTCAAGGTCTTCAGACATACGGTGGGCAGCCGAATGTCTTTTCTGATGGCTTAATCATCTTTTGTCTTTTAGGCACGCATGATTGGTTGGCTAGAAAGGGACCCCTCACGAAAAGCATTTGCAACTTGCTGTAGTTTTTTTTTTTTTAAAAAAAGATTAATGGAAAATATGATCAGATACAGGATCAGTACCTCGTTAAAAGATTAGTGGATTGGCGGATGATAAATTCGGAAAGAGAATTGCTCCCTGCACCTCAAATTGAGGTGCATGGAAGTGACCTTTTCCTAAAAATAGAAAAAAGATCAACTCATACTGTCACTTTTCACACTATCTTTTACAATTCCTTTCTATTTTAAGCTAAATGTCACCTGCACCTCAGCTTGAGGTGCAGAGAGCAATTCTCTTCGGAAATTATATGGTGTGATGAGCTTCTAGAAAAACATGGTTCTGGGTTCCAAAAAAAAACCAATAAATCTCCAAATACTATATTAATCATGAGATACAGCACGTACTTAAAAACGGTAATAATCTCTGAACTATAAGCCATGGCCCGATCAACTGGGGTTTGATATGCAAAAACCAAAAGCCCAAATAAATAAGAATATACGAGGAATGCGAGAAATCAACCAGAATGTGGAGGAGAATAGCAATGACGATGGTCCGGTACCGACCCAGGTACGAATCGGCGACGAACGCCCCAAGCAGCGGCTGAATTGAGGCGACCAACTCCAAGTGTTGATAGCTGCAGCGGTGGCCGCATCCGACCGCCCGAGGTGATCGGCGAGGTATGTGGTCAGATTGGCCGATATCCCAAAGAACGCGAACGTCTCCGCAACCTGTAATCCTGCGCACGTGGGAGGTACACATTCAGCCTGTAATGTTTATGACGTCTTGATTAATATTTGGATCCACACGTTGGCTCAGCTATGATATAAATCCCATAAGGTGGAACTAGAAAAAATTGATTTTTCTCATGCAAAAAATTGATTTTTTTTTCCGATCGGTTCATTGCCGCCAATCTTAAAGGGGGAGCGGTCACTGACTCCCACCCCCACCTCTGCCTCGCCGCCCTACACAGCGGCAGCTCACCGCCGCCCATCGCTGCGGCAAAACCTTTGAATAGTGGTTTTCAAAACAACAACAACAATAATACTATCTCATAGATCCCCACGATCGGCCGACGGCGTGGACATCAACGCCGCCGGCAGCCGCGATCTCTCCCCCCGCCATGTCGTCCCCCAGTGGCGGTGGCCCACCGCCGCCTGCCGCGGCAGTGAAACCCTACAATATGGTTTTCTCCAACAACAAATGAACTAACCCTAACGCCGGCGGTCCAACACCGTCGACGGCCTCCCACCGCCATGTGACGGTGTGCCGCCGCCCTATGCGGCGACCTGGCCCCCCAAAACACCCCTCCTCCTCGGATGCGAGACCGCCGCGGGGAGCGGCGACCGTTAACCCTGCCGCTCCCCTAAACAGTTTAGGCCTCTGGCCCAAGCAAAAAAAATTATTACTGCGGGCTGCCCGCAGCAGCCTGCTGGCTTCGGCCCATAGAACAAATACAAATTTTTTTTGCTGCAGGCCTAAGCCCATAGCGGCCTGCGGGCTTTGGCCTACGAACCAATATACAAAAATACATTTCCCGTGTATTTTTTTATGCCTATAAAATATAATATTGTTGTGAAGGGAAAAGTAGAGTAATAGGTGTAAGGGGTTAAGAGACCCTTACCTTCATATTTATAGCTTTTCAATGATGGGTCGTGTTGACAAATGGGCTATTCTGACCGGGCCCGGAAGAGCAAAGTCAACTATGACTGGTCAACTGGATTACTACGACCTTGGGGCCTCGGCCCAAGGATCTCACGGGCGGGCCGCGATTCTCCACCCATGACGAAGGCCCACTTCCTCAGTGGAGGAAATCGAGGCCCAAATCAAGGAAGCATCCGCCAAGTATGGCCCGACTTAAATGGCCTTCACTCTATAGCCATCATGGCTCGGCTTAATGGCTCAGCTTAATGGCCCGACTTAAATGGCCTTCACTCTATAGCCATCATAGCTCGGCTTAATGGCTCAGCTTAATGGCCCGACTTAAATGGCCATCACTCTCCAGCCATCAAGGCCCGCCAAATATGGCAACCGCCCGAGTCCATCACTCCAGCCATCATGGCCACCTTCAGGACATTCATCTCCTCATCAAGATGGTCGCAATTAGTGGAGGTCAAAACTTTCCACATTTGCACGTCCCCATGAATGATGGCCATGATGTCACATCATGGCACATTATGAGGACGAGTCACCTATATGAGGGGAGGATGGTCATCATCGCCAAGGGGGGGCTTGACGATCTACAACGGAGGTATCACCAACTCCATCTTACACCTTCTTCCGCCTTTACATATTTCTCTTCCATAGCTCGGCTCGAGGATGGGGGCTCGGTCTCTCCGTGAACCGAGCCCGATCCCACCGAGCATCCCTCAGACAAGATCTGACTTTGGAATCGGAGGGGATTTGGTCGGAACCAAGGTCCGACCCCCCTGACGAGCTCTTTCGTCCATTCAGGTCCAGGAGATCCCGCAGCGCCGAGGCTACCCCTCAGAGTCATCACAGCCGGAGCCGAGCGCCCTCGTCCCCGAGCCCGTTCGTCTCCACCACCAGAAGATAGTCGCCCTGTCGAGGCCACCCCTCGACGCCAGGAGAGACCGAGGCCGAGCGCATCCATCCGAGCCGAGGCTTCCCCTCAGCTCCACGCCCGCCGCACATCAAGCGAGACGACCGAGGCTACCCCTCGTCGTCCGACCGTCCGAGGCCGAGCATCACACACCGGGCCGAGGCTTCCCCTCGGCCCCCCTTGAGGCCGAGGATCCAGACCCGGCCCAGCCGACGTACTCCACGTCGTCTTCAACTCCGATTCGCGTCGCATCTGCACGTACTCGACGCACCCAAGGGACCCAAGTCGGCCCCTTGACCACGTTGACCGGGTAGTCCACGGTCAACGCCTTTGTAGTGAGAAAACACTCTGAAACATCTGGCGCCGTCTGTGGGAACGAGTCAACATCCACGTCAACAACCACATCGACGACGACTCATTTCCGCTAATCAAATAACCGAACAGCCTAAGCACGCGAGGTTGGGGGGAACCAGATCACCTCCATGCTAATCGCAGGTAGATCCATTTCTCCAATCAACCAATCCACTGCTTGGGATCACAAAAGCAATATCCGCCCCAATTTCGGGAAGGGAAGTCCAAAGAACGCTTGCTTGGGCCTAAGGATGTGCCCTGTCATCCCATGGGCAAAGCGAAGGGCCCATTGTTAGCCGTTGATCCCATTCACCTCGGCCGATTCGAAGGGATTAGAGCTCAGATCCACTCGTCTACTAGTTACACTGTTCAAAGGCCTAAGATTACCTGTATTTGGACAAAAGGGACGGAGGTGTCCAGTGTGTCCAGCTCTTGAAGATCAACACAATTCAGCTCTTCATTTGGAGGCTATTGGAACTGTTGATCATTTGGTTAAATCACCAAAATTACTTAGATTTCCTCAAGATTGCGTGGATTTCCCAAGAGCAGAGGATTCGCAATCCAGCTCTTGATGCAGCCGCCGAAAGATCTCATCGCAAATCAGCCGCGATTTCTCCGTCCGACCAAGATCAGAGCTGCCGTTGCCTTGCCCAGGCTGCATCGGAGCTTCCAGCGTCCAACGAGAGCCCCGTGATGCTTTTGTTGAATCCAAGATCACCAACGACCTTAATCGGAGCTCCATCAAGCTCGATCTAGGCTGGGTGAGCGTCGACGATGCAGATCTGAGCTTCGTTCCCGTTCGATCGAGGCTGGGCGAACGATGGCAGCATCCCACCCCCTCCTCACTACGGGGATTCGAGCTCCGATCGACAAAAGCCCGGGCGTTAATCAACAGAAACTGAGGCGCCCTGAGCCCCGATTGATGCCGCCCCCATCCTCGCAATGACGATTCCGATCGGCGAAGGACCGAGCCCATCGAACAACCAAGATCGAAGCATCCAGGCGTGAGTTCAGAGCCGCCGAACTTCCGACGAGTCGGATCGAGCATGGGTGTGCGAGGACGAGCCCGTCGGATCGATCAATCGACATTGAGGTCGATCCTGCGGCGAGCTTGAACTGGGCCATGCGGGGTCAAGCCTGCATCCACGACACATCCCTGTCCAGTCCAAAACTTGATCGGCGCATCCATGGTCGATCAAAGCTTCAACAGTTAAACCGGAGCTCGATTGATACCTCAAACGGCAGTGGAGATGCGAGATGTCGAACCCCCTGCTTCTCGATCGACCATTCCCACCTCGACCTCGACCGGTCAAGGGTTCCACGACCTGCCTCTGATCGAGCCTGCAAATGCCCGGATCCGAGTTCGATGAATCAATCGCTCGAAGTCTGCTGAGTCGAGGAACGACAGAGCTCTACCTCCAGATTCAAGCTCCCTCAGACCTGACCTGTCGACTCATCGAGCTAGATGAGCTGCAACTCACCTCAGATCGATATGAAAAAACTTCGACGAGCATGGATCTACCTCCGGCTGAATTTGAGAGTCTCACTAGGTTCCGGTCTTCTTCCGCCATACCTCGGAGGAGACGGAGCTAAGCCACCCTGGGTCGCCCAAGCTCACGACGACCCAATCGAAGCTCACCGACTGTCAACCCTAGTTGCTGGGTCACGACGAGATCATTCAATCGAGACCTCCTTTGTGGCAGGATTCATCCGAACGAATCCTCGATCAAACTGTGCTCCTACTCAACACAACCAGCTTGGAGGTTATCTCAGATCCAACGAAGGCGTCTTCAAGCTGATGAAGGATCGACAAACGAAGCTCAATCATCCCATCTCGCGGCTCGTATCCAAGCCTATTCACACTCAACACTGTGTCTCTTAATCAGATCCGAGCATCCGTTCAGATCCAGAGGCGACCTCCTACTTGGTGGAAGGGATCTGGAGCTCAAATGAAACGCAGATCTGGAGCTCGATCTGAATCTCCCAGCATCGTTGGATCTCAACCCCAGGAGAAAGAATGGCGAGCTCAACAACGAGAAAAGGGTATTAATTTGAATTAAATTAATTGTTCAAACCATCTTGCTTCTCTTGCTGTTTCCTCAGGGAATACTTCGGCGGCCATTGCCTTCAAGGACTCCGACGGCAGGATGCAAGGCTCGCACCGTGAACAATTCCACAAAAGGCTTGGTGCATTGCCTCGCATCGATCAAACCTTGCCAGAGCGAGACTCTCGGTCGACCTAGCAAGCTAGGCTCGGGGTCCCCTCTGAATGAGTTGCCAAGTTCCCAAGCTCACGCCGAGGCCCCCTCGTCTTCGGCGAGTCTGAGATCCCCATGTCAACATTGTTTCAATGGAGGAGGTCTCGACAATGTCGCGGCGGATGCGGGACAACACCATCTCTTGCTCTAGCCTCGTGATCATCATGGTCATTTTGTCACCGAGCTCCCGCCTGATTATAAGCTCAAACCACCAGCCGCGGAGCTGCACCATATGGCGGTGGCGGAGCCTACCGAGATACTTGAGCTCGGTTGGGAGCTAAACTAGAGGCGTTAGGCATGTCCTCGATCCCCAGTCGTCTCGACATGACATGCATGCGGTTATCCAGAGGATTTCTCCAAGCGTATCGACATTCGGGGATTACTTGAATGATAACTTGCTGTTGGAGGAGGATCTGGCCCCATTTGCTTGCAGTGGGGACGCATGCCTCGCCGAGGCCATGCGCCCCCTCTTGCCTGGGGTTATGGGTCTTGGGGCAGCGACCCCACAAAGCTCGGAGGCAGGGCTTCCGGGTTCGCACTCGACAGGACGCTCGCTTTCCCTGGAGACACTACTACAAAATGGACCTTTAACAGCGCTTAAATAAGGTCTTTAATAGCGCTTTACAAGCGCTGTCTATCTCACTGCTGCTAAAGGGGGGCTGGTTTTAATAGCGCTTTACAAGCGCTATTAAAGGGGGCCTTTAACAGCGCTTGTTTGTCCAAGCGCTGTTAAAGGGGGGCCTTTAACAGCGCTTGTTTGTGCAAGCGCTGTTAAAGGCCCCCCTTTAACAGCGCTTGTTAGTGCAAGCGCTGTTAAAGGGGGGCCTTTAACAGCGCTTGCTTGTGGAAGCGCTGTTAAAGGGGGGCCTTTAACAGCGCTTGCTTGTGGAAGCGCTGTTAAAGGGGGGCCTTTAACAGCGCTTTCTTGTGCAAGCGCTGTTAAAGGCCCCCCTTTAACAGCGCTTTCTTGTGCAAGCGCTGTTAAAGGGGGGGGGGGGGGGCCTTTAACAGCGCTTGTTAGTGCAAGCGCTGTTAAAGGTGGACCTTTAACAGCGCTTGTACTAAAGAAGTGCTGTTAAAGGTCCCAGATAGACATCGCTTGTTTCAATTCATTTTATTGTTTCTCCCTACGTTTTATATTTAAATAGATCCATTTAATGTTCAAAATGCTTAAATAAACCACCAATAACATTACATTACAAGAAACAATTATTATAAGAAACAATCAAATTAAATTGCTTTTATTCAACAATCACATAAATTAGACAATATGCATTGATATTGGAAGATGATCCGTAATACAAATAAGAAACATTATCGCATATAAAACTTATCAGTCATTATCCATTAAATCACACCTTGAACAATACATTTCCCGACAACAGTATATACATTCCAGAGCGGGTTCCATCTCAAAAATCTTTTCTGATGCCTCTTCTCCTAATTTGATGTTCTTGTGTATTCTACGCGCACCTAATAAAGCACCCCACATGCTGGCATCTGCTTCCATCGGTATCTCCCTCATAAGAGCGTGTGCATCCACCAATCGTCTTGCTCTACCCAGAAGATCAACCATGCAAGTATAATGCTCTGCCTTTGCAGACGCGCCAACAATTTTTCAGGTTAACCACGATTCGTATAGTAATGGAGACTGCATAGATCTGTATAGATGAAAACCAAGTAAATAATAATAAATAGACAAAGAATTAGATTATTGATGGGATAATTGAGAAACTAGAATAAAGATGTTTGAACTAACTGTGCAATTCTTCATCCTCTGGAATATGGTTCTACTGATAAGAACAACACCTTTAAGACAGCACCTGTAAATTCAATGAGCACAAAGATTTCTAAGGCGGGAGTCACATGCGTAAGAGAGAGAACACGGACACAATGAATACAACACTCAGCAACAAATCTCGCCTTGACAGTTCTTTTAACTTCTTGTACTGCCTCGAATTGTTCAACATTGATGCATAAAAAGCAAATTTCTCCCATCAACACTAATGAAGCATGATCATCAGATGAGATATAAAAAGGGATTATTCATGTCAACCTAAATGTGTTGTCCCAAGTAGCAACATTTCTAGATACTTGTGAAAAACAGACTTAGTTCTAGTCACATGCCACATGTAATGCTAGCATGTATAGAACTGGATTCAAGTTTGCAGAGGATGATTAATTAGCAAATCTGTATATGCATGGCAATAAAGAAAGTGCACATGCAGCGTGTGTTCATGTTTGTGTTAACGAAGATTAAAACTTTGGCATGCATCAGGATGCCTTCATGATGAAAATGAAAATTGTGATGCTTGCTGCATTCAATACAGCAGCAAAAAATGCAAACATGAAAAATAGCAAAGTAAATTACTGGTGTTCCAAAAATAACATAATGTTTGTACACATAATACTTCACATCTAACAATGAGAATAAATTTTGTTGTTCAACTTATACATGCATAAACATGCATATGTGTAGCGGGTATACGAAGAAATGCATCTATGGATGTATGGATTATGTGCCTGTAACCTGCAATTCCTCTCTGTCCAGTTCTGTAAAGAGCTGCTTTCGCCTAACTTTCTTTCCATCGTCACGTACAACCTGAAATAACCAAGCATTCTGTTATGAAAACTCGAATGTGAAAAATTCACGTTGGGATTTAGTGATAACTTACTAGATTTGTGGTGGTCTTGAGGGCTTTTATAAGCGTCTGGTGGGTGGCGCCAAGGAATTTTATTTTCTTCCTGGATGCAATTACAGACATGGGAACTGTAAAAAAGAACAAGGAATTGTTGAGCATTTCATTCCAATTGATGTTACCATGTAAAATAATGATGAATAAACTGGAAACTGTTTGATTCTCTTACCATAGCCTTCAGGATCCTTGTTCATGATCTTAATCAGAAAATCACTTGCAACCAAATTTGTATCGCTGAGCTGATATTCAACCTGGGTATATACAATATCAGGCAACAAAGTTCACATGAAGATGAGTCAGGACACAACGCAGAATTAACCGCACGAGACATGAATCGACGAAAATTTTCCAGATACATTCATTTAAAAGAGAATAAGATATCACTGTTAATTGATGGTTTGCAAGTATCATAACATTAAGGATGCCAGAAAATAACTTGCAGCTTATTCCTGAAATACAATTTTGGAACATATTTGATATAAAGAATCTGTATATGCCATACATAAGATACTCCACTTAAAATCATCTTAAGATGTAAGAGATAATATTGCACATTACTGCGTAGTACCACATCAACGCTTGCGACCACTGCAAGGAGACTGGGGAGGGAATTGGATTAAGAATGAGGCACAAGGCATGCGATAAGAAACTAAGCAAAAAATATCTAGGGAGGAATGGCATATGCTTATTCATTTTTCAACAAAGAAACAGTATGCCCTGTATTGCATAACTGAAGTACAAAAGTTCATGTTCTAGTTCATGGATTAAGAATGTTGCTAGTATAGAACGATATCTATGTTAGATTATATTCACTCCTTTCTCAAGTTCTTATCAATGATTATTCTAAGATTGTCTGGATATATAAGTTGAAAAAGAAGAGTTAGGTTCTCAACTCGTTCAAGAATTGAAAAGTTTTGATTGAGAACTATACTAGAAAGACGATAAAGAGTCTTCAAAAAGATAACATGGAGTTTTGTTTCATAGAGTTTGATGAGTTCGGTTAGAAAGAGACTATCGCGAGGTAGCGCACGATGAAAGAAACTTTGCGGCAAAATAAAGTTATAGAATGGATGAACAAGACCTGTTGGAAAAAGCAATATGCAAGCTTTCTAATGCTAGGTTGTTAAAGAACTTAGGATTAGTCTGTATCCATGGCTTATTATCTAGTGAATCAATCTTCAGCTATTACAACTGATTGTAAATCTTCTAATGAGGTATAGTCTGAAAAACCTGCATTATTTTATTTTGAAAGTATTTAGTCATGTTGCATATTACCATGTCAATGATAGAAAGCTTAACTCAAGGGCAAAGAAATGTATCTTCATTGATTATGCATCAATGGCGAAAGGATACAGAATTTGGATCACATATCCGAGGCATAAGTTGGTGGGCAGTAAAGACATGGCTTTAATTAGAAATTAATGTCATCTAAAGAAGTATGCAGTCCCTTTAGAAAAAGAGAGCAGTATTCGCAAAGTATGAAGTTTAAAGCAGATTCATAAATTAATTGAGTCATCACTCCAATTTAGCTCAAGTAGATAGTGGTGTATAAATACACTAGTAAGGATGAAGCACGCTATATAATATTTCTACAAGCCAAGAGAGGTAATAAATCAAGCCACCTCAAACATATGATTATGCAGATCATGTAATTTATGCATTAAGCATTGCATTAAGCTCCCTCGTCATTCAAATGATAAACCATTCAAGAATCTAAATGGCAGACTATCTCCATAGAGAAAGAGGTGAAATCTCTTCAAAAGAACCATAATTGTAAGATAATCAAACCATTGAAAGGGAGAAAGATTATTGGTGGCAAATAGGTCTTCAAGAAAATAATCAGAAGCTCTAAGAGTTGCAGAAAATAAAACATAATCACACTACTTGGCCATCATTAGGTTCACATGCAAGTGAATTCAAATATTTACATCATTAAAAAATATTTGGATTTGTAATTTATTACTCGTGCATAGCCGAATTAAATAAATGATGATGTTCCCCTCACCCCTGACAACAGTCTAAATTTCACATCTTCAGGTTCGGGCATGCTTGGTTATAAAACATGGAATTTCCTAGCAATATTGGGTGATCGCCCTTCTCATTAATTATATTATATTATATTTAATATCATAAATACAAGCATCAAGTGATTTTTGGTGTTTTGCAGGTTTCCTAATGTATGGGTGAACGTCTCCGAATTTCCTTATCTGTTGGTTTCATAGACCACAAAGCTTTTTAAGCATCTTTCATGGTGTCCAAATAATGATAATCATCAAAAATCCATAGCTAACAATTGTCATCATCAATCATCCAAGCCATAATCTTTTAATCCAAGCCATAATCTGAAAACTGAAAAGTTCTTCTAATCTTGCTTGGGCCCGTATGATTTAATTTTTAGGTGATAAACAAAATTTTTTTACCAGTGATCACGCCACATAAATCGTATCCTCAGTGATCGCGCCCATCAGATAGCACGATCCCACCGAAGCAATCTGTGGCCTCGACCTCCACGAATGCATCACCAAGTGCAAAAACTCTTCTTCCGTCGCGTCGAACGCCTTCTTTATGACGTCCACCGATAACCCCCCTTGCTCCGATGCGAATTCTGCATAAAGTTCAAGCATGTATCACTTCCAGTTTTTTAAAAAGAAGACAAAAAAGGAATTTTGATATGCGATTTAGTACTATGGGAAGGATTTATACTGTGAAGATGGGGGAAGAGGCGGCTGTTGACGAACCGAGAAGCCTCGGGTCCGCCATGCCCGTCGTATACTCCGACGTAGGTCGTCGACGGAGAGGTCAACACTTGACCTTGATCCTCCAGCGACGAATTCGCCTGAACGACGGCGATCGAGAAGTCGCCTGAAGCGAACGTTGAATTGGACGAAGGCGTCGTTGTAGGCCTCGCGGTGGAAGTGCTCGGACTCGAGGATGACGCCGTCGCAATCGAAGATTAGGGCGCGGAGGGGCGAGGGGCGAGGGGCGAGGAGAGTTAGAGGCGGAGCATCGCGTAAGCGGAGGACGGGATCGCAAGGGAGGAGATCGGAGGAGGGCGGACGGGATCGCAAGGGAAAGAGGGGATCGCACGAGGGTTGAATTTAGGGCTGGGAAATTTACGGTTCGGGAGAAGATATTTTTGCTTAAGGGCTATGTAATCGAATGTATATATGTATATTTTTAAATAAAAGTGCTTACGTAACGATTAGTAAGAAGCGCTGTTAAAGGCCCCCCTTTAACATCGCTTGTAGAAAGAAGCGCTGTTAAAGGCCTCCCTTTAACAGCGCTTGTCTGTGCAAGCGCTGTTAAAGGCCCCCTTTAACAGCGCTTGTCTGTGCAAGCGCTGTTAAAGGGGGGCCTTTAACAACGCTTGCACAGACAAGCGCTGTTAAAGGGGGGCCTTTAACAGCGATTCTTTCTACAAGCGCTGTGTATTATCTGTGCCTCTAATACACAGCGCTTGCAGAAAGAAGCGCTGTCTATTATCCGACCTTTAACAGCGCTTGTAGAAAGAAGCGCTGTCTATTCTCCGACCTTTAACAGCGCTTGCAAAAAGAAGCGCTGTCTATTATATGTGCCTCTAATTAACAGCGCTTATAATTGGCAAGCGCTATTAAAGGTGTGCTATTAAAGGTCCATTTTGTAGTAGTGAGAGAATCTCGACAAGCTCACACTGAGGCCACTGATAGGCTTCAGAGGACCACGATCTACATAGTGGTTCTCCCGAGCTTGCAATTCCCAGCAGAGCCACTTCCGCCCGATCAGCCGTGCACAGTGCCTCCATACCTTCATGTCGAGCTACCGCCGGGATGCCGAACCATCGGAGATGCCGCAACCGAGCTTGCGAGGGCGCCAGTCCTACCAAGCCTAAAGGAGGAGGCCGACCAGTTTTGGGCCGAGACTGAGTACCCATCCAACTAACTAGCACCGACATGATTTCCATCGACTCGAGTTCGCCATCTTAGGCGAACCCCAGACAAAAGCTGGAGCTGGAGCTGGGGCTGGAGCTGGAGATATGATCCAGACAAAAGCTGGAGCTGGAGCTGGAGCTGGGGCTGGAGCTGGAGATACGATCCAGACAAAAGCTGGAGTTAGAGCTGGAGCTGAAGTTGGAAATGGAACTGGAGCTGTGTCTAGATGAGGCCGACCCATCCGAGAGGAGGCCGACCACACCAGTTCAACCGACCCAGGATGAGGCCGGCCGGACAAGTCCGACTGCCTTGTCAAGCATCTGGGCCTCAACACCAACCTGCCATGCCGAGATCTCTTCACAAATCGGGCCGAAGCACCACCGTCTGAGTTCGAGCATCCAGACCGCTCCTCTGACCGTCCTACTGGGTCCCCCTTGCTGAAGTGCTCCTGCATCCACCCAAGCTGGACAAAGTAGTGGCAGAGCGCCACCATGGAATCTTCGAAAATATTCACAAGGTCCTCACCTCTTAGTCGGCCGTAGGTCGAGGGGCAACTCCCTTCGCCACCGAACGAATCTCCTTCGTCGGCCGTAAGTCGAGGGGAGACTCCCCTCGCCACCGAACGAATCTCCTTCGTCGGCCGTAAGTCGAGGGGCGACTCCCCTCGCCACCGGACGAACCTCCTTCGTCGGTCGTAAGTCGAGGGGCGAATCCCCTCGCCACCGAACGAACCTCCTTCATCGGCCGTAAGTCGAGGGGCAACTCCCCTCGCCACCGAACGAATCTCCTTCGTCGGCCGTAAGTCGAGGGGCGACTCCCCTCGCCACCGAACGAACCTCCTTCGTCGGCTGTAAGTCGAGAGGCGAATCCCCTCGCCACCAAACGAACCTCCTTCGTCGGCCGTAAGTCAAGGGGCAACTCCCCTCGCCACCGAACGAATCTCCTTCGTCAGCCGTAAGTCGAGGGGCAACTCCCCTCGCCACCGAACGAACCTCCGTCGTCGGCCGTAAGTCGAGGGGCAACTCCCCTCGCCACCGAACGAATCTCCTTCGTCGGCCGTAAGTCGAGGGGCAGCTCCCCTCGCCACCGAACGAATCCCCTTCGTCGGCCGTAAGTCGATGGGCGACTCCCCTCGCAACCGAACGAGTCTCGGACTGACGATCTATCGTCCCCAGCCAACTCTGCAAGACGGACCAAAGTTTTTGCAGCTTCTTCCCCATTATACTACATCTCCCGACCTCCACCTCAACAATGGTAGAGCTCAGAAGATGGGGGCTGTTGACAAATGGGCTATTCTGACCGGGCCCGGGAGAGTAAAGTCAACTATGACTGGTCAACCGGATTACTACGACCTTGGGGCCTCGGCCCAAGGATCTCACGGGCGGGCCGCGATTCTCCACCCATGACGAAGGCCCACTTCCTCAGTGGAGGAAATCGAGGCCCAAATCAAGGAAGCATCCGCCAAGTATGGCCCGACTTAAATGGCCTTCACTCTATAGCCATCATGGCTCGGCTTAATGGCTCAGCTTAATGGCCCGACTTAAATGGCCTTCACTCTATAGCCATCATAGCTCGGCTTAATGGCTCAGCTTAATGGCCCGACTTAAATGGCCATCACTCTCCAGCCATCAAGGCCCGCCAAATATGGCAACCGCCCGAGTCCATCACTCCAGCCATCATGGCCACCTTCAGGACATTCATCTCCTCATCAAGATGGGCGCAATTAGTGGAGGTCAAAACTTCCCACATTTGCACGTCCCCATGAATGATGGCCATGATGTCACATCATGGCACATTATGAGGACGAGTCACCTATATGAGGGGAGGATGGTCATCATCGCCAAGGGGGGGCTTGACGATCTACAACGGAGGTATCACCAACTCCATCTTACACCTTCTTCTGCCTTTACATATTTCTCTTCCATAGCTCGACTCGAGGACGGGGGCTCGGTCTCTCCGTGAACCGAGCCTGATCCCACCGAGCATCCCTCAGACAAGATCTGACTTTGGCATCGGAGGGGATTTGGTCGGAACCAAGGTCCGACCCCCCTGACGAGCTCTTTCGTCCATTCAGGTCCAGGAGATCCCGCGGCGCCGAGGCTACCCCTCAGCGTCATCACAGCCGGAGCCGAGCGCCCTCGTCCCTGAGCCCGTTCGTCTCCACCACCAGAAGATAGTCGCCCTGTCGAGGCCACCCCTCGACGCCAGGAGAGACCGAGGCCGAGCGCATCCATCCGAGCCGAGGCTTCCCCTCAGCTCCATGCCGGCCGCACATCAAGCGAGACGACCGAGGCTACCCCTCGTCGTCCGACCGTCCGAGGCCGAGCATCACACACCGGGCCGAGGCTTCCCCTCGGCCCCCTTTGAGGCCGAGGATCCAGACCCGGCCCAGCCGACGTACTCCACGTCGTCTTCAACTCCGATTCGCGTCGCATCTGCACGTACTCGACGCACCCAAGGGACCCAAGTCGGCCCCTTGACCACGTTGACTGGGTAGTCCACGGTCAATGCCTTTGTAGTGAGAAAACAGAATTTTGACTTTTCGAGGTCTTTCACCTCGAAGGTTTCTGTCAAGCTTCTAGAAATCTCGGTGATCTCTTCAGGAGATCCGATGATGTTCAAGTCATCCACATAGACGGATATAATGACAAATCCTGTTGCCTTTGCTCTTATAAAGATGCAAGGACAGACTAGATCATTCGTAAATCCTTGTTTTGTAAGGAAGTCGCTCAGTCTGTTATACCACATTCTTCCGGATTGTTTTAGACCATACAATGATCTTTGCAGTTTCACTTAGTAGATTTCACGTTTTCTCTCTGTTAGTGCTGCATGCAAAGAATAACCGTCAGGCAATCTCATAGAGATGTCTCGATCTAGGTTTCCATATAGGTATGTAGTCACGACGTCTATAAGCTGCATACCTAAACCCTCTTGGGCTATTAAGCCAATGAGGAATTGGAAGGTCATCGCGTCCATGACTGTGGAGTATGTGGCTTCAAAATCCACCCCTGGACGTTGGGTAAAACCTTACGATACAAGCCTTGCTTTGTAGCGAACAATCTCATTTTGTTCATTTCGTTTTCTAACAAATACTCATTTATAACCCACAGGTTTTACACCTCTTGGTGTCTGGACTATAGGTCCGAAGACCTTGCGTTTTGTGAGTGAATCCAATTCCACTCCTATTGCCGCTTTTCACTTTGGCCAATCATCTCTGCTTTGACATTCTGTCAGAGAGCGTGGTTCAATATCATCGTCGTAGTACGCGACGTTGATGGCAATATTACACACAAATGTGCCATCTATGGTTGTGATGTTTCTGTCCAAATACTCCCCAGTTCGTACATAGTGTATCGAAACTTCATTTTCTCCCGGTTTTTCCTCTGTTTGAGAGTTTGGAAGAGATGGGGTAGCAGGGCTGATAGTAGCATCCTGTGGTGGTATTGGTTTACCATTGCCAAGTGTCTTACTCTTTCGAAGGACTTAGTCCTTGGATCTCGGTGGCCGTTCTCTCTTTTTAAGAGGTTCAACCATTTCTGCTGCAGGCGGATTGCATCCATGTTGCGGTATGTCAATCCTAGCTGGAGTGTTAGTAGCAGAGACGTGTGATCTGACAATCTTCTGGTTGTCAGTAAATTTGTTCTGCAAGAGATGGACAGTGTTTTGGATATGGAGAATCTTCAGGACCTCCTCCTCACACTGGCTTGTGGGCGGATCAAAGTGACATAAAGTCTTTGTATCACAAGTGATACAGTCTGAAGCTTCGGGCTTCTTTGTTTGTGAGCCTAGTCTTGGGAATGATGTTTCATCAAATTCACAGTCTTCTAGACGTGCCTTGAAAACGTCTCCTATAAAGGGTTCTAGGAATTTTATTATGGAGGGTGTGTCAAACCTGTAACGCCCCGCTTCCCAAAAGACACCAGAAACGAGAACGTTACGCGGTCCGCTTGAACTGGAGCGGTGATGCTCGAGTTCAATAAGCGTCTATGATAAAAACACAGGGGAGGTCCTTGCATTTGCGTATCAGAACAATCAGAAACATTCAAAAGTTAAAAGCCACATCCAGATACATAATGTTCGTACACGAAATTAAACTACAAGCCTCAGCAGGGCTAAAGTAGCAACAAAAGGAAAGTACACAAAGCAATAACAACAATGTCTGAACGTAAACTAAAAGATAGCAACGCCACAAGTCTACTAGTCCTCTGCAGGGAGAGGCTCAGCGTCTACGACAAACTCCTGGCTCTCCAAGTCAGGCGTCACGAATGGGTCCTCTGGGTACTCAAGCTCAGAATCTGACATACATCCACAAACATGAATGTATGTCAGCAAGGGCTGCACGAAGAGGTTAGCAACCCAAAACAAGATATACCATGATATGAATTTTAAAAGATATTAAAGAATTAAAAGCGACAACTGCAACAAAAATTAACATGATAATTGTAATTGAAAACGGAAGTGAGACATTCCTAACATGCAGTTCTAAGCTCTTTCAAGAAGTAAAGAAAGGTTTGCTTGAATTTGTTAGCATGTCAATTTACTGAGATCACGTTAGCATTGCAAGTTTCAAGTCAATAGTTCACATCTATCATAGGGTTCTCGCCTTTAGGACGTGATGAGTAAATCGTTCTTCTCACGGGGGCTTACTGTGATTGACGCTAACCCACCGCATTCTGGTGGTGCTCTTGAAGAGAGGACCCTTTCATATGCCTAGTGGCCGCTCAACCCTAACCCCACCCCAATTTTGTGCTGGAACACGAGCCAGCCTAGTCGACTCACACGACAATCACGAATTCATGATTCCGCCTTCGAGGCACACGATTTTCACGATGTCACAATTTGTTGAGCATTTCAAGACTTGCAGAAATTTAACGTGGTCAATATTAATTTGTTATTACAACATTTTCAATAAATAGGAGTGGGCTGAATAATTTCTACCAATTTAAAATAATGTTGAACATGGACTTTCGTTGGACCTGCTACAGAAATTAATTTTCTTCCCAGTTGTTTAAAATTAAGGTACATCGTATGATATGCCGTTGGATCACAAATTTCGTCTAGATTATCATGGCATCGTTTTCATGCGTCATTTCATGTATAGTTTTCAAATTAAACAGCAATAAGTAAAAACGACGTAAAAGTCCTGAAACTTCAAAAATTCATATCTAATTGCACACTTGCCTATTTTTGACGTTCTTGGTGTCGTCGGAAACGTCTCAACGGGTACTACGCTACGGTGATGACGGTTTGCTGGTTTGACAAAACGTAAAATCAGATTAAGCATTTTTCGATCATAATAGCTTTATAAAGAGCTCCTACGACGTCTAATCATCGCTTTTATTAAGTCTTCTAATTTACGGTGTGGGTTATACGTTGTTTAAGGGTAGATCTACTAACCGGAAATGCAGCGAAGGATCGGAACGCAACGATGGGCAGCGGCGACGCGTACGGCTCCAAAACAGCGACATTGAGCGTCGGGGGTCCGCCATCGACGTGCGGAGGGGGCAGCGGCTGTTCTGAGTGCTTGGGGGACTGTCAGCGGGGCTCGGTGTGCTGTCGGCGCAAATCCAAGAGAGGAGGAGAGGGTTGCATCGTTCGTGGCGGCTTAGGGGGCCGCTGGGCGTTGTTTGCAGTGTGAGGAAGGAGGAAGGAGCCCCCCGGGCTGTTGCGTGCGTGGATGAAGAGAGGGAGAGCAGAGCGCGAGTTGCCTGGGCGTGGGAATGAGAAGGAGACGCGGGCGTTTGGGTGTTTGCGTGGGCTGCATCACGTTTGCCGTCGATCTGGCCGCTAGAGGGTGGGGTTCTGGGTGTTGGCGAGGCCTGGGCGTGGGTATGGCGGCCTTCGGAGCAGGTGGCAGCCTTGGATGGGGATGGGCGGCGCTAGGGAGGATGCCCTTGCGAGAAGGAGGCTGCGCCGTGGCGTGTTCGCGTGGAGGAAAAACAAGGACAGGGGCTGGGCGGCTGGCTTTTGCGTTTGAGAGTAGGGAAATAAAGACCTAGGTTTAAAAATATATAGGAAAAGTGTAGGGAGCATCACGTGAGGAGATAGTGTAGCCTAGGTCTAAACTCCTTAGGGTTTTATAAAAAGAACAAGGGTGAGCTGCTCTTGGGAAAAAGGTTGTGCTATAGGTTAGCCTTAGGTTAGAAATACTTATTGGTTTAGGGTTTTAAAAATGAGTTGTGTAGAGGTTGAAAGCACAACACATGAATGGGTTGGCCTAGGGTCTGTTTCCCTATCTCTTTTTTTGTTAATGGCTCTGTGTGTGGGTGTGGGTGTGTAACCGTGATGGGTGATTCGGCCATAGGGATTCAAGGTTGGGCTAGTGTTTATTTGAAAGGATAATTTTGAAATTTAAATAACAATATAGATTTGTTATAATGGGGAGTAATTAGGGCTAATAAAATCAATTTATAATAGGTTTAAATGGGTCTAAAAGGGAAAGTTTTCAAACATTGAATTAATAGGTTTAATTAAGGGAAATAGGGGTAATCAATATGGGTTTTGGAATATTTTTAATAGGATTTAATATGGGAAGCTCTCATTTGAATTCGAAAGTTTAAAATCTTGAAATTTGAAATCGAAATTAATTTAGAAATGAGTATCAAAGAAATTATTTAAAAGTTAATAAAAAATATTGTTAAACATAATAATAATGATGGCTAATATGTATAAAGCTAGTTGCTGATACGGATACGGGGTCCGTTACGACTTAACTACGAATACGAAGAAGGATAAACACACGGAAGAATACGGATAAAACACATCATGAAAACTGGTCGTTACATCCTACCCACCTTAAGAGTGATTCCGTCCTCGGAATCATATCGGCTAAGACACCGGGAAAACGTAAGGGTAACGCTCGTATCTCCTCTTCTAATGCACGTACACCATAAATAACCATCACGCCATAATCAAATAGTATCTACTAATACTAATATCATCAGCAATAGTATCACTACTGATAGTACTAATCAACGTCTATGCTAATAGTAGTAACAGTACGCATACACACATTACTAATTACGTATTAACCTAACACATTTAATATACTACCATCAAATATCATACTCGGGCGAATAGTGACACACGACCATATTGATTCACTAGCTGTAAGTGTGCCACTACCTCGCACACACACATTATTACTAATTCACAACGTAATACCCTATATCTTATACACTCATCATTTATAACGATATAGTACCACACATCACATAAACATACCCCAAATACATAAATACAATCATTCTTCGTCAATTAACACTTCAATAGTACAATCACTTTTACATACCGCATATTACCATATACACATATAATATATACTACTATACGTATATACATGCACGTAATACTTTACACCATACACAGACTTATATACGTCTTACTCATAGTACTAGGGTCATCGTAATCTACCCACCTTAGGATCAAGTCCGTCCTCAGACTTCCTTAAATAGGCCGACATAGGGGTGAGCGGACTTAGACACTAAGGTCATACTATCCCAGTCATACATACATTATAATGAAACAATATACATCCATATGTATATATTTACTCATACATCACACACCTTCAAATACTTATACATACGTTCATTTCACACACATATACATACTTACGCTACTACACGCCTATCTCGTATCTATATAGGACAAATATACACACATCGGTATACACAACCATAGTAATTTACATAGGGCTAGTATACTATTACATACGTCCATATACGTAGTCACAAACATACATCTATACATACTTCCTGGTATACACATGCTCATACATCATCCCGTAAGGGTAATATTATAATCTTATTGTACATAAACACACTTATTTATACAGTACATATACGTACCAATAACTAACTACATACATATATACACATGAGCACATGCCAGACATATAGATCACATAATAAATCTGCACACACAACTACACGTACGCCTATTATTATTACACATAACGTACATGTCACTGTACTAGCATACAATTATAATCATTAACAAGTATGACTAAGGTACATATACTTCTAGTAATTAGCCAACACTAAACCTAATACGCACAGATATTCCTATAGTGATATAGCTAATCACCCGTCTAAGTATAAATATACACTTGCTACTCTATACTTGACTATATACATATATATCACGAATTACCGTGCATGCACATATGACACAATAGACAATCACACCATACTAATATATTAAGGGTAAACACACTTATACATGAGTGGTACTTAGAGATTCACACACATGGGTCCACACCCACTATCTATTTACATGTACCACAACAATACCACAAACGATGCTAAAGGTCTCACTAAGCAATGATGAGCTCTAATGTGATAACTGAGCAATAGGGTATGATTCAGAGTGGAATGATACAACGAACTAATGCTGTGATAGACAGTTTCAAAGGTAGCGTGGATAAGATGTTAGTTGGTTGGGTGACATAAAATATTTATGAATAATTAAATAATGAAGAAGATAAGGATATGTGTAAAATAATAACATCCTAAAATAGTGAACATATGGTATAAGTTAGAACGTAAAATGTGATTAGTCAAATAATAAGTGAAGAGTGATATGGGCTTAGTGATGTAGTACTTGTTTTGCAAATGGAAAATAGGTGTGAAAAAAGAAAATCTTTTTTTTGAAATATGAAGACAATGATTATAGAACTGACACACAAGATTTTGAAGTTCTATTTAACTTAGGAAAGTATTTTAAAAGTATGTATGAATGACCGTTTTGAAATATGTTAGTAAGAAAAAGGAGATGATATTTTGAACTAGTGAAATAGAAATAGAGTGTTATATATATATCTATATTACAATTGAGAGCTGTTTTTGAACTTATCCTATGTGGCAATGTCACATCAAATTTTGGAGGAAAAATTTTTGGGTTGGGAGAAAATTTGTTGGGAGAACAAAATGCTTTTTTGAAATTGAATGCATCAGCCTTTAATACCCACACATTCATCAAAGAGCCAGGCTGTGCTTTAATACCCACACGTTTCTCAAAGAGGCGGAATATGCAGAGGCACATTGCAGGTCCCATTGTTTTATGCGGGTTGAGATTGAAAGCCAGCTGGAAAACCAAGAGACATTTGTCAAGTTGTAACTTGCATACACATATTTGATGCACTTTCCACCCTTTATAAAACCCCTCCATCGTCACTGTGCTCACATCACACTGAACCTCCATTGTCCCTTGATCATTCATGGCTAAATCCAAGGCTATTTTCGTAATATTTGTGGAGTAATGGTGCACACGATGGAGCCCGCAGCCACCTAAACGTTGCATCGTAACAACACAACATGCTCCTAAAATAATTGTTTAAAAGAATTGTTTCACCATAAATACGCACACATTTACATGTATGTGTATCCACATGCAATATATATTTTTGAACCAACAGAAGGCGTCTGCGTCGAAGGCGTATTTTTGCCAGTGCCAAAGGCGTCGGCGTCGAATTTGTTGTTCCGCGCCGAAGGCGCATACGCCGAATTTGTTGTTCCGCGTCGAAGGCGCCCGTATCGCTAAATATTTTTACGCTACTTTGTTTTTCTTTTAAATTTTGGCCGTGAAAATATTTTTTTGGGGAACACAGATTTCGCGGGGAAAAATCTTAAATGAACCGTGCCTGCGGGCACGGGTTATGACTAGTATATATATATATATATGAAAAGAAGTTCTTTACATGAGAAAAATAGAGTAGCTATACCAGGTTATGTGAAATGGAAGTGCGGAAGATGTATAATGGAAAATCGTTATAAGATGGTAACTAAGGATCGTGTCAGAAGAGTTTCATAGTCAAGATTGGGTTTAAGTGTAGAAAATATAAGTAAAAGTTTTCGAAAGGATCTTAAACTTAGCGAAGAATTCAATAAAGGAAATATCGAAAATACTTTTTAGGAGACCCTGGATTTGCAATGGGGAGGTTCAAAGGTTAAAGATACGGACCTAAAGAGTTTATGTGAATCGAGGACAAGGAATAGGTTCGACGACCGAAACGTAAGGACGACTAAGAAATAACTCCCTGAATACGCTACGATAGTTTTCTACGATCATTAATATGGAAGTGTAATGATTAGGAATTAATAAAATCAGGGGGGAAAATAATCATTGGGTCGACTAAAGGTTTAGCACTAATGTTCTTCAACAAACTAGACTGTGATAGGGAAACCGAGGTAAAGATTCGTTGAGGATTGAGATCGAGATCTGGAATATCTTACGCTTCGAAGTCTACTCCTTGAAGGCGTCTCAGGTTCGACTTGCACGGTGACGATCGCTACGTTCGGTTGGGCTCTAGATTCGATAAATCTAAGCAAACTGCTAACGAAACTCAAAAAATCTAATCTGGTCAGAGCTGGATGGTCAATCACTAAGGTGACTCCGAAGATGATAATACTAAGTCGTGGTAAGGGTGTCTAACTAACGGGCACGAGCGTCTAACTAACTCTTCCTATTATCCTGGTATTGGGTTCCTATTATGCTGTGACAAGGTATTCGAGTAATTTTACGTACAAACTAATTCTGGATATTTTGGCTAATGAAAAGTGTTCTCATTGTTCTGAATTTTGTCGTTGCAGGACCTGCATGGGCCGCCACTAAAACCTGTAACGCCCCGCTTCCCAAAAGACACCGGAAACGAGAACGTTACGCGGTCCGCTTGAACTGGAGCGGTGAAGCTCGAGTTCAATAAGAGTCTGTGATAAAAACACAGGGGAGGTCCTTGCATTTGCGTATCAGAACAATCAGAAACATTCAAAAGTTAAAAGCCACATCCAGATACATAATGTTCGTACACGAAATTAAACAACAAGCCTCAGCAGGGCTAAAGTAGCAACAAAAGGAAAGTACACAAAGCAATAACAACAATGTCTGAACGTAAACTAAAAGATAGCAACGACACGAGTCTACTAGTCCTCTGCGGGGAGAGGCTCAACGTCTACGACAAACTCCTGGCTCTCCAAGTCAGGCGTCACGAATGGGTCCTCTGGGTACTCAAGCTCAGAATCTGACATACACCCACAAACATGAATGTATGTCAGCAAGGGCTGCAAGAAGAGGTTAGCAACCCAAAACAAGATATACCATGATATGAATTTTAAAAGACATTAAAGAATTAAAAGCGACAACTGCAACAAAAATTAACATGATAATTGTAATTGAAAACGGAAGTGAGACATTCCTAACATGCAGTTCTAAGCTCTTTCAAGAAGTAAAGTAAGGTTTGCTTGAATTCGTTAACATGTCAATTTACTGAGATCACGTTAGCATTGCAAGTTTCAAGTCAATAGTTTACATCTATCATAGGGTTCTCCCCTTTAGGACGTGATGAGTAAGTCGTTCTTCTCACGGGGGCTTACCGTGATTGACGCTAACCCACCGCATTCGGGTGGTGCTCTTGAAGAGAGGACCCTTTCATACGCCTAGTGGCCGCTCAACCCTAACCCCACCCCAATTTAATGCTGGAACACGAGCCAGCCTAGTCGACTCACACGACAATCACGAATTCACAATTCCGCCTTCGAGGCGCACGATTTTCACGATGTCACAATTTGTTGAACATTTCAAGACTTGCAGAAATTTAACGTGGTCAATATTAATTTGTTATTACAACATTTTCAATAAACAGGAGTGGGTTGAATAATTTCTACAACAATTTAAAATAATGTTGAACATGGACTTTCGTTGGACCTGCTACAGAAATTAATTTTCTTCCATGTTGTTTAAAATTAAGGTACATCATATGATATGCCGTTGGATCACAAATTTCGTCCAGATTGTCATGACATCGTTTTCATGGTCATTTCACGTATAGTTTTCAAATTAAACAGCAATACATAAAAACGACGTAAAAATCCCGAAACTTCAAAAATTCATATCTAATTGCACACTTGCCTGTTTTTGACGTTCTTGGTGTCGTCGGAAACGTCTCAACGGGTACTACGCTACGGTGATGACTGTTCGCTGGTTTGACAAAATATAAAATCAGATTAAGCATTTTTCGATCATAACAGCTTTATAAAGGCTCCTACGACGTCTAATCATCGTTTTTATTAAGTCTTATAATTTACGGTGTGGGTTATAAGTTATTTAAGGGTAGGTCTACTAACCGGAAGTGCAGCAAAGGATCAGAACGCTGCGATGGGTAGCGGTGACGCGTACAGCTCCAATACAGCGACGTTGAGCGTCGGGGGTCTGCCGTCGACGCGCGGAGGGGGCAGCGGCTGTCCTGAGTGCTTGGGGGACTGTCGGCGGGGCTCGGTGTGCTGTCGACGCAACTCCAAGAGAGGAGGAGAGGGTTGCGTCGTTCGTGGCGGCTTAGGGAGCTGCTGGGCGTTGTTTGCAGTGTGAGGAAGGAGGAAGGAGCCCCTCGGGCTGTTGTGTGCGTGGATGAAGAAAGGGAGAGCAGCGCGTGAGTTGCCTGGGCATGGGAATGAGAAGGAGATGCCGACGTTTGGGTGTTTGTATGGGCTGCGTCGTGTTTGCCGTCGATCTGGCCACCGGAAGGTGGAGTTCTGGGCGTTGGCGAGGCCTGGGCGTGGGTGCGGCGGCCTTCGGAGCAGGTGGCGGCCTTGGACGGGGTTGGGCGGCGTTAGGGAGGAGGCCCTTGCGAGAAGGAGGCTGCGCCGTGGCGTGTTCGCGTGGAGGAAAAACAAGGACAGGGGCTGGGTGTATAGCTTTTGCGTTTGAGAGTAGGGAAATAAAGACCTAGGTTTAAAAATATATAGGAAAAGTGTAGGGAGCAGCACGTGAGGAGATAGTGAAGCCTAGGTCTAAATTCCTTAGGGTTTTATAAAAAGAACAAGGGTGAGCTGCTCTTGGGAAAAAAGCTGTGCTATAGGTTGGCCTTAGGTTAGAAATACTTATAGCTTTAGGGTTTTAAAAATGAGTTGTGTAGAGGTTGAAAGCACATCACGTGAATGGGTAGGCCTAGGGTCTGTTTCCCTATCTCTTTTTTTGTTAATGGCTGTGTGTGTGTGTGTGTGTGTAACCGTGATGGGTGATTCGGCCATAGGAATTCAAGGCTGGGCTAGTGTTTATTAGAAAGGATAATTTTGAAATTTAAATAACAATATAGATTTGTTATAATGGGGAGTAATTAGGGCTAATAAAATCAATTTATAGTAGGTTTAAATGGGTCTAAAAGGGAAAGTTTTCAAACATTGAATTAATAGGTTTAATTAAGGGAAATAGGGCTAATCAATATGGTTTTTGGAATATTTTTAATAGGATTTAATATGGGAAGCTCTCATTTGAATTCGAAAGTTTAAAATATTGAAATTTGAATTCGAAAATAATTTAAAAATAAGTATCAAAGAAATTATTTAAAAGTTAATTAAAAATATTGTTAAAGATAATAATAATGATGGCTAATATGTATAAAGCTAGTTGCTGATACGGATACATGGTCCATTACGACTTAACTACGAATACGAAGAAGGATAAACACACGGAAGAATACGGATAAAATGCATCGTGAAAACTGGTCGTTACAAAACCCAACATAAATGCCTAGGCGACGTTGTGGACCCATCTTTGTCCTTTGTGGTGGTGCTATGGGGACGTATACTGCACAACCAAATATTCTCAAGTATGAGACAATTGGTGGGGCTCCAAGTGCTAGTTGCATTGGAGGAGATGACTGACCTCCAGAGGGTCTTAATTTTATTAAAGATGCAGCAAAATTGCATGACCCCATGCATTCACTGGCAGCTGGGATTGAAGTAATAATGGACGAGCAATCGATTCCAGTCTCTTAATTAGAGATTCTGCTAACCCGTTTTGGGTGTGAACATGCGCTACAAGATGTTCGACTTCAATGTCCTGTGCTTGGCAATAGTCTAGGAAGACTTGTGATGTAAACTCCCCACATTGTCCAGACGAAGTTTCTTTATCTGATAGTCGGAAAAGTGGGCTCACAACCTTATTATCTGAGCTAAAAGCTTAGACAGTGCTAGGTTACGGGTGGACAGTAGACACACATGTGACCACTTAGTAGATGCGTCTATCAGGACCATAAAGTACCTGAACGGACCACTTGATGGGTGTATATGCCCACAAATGTCTCCGTGGATTCTTTCCAGAAAACTTGGGGACTCCAGGTCCACTTTTAGTGGAGAGGGTCTCGTAATTAGTTTACCCTTGTAATAGGGTGGACATGGTTATTTACCTTTTTGAAGAGTCTTCAGGTTCTTCAAATCTATACCCATTGAGCTTTTTATGATGCGGTACATCATAACAGATCCAGGGTGTCCCAGTCTACTATGCCAGAGTTGGAATTCTGGTGTTTGCGGCACTACAGGTACTCTGACATTAATGTTTTTGGAATTTGAATACTTGTTTGGTATAGTCCCGATGGGAGTCCCTTGAAACGTTCCACAATGGTTTTTGTACCATTTGTAAGAGACGTTACAAGCAAGTATTCCCTTTTATTTTCCTCGACCGTCTCTAAGTGATACCCGTTTAAACGGATATCTTTAAAGCTTAGGAGGTTTCAGATAGATTTAGAGGAGTATAACACATTTCTAAATGTGATTAGTGTGTTACCGGGAAGCAATATGATTGCTTCCCCTGATCATTCGATTATATTAGCTGGTCCTGAGATTGTTCTCAGTGGACCAGAGTAGCTACATATGCTCGTAAAGTAGTTTATGTTTTAAAGGATCGAGTGCGTCGATGCACTATCCACTAGGCATATTGATTCCATATCTATATAAGAAAGACATACAAGCAATGAATAATACGAAAAAGAAGCTACTTCTATTCATATTTGAGATGCTCAATAAGTTCGACATGGAATAAATAAAAGAAAACAAGATACGTTGCATAAAAAGGGAAGATACAATGTTAGCAAATAAAAATTGTTTTATGGTCCATAACTAGAGAGTGTCGTCTCCCATGAAATCTTCTGGATTCCATGTGGTCTCTGGCAATGATGCGCTCTCTATCAGTTTTGTCTTAGCGTGAGGCTTGAGACTTGCCTGATAGAGGTCCTGTAGGTGTTTCTGGGTGCGACAGATTCTGGACCAATGGCCCATCATTCCGCATTTGGAGCACTTATCCTCCCAGTATTTCTTGGGAGTACCACCTTTGTTGGACGTCCACTTTTGCTTCTTTTCCACGAACTTTTGGTTCTCAGGAGGAGCTTGAGGAGTGGCCTTCTTTCGCTTCTTCGGTTCTTTCTATTTCTGGAATTTAGCCTTCTTGTCCATCTTCCTCTTCTGAGAAGACTGGAAGTGAGCCTCTGCAGGAGGTGACAGTGGAGCGGAGCCAGGAAGGCGCAAGTTGTGAGTGGCAACCAACAAATCTCCGTTCTGTTCAGCCATTAAAAGGCATGAAAGCAGATCAGAGTACTTCGTGAACTTCCTCTCACGGTATTATTGCATGAGGATCATGTCCTTCTCATGGAAAAACGTGAACGTCTTTTCCAGCAACATTTTCTCAGTCACAATCTCACCACACAACTTTATGCGTGAGGTGATACGAAAAAGTGCTGAGTTATACTTCGCTAAGGATTTGTAATCCTGTATGCGGAGGTGAGTCCACTCGTACTGCACACGGGAGAGTATGACATCCTTTGATGTCTGTACCTCTCCTCAAGTGCGTCCCATAGTTCGTAAGAATTCTCTACAGTAAGATACTCGTCCTTCAGGGTCGAGTCTAAATGTTTCCTGATATAAATAATGTCTTTCGCCTTTAGTATATCGGAAACTTCTTCTGTATGAGGTGCTTCTTTAGAAGCATCCTTCTCAGCTGCGACAGTACTTATTGTTGCCTTCTCAGTGGGTATCAGACTGAACCCATGAGATCGCATGTGGAACTTCAGGTCCAACTGCTACCTCAAGTAGTTCGACCCATCGGCCTTCAGGACCGAAAAATCGACATTCGCAAGTCTGGCCATTAAACGATCTAGCAATGAAAAAATAGCGTGGATTATTAAACTATGTAAAATAGACATCCACGCATGCATTTATCATTTTCATAACGTGAATTATTTAAAGAATATAAACATCCACACATGCATTTAACATTTTCATTTTAACATTAAAATAGCATGAAATAGCTGACATCCACACATTTAATGCAAAAGCAATGAAAATAAATTAGAACTATGGGGATAAGCCAGCCGACACCAACAGAAAAAGACAGTCCGAAATTACATCAAAAAGTGCATGAAAAAGTAAATACAACTCGGAAACTTCAAAGAGAAGCCCCTTTCTTCTTTGTGCAAACGCCTTTAGCTCCTTTTGGTGTCTTTCAGCTTCTTTTTACATGTATAACCTCACTTACAAATTTCTCTCAAAAAGAAAAAAAATTGCAGGAAAGTAAAGATGTCGGAAACCTGGCTGATCCATAAAAACAGTGTGTGACGTGCTAAAGATTATTTTGAAAAACTTTTTACCTTGATCCATATTATTTATATTTTATTTTTTTTCGCTTTAACCCTTAAAACTAAAATTTCTTTAATTATTTTGGGCTTGTGGGGCCAAAAATAAAAAAGAAAAATTATGTGTAAATGGGCTAATTTTCAGGCTTTTGCGCCATGAAAACAACCCATTAGGGTTAATTGGGCATCTCCTAAAAAATTGGCCCGTTAAGGGATAGGGTTTCGGAAAAACCGTAGGGGGTCCCGCTGAGCCGCGGCCTGGGGCGGCAGCAGCCGCGGCCCCAGGCCGCGGTAGCAGGGCCGCGGCTTCAGGGCCGCGGCCTGGGGGGCTGCGGCCTGTGGCCGCGGTTGTAGTCTGCGGCTTCAAGCCGCGGCGTTTGTGCCGCAAGCGGCGCTGGTAAAGCGCCGTCGTTCCGCTCGTTGGGCATGCGGTATATGGATTAAGGGGGAAAAGCGGATTTTTTCAGACAAAAAATACGATTTTTATTGTTTTTAGACATGCAGATCTAAATAAAAATGTGATTTTTACCGTGTTTTCAAACTTTTTGATTTTAAATCATGCAGATCTACAGGAAAAGCAAGTTTAGATCTAAAAGTTTTAGGGATTTACCTCTAGATTCGACAAGGGAATCTAGACGATGGTTGGTGAATGATGCCCTTTTCGCTCTCCGTTGAGAAGATACCGATCTTCTTAAATCTGAGCGATTGATGGATCTCATTCCTCGAGCATCGTCGCCTTTTCCAACGAGTGTGATCGTGCTGATAACGTGTTGTGAAGGGAAAAGTAGAGTAATATGTGTAAGGGGTAAAGAGCCCACTACCCTCATATTTATAGCTTTTCAATAATGGGCCAGATACCCAATGGGCCTATTCATAACAAATATGAATTTAAAACTAGTCATCCCTTAAATATTATATTATAGATATATATATACTCGTATTATAATATTTATATACGTATATATATATATATATATATATATATATATATATATATATATATATATATATATATATATATATATATATATATATATATATATATATATATATATATATATATATATATATATATAGGGCAATCTTCGGGTGCGAAAAATCCCGTGCGAAAGCCGTGCGAAAACTTTTTTTTTATTTTTTTGAAATTTTTTTTTTCAAAAATTCTTTTTTTGATGTTTAATCCATACAATTATATACCCCAGGGAAAATAATGGGTGAACCCGTTGGGCATTAGAGCACCCATCCACCCGTTACAAATTTAACGGTCTCAAAACGTGCGAATTTGATGAAATGGCTTGATCGAAGGCCAAATGACATTATTTCTCAACCATTATTTTTTGAGGGGGGTATAACAACATATAATGAGGGTGGAAAAAAGAATTTTTGAAAAAAAAAATTTCAAAAAAAAGATAAAAACATTTTCGCACCGTGCGAAATGTTCTCATTTGAAAATTTTCCTATATATATATATATATATATATATATATATATATATATATATATATATATGTATACGCATTTATACTCACTCACTCTTTATACCTCTCCCTCTGGCGCGTTCACTCTTCTCTCGCAGTTGGGACTGGCGTTGTGGGGACGACGGCGAGGCGGCAGTCGCGGAGCAACAGAAGGCGGTGGCGACGCTACGCGGGTGCGGCGGTCATGGCAAAGGCAGCGGTGGGAAGAGAGCAGTGCAGTGGAGGGGTGTTAGCTTGACGCTGGAGGAGGATGGGGCGGTCAGCGACCCTGGAGGGCGGTCGGCCTCATTGTTGGTTTTGGTCTATTCGTTTGAAGTCGTATCGTTTTAACTTCTCGTTGGAACCCAAATCAACCAACCAAGCAACCCGCCATTGTGTACATAGGACGTGCTAATTCGATGTGTAAATATTATCAATTGTTCATATCCATGTGATCTCGCGTTCATTGTCTCAATTGTGTGTACATATTCCTTTCAGGTTCATTGTATCAAATCGTAGGTACCCCTTGTGTTTACGCAATTGTCCCTTTCAGCTTCTCTTTCACAGGGCCTTCAAACATACGGTGGGCAGCCGATGTCTCTTCTGAATCTGATAGCTTAATCATCTTTTTGTCTTTCTATGCATACATGATTGCTTGGCTAGAGAGGGCCCCCTTACGAAAGGCAATTGCAACTTGCTTTCGTTTAAAGAAAAGGTTAGTGGAAAAAATAAAATGTTTTAAAAAGATATATGTACCATCACCATTGTCCATGGTTCATCTTCTTCTCCAACAGAAAAATTAAGAAAGCTATAAAAAAGACAACCTGAAAGCAATTCTGAATAATTTGAAAGAATTTTAAAACAAATAAATTCTAGCAAAAATCCAAAAACTCAAAAAATTTCATAAAGTAGAAGCAATAAAAACGACAAAAGCTTGCATTTTTTTTGGAAAAGTGGTGTAGTGTGTTTTTTTGTTGGAAAGTTGGATGGAAAGTGGATTTGAGAATTTCGTATGGGCCCCACTAAATTTTCTTGTGTTTTTTTGGTTGAAGAAAGTTGGATGAAGAAAGTGAGATTGTGGGGTGTGGTGAACCTAGGTAAGAATACACCCTAAACAAAATCTGTAGCCATAAATCAATATTCCCCAAGGCAGCTCCATCATAAAAACCATAAACAACAAGCAGCCTAGGCAAGACTGGCATGAAACTGATATCCAAAAGCATTAGCCATGGACGCAAATCCCCACAATTCATTCCATCATAAAAACCATAGACTGCAAGCAGTCAAGGCTAGACAGACATGAAACTGATATCCAAAATCCTTAGCCATAAAGCAATATACCCCCGGGTCTGTACATAATAAAATCCGTAGACATCAAGTAGACAAGGCAAGAATGGAATGAAACTGATAAACAAAATCCTTAGCCATAAATCAATATAACCCAAGGCAGCTCCATCATTAAATCCATAGACAACAAGCATACAAGGCAAGATATGATTTAACTGATACCCAAAATCCTTAGCCATACAGCAATATAACCCGAGGCTGCTCCAGCATAAACTCCTTAAACAGCAAGCAGCCAAGGCAAATCATGCATGAAACAGATATTCGAATTCAATAGTCACAAATAAAAAACCACCAAGGCAGCTCCATTATATAACTATAGACAGCAAGCAGGCAAGACAAGGCACGCATGAACCAGAGAACCAAATTACATTGAATACCCAAGTAAAAACCCCAAATAAGCTCCTTCAGAGAAACCATAGTAAGCAATGGACCCCCCCAAATACAACAGAGATACATATCACATCTAATCGCCAACAAAAATATATAAGTCGTTATACAAATTGTATCATACCTAATGATCACTCCTTATTTTACACCTTTTTTCCGCATGTTTGCATGCCATTTAGATCGCCCAAATCATGTTTTTCACGATATATCGACGATATTGCGATGCTTTTCACGATTTGTTGTTTTTGTCGCATTTCAGGTGATTTGGCGCGATTTGGAGTGATCTCGAGATGCGCTTACTCTAGACGGTCACCAACGACCTCCCCGAGGGGTATTTTGCTGTTGGAGAGGAGCGGAAGAAGAATGGACATCGCAGGAGCGACGAGGAGGCCAAAATAAGCAGATTGGGCATTTTTTGTGTCCCACTCGGCCGAGTGGAGGAGCCACTCGGCCGACCAGCGAGACACTGCTCGGCCGACCAGTTCAGACACGAGTTACCTGTGCACTCGGCCGAGCACAGAAGACCACATCGGCCGAGTGACGATACCACGTCCGCCCGAGTGGCGCCCAGACGAAGCCCTTCCAAAACATCGAAGTTTCTGTTTTTCGGCTGCCTGAACTTCAGAAGACCCACTCAGCCGAGTGGAGAATCCCGTCCGCCTGAGTGCAGTGAAGTCATCGGCCGAGTGACGACAACTCACTCGGCCGAGCCGCCCCCGAACTGAAGACCCCTGAAAGCCTCGACTTACTGGAAAATTGCAGGGTTTTCACTCGGCCGAGCGACTTTTGTCACTCGGCCGAGTGCGATGCGCTGTCTGTAGCGAAAACTGCGGAAAACAGGCTGTGCAGGGGTATTTTGGTCACGATTTTTGGACGATTTTTGGGGCTATTTAAGCCCTGTTTTTACCCTAGTTTTGGGAGCTCTCTCTTAGATTTTTTGCAGCTTTTTAGATTAGTTTTCTAGCTTTATTCTTGTGATTGGAGAAGGAGCAAAACTTGGATTTTTGTTGGATTAATTGAAGAACTACATTGGTTTGCATCTCTTTTCCCTAAAAATTCTATTTTTATTGTTTATATCATTGTTGTGATGAATTCTATTGCTTATCTCAACGATTATTTTTGTGATCTTGCTATGATTTGTGAGTAGTCTCCACGTCTTGGGGCGTGGGGATGAACCCTACAAGCCCACTTTCATATTTGTGATGAATTGGTAGAAATTGAGCTAGAATTGCTATTAGAGATTAGATTGGGATCAATTTACTACGGATTGTTAGGTATTCATATCAATTGGGATTTGCAAGAGATTGGATCCCAATTTGATAGGAAGCCCTAGAAATCCGAATTGGGTTGGAGTCGGATTTTTCGAAGTATCGGTTTGCAAGAGATTGGGCCGATACTAGGATTCCCGGTTGCAATTCTATACCGATACCCGTTTGCAAGAGATTGGACGGGTAGGAACTATCCTAATCTAGATCGTGGACCGAGTTTGCAAGAGATTGGGCTCGGTGCGCGATTGGACGATGATGTTGATCCTAATGCTAGCTTCCCTAGGGTAGTGTTTGCAAGAGATTGGACCCGACCCTAGGATAGCTATAGACCGGCAACAGCGCGAGAGCGTGAGCTTGGTTCTACATTCAGTTGCAACTAGTTCATCCGAATTCTCATTCTAGCAATTTTGATACCGATGAACCACATTTATGAAGTATGGTGTGTAGCGGGGATTCCCCATTCCCTAGACGTTCTTTATTTGATTTGATATTTCGCACATTTGTCTGACGATTGTGACAGGATTGCCAAAGGCAAAATTCTCTTCTTAAATAGCCAGGTTGATCGGAGCAAGCACAGTCATTCGTCCTCCCTGTGTTCGATATCTCGCTCGTTGCTACACCGTGCACTTGCGGTAAAACTACAACCGTTCTCTGGTTGTATACTCGGGACCGACCAAGTTTTTGGCGCCGTTGACGGGGAGGCGATTGCGTTTGATTCTTTCTCACCCTAAATATTCTTTTTTTATTATTATTATCATTATTTTTATTTCTTATCTCTTACCTAACCCTTCCACGGTACTAATCATTTATTTGAAACTTTGTTTCCCCTGTGCATGTACACGAGATCTACGGCGGACCCTGAAGCTTTATTATTTGATCCCGAGATTGAACGTACCGCGCGGAGACTTAGAGCGGAAAAGAGACAAAATCCGGAAGGGAGGTATATGACCAACCCGGAACTCCTGAAGAATTGGCGGCAAGGATGGCGAGGATAATTTCTATTCGCGATAGGCTTCGGCCTAAGACCTCTTCTACTACCTCGTCCATTGCCGTGCCGCAGTTGGCGGCTGACAAGAACTTCGAGCTAAAGACTGGATTGGTGGTTTTGATGCAACAAGACCCATTTCATGGGAACGCCCATGAGAACCCCCACTACCACATCCAATTATTCTTGTCAAAGTGCGCCACATTCCAGATGCCGGGGGTCTCCATCGATGCTATCAGACTGCGTCTCTACCCCTTCACGCTTAAGGACAAGGCACTCTATTGGTTGAGGACGTAGGCTGACGGAGTCTTCACCACTTGGGACGAGTTGGCGGGTGCATTTATTGACAAATTCTATCCGCCATCCAAGACGGTGAAGATCCGGAGCGCTCTCATGTCCTTCAAGCAAGGACCACAGGAGACGCTCTATGAAGCTTGGGAGCATTTTAAGGATTTGCAGCATCAATGCCCGCACCACAGTATAGAAGATTGGGAGCTAGTTCATAGCTTCTACAACGGTCTCCAACCGGAGACCAAACAAATTATTGATGCCGCGGCGAATGTTGCTATCTTGTCAAAGACTCCCGAGGAAGCTACGGCCCTAATTGAGGAGATGGCCTCAAATAACCAACAATGGGGCGATGAGCGAGGACACTCTACGTCCTCCTTAAAGCCAACTAGCATCTACGAGGCAAAGGCCGTAGCGGAGCTTACGAGCAAGTTTGATTCTCTCCACAAGGTAGTGAAGAGATTGGAGAAGTTCATCACGGAGCCCCAAGGGACCCCTTCCACCTCCGCGCCGACGAACCAAATGTGTGATTGGCAAGACCAATCTCAAGCCATGTACTCGGGAGGAGAGCAAGTAGAAGGATCCTTGGAGCAAGTACAATATGTTGCGGGGAACCAAGGGTATTGGGCCAATCCGGCCATAAGAAATCATCCCGGATTCTCTTACGCCAATAATGAAGGAGCTTTGAACCCGCCACAACAACCACCTCAACAAGCTCGACCACCACCACCCCAACAACAACACTATCCACCGAGGGGGCCTCCGCAACAAAACTTTCAACCAAAGCAACAAGTTCCACCATATAGGCCTCCCGGATACAACCAAGGGTAGATGAATCAAAATCAAAACCCTCCACAAGCTCCACAACGATCCGACTTCGAAACTAGAGTGGAGGCGTTCATGGTCGAGCAAAATAAGGTAAATGCTAGCTTGAAGGCGGGGCAAGACTCCCTTAATACCGTTGTGGCTCAAATATCGGAGCAATTGGCGTTGCTCAATCGGAACACTCAAAGATTACCGGCGCAACCGGAGCAAAACCCACGGGGCAACACGGGCCACATCAATGCCGTAGTTGCCGTTACTACTAGAGGCGGGAAGGACACCACCCCCGCCATGATTCCTATTGAGGAGCCCGTGGAGGAAAGCTTGGAGCCAATTGAGCCGATAGTTGAAGTTGAAAAGGAGAAGGAGCCACAAGACAAAGAGAAATCTAGAGCGGATCAATTGATTGAGGAAAGGCGCTTCATGCCACCGGTTCCATTCCCCCAAAGGCTCGCTAGAGCGAAAATGGAGAAAAGGCTAGCAAAATTTCTCGAGTACCTAAGAGGAGTTAGCCTTAACATTCCCTTCCTTGACGCCATCGTCGAGATCCCCACGTATGCTAAATTTTTGAAGGACTTGATTTCGGGGAGGAAAAGGAAGGAGAAGATCATGCTAGCCGAGGAGGGCTCTTGGTTCACCAAGAGAGAGAAGGAGCCGGCAAAATTCAAAGACCCGGGGAGTTTTCGGATTCCTTGCACTTTGGGCGGCGTCCCTCTTCAAAAGGCGTTGGTTGATCTTGGGGCTAGTGTGAGCCTCATGCCTCTCTCCATGTTCTTAAGGCTAAACACCGGGACAAAGTTGAAACCCACCGACATGCGCATCCAATTAACCGACGGGCGGATAACAAGGCCGGTGGGGATTGCCGAAGACATACCGCTACAAGTCCCGGGGGGAATATGCTTGCCATGTGACTTCGTGATCATGGATGTTAAGGAGGAGGGAGACACTTCGTTGATACTTAGGCGCCCGTTCCTAGCCACCGCCGGAGTCATCGTCGACGTGCGCGAAGGTACCCTAACTTTAAACGTCGGAAACATCGAGGTGGAGCTCCACATTCCTAAGGCCATGAAGCACATGCCTTATCATGAGGAACTTGACTACATGGACCTCCTTGATGAGGTGATTGAAGAGGCGATTCCTCACTCAATTGGCGCTCTTTTTGATGAAGATTTCGAGGAAGGCCCGGATTTAGGCCACGATGAGAAGAAAAATGATTCCCCCGAACTCTCCGCTGAAGATGATGAAGGCGACGCTGATGTCGCAAGGATTCGAGAGCTCTGCAAGCTCGCGAAACTAAAGTCTCCGAAGAAAGCTCCACCGGCACGGAAATCGGCATCACCGGCAAAACCGTTGACCGGAGCAAATGCTAGCTTGGGGGAGCCTCCCCCCAACACTATTCGAGACGAGAGACCACCGCGGGAGAACACTACGCCGCAACTTCCCAATCCAAGCGTTCTCCCCGGAAAGTTTGATGGGTGCATCTCATATGCACCAAACATCCCGCATTGATTGAAAATTATAGGGGGTCGAGCTCACGACCTTAAACGAGCGCTTGTCGGGAGGCAACCGGACGGTTTTTGCTTTATTTTTACCTTTTCTTTATTTTCGTTTTAGAAATTTTTAGTGTTTTGAGTCGTTCGCCCAAAAATTTTGTGATAACGGGTCCTATTTTTCTTGACAGGAGAGGAGATAGGTAGATCCATCATGAGGAGGATGAACGCGACGACGAGGAGCGCCCCAAGAAGGCGCTCGACGCTTAGGAGGAAGACGGAATCGACTGGAGGAAGAAAGACGGAGTTTAGAGCCCAAACGAAGACAAACAGCAGAGATTAAGGCTCACTCGGTCGAGTATACTAGTCACTCGGCCGAGTACACAAGTTCGTCCGGCCGAGCCGCTCACGAACGAGGGAAGTCTGCTGTACCCAACTCTCTGTTTATTTTCCTGATTTCAATATAACTGCTACTCGGCCGAGTACATATTCCCACTCGGCCGAGTAAAACGGATACCCTCCTAGGGCGAGTCTTGCCGAGTAGCTTGGGTCACTCGGCCGAATGGACTTACTCCACTCGGTCGAGGCTGGCAAAGCCACTCGGCCGAAGCGTAAGCGGGGAGGAAATTTTCATTGGCCCCGCTCGGCCGAGTGACCACGTCACTCGGCCGAGTCGTAACTTCTATTATATATGGAGCTGAGGGGGCGCATTTTTCGAAATTGCAAAATCCCCAAACCGCCCGACGCCTCAGCTCCCCTCGCCCGAACCCCCCTCGCTCGCGCCCATACTCGGCCGCCCGCACCGCCGCTCGGCCCGCCACCGCCGACCGACCACCGCCGCGACTCGCCCGAGTCGCCGCCGGCGGCGGCAGCTGCTCCGGCCACCTCCGGTATCACCCCTATTGCCCGTTTTCTCCTCTTTTCGAGTATTTCTTGAGGATCCATGTGCTAAACGCCCCCCTAGCCCAAATCAATTCTTATATCTATCTATTATACCCCTAATACTCCATACATTTTGATTATTACTCACTGATATCGCCTTTTCATGCGCAGGTTGCTTATTGGAGCTTAGGGGAGCCCAGGGGAGCTTCTACGGGCTGATCCGGACTTCGCGGAGGCGCTGACTTCGCACGCTTCCACTGCTTAGCACTCGCGGCGTGTCGGGGTACACTCTTTCCACTCTTTTACACGCACCGCACTTTTTTCACTTTTCGGCGCGCTCGGGGCCGATATGCCGCCCCGGACACGGCCGCGTTCGACGAGAGCTTCCGCCAAGCGGAAGCGGTCGGACGAACCCGGCCCCTCTCACGAGGTGGAGGACTCTCCTCCACCGTCCCCCACACACCCTGCACACCCAGCACAGCCTGCAGGCCCCGCACACCCCGCACAGCCTGCAGTGCACCCACAGCCCGCACAGCCTCTCCCTGCCGACCCGCAGCCACCACCACCGGCTCCACTGGTCGGGCCGCTCGGGATTACGTTCCGAGACGACGCACACCGCGCCGTCTTCGAGCGTATCTCCCAGCGCTCGATCGTACCCTCCAGGTTTGCACACCTCGCTGACCTAGGACGCCTGGGGGTACTAGAGGGGATGCTCACGTTGTACGACAACGTGGGCTGGCGAGATTTTCTGCAGGTGTCGGCGGATACTTTTACCCGCCCGACACTTGAGGTTTTGAGTTCGATCGCCCGGACCGACGAGGGATGCTCATTCCGGTTCATGGATCGAGAGTGCCAGGTCACTCTCGATATGATGAGAGCATTCTTCTCGTGGCCCGCTGTCCCCGGTGCTGATCGCGGTTACGGCCCCACCCATATCCCCCCACCTTCCTTCGACGCCGGTGCCTTCTGGGCCCGGATTACGGGTCACCATGCTGCCTTTGACCCTAGTAGGGCCAAGGCCTCGGCCATTGTCCACCCCTGCCTCCGCATAGCCCAGCGCCTCATGGCGACCACCTTTTTGGCCAGATATGAGCCGGGCACGATGTCTACGCCAGAGCTCTACATGCTCTATGCGATGACACGTCCCAGAGCTCTATCTAAGGATGGAGACGAGCTTGTCCCCGCCGTCGTGATCGACATTGCGGCTTGGTTTTTGGACCGCATCATTGTATCGGTGGGCGCTCGCTCACCGATATGCTGCGGCGGTCTGATCACCTTGCTTACCATGATGACCGGCGAGGACCTACCTGACGACTTGCGACGCGTCCCGGGCCCCACTTCTCTGTCGATAGACGTTATGGCCCGGATGAAGATGCTTCGTCCGCATGGTGAGCGTCACTGGGTCTGGTTGCACGGCCCTTACGGTGCCGACTACATGATTCTCCCGAGCCCTGCTCGGACTCAGATTGCACTAGCCCACGTCGACTGGCTCCCTGCGATGGATGTTCTCATCCCCGCTGCCTACGTGCTTGAGGCCGAGGAGGCCGAGCAGGCCCACGCTGCCCACGCTGCCCAGGCTGCCCCCGCAGACCCTGCTGCACACCCTGCCGAGCCTGCTGCCGACCCTGTTGACCCAGTGGCCCCTCAGCCTATTCCTGATGTTTCTGCCGCTCTTGACACCTCTGTCCCCACCTCTGTCAGTGTCACGAGTACCTCAGCTGAGCCCACTTCCACCACTTGCACCACTTCCGCGGCTGTCACCACTGTCACCACCACACCCACTACCACCGCTGGCCCTCTGTCTGCTGAGCCGATTTCCTCTGCCCCAACCGAGCGCCCGCCGACCATAGTCGAGTGCGGAGAGCCCTCTGTCTCCACTGCCGCTGTATTTTCCGAGAGTGTCGTGGCGTCTGTCCACACTTCTGTGCCACTGACCTCTCTAGCCGCCTCGCAGCCACTTTTGCACTCTTCTTTCGCTGCCGCTGCCTCCACTTCTCACCGCGTGTCCCGGCCTCACACTGAGGCCAGGCCCACATTTGCAGGCGCGGCACCTTTTGTCCCCTTCCCTGCTGAGCCCGTTACATACTCTACTCGCGTACGCCAGCCTCGCCCTGCACAGCCTAGACCGGTGCGTCCCTCTGCACCACCCCCGCCCGACACTGTACTGCAGAGCATACGTGCTCTTGAGTTGGCGGTGAGTGGTCTTAGAGGTGACCTTAGGACCCTGTCCTCCACCGTCTCTGCGATGGCTGGACGCTTCGAGCTGATCCCCCAGATCCATTACTGTCTCACCCAGGTTTTGGAGCGTCTCCCGCGCGTACCCCCACCCACCCAGCAGGTTTCCACACACACTTCCACACACATTAGACCTGCTTCCACTTCCACGCCCACCCCAGCTCAGCAGCCTACACCAACACCACCACCACCTCCGCCTCAGGACGGAGACGGCGCAGCACCACCTTCTTAGGCACCCTTGATGCCTTGATTTATTCCTGCCGTTGTGCTGCCCATTTCTGCTGGGTCCTGTTGCACTTTTTGTCCACCCCTCCCCTCACTTATTATGGTATTCTCTTTTTTGATCATATCTTCTTATATCTATTTTGGGAGAGAGGGAGAGTTTTTGGTGACACTTATATCTATGTATCGCTCCTATCTGTGCATGCATCATGTCCGCATCATATTTTCATTTCTTTATTTTACCTTTTTCTTTTCATTTTTCCATGCATGCATTCTCACTTGCCCCTCCCATCGCTTGTCTCTCGGTGTGCCACACTTTGCACATTGAGGACACTGTGCCATTTAGCTTGGGGGAGTGAGTTCTCACGTTCTTTTTCGATTTGCCACCTTTATTTTTAGTTTTTCACACCATTTTTTTTCGCTTTTGCACTTATTTTTCATCATTTTTCTTTTATCTTGCCATGCATCACGTTTTTCTTATTTTCCTGTGTGCCGCATTGCATAGTTTCTATTTTCCCTTTATCTTTATTTCTTTTTCATCTCATGCTAGAGATGACTTTTCTGTGATGAGGATGACGTTGGATTTAGCTTATTCTATATGCATGCTATATTTGTCATGTCTTAGGTTTTATTTCAGATATCAGATGCTATGACTTGCTTTGCATTTAGAATAGTAACCCACACCTTTTTCCGCATGAAAATGGATGAAATTTTATTATTAGCTGAGTCTGAATATTCATATGTATGCTATCACAGAAAACACACCAAGATTCACGCATTGAATGCTTATATCTGGAGTACTGACTTTCTTTTCCTATATCACTTCTATATGCATGAATTGTACACTTCACTTCAGGATGATTGAATGATGTTAGCTATGATAAATCTGGATTAGTTAGCTTTTTTGTGATCGAAACTGAGTAGATTAGATTACCCTGCTGAAGTTGTCGTGCATGTCTTATAGAGTGAACCGAGAGTTATATTTATTTCTTTCTCCACAAATCTTGAACATCATTTCTCTACTTTTAAAATCATTGGTGAATCTCCCCTTAGTGATTCTATTTTATGGCATTTTCCCCGCTACTAATTCCTAGCTCCAAATCTCTTATTCTAAAAAAAGAGAGAGAGAGAGAAAAACATTCTTGTACATCATTATCTCTCTCTGAGTTGGGATCGTTGTGTATATATTGCTTATTGCAAAAAAAAAAACCAAGAGAAAAAAAAAACAAAAGAAAAAAAAAGAGGAAAAATCCTCAATAAAAGATCCCATCTCACTTTCTTTCTTTCTTCTTTCTTTTCGTTGCTTTTGGAGCTATATGTATAAAAAATGGGGATGTAAATATTTTTTTATGCCGCCACGCTTATAGATAAGCTTGGGAGAGGGGATCCATTGATGTGTGAGAGAGTGACTACTTGACATTGCACGACAACCTAGGCTAAGTAATATTCTATACTCGGTGAGATTATTTTAGTTTTACGAAATCCAGAAATCTAAGCCTAGCACTCATTTCATGAAATCCATACTTTTCTATTCTCTCTATTCTATAGTGTGATACTCTTATACTCCAGATAGAAAGCGTTCAATTGAAAAGTGTGTGATCTGTGATTTGTATATCGCTTTAAATGATTCAGACGACGTTAATTTTAAAATTATTCCGTTTTTTCATGATTATAACGTTTTTCGTGGGTTTTCTATTTCTATTTGCACCATTATACTATGATATCAAAATAAAATTCTTTGACACGTATTTTTCATTCGGTGCATGCTATAAGAGTAAGTGAAACCCACGTCCTGAGAAAATGATCTAGCATCCTACCTCTTCGCTTCCTTCTTTCTCTCTTCTTTATTTTCATTCCGTTTTCATTCTTCTTCGTTTTTCATTTTTTTCATTTTTCGCCGTTTTCGTTTTCCAAATCCACCGGGTTCGCCTTTTACTTATCTTCCTCGAGGACGAGTAAGAGGCAAGCTTGGGGGATTTTGATCACTCCTTATTTTACACCTTTTTTCCTCATGTTTGCATGCCATTTAGATCGCCCAAATCATGTTTTTCACGATATATCGACGATATTGCGATGCTTTTCACGATTTGTTGTTTTTGTCGCATTTCAGGTGATTTGGCGCGATTTGGAGTGATCTCGAGATGCGCTTACTCTAGACGGTCACCAACGACCTCCGCGAGGGGTATTTTGCTGTTGGAGAGAAGCAGAAGAAGAATGGACGTCGCAGGAGCGACGAGGAGGCCAAAATAAGCAGATTGGGCATTTTTTGTGTCCCACTCGGCCGAGTGGAGGAGCCACTCGGCCGACCAGCGAGACACTGCTCGGCCGACCAGTTCAGACACGAGTTACCTGTGCACTCAGCCGAGCACAGAAGACCACATCGGCCGAGTGACGATACCACGTCCGCCCGAGTGGCGCCCAGACGAAGCCCTTCCAAAACATCGAAGTTTCTGTTTTTCGGCTGCCTGAACTTCAGAAGACCCACTCGGCCGAGTGGAGAATCCCGTCCGCCCGAGTGCAGTGAAGCATCGGCCGAGTGACGACAACTCACTCGGCCGAGCCGCCCCCGAACTGAAGACCCCTGAAAGCCTCGACTTACTGGAAAATTGCAGGGTTTTCACTCGGCCGAGCGACTTTTGTCACTCGGCCGAGTGCGATGCGCTGCCTGTAGCGAAAACTGCGGAAAACAGGCTGTGCAGGGGTATTTTGGTCACGATTTTTGGACGATTTTTGGGGCTATTTAAGCCCTGTTTTTACCCTAGTTTTGGGAGCTCTCTCTTAGATTTTTTGCAGCTTTTTAGATTAGTTTTCTAGCTTTATTCTTGTGATTGGAGAAGGAGCAAAACTTGGATTTTTGTTGGATTAATTGAAGAACTACATTGGTTTGCATCTCTTTTCCCTAAAAATTCTATTTTTATTGTTTATATCATTGTTGTGATGAATTCTATTGCTTATCTCAACGATTATTTTTGTGATCTTGCTATGATTTGTGAGTAGTCTCCACGTCTTGGGGCGTGGGGATGAACCCTACAAGCCCACTTTCATATTTGTGATGAATTGGTAGAAATTGAGCTAGAATTGCTATTAGAGATTAGATTGGGATCAATTTACTACGGATTGCTAGGTATTCATATCAATTGGGATTTGCAAGAGATTGGATCCCAATTTGATAGGAAGCCCTAGAAATCCGAATTGGGTTGGAGTCGGATTTTTCGAAGTATCGGTTTGCAAGAGATTGTGCCGATACTAGGATTCCCGGTTGCAATTCTATACCGATACCCGTTTGCAAGAGATTGGACGGGTAGGAACTATCCTAATCTAGATCGTGGACTGAGTTTGCAAGAGATTGGGCTCGGTGCGCGATTGGACGATGATGTTGATCCTAATGCTAGCTTCCCTAGGGTAGGGTTTGCAAGAGATTGGACCCGACCCTAGGATAGCTATAGACCGGCAACAACGCGAGAGCGTGAGCTTGGTTCTACATTCAGTTGCAACTAGTTCATCCGAATTCTCATTCTAGCAATTTTGATACCGATGAACCACATTTATGAAGTATGGTGTGTAGCGGGGATTCCCCATTCCCTAGACGTTCTTTATTTGATTTGATATTTCGCACATTTGTCTGACGATTGTGACAGGATCACCAAAGGCAAAATTCTCTTCTTAAATAGCCAGGTTGATTGGAGCAAGCACAGTCATTCGTCCTCCCTGTGTTCGATATCCCTCTCGCTGCTACACCGTGCACTTGCGGTAAAACTACAACCGTTCTCTGGGTGTATACTCGGGACCGACCACCTAATCAGTCGATCTTGTTATACAACATCAGTAACATAGAAAACAGTAGACCTATGAGAGAAAACAATACAAAGTTAATGGATATGTAATCGGATATGATGCTATCCATTTTCTCCGTGTTTCTCTCAAATTGTCCTACGACCGTTTCCAACCGCCCCAATATCTCTAACAACCTCCTCTCAAATAGTGAGCTCAAAGAGCTTTCTACTCTTGGCCCTCTTTCATTCTCATCCATTAAATGATGTAGAACAAAGGTGGACCACTCACCATGAGGGGGTCCTTCCATTCAAAGAATGGAGACGTACAACTCCAAAATCTCCGGCCTGTGTTGATTCGGGTTCATGGAGTCCTCCTCGGAACCCTTAGACCACAGTGGCAAATTCTAAAGTCATCAACATCTGAATCCAACTCAGAACGCGGCGCATCACGTGGTCAGGAGCAAATAGAAGAGTTCGATCCTAAACTCATTTGTACCTAGACAATCATACACATAAACATAATTAACGAATAATAATGTAAATAGAAAAGATATGTACAAGGAGAAAAGGTTGTGTAAAAAGCATACCCAAGAAAAGTTATTAAGTACGCATGTCAATGTTGCCTTCATCTTGCAGAAATCAGCACAGTCACAGAAAAAAGCAAATACTATATCATAGACAAAGTATACACCCTTACATAGCATAGACAAAGCATATTTCTACATATATAGCCCTTATAAAGACTAGCTAACAAGCATACAAGGCAAGACATGCATGAAATTGATATCCAAAATCCTTAGCCATAAATCAATATACCCAAAGGTCTGTACATCATAAAATCCATAGACAGCCAGCATACAAGGCTAGACATGCATAAAACTGATAAACAAAATCATTAGCCATAAATCAATATATCCCACGATAGCTCCAGCATAAAATCCATAGCCAGCAAGCAGACAAGGCAAGACATGCATGAAACTAATAAACAAAATCCTTAAACAGCAAGCACTATTTCCCAAGCCAGCTCCATCATAAAATCCATATACAGTAAGCATACAAGGCAAGACACGCATGGAACTAATAAACATAATCCTTAGCCATAAATCATTTTGCATTAAAAATCACCACAAACACATAATAAGGATGTGCCTTCGACATATTACGGAAATCATAAAGTCACTCTTACTCATCTTCATTCCCAAAATGTTCCCAAACTCATAGATTCACCCTCCTTTCAATTACAATGGCCATGTATCATCATCTCCCTCACCATCGCCGCCAGTTGCCCCACTTGCCCTCTCAATCTCCTCAATTTTGTTCTTAATGTATCTCTTCCTTGACGACTCAGCATCGCCAAAAACCTTCTACCGTCAAGCTCATGCGCGCTCAGCTCCATACACACTGTATCCAACAACTCTACTGGATACTATGTGTTTGCATACAACCGCTTAGATAGCAATTCAGTCCAGTTGGATTCTGAGACTTTATTACTTCGACGACCTCCTTTACATTCTCAATCGTTTCCCGCATGAGGTCGGGATCATCCTTTAAAGCCTGTTTACGCAATTTCTTTTTCCCCACAGAGGGTGGGCTAGCATGGCTCGGCCCAGCTGGAAAAGTACCAGTCGAGGCAGACGATGGGATGTCTCAGGGGGACATCATTTTTCGTTGATGCATGAGGGTCAGTTGTAGGACTTGCATGATCACCATCACCTTTCGCGAATGCGCTGCCAAAAGTTCGATAAACAACCTTCCTAAAATCGCCCTTAGTAGCGCCATCTCCTATTATCAGCGAAAGATCATCAAGCCACGACAAGGGTTGATTAACATAGTCTTTCTACCTATGGTTTGCCTGCACGAATAATGCATTAGTTATTAATGAGTTTAAACTGAAATAAGTCAACAATATTTTCAGGTTTTCAAAAATGTAGAAGTTAATACCGCGGCCCAGGGTTCATAAACATCATCATCTATTTCTATCATCTTCTTCTCATCATACCAACCAGCCCCACTTATGTCGAAGCACGCTAACACATCGGAAATGCAACAAGACAGACTTTTCATATGATTACGGACATGTTGGCTTGTGTATTCCATGCCATATATTGAATTGATGTGTGCAGCTACAGAGGTGAAGGCAGTCCCTTTGAAAGTCTTATCGACTTTATTTCCTTGCCTTGCCTGCTCCGAAAGGAAAGGAATTAGGGACATATCATGCTTCCATTGCCAAAATTTGTTCGACTGCCCCTTCGGTGTATGCTTCTTTGATTTTTTTCCTTGGACTTGAAACCGATGCATCCTCCTCCTCATCACGTCGACCCGCCTTCCTAGAAGAGTCATTGCCGACATTCATATCATTTCCACTTTGTAAAGAAGTCTTGTAGAAAGCACTGTGGGTAGACGTGCTTATAAAGGGATGGATTCCCCCTTGGAGCATATGCCTAAATCCTGGGGGTATTGGCATGGGCATAGGCATGGTTTATTGAGGGTATTGTGTAAACTGCATACTTGGGCCTACACCATGGCAGCTCTGTGTAGGATACTGGAAATCACTCATCCTACGTTGCATCGGTTGCCCAAGTGATGGATCATTCCGACGTTCGCCTTAAACCCATGGGTTCCCATATGAAGGGTTATATATTGGTGGCATAGGATCACTCCCTTGCCCTAGTTGCGATGACCCTGACATGCCTACAAAATGAATGATTTAATATTGCAATTGAAAATTGGGGCAACTGACATACACCCACATATAGTACATGTATTGCAAATACCAGATATCCATAAGAGGTGGAAACATCACATGCTTCAATCACATAATCAAAGTAGAAGCCCTACAGTTTTACACAAGAGTCAAAGTAATAAAGAATCCACATACATCAAAAATAAAAGCATCCATCATAGGCCATGTTCAAGTGTGTTCCCATGATTATGTATGTTACAATAGTCGACCCACAATTTTCAAGCTATTTGATCCCTCTGAAGTTTCCATTCGTCCATTTATTGGGTTTGTTCATGTATGTGCAACTATTGTGAAAGATCCATAATCGCATCATCATGCTCATCGATAACATCACCATCCTCCTCAAACACATCCACATCCTCAATTAGATGGGGGTCATGTGGATCTGCTACTTGGATATAGTTATGCAACACAATGCAAGCTAGGACGGTATCGACCTGACTTTGGAAGGGATAGTGAGGCTTGGCCGACAATATCTTAAACTTGTTCTTTAGTATTCCAAAAGTCGAATCGATCTTTGTTCTTAATGAATAATGACGTAGGTTGAAGAGCTCTTTACGATTTCGAGGAACTCGATCAGTTTGGTCCTTAAGATGGTATCTAACGCCCCTGTATGGGATATGAACCCTGGCATGGTAGAACATCCATCATCGCATAGGTAATATTTCCATACAACCAGAAACGTAAACCCATTTTATAATCCCAAAACTTCAGAAATAAGTATATATATTATTTAGGTTAAATTATGCCTATTACTATCATACACTCGAAGACCATTTAGGGGGATAATGACTACGCATCTTTCAGGACAGTAAAATCATTTTTGGATCCTTCCCACCCGGCCATTACGTAAGTGAATCTTTTATTTGGTATTACAGCTGCAAGCATATTTTGCGTCACCCCTTTATGTCATTTAAATCAGGGTACGCTATTGGTTGGTAGCATGGCATCGATGTGAGTCCCATTAATGAGACCAATGCAATCCTACAAGCTCCGCCAATAAGGCAAATGTTGCAATCACCTTAACTTAATATAGACTACTGCCAACTACACAATTACCTTGAAAATTGGAAACCAATTAGGATTATTGACCATCTCAGGAGGAGTCTCATTTGGAGCTTGCTTTATGAACATATCCTGCAAGGAACAAACTGCTTGCATTACTATGTTAAGCTAACTATAGACCCGGACCGTATAAACTCAACTTGCATGACTCTGTTCTTTGACTTGTGCCATACGATATGCAGAAACATGGCCAACTGCTTCTCTATGGACACATGAATAGTGTCTTTGAGAATATCCCTTTGTCTCATTAAAGTTGCCATATTCATGAACGCATGGCTCTGCATTCTTAAGTAGTGTAAACAACTACTTTCACTCCCATAAAGAATTCTATGCATATGGGATTTTTTATGAAGATCACGTATATCTAATGGCTCTTTAGGTATACGGGTTGCCCTACCCTCTTTGTATATTAGGAAGTGTAAGATGATTAAAATGATAGTCGCCGTGGCTGAGGTACTTGTTGTACAACCCGACTGTTCTCCTTGATGATCCATTTAAACCATATTTGAATTAAACATAAAATCATGCATAAGTTGCTACAGACATATGAAATTATAAAATTCTTAGAGCAAGGTACATAACTATGTTTACAAAAAGATGTTTATCGCACAACTACAACACACAATGCAATTCAATAATGAACCATATCCCGCATTCCATAACAAAGCAAACTGGAAAAAAATTATTTTGAGCCCTCAGATAATAGTTTTTTCATTTTCCCTATTGGTGGCATGGCAGTTGCTCCTTCAATATCTACCCAAACATTGAAGCAAAAAATAAGAGTTTCATGCTTCTCCATCATAGAAACCATAGTAATCAAGATGACAAGGGAATAATGATACAAATAAGCAAAATCCATATCATATCCAAATTAAACACCATCAGTGTGAAATAAAACCACATAAAAATCCATATCAATGCCTCTGAAGCTACAACAAAATCAAAAACACTTTGGGGGACTCAAGGAACCTTCCAGCCAGCCTTACATTAGTCTCAAAATACAGATATCAACCTTGCAGCAATGCTTATGTGTCATCATTGGGCTCTTAGAAAACAAAACTGTTTTTCAAGCTTGATAAATGAAGCCAACATTCACCATATAACAAAAAATAAATTTCAATGCATACACCATGATATATCAACCAACTAGGCCAATCCAAGTCATGCATGAATCCTTAACCAATTGTCCTCAGAATAAACCCACATAAAGATGTCATTGCTGATTTCTTAAACTATATCAAGCATACCATAGCAATGACCCAACATATCATGCATAGTTACAATGACTCAATTGCATTAAGTATGTTTCATCATGGGGCAATTTTTTAAATGGACCCGAATTAACTAAGGGTTCAGCTTGCTTGAATTGGCAAGGATTGCTAAGTCATGAAGTGTATAAAATGCATGCTGTCTATGGTTTCTTTGATGGAGCTGCATTAGGAGATTTTTATCCCAAGATATAATTTTTGGCTAAGGATTTTGGATATCAGTTTCATACTTGCCTTGCCTTAGCTGCTTGTTCATCTAAATGAACTCATAAAAATTAGGGTTTCATGAACCCTAAAAGGGGACGACATCCCTAAAAGAGATAAATCCACAAATTTTCGGATATGAAACCCCTAATAGAGAGAAATCCACAAATTTTCGGAATATGACACCCATAATAGAGAAATCCACAAATTTTCACCACCCTTGCAGCACAGAATGAAATCTCAGCGTGATCAATGGTGTAAATCCGCCAACAATCAAACACAAATATGAATTTAAATCGGAAATTATACCTCCTCCTTAAATCAGTTGCCAAAAGACACAAGAGGAAACACTCCTCACCAATAGCAAGCAGCCTAGGGCACTCCCGACGTGATTCGAGCAGTGGATCAACTTCGGCAACCCAAAAAGGTCCAAGCAAATCTGCCGATGGCTGCAAGAATTTTTAGTGTTTTCTCAAAAAAAGCAACATGAAGCAACGAAAGTGAAGGAGGAAGCACGATGTGGGGGTGATAACACCCTGTGGGACTGATCGCACCCCGGATACACGTCCCGAGGCGACGGTTGTAGTTTTACCGCAAGCGCACGGTATGGTGGCGAGCGGGTATCGAACACAGGGAGGACGAATGACCGTGCTTGCTCCTGATCAACCTGGATATTTAGGGACAGAGATAATTGCCTTGGGCGATCCTGTCACAATCGTCAGACAAATTTGCGAAATATCAAATCAAATAAAGAACGTCTAGGGAAAGGGGAATCCCCACTACTCACCGTATTTCATAAATGTGGTTCGCCGGTATCAAAATCGCTAGAATGAGAATTTGGATGAACTAGTTGCAACTAAATGTGGAACCAAGCTCACGCTCTCGCGCTGTTGCCGGTCTATAGCTGTCCTAGGTTTGGGTCCAATCTCTTGCAAACCCTAGCCTAGGGAAGCTAGCATTAGGATCAACATCATCGTCCAATTGCGCACCGAGCCCAATCTCTTGCAAACTCGGTCCACAATCTAGATTAGGATAGTTCCTACCCGTCCAATCTCTTGCAAACAGGAATTGGCACGGAATTGCAACCGGAGGTCCTAGTATCGGTCCAATCTCTTGCAAACCGGTACTTCGAAAATCCGACTCCAACCCAATTCGGATTTCTAGGGCTTCCTATCAAATTGGGATCCAATCTCTTGCAAATCCCAATTGATATGAATACCTAGCTATCCGTAGTAATTCGATCCCAATCTAATCCCTAATAACAATCCTAGCTCAATTTCTACCAATTCAACACAAATAGGAAATAGGGCTTGTAGGGTTCATCCCCACGCCCCGAGACGTGGAGACTACTCACAAATCATAGCAATAGCACAAAAATAATCAATGAAATAGGCAATGGAATTCATCTCAACAATGATATAAACAATAAAAATAGAGTTTTTGGGGAAGAGAAATGCAAACCAATGTAGATCTTCAATTAATCCAACAAAAAATCCAAGTTTTTCTCTTCTCCAATCACAATTAATAAAGCTAAAAAGTAGACTCAAAAAGCTGCAAAAAATCTGAGAGATGGCTCCTAATCGCGCCAAATCTCCTGAAATGCGACAAAAACAACAAATCGTGAAAAGCATCGCAATATCGTCGATATATCGTGAAAAACATGATTTGGGCGATCAAAATGGCATGCAAACATGCGGGAAAAGGGTGTAAAATAAGGAGTGATCAAAATCCCCCAAGCTTGCCTCTTACTCGTCCTCGAGGAAGATAAGTAAAAGGCGAACCCGGTGGATTCGAAAAACGAAAACGGCGAAAAACGAAAAAAGATGAAAAACGAAGAAGAATGAAAACCAAACGAAAATAAAGAAAGAAAGAAAGAAGAGGTAGGGTGCTAGATCATTTTCTCAGGACGTGGGTTTCACTTACTCTTATAGCATGCACCGAATGAGAAATACATGTCAAAGAATCTTATTTTGATATCATAGTAGAATAGTGCAAATAGAAATAGAAATCCCACGAACAACGGTATAATCATGAAAAACGGAATGATTTTAAAATTAACATCGCCTGAATCATCTAAAGCGGTATACAAATCTCAGATCACACACTTTTCAATTGAACGCTTTCTATCTGGAGTATAAGAGTATCACATCATAGAATAGAGAGAATAGAAAAGTATGGATTTCATGAAATGAATGCTAGGCTTAGATTTCTGGATTTCGTAAAGCTAGAAACAATCTCACCGAGTATAGAATATTACTTAGCCTAGGTTGTCGTGCAATGTCAAGTAGTCGCTCTCTCACACATCAATGGATCTCCTCCCCCAAGCTTATCTATAAGCGTGGTGGCACAAAAATATTTACATCCCCATTTTTATATAGCTCCAAAGGCAAAGAAGAGAAAGAAGAAAGAAAGTAAGCGAGATGGGATCTTTTATTGAGGATTTTTCCTCTATTTCTTTTCTTTTTTTTTTCTTTTTTTTCTTTTTTTTTGCAATAAGCAATATATATACAATGATCCCAACTCAGAGAGAGGTAATGATATATAAGAATGTTTTTCTCTCTTTTATTCTTCTTTTTTTTTTTAGAATAAGAAACTTGGAGCTAGGAATTAATAACGGGGGAAATGCCATAAAAATAGAATCACTAGGGGGGGGGGGTTCACCAATGATTTTAAAAGTAGAGAAATGATGTTCAAGATTTGTGGAGAAAGAAATAAATGTAACTCTCAGTTCACTCTATAAGACATGCACGACAACTTCAGCAGGGTAATCTAATCTACTCAGTTTCGATCACAAAAAAGCTAACTAATCCAGATATATCATAGCTAACATCATTCAATCATCCTGAAGTGAAGTGTACAATTCATGCATATAGAAGTGATATAGGAAAAGAAATCAGTACTCCAGATATAGGCATTCAATGCGTGAATCTTGGTGTGTTTTCTGTGATAGCATACATATGAACATTCAGGCTCAGCTAATAATAAAACTTCATCCATTTTCATGTGGAAAAAGAGTGTGGGTTACTATTTCTAAATGCAAAGCAAGTCATAGCATATGATATCAGAAATAAAACCTAAGACATGACAAATATAGCATGCATATAGAATAAGCTAACTCCACGTAGACATCATCACAGAAAATTCATCTCTAGCATGAGATGAAAAAAAAGGAAAGAAGTAAAGATAAAAGGAAAATAGAACTATGCAATGCGGCACACAGGAAAATGAGAAAAACGTGATGCATGGCAAGATAAAGGAAAAATAATGAAAAATGAGTGCAAAAGTGAAAAACGGTGTGAAAAACTGAAAATAAAGGTGGCTAAACGAAAAAGAAAGTGAGGACTCACTCCCCCAAGCTAAACGGCACAGTGTCCTCAATGTGCAGAGTGTGGCACACAGAGAGACAAGGAATGAGAGGTGCAAGTGAGGATGCATGCATGATGGAAAGAAAAAAGATAATAAAAGGAAAAATAAAGAAGTGAAAATATGATGCGGATATGATGCATGCACAGATATGAGTGATACGAGTATATATGTGTCACCGAAAAGCTCTCCCTCTCTCCCAAAAAAGATATATAGAGATACGGCAAAATGAGAAACGCAAAATAAGTGAGGGGAGGGGGGGTGGACAAAAAGACATCAGGACCCAGCAGAAACGGGCAGCACAACGGCAAAAGGAATCGATGGCATCAAGGGTGCCTAGGAAGGTGGTGCTGCGCCGTCTCCGTCCTGAGGCGGAGGTGGTGGTGGTGGTGTGGGCTGCTGAGCTGGGGTGGGCGTGGAAGTGGAAGCAGGTCTAGAGTGTGTGGAAGTGTGTGTGGGAACCTGCTGGGTGGGCGGGGGTACGCGTGGGAGACGCTCCAGAACCTGTGTAAGGCAGTAGTGGATCTGGGGGATCAGCGCGAAGCGTCCAGCCATCGCAGAGACGGTGGAGGACAGGGTCCTAAGGTCTCCTCTAAGACCACTCACCGCCAACTCAAGAGCACGTATGCTCTGCAGTACAGTGTCGGGCGGGGGTGGTGCAGAGGGACGCACCGGTCTAGGCTGCGCAGGGCGAGGCTGGCGTACGCGAGTGGAGTATGTAACGGGCTCAGCAGGGAAGGGGACAAAAGGTGCCGCGCCAGCAAATGTGGGCCTGGCCTCAGTGTGAGGCCGGGACGCCGGCTGGTGAGAAGTGGAGGCAGCGACAGCAAAAGAAGCGTGCAAAGGTGGCAACGAGGTGGCAAGAGAGGTCAGTGGCACAGAAGTGTGGACAGACGCCACGACGCTCTCGGAGAATACGGCAGCTGTGGAGACAGAGGACTCTACCGCTGGGGTGGAAGTGTGTGTACCAAAAGGCACAATCCCAGCGGAGATCATGCTAGCCATGGTCTCCACGGCCGCGGCGAACGAGGGCTCTCCACTCTCAACAAAGGTCTGCGGGCGCTCGGGGAGTGCGGAGCAAAGAGGCTCGACGGACAGAGGGCCGGAGGTGGCAGCGGGAGTGGTGGGGACAGCCTCGGGAGTGGTGACAGTGGTGGAAGTGGGCTCAGCAAGAGTACTCTCGACACTGGCAGAGGTGGGGACAGAAGTGTCAGGAGCAGCAGAAACGTCAGGAACAGGCTGAGGGGCCACAGGGTCGACAGGGTCGGCAGCAGGCTCGGCAGGGTGTGCAGCAGGGTCTACGGGGGCAGCCTGGGCAGCGTGGGCAGCGTGGGCCTGCTCGGCCTCCTCGGCCTCGAGCACGTAGGCGGCAGGGATGAGGACATCCATCGCCGGAATCCAGTCAACGTGGGCTGGTGCAATCAGAGTCCGAGCAGGGCTCGGGAGAATCATGTAATCGGCCCCATAGGGGCCGTGCAACCAGACCCAGTGACGCTCACCATGCGGACGCAGCATCTTCATCCGGGCCATAACGTCTATCGACAAGGAAGTGGGGCCCGGAACGCGTCGCAGGTCGTCGGGTAGGTCCTCGCCGGTCATCATGGTAAGCAAGGTGATCAGACCGCCGCAGCATATCGGTGAGCGAGCGCCCACCGACACAATGATACGGTCTAGAAACCAAGCCGCAATGTCGATCACGACGGCGGGGATAAGCTCGTGTCCATCCCTAGATAGAGCTCTGGGACGTGTCATCGCATAGAGCATGTAGAGCTCTGGCGTAGACATCGTGCCCGGCTCATATCTGGCCAGAAAGGTGGTCGCCATAAGGCGCTGGGCAATACGTAGGCAGGGGTGGACAATGGCCGAGGCCTTGGCCCTACTAGGGTCAAAGGCGGCGTGGTGGCCTGTAATCCGGGCCCAGAAGGCGCCGGCGTCGAAAGAAGGTGGGGGGATGTGGGTAGGGCCGTAACCGCGATCGGCTCCGGGGACGGCGGGCCATGAGAAAAATGCTCTCATCATATCGAGAGTGACCTGGCACTCTCGATCCATGAACCGGAATGAGCATCCCTCATCGGTCCGGGCGATCGAACTCAAAACCTCAAGTGTCGGGCGGGTAAAAGTATCCGCCGACACCTGAAGGAAGTCGCGCCAACCCACGTTGTCGTACAACGTGAGTATCCCCTCAAGTACCCCCAGGCGTCCTAGGTCAGCGAGGTGTGCAAACCTGGAGGGTACGATCGAGCGCTGGGAGATACGCTCGAAGACGGCGCGGTGTGCGTCGTCTCGGAACGTAATCCCGAGCGGCCCGACCAGTGGAGCCGGTGGTGGTGGCTGTGGATCGGCAGGGAGAGGCTGTGCGGGCTGTGGGTGCACTGCAGGCTGTGCGGGGTGTGCGGGGCCTGCAGGCTGTGCTGGGTGTGCGGGGTGTGTGGGGGACGGTGGAGGAGAGTCCTCCAACTCGTGGGAGGGGCCGACATCATCCGACCGCTTCCGCTTGGCGGAAGCTCTCTTCGACTGCGGCCGTGTCCGGGGCGGCATATCGGCCCCGAGCGCGTGCCGAAAAGTGAAAAGTGCGGCGTGTGCACAAAGAGTGGAAAGAGTTTACCCAAACACGCCGCGAGTGCTAAGTAGTGGAAGCGTGCGAAGTCCGCGCGTCCACGAAGTCCTGAGCAGCCCGTAGAAGCTCCCCTGAGCTCCCCTAAGCTCCAATAAACAACCTGCGCGTGAAAAAGCGATATCAGCGAGTAATAATCAAAATGTATGGAGCAATAGGGGTATAATGGATAGATATAGAAATTGATTTGGGTTAGGGGGGCGTTTAGCACATGGATCCTCAAAAAATACACGAAAAGAGGAGAAAACGGTGAAAATAAGCGAACCGGAGGTGATCGGAGACGGGGCTGCCGGCGGCGACTCGGGCGGGGTCCGACGACGGTCGGCCGGCGGTGGCAGGCTGAGCGGTGGCGCGCGCGGGCTTGGTCGGGCGAGTGGGGGTGAGAACGAAGCGAGTTCGGGCGAGGGTAGGCGAGGGGGCGCGGGCGGATTTGGGAATTTTCGATTTCAAAATCCGCGCCCCCTTCGTCACTTATATAATAGAAAGTTACGACTCGGCCGAGTGACGTGGTCACTCGGTCGAGCGAGGCAATAGAAATTTTCTCCCCGATATCGCTTCGGCCGAGTGGCTTTGCCAGCCTCGGCCGAGTGGAGTAAGTCCATTCGGCCGAGTGACTCAAGCTACTCGGCATGACTCACCCTAGGAGGGTATCCGTTTTACTCGGCCGAGTGAATATATATACTCGGCCGAGTAGCAGTTATATCGAAATCAAGAAAATAAACAGAGAGTTGGGTTCAGCAGACTTCTCTCGTTCGTGAGCGGCTCGGCCGGACGAACTTGTGTACTCGGCCGAGTGACTAGTATACTCGGCCGAGTGAGCCTTAATTTCTACTGTTTATCTTCGTTTTGGCTCTAAACACCGTCTTTCTTTCTCCAGTCGATTTCCTCCTCCTCCTGAGCGTCGAGCGCCTTCTTGGGACGCTCCTCGTCGTCTCGTTCATCCTCCTCATGGCGGATCTACCTATCTCCTCTCCTGTCAAGAAAATTCGGACCCGTTATCACGAAATTTTTGGTCGGATGACTCAAAATACTAAAAATTTCTAAAATGAAAATAAAGAAAAAGTAAAAATAAAGCAAAAACCGTCGGGTTGCCTCCCGACAAGCGCTTGTTTTAGGTCGTGAGCTCGACCCCCTATAATTTTCAATCAATGCGGGATGTTTGGTGCATATGAGATGCACCCGTCAAACTTGCCGGGGAGCGCGCTTGGATTCGAACGTGGCGGCGTAGCGTTCTCCCGCGGTGGTCTCCTATCTCGAATAGTGTTGGGGGGCTCCCCCAAGCTAGCACTTGCCCCGGTCAACGGCTTAACCGGCGATGCCGATTTCCGTGCCGGCGGAGCTTTCTTTGGAGACTTTAATTTCGAGAGCTTGCAGAGCTCTCGAATCCTCGCGACATCAGCGTCGCCTTCATCTTCATCAGCAGAGAAGTCGGGGGAATCATCTTTGTTCTCTTCATCTTGGCCTAAATCCGGGCCTTCATCAAACTCTTCATCAAAAAGGGCACCAATTGAGTGAGGAATCGCCTCCTCTATCACCTCATCGAGGAGGTCCATGTAGTCGAGTTCCTCGTGATAAGGCATATGCTTCATAGCCTTAGGAATGTGGAGCTCCACCTCAATGTTTCCGACGTTCAAGGTTAAGGTACCTTCGCGCACGTCGACGATGACTCCGGCGGTGGCGAGGAATGGGCGTCCAAGTATCAATGAGGTGTCTCCCTCCTCCTTAATGTCCATGATGACGAAGTCACATGGCAAGCATATTCCACCCGGGACTTGAAGTGGGATGTCTTCGGCAATCCCCACCGGCCTTGTTATCCGTCCATCGGCTAATTGAATGCGCATGTCGGTGGGTTTCAACTTTGTCCCGGTGTTAAGCTTTAAGAACATGGAGAGGGGCATGAGGCTCACACTAGCCCCAAGGTCGACCAACGCCTTTTGAAGAGGCACGCCGCCCAAAGTGCAAGGAATCCGAAAACTCCCCGGATCTTTAAATTTTGCCGGCTCCTTCTCTCTCTTGGTGAACCAAGAGCCCTCCTCGGCTAGCATTATCTTCTCCTTCCTTTTCCTCCCCGAAATCAAGTCCTTCAAGAATTTAGCATACGTGGGGATCTTGACGATGGCGTCGAGGAAGGGGATGTTAAGGCTAACTCCTCTTAGGTACTCGAGAAATTTTGCTAGCCTCTTCTCCATTTTCGCCTTAGCGAGCCTTTGGGGGAATGGGACCGGTGGCATGAAGCGCCTTTCCTCAATTAATCGCTCCGCCCTAGATTTCTCCTTGTCTTGTGGCTCCTTCTCCTTATCAACCTCAACTACCGGCTCAACCGGCTCCAAGCTTTCCTCCACGGCCTCCTCAATAGGAATCATGGCGGGGGTGGTGTCCTTCCCGCCTCTAGTAGTGACGGCAACCACGGCGTTGATATGGCCCGTGTTGCCCCGTGGGTTTTGCTCCGGTTGCGCCGGCAATCTTTGAGTGTTCCGGTTGAGCAACGCTAATTGCTCCGATATTTGAGCCACTACGGTATTGAGAGATTCTTGCCCCGCCTTCAAAGTAGCATTCACCTTATTTTGCTCGACCATGAACGCCTCCACTCTAGATTCGAAGTCGGTTCGTTGAGGAGCTTGTGGAGGGTTTTGATTTTGATTCCTCCACCCTTGGTTGTATCCGGGAGGCCTATACGGTGGGACTTGTTGCTTCGGGGGAAAGTTTTGTTGCGGAGGCCCCCTCGGTGGATAGTTTTGTTGTTGGGGTGGTGGTGGTCGAGCTTGTTGAGGCGGTGGTGGTGGCGGGTTCAAGGCTCCTTCATTGTTGGCGTAGGAGAATCCCGGATGATTTCTTGCGGCCGGATTGGACCAATAGCCTTGGTTCCCCGCAACATATTGTATTTGCTCCAAGGATCCTTCTCCTTGCTCTCCTCCCGAGTACATGACTTGAGATTGGTCTTGCCAATCACACATTTGGTTGGTCGGTGCGGAGGTGGATGGGCTTCCTTGGGGCTCCGTGATATATTTCTCCAATCTCTCCACCACCTTGTGGAGAGAATCAAATTTGCTCGTGAGCTCCGCTACGGCCTTTGCCTCATAGATGCTAGTTGGCTTTAAGGAGGACGTGGAGTGTCCTCGCTCATCGCCCCATTGTTGATTATTTGAGGCCATCTCCTCAATTAGGGCCGTAGCTTCCTCGGGAGTCTTTGACAAGATTGCACCATTCGCCGCGGCATCAATAATTTGTTTGGTCCCCGGTTGGAGACCGTTGTAGAAGCTATGAACTAGCTCCCAGTCCTCTATACTGTGGTGCGGGCATTGGTGCTGCAAATCCTTAAATCGCTCCCAAGCTTCATAGAGCGTCTCCTGTGGTCCTTGCTTGAAGGACATGAGAGCGCTCCGGATCTTCACCGTCTTGGATGGCGGATAGAATTTGTCAATAAATGCGCTCGCCAACTCGTCCCAAGTAGTGAAGACTCCGTCAGCCTGCGTCCTCAACCAATAGAGTGCCTTGTCCTTAAGCGTGAAGGGGAAGAGGCGCAGTCTGATAGCGTCATTGGAGACCCCCGGCATCTGGAATGTGGCGCACTTTGACAAGAATAGTTGGATGTGGTAGTGGGGGTTCTCATGTGCGTTCCCATGAAACGGGTCTTGTTGCATCAACACCACCAATCCAGTCTTTAGCTCGAAGTTCTTGTCAGCCGCCAACCCCGGCATGGCAATGGATGAGGTGGTAGAAGAAGTCTTAGGCCGAAGCCTATCTCGAATCGAGATTATCCTTGCCATCCTTGCCGCCAATTCTTCAGGAGTTTCTGGGTTGGTCATATACCTCCCTTCCGGATCTTGTCTCTTTTCCGCCCTAAGTCTCCGCGCGGTACGTTCGATCTCGGGATCAAATAATAAGTCTTCTGGGTCCGCCGTAGATCTCGTGTTCATGCACAGGGGAAACAGAGTTTCAAAGAAATGATTAATACCGTGGAAGGGTTAGGCAAGAAATAAGAAATAAAAATAATGATAATAATAAAAAAGAAAAAGAGTAGCCAGGGTGAAAAAGAATCAAACGCAATCGCCTCCCCGGCAACGGCGCCAAAAACTTGATCGCACCCCGGATACACGTCCCGAGGCGACGGTTGTAGTTTTACCGCAAGCGTACGGTATGGTGGCGAGCGGGTATCGAACACAGGGAGGACGAATGACCGTGCTTGCTCCTGATCAACCTGGCTATTTAGGGACAGAGATAATTGCCTTGGGCGATCCTGTCACAATCGTCAGACAAATTTGCGAAATATCAAATCAAATAAAGAACGTCTAGGGAAAGGGGAATCCCCACTACTCACCGTATTTCATAAATGTGGTTCGCCGGTATCGAAATCGCTAGAATGAGAATTTGGATGAACTAGTTGCAACTAAATGTGGAACCAAGCTCACGCTCTCGCGCTGTTGCCGGTCTATAGCTGTCCTAGGTTTGGGTCCAATCTCTTGCAAACCCTAGCCTAGGGAAGCTAGCATTAGGATCAACATCATCGTCCAATTGCGCACCGAGCCCAATCTCTTGCAAACTCGGTCCACGATCTAGATTAGGATAGTTCCTACCCGTCCAATCTCTTGCAAACGGGTATTGGCACGGAATTGCAACCGGAGGTCCTAGTATCGGTCCAATCTCTTGCAAACCGGTACTTCGAAAATCCGACTCCAACCCAATTCGGATTTCTAGGGCTTCCTATCAAATTGGGATCCAATCTCTTGCAAATCCCAATTGATATGAATACCTAGCTATCCGTAGTAATTCGATCCCAATCTAATCCCTAATAACAATCCTAGCTCAATTTCTACCAATTCAACACAAATAGGAAATAGGGCTTGTAGGGTTCATCCCCACGCCCCGAGACGTGGAGACTACTCACAAATCATAGCAATAGCACAAAAATAATCAATGAAATAGGCAATGGAATTCATCTCAACAATGATATAAACAATAAAAATAGAGTTTTTGGGGAAGAGAAATGCAAACCAATGTAGATCTTCAATTAATCCAACAAAAAATCCAAGTTTTTCTCTTCTCCAATCACAATTAATAAAGCTAAAAAGTAGACTCAAAAAGCTGCAAAAAATCTGAGAGATGGCTCCTAATCGCGCCAAATCTCCTGAAATGCGACAAAAACAACAAATCGTGAAAAGCATCGCAATATCGTCGATATATCGTGAAAAACATGATTTGGGCGATCAAAATGGCATGCAAACATGCGGGAAAAGGGTGTAAAATAAGGAGTGATCAGGGACCCACAAAAGCAAGGAATCCAAGCGTAATCCCTGCAAAACATGGAGAAAACGCATTTGAGAATTGATCAGCCACGAGGGAGCCACGAGGGAGCCAACGAAGCAAATAATCCCCCATCCCTTCTCAACCAAAAGAACAGACTCTAGGAATCCAAGCAAAAATTCAAGTAAACAGTGGCATGAACAGTGTGGTTTTCCCACTTTCTCGCGCAAAGTCCACCAAAAGAACAGACCCTAAGTCTATTCAAGGTTGAACTTTCTCCTCAATGCCGAGCACACTCTCTAGTTTTCTTTTGCTTGTCACGACTGCCCAACATCGGTCATATGGTGGTACCTGCATGAAAACTTCAAGGTCAACGGTCCACAGATCAAACAACATGGTACATCTATCTTTACGAGATCTCAGTATGGTTTTTGGTTTAGAAGTTGTGATGTTGAGTATATCTGAAAGTGATGTTGAGAAAGCGTAAGCATTAGCATTTTTGTTTCTTGTTTGATAATTGGTGTTGGAATTATGGTGTAGGGGTTAGTAATTTAAATTTATGAACAAAATTAATTTTAATTTATCGACAATTGCAATTTGTAACTAATATTAATTAATAAAAAATTATTTTCGATTTTAATTTCAGTTAAAAAAGAAAGAGTACCCCCCCTCAAAACCTATGGTGGTTTTGTGGGCAGATCGAGGCAACACCCCCAACACTACAACCCGAGGTTGGGGGCTGTTTGGCTGGTGTAGCCTGGGTTGGGGTTAGCACCGGCCCCCCAACCTCGGTTACCAAACAAGGCTATCATATGTTTGAAGCTCTTCATCAAATTGAAAATACAAAACCCATATTATTGTGTCCTGCTCTGATATGGAATGAACTTAAAATCTGATAATCAAATCGATTCCATGATTATAAGTTACATAAACATTGCTTCTTTCCGCAGAATAGATCTGTTAATTCTTTTATTTTGGTAAAAATGATTTTGAGCTAATAAATATGCCTAGAATTAGAAGAAGAGTAATGAGGGCAATTAATGATAATTTGAGAAACATAGTAGTAGTAGTACTGATAATAATAATAACAGCTAATGTATAATTCATAACAATAATTCTCCAGATTGGAGAAAAGAAAACAAAGAACTTAGCTAAAGTAGAGACCGATTTTACACATTAACATCATTAGTGATATAATTAACTTCAGAGGTGTAAACTGGATTTTTGTATCCTATGCGAAAATAAAAATGATGCAAGGAATAATTTTTTGTAAATAATAAAGTAAAAAATTAAACACTGATTAAAGAATGCTTTCATTATATATTGATAATGATGACAAAATAGTATCATAAATATATTCAAAAAATGATATATGACATATCAACTAGAGGCCATCTAACTCGAACTATACGAGTATCTCTTAAATCGAACTCATTCACAATGTTTTCTGTGTCGATATTGGAAATAATTTCTTTCTCAATATAAAATATCATTTTATTAGCAAGCAGTTCAACTCCCTTCTTGTTGTGTAATGGTGTTTTATAAGTTTCATACCGAAAATGCTCTTTTCATGCTTGTAGTCAAAACATGAAAAGTCAACACGAGCCGAATTAACATATCAACAGAGGGTACCTTTGTCAATTTTGCTACACATACCTACTTTTGGCATAACCCAGAAAGTGTATCAATATTTTAAAAATCTAGGTTACACAGCATATCATGTTCATAATGTTGTAATTGATGCTTCAACTAAGAATTGATCTCTATTTTGCTGAAATATATGTGATAGTACTTCGCAAGCATGCAGAGTTTGTTAACTAAAAAGATTTGAAAGAATCTTTTGGATCCAAATTAGAGCTAAGAGTTAGAAGTTTCACTTCCTTATCGGAGAATCTTTCACTTAACTCCATCAGTTGTGTCTTAACAACTTCATGTAATATATCAAACTAACAAGTAATGATGTTCAATTGTAATTTTATTACATCGCTGACAAGAACAACATGTGCCCTTTAAATAACGAGCACTCATATAAGGTATATCAATTTTGTGTCTTATACAGAAGGATACTAAAGATTTGAGAAAGTTTTGTTGAGTATTGACTTCTCCATACTTGGTTTTGATGATGAGCAAGGATAAATACTTGTGACTAATCCCATTATGCAGTTAATTCATTGCCAAATCCAATCATGAAGATCAATAGCAGTGAATGATAATCAAGATCAATCAAAACTCAAAAAGATGATCGGGTGATCAAGACAAAGAAAGTGGGCTCAAAGACTTCAACTTCAGTCAATAGAAAGAAAAGAAGCTTAAACTCATTGTAAATCTTTCTTTTCTTTTTGTTCTTTCTCTTAGATTGTAGCCTTGAAGTAGAGTAAACTTGTAGCACACACACATCATTCAATCTATCCTAGGAAACCCTTAGAATTCATTTCCTAGGACTCTAAATTATAAAACCCTTACTTGTGCATTCTGGATGTCTGACAGCCAACTGCTGCTCAAAAGCCAAGCGATTGTCTCTGGACAGGCGCCTGTGTTTTGTTCTTCAGTCGTCTGAAATGCACACACTTTTGCTAGGTTTTTGGGCTTGCAATCTTTATTCAAAACATGTGACTGGTGTACAAAGTACATGTGCATGTCTACAGTTCAGGCGCCTGTGACTTGTTAATCAGTTGCATGTATCATCTTGCCCAAATTCCCAATTTGTCTACTTATGCACTTGTGCTCTTTCAGACGACTTACAGGTGCCTGCCTAAGGAACATGTGTCTGTCTATTCCACTACAGTTGCATGTCTATCCTTACCAAAAATTTTCAGTTTGACAAGTTTTGCACTTGTGCATTCAGATGCCTGTATTTGGTTTTACAGGTGCCTGCCCATGGCATAGGTTCATGCGTATACCACATTAGTCGCATGTCCTTTTATTACCCAAATTCTTGAATTTGTGAAGTTACACACTTCTGCCACACAAACGCCTGCCTTTGGTTTATCGGGCACCTGTATGTTATTCAGGTGCTTGTCTTTCCTTGAGCAGTCGCCTGTCCCACGTGGTAATTTACCATTTGTACTTTCACCTACCCTCTGACGCAGTGCAACAGGCGCATGTTGGTTCTTCATTAGTCGCATGTCCTGACTGTATTTTTCATCTGCTGCCCAATCAAAAACATTTTTGAAAGGGCTCTTTGGGTAATCTCTTGGGGGTTTTGAGAGAGCTTATAAATATGGGTTCTACTGTTTGATTGAGCCCTAATGATCTAACCTAGAGACTCCATTGATTCATCTCAAGCTCTCTTGCTCAAACTTTCAAGCTCTCAATCTCTTTTGCTCACCAATCTTGAATGCATTCCTAATCTTCTAGCAATTGGTAATGACAAGCTGAGGTGCTCCTCTCTTCATTGAAGAGACCACAACACACTCTTCACTCTTGCGTCTTCAAGTTCTCTACTTCAAGGCATATGAGTTTTGTAAGTGTGATTTCATATTTCATAACTATTTGTTATATCGAGTTGCTCTCGGTTAGTGAGAGTGTTGCTTGATCCCAGGTTGTGGGAATCATGGACATCATAGTTGTATTGATTACACTTGTTGGGTTTCTACAAGTGGGTTTATTATAAAACTCAAGCTAGGGTTTTAGTTTGAGTATCTGGGTGGTATCCCAGGTGGTATGGACGTAGGATTATCGGGAACAAGTCGAGTTTGCTTGGGTAATCCGAACCCTTGAACATCTTGTGTTTGCATTGTTTAATTTGTAGTTTCTAAGTTATTTCTACATTATTGTTGGTTGGTATTTTAATTAGGCATAATTTCCTCTTTCATTTTAAAAACACTATTCAAGAGGTGAGGAAGATCATCATGGCAATTACCTCGAAATGGGAAAGAAGAACCATAGCTATTGAAGAAGTCAATGACCTGCAAAACTACACCGTGGTGAACCTCATCGGTACACCCATGTCATATGAAGTGAGAAGGGACAACCAGATGAAAACAAGGGGGGATGATTAAACCAACGGAGGCAAAGAAGAAAGCAATAGCATTCAAAGCCACTTCTTCATCCTCCGAAAGTGATGAGTCTGGTGATGAGTCTGGTGATGAGTCTGGTGATGAGATGGACTTGGAATCTATGGCACTTATGGCAAAGAAGTTCCAACGCTCCTTCCGCAAAGGTAAATTTTCATCAAAGTCTAAATTTGATTCCACCAATAACACTTCTCTTTGCTCTAAGTGTAATAAGCCGGGACACATCAAGAAGGATTGCCCAATGTTAAATAACAAGGAGAAGTGGAGAGCTCCAAAATACAACAAGTCCAACAAGTACAAGAAGAACAAGAAAAAGGAACTTGTAGGGACATTTGATGACTCAAGCAAAGATTCTTCAAGTGAATCCGAGGATGAGAAGAATGAAAGTGCTCCCATGTGTTTCATGGCACAAGAGGATATATCCTCTGATGAGAGCTCAAGTGAAAGTAAAGAACCCGAGGTAACCATGGATGAACTTAGAATTGCAAATGAACCATTATTTTCAAAGTACCAAAAACTTATGCTTACATATACTAAGTCTAGGAAAATAATTGCTTGTAAGTCATCCATGCCTCCTACCACCAACAATGACACCATTGTTGAATCACTCACCCTTGAGAGAGCTACTTTGCTTGCTCAAAATGGGTTATTGAGAAATGAGGTTGAATCCCACAAATCTCAATTGGATCATGTATCCATTGTGGATTGCAATGATCTTGAGATTGAAAATCTTCAATCTCAGAACACGAGTTTGGGTATTGAGAATGAAACTCTCAAAACCCGAGTGCACGAGCTCACCATACTTGTGTCCAACTTGGACACTACCATTTATTCTCTTAAGAAGAAATATGAGCTCATTTCCTCCAACATTGAAAGATTCAACAATGGGAAAGGAAAATTGGATGATTTGCTTTCAAATCAACTATAGGCCAACCATCGTGTTGGACTTGGTTATTCAAAGGTAAATGCATCCAAAGCACGCACCACCTATAGTGATATCACTATAGATTTTGTGAGGCCAACCTCCGGTGCAGTGGTGATCACAACACATTGGGTAGCAAAACTACCAAGAAAGTAATCACTTCTCACACTCCCTCTGCAAAGAAACCCACCAAAGGTGAACTCAAAGGAAGGGACATGCATTCATGTACACCCCCCCACACCCACGTAGGAACACTCCTACTTCACAAGTGAACACTTATGATGAGTTCTATGCACATTACCTACGTACACATGCAAACCAACACATGAGATATGCTCATGCACATGCTCCTCCATATACATATGCTCAAACACCTCATACACATATGTATGCTCATTCATATGCACCTCATCATATGTATGCTCCTATGCTTCACTGACCACTATATTTCTCATGCCTATCCTCCACCATTCTCATATGCTAGATCAGATGCTTATAAATCTTATGCATCACGTAGAAATCAACCTCATGTGCATGCAACTAAGAAAAGGATTCGCAAAACTTACACTATTTGGGGTCCCAATGACACTAGCATACAAGATAGGAATTCATATATGCAATCCTATTTTATAGATGTGGTTAATTGTGATGATTATGTTGGGAAGCAAAAGTCTACTTGGACTTGATTTTCAAAGGGCTAATCCACTTGGACCCAACAAGCTTGGGTACTATGAGTTTATGGTAAAATGTGTAGGTACCCAAGAAAAGGAAAAAGAGCAGCAAACACAAAATGTGCTCTAAGAAGAAAGGATGGATACTTGATAGTGGTTGCTCCAAGCATATGATGAGAGATTCCTCCTTGCTTTTCGAAGTGATCTGCATCAAGAACGATACAACAATGACATTTGGAGGCGATGAAAAGCATCGTTGGATTTGGTAAATTCTAATAGAAAATGTGTATCTTGTAGATGGTTTAAAAAATAACCTCATTTCAATTAGTCAACTTTGTGACAAATGTTACAAGGTTAACTTTGGAGAGGGTATCTGTAGCATTATAGATAATAAATCTCGTGTTTTTTTTGGCACATGCCAAAGAGATATTTATATTTTAAGTATGCCACAATTGTTGAATGCAACGATCTAGGACTTCTAATTTGATGACGACAAACACGTGCGAAGTATTTAACGCGTGTGCTAAATGTTTTCAGGTAGTAATGAACAAAGAGAATAAAAGTGCCAAGGTTGCAAACTGTGAAACAAACAATTAATTGAGTGTTATAAACTCCAAGATAGTAAGCAATCTCAGATTAGGAGTAGCCATGGCATAAGCCATGGCTCTCTATATATTCATTGTAAATAGGATTTAGGAGTCCAAGGGACTCCCCACTAACTTAGCGGGGAGTAATGGTGAGATGATGAGGGGAGGGAGGCCAAAAGCCTCCCTCAACTCACAACACTCCCCCTCATCTCTCCATTACCTTGGGTTAAGCATATGAATACTTCAGGATTCAGTATGCTAATGGGGTGGATACTTCTGGATCCAGAGCCACTGTGGTTGGCTCGGTAAAACCTTAGCTGTGGAAAACCCAGTGGGAAAAACCAGCAGCTTAAGGGAAAAGAGTAAAACTATCGAGGGACTATTGGAAAGCAGTGGCTCCCCCTGATCTGTACAAGCTTCAGGCTTGCAGATATCCTATTTATCTCTACAATCATCTCCTATTCGTCTATACATCCATCATGTTCTGAAAGCAAATACAATCATCACTCATCTATACAAGTTTCACTCATCTAGCGGCTATTGGAAAGCAGTGGCGCTCTGGAGTGGAATGCTCTTCGAAGTTGGTAGATGACTCTACTAAAGTATTCATTGAATCAGTTTTCACTGTGTCTGCAAGGTACTGCTGGACCTGGCTGAGCATTTTCAATACTTCCTTCTTGGATGATGAGCTTCTGAGAAGATGTAGACTTTAGACGATGATGTGTAGATATTTAGGAGGTGGCCCGCCTTTTGTGTTTTAGTCATCGTGATGATCTTTAAACCTGCATATGCGATATATATTCCTTGACCCTTGGAAGTTGCGCAGAAGCAGCTTATCCTTGGTCTAGTGGTGCTCTCCAGGACAACACTGTATCTGGTTAACAACTTTACTACAGACGTTCTATCAAAGACACATGCAGTTGGCTAGATAAAGAAGTGTAACAAGTACACTAGAGATAGGCTCTTCGGGACCTAGGATGTCCTCTACCTCTTCCACCAACTGGAAGGTGTCAAAAATAAGCATCTATTTTTTATAGGTTGCAAATGGACATCATTCTTCATAAACTCCAGGTGTAAGAAGGATATTAAAGGTTCCACCATGAAGGTGTTAAATATATAAGCCGAACAATACCTTGTTATACCTAGGTTTTTCATTTCCAAGGTATGCGTAAAGCTATCTGATATCTCAATGGTCTCTGCAGGAGATCCTATTAGCTTTAAGTCGACCACATGTACGATGAATATCACAAATCCTGTCAATGATCTTTCGAAAAAGATACACGGGCAGAATATTGCTTAAGATCAACTAATGATCTTTGTAGCCTTTATGGAGAAGACGTTTCTGTTGGATATGGATGACGTTTGTACACCCTTGTAGGGGATGTACGAGGGAATACTGACCTCGAACGTCGCGTACATGAAGTCAGGTGCAAAGGGAATCTGTTCCCTTGCGGAGAGGATCTCTAGATTAATGGGAAAGTCGCATTATATGTGCATAAGTGCATGCGACATATGGCTAATAAAGGGGGAATATCTTAAGCTTATGTTGTACCATGCATATGGTACAACTTAAGCTTATAATGTGCCATGTATGATGGTACACCTTAGTTAAATTGTTCCAAAGGAACAATTACTCCTAAAATAACTACCTTGGGGGCTATAAATAAGACCCAAGGCTTAGCCATTTCCTTACACTTTTGCATGGTATTCTTGCCTTGCATTTCATTCTAGCAAAGCTCTGCCGAAATCCTTTCTCTCTCTTTATCCAAGTTCTTAATCTAAAAGTAGAGATTTAGATAGTGGATTTAGTAGCCTTACTCCGTTCGTGAGAAGACTCGATCCGTCGTGGCGAATCTGAAGGCGAAGTTCCGAGACTACCGTGCCGCATACGCAAGCGTAAGTCTCAACTTCATTTATCGATCCTAACGCTGTTTTGACAGGATCCTACATTGGTATCGGAGCCATACGGGTTCGCCCCGGTCAAACCGCCGCCCCGTCGAAACTATGAATGAGGTGTTGTCTTTTTCACGAATGGGTATCCTACCATTACGGATATGGTAGGAACGCTTCGTGACGGAGAGAACGCAGCGGTTGTTCTTTTCACGTTAGGGTCTCCTACCATTACGGATATAGCAGGAACTCTCCGTGACGGGAAGAACCGACCGTTCATATCGTCAAACTCGCTCTTTTCATGGATGCTGAGTCTCCATTCATAGGGAAAGGGTGCTTTCTTCATGTGGAGCGCGTAGTTTACGAATTTTTGAAATGGGTTATTTTTTTGGCACACGGCCATTGGAGGATAACTACTTCCTCGACGAACGGGTGCTTCACCGGAGAAGAAGATGGTGGTTATTCCCATCGGGGAAGATGAATTTTGGTGCATGAAATCTATAGCCAAATGGGCAATGGAGGCAATGCACTCCCCCTCCCCATGCGGAGGGGGTTGGCTACGACCAATAACGACGAAAACCACCGCGACCACCCCATCAAGGAGGAGGAGTGGATGCGGCCACCCCATGAAAGGGGGGAGACCGGCCATGGCCAAAGGTCCATGGCCGGTCAAGGCCAATAAGCATTGGCCGGCCGGCCCTGGCCAGCCACGGCCAGGGCCAGGGAGCCCTGGCCAGGGCCTGGCCAGGGCCTGGCCTCCCTGGCCGAGGCCAGGGCAGGGGCCCTGGCCCCTGGCCAGGGCCAGGCCGCCCTGGCAGAGGCCAGGGCAGGGGCCCTGGCCTCAGGCCAGGGCCAGGCCGCCCTGGCAGAGGCCAGGGCAGGGGCCCTGGCCTAAGGCCAGGGCCTGGCCGCCCTGGCCGAGGCCAGGGCAGGGGCCCTGGCCCCGGCCCTGGCAGAGGCCATTGCCTGGCCAATGGCCGGCCCTGGCCGCTGCCAGGGCCACGGTCGGCCCTGGCAGCGGTCAGGGCCTGGCCGAGGGCCGGCCTGGTCGGCACTGGCCGGGAGTGGTGTTAGACCAATTTTTGGTCGACCAATTTGGGTGTTTTGGTCGACCAATCCGGCAAAAGGTCTTGGTCGATCACGAACTTGCCGACTAGCCCATACGGGGTGTCAAAAGGCCTTGATCAAACACGAATGTGCCGACTAGCCCATACGGGGCTAACGACAGTCGTCTGCTCTTATTTTATAAAGTTTTCTTGGGCTCTACTCCTTGAAGATTAGCCGTAATGCTCTACTTCATGCGAGATTAGCCATGTCATTGTGCTCTACTCTACGGAGATTAGCCAATGTACTTATGACATTGTGCTCTACTCTACGGAGATTAGCCAATGTATTTCAAATTTTTTTTTGAAAAAAGATGTTTTCAAATAGGTTATGTCCCGTCCTTAATCGGGATAGCGTAATTTAGAATTCCAAGTCCTACCACGATCCGGCCATGGTTATCTAACCCATGGGTGTGTAGAACAGGTCTCGTGGCTTGGCAGTTGTTGCGCTAAAATTCTTTGCGCAAACTCTCACCTATTCCATTTTGAAAGATATGTTTTTCAAGAGTATTTTTCCGCTGCTGGTACCATACGGGTATCATTCCTGATTTCTTTTTTACATGAGATAAGTAAGAGGGACACTGATCACTCCTTATTTTACACTTTTTTTACCGCATGTTTGCATGCCATTTAGATCGCCCAAATCATGTTTTTCACGATATATCGACGATATTGCGATGCTTTTCACGATTTGTTGTTTTTGTCGAATTTCAGGTGATTTGGTGCGATTTGGAGTGATCTCGAGATGCGCTTACTCCAGAGGGTCACCGACGATCTCCCCAAGGGGTATTTTACTGTTGGAGAGGAGCGGAAGAAGAACGGACGTCTCAGGAGCGACGAGGAGGCCAAAACAAGCTGTTTGGGCATTTTTAGTGTCCCACTCGGCCGAGTGAAGGAGTCACTCGGCCGACCAACGAGACACTGCTCGGCCGACCAGATCAGACATGATTCATATGTGCACTCGGCCGAGCGACGGAGACCACATCGGCCGAGTGACGAGACCCCGTCCGCCCGAGTGGCGCCCAGACGAAGCTGTTCAAAAATCGCCAAGTTACTGTTTTTCGGCTGCCTGAGCTTCAGAAGACCCACTCGGCCGAGTGGATAATCCCGACCGCCCGAGTACCAAGAAGCCATCGGCCGAGTGACGACAACTCACTCGGAGCCGCCCCCGAAGTTGAGACCCCTGAAGATCAAGACTTACTGGAAAATTACAGGGTTTCTCACTCGGCCGAGCAACTTTTGTCACTCGGCCGAGTGCGACGCGCTGCCTGTAGCGAAAATTGCGGATTTCAGGCTGCGCAGGGGTATTTTGGTCACAGTTTTTGGACGATTTTGGGGGGTATTTAACCTCTGTTTTTACCCTAGTTTTGGGAGCTTTTCTCTTAGATTTTTGCAACTTTTTAGGTTTACTTTTTAGCTTTATTCTTGTGATTGGAGAGAGGACAAAAGTTGATTTTTGTTGGATTAATTGAAGAACTCCATTGGTTTGCCTCTCTCTTCTCCAAAAATTCTATTTTTATTGCTTATCTCAATATTGTGATGAATTCTATTGCTTATTTCATTGATTATTCTTGTGTTTGTGCTATGAATTGCGAGTAGTTGCCACGTCTTGGGGCGTGGGGATGAACCCTACAAGCCCAATTTCATATTTGTGATGAATTGGTAGGAATTTTGCTAGAATTGTTATTAGGGATTAGATTGGGATCAATTTACTACGGATGGCTAGGAATTCACATCGATTGGGATTTGCAAGAGATTGGATCCCAATTCGATAGGAAGCCCTAGAAATCCGAATTGGGTTGGAATCGAATTTCCGTAGTATCAGTTTGCAAGAGATTGGACCGATACTAGGGTTTCCGGTTGCAATTCCGTGCCGATACCCGTTTGTAAGAGATTGGACGGGTAGGAACTATCCCAACCTAGGTCGCGGTCCGAGTTTGCAAGAGATTGGGCTCGGTGCGCGATTGAACGATGATGTTGATCCTAATGCTAGCTTCCCTAGGCTAGGGTTTGCAAGAGATTGGACCCGAACCTAGGATAGCTATAGACCGGCAACAGCGCGAGAGCGTGAGCTGGGTTCTACATTCAGTTGCAACTAGTTCATCCAAAATCTTATTCTAGCAATTTTGATACCGATGAACCACATTGACGAGATACGGTGAGTAGCGGGAATTCCCCATTCCCTAGACGTTCTTTATTTGATTTGATATTTCCGTACTTTGTCTGACGATTGTGACAGGATCGCCAAAGGCAAATTTCTCTCCTCTTAAATAGCCAGGTTGATTGGAGCACGCACGGTCATTCGTCCTCCCTGTGTTCGATAACCCGCTCGCCGCTATACCGTGCGCTTGCGGTAAAACTACAACCGTTCTCCGGGTGTATATCCGGGGTCGACCAAGTTTTTGGCGCCGTTGCCGGGGAGGCGATTGCGTTTGATCTTACCACCCTAGCTATTTCCTTTATTATTATTATTATTATTATTTCTTTATTTTTACCTAACCCTTCCACGGTACTAATCATTTCTTTGAAACTCTGTTTTCCCTGTGCATGTACACGAGATCTACGGCGGACCCTGAAGCTATATTATTTGATCCCGAGATCGAACGTACCGTGCGGAGACTTAGAGCGGAAAGGAGACAAAATCCGGAAGGGAGGTTTATGACCAACCCAGAAACTGCGGACCAATTAGCGGCAAGGATGGCGAGGATAATTTCTATTCGAGATAGGCTTCGGCCTAAGACCTCTTCTACGACCTCATCCATGGCCATGCCGGAGTTGGCGGCTGACAAGAACTTCGAGCTAAAGACTGGACTAGTGGTTCTGATGCAGCAGGATCCATTTCATGGGAATGCCCATGAAAATCCTCACTACCACATCCAATTATTCTTGTCGAAGTGCGCCACATTCCAGATGCTGGGGTCTCCATCGATGCCATCAGACTGCGTCTCTTCCCCTTCATGCTAAAAGACAAGGCACTCTATTGGTTGAGGACGCAAGCTGATGGAGTTTTTACCACTTGGGACGAGTTGGCGAGTGCATTCATTGATAAGTTCTATCCGCCCTCCAAGACGGTGAAGATCCGGAGCGCTCTCATGTCCTTCAAGCAAGGACCCCAAGAGACGCTCTATAAGGCTTGGGAGCATTTTAAGGATCTGCAGCATCAATGCCCGCACCATAGCATTGAAGACTGGGAGCTAGTTCATAGCTTCTACAATGGTCTCCAACCGGGGACCAAACAAATTATTGATGCCGCAGCGAATGGTGCTATCTTATCAAAGACTCCCGAAGAAGCTACGGCCCTAATTGAGGAGATGGCCTCAAACAATCAACAATGGGGCGATGAGCGAGGACACTCTACGTCCTCCTTGAAGCCGACTAGTATCTATGAAGCGAAGGCCGTAGCGGAGCTTACAAGCAAGTTTGATTCTCTCCACAAGGTAGTGGATAGATTGGAGAAGTTTATCACGGAGCCCCAAGGAGCCCCTTCCACCTCCGCACCAACGAACCAAATGTGTGATTGGCAAGACCAATCTCAAGCCATGTATGAGGGAGGAGAGCCAGTAGAAGGATCCTTGGAGCAAGTACAATATGTCGCGGGGAACCAAGGGTATTGGGCCAATCCAGCCGCAAGAAATCATCCCGGATTCTCCTACGCCAACAATGAAGGAGCTTTGAACCCGCCACAGCCACCGCCTCAACAAGCTCGACCACCACCACCACCCCAACAACAACACTATCCGCCGAGGGGGCCTCCACAACAAAGTTTCCAACCGAAGCAACAAGTTCCACCTTATAGGCCACCCGGATACAATCAAGGGTGGAGGAATCAAAATCAAAACCCTCCACAAGCTCAACAACGATCCGACTTCGAAGCTAGAGTGGAGGCGTTTATGATCGAGCAAAATAAAGTCAATGCTACCTTGAAGGCGGGGCAAGACTCCCTTAATACCGTTGTGGCTCAAATATCGGAGCAATTGGCGTTGCTCAATCGGAACACTCAACGATTGCCGGCGCAACCCGAGCAAAACCCACGGGGCAACACCGGCCACATCAATGCCGTAGTTGCCGTTACTACTAGAGGCGGTAAGAATACCACCCCCGCCATGATTCCTACCGAGGAGCGCGTGGAGGAAAGTTTGGAGCCAATTGAGCCGGTAGTTGAAGTTGAGAAGGAGAAGGAGCCACAAGAAAAGGAGAAATCTAGAGCGGAGCAATTGATTGAGGAAAGGCGCTTCATGCCACCGGTCCCATTCCCCCAAAGGCTTGCTAGAGCGAAAATGGAGAAAAGGCTAGCAAAGTTTCTCGAGTATCTGAGAGGGGTTAGCCTCAACATTCCCTTCCTCGACGCCATCGTGGAGATCCCCACATATGCTAAATTCTTAAAGGATTTGATTTCGGGGAGAAAGAGGAAGGAGAAGATTATGCTAGCCGAGGAGGGCTCTTGGTTCACCAAGAGAGAGAAGGAGCCGGCTAAATTCAAAGATCCAGGGAGTTTTCGAATTCCTTGCACCTTGGGCGGCGTCCCTCTTCAAAAGGCATTGGTAGATTTAGGGGCTAGTGTGAGCCTCATGCCTCTCTCCATGTTCTTAAGGCTAAACACCGGGACGAAGTTGAAACCTACCGACATGCGGATACAATTGGCCGATGGGCGGATAACGAGGCCGGTAGGGATCGTCGAAAACATCCCACTACAAGTCCCGGGGGGAATATGCTTGCCATGTGACTTCGTGATCATGGACGTTAAGGAGGAGGGAGATACGTCATTGATACTTGGACGCCCGTTCCTCGCCACCGCCGGTGTGATTGTCGACATGCGAGAAGGTACACTAACTTTGAACGTCGACAACATCGAGGTGGAGCTTCACATTCCTAAGGCCATGAAACACATGCCTTACCACGAGGAGCTTGACTACATGGACATCCTTGATGAGGTAATTGAGGAAGCGATCCCCCACTCAATTGGAGCTCTTTTCGATGAGGATTTCAAGGAAGGCCCGGATTTAGGCCAAGATGAGAAGATAGATGATTCCCCCGACCTCTCCGCTGAAAATGATGAAGGCGACGCTGATGTCGCAAGGATTCGAGAGCTCTGCAAGCTCTCGAAATTAAAGTCTCCGAAGAAAGCTCCACCGATACGGAAATCGGCGTCACCGGTGAAGCCGTTGACCGGAGCAAACGCTAGCTTGGGGAGCCTCCCCCCAACACTATTCGAGACGGGAGACCACCGAGGGAGAACACGCCACCGCAACTTCCGAATCCAAGCGTTCTCCCCGGAAAAATTGATGGGTGCATCTCATATGCACAAAACATCCCGCATTAATTGAAAATCATAGGGGGTCGAGCTCACGACCTTAAACGAGCGCTTGTCGGGAGGCAACCCGTCGGTTATTGCATTATTTTCATTTTTCTTTTATTTTTGTTTTTATAAATTTTTAGTGTTTTGAGTCGTTCGCCCAAAAATTTTGTGATAACGGGTCCTATTTTTCTTGACAGGAGAGGAGATAGGTAAATCCATCATGAGGAGGATGAACGAGGTGATATGGAGCGCCCCAGGAAGACGCTCGATGCTTAGGAGGAAGATGAAATCGACTGGAGGAAGAAAGACGGAGTTTAGAGCCCAAACGAAGACAAACAGCAGAACACAAGGCTCACTCGGCCGAGCATACTAGTCACTCGGCCGAGTACACAAGTTCGTCCGGCCGAGCCGCTCACGAACGAGAGAAGTCTGTTGTACCCAACTCTCTGTTTATTTTCCTGATTTCAGTATAACTGCTACTCGGCCGAGTATATATAATCACTCGGCCGAGTAAAACGGATACGCTCCTAGGGCGAGTCTTGCTGAGTAGCTTGAGCCACTCGGCCGAATGGACTTACTCCACTCGGCCGAGGCTGACAAGGCCACTCGGCCGAAGCATAAGCGGGGAGGAATTTTCCATTGATCTCACTCGGCCGAGTGACCTAGTCACTCGGCCGAGTCGTAACTTTTACTATATAAGGGGCCGGGGGGGGGCACGTTTTTCGAAACGCAAAAAAACCCAATCGCCCCCGACTGTTCAGCTCCCTCGCCCGATTCCCCTCGCTCGCGCCCCCCACTCGCCCGATCGGCCACCTCGCGCCGCCGCTCGGCCAGCCACCACCGGCCGAGCCCCGCCGCGCCTCGCCCGAGTCGCCGCCGGCGGCCACCACTCCGGCCACCTCCGGTATCGCCTATTTCGCCTTTTTCTCCTCTTTTTGTGTATTTTTCGAGGATCCACGCGTTAAACGAAGCCCAAACCCAAATTGATTTCTATATCTATCTATTATACCCCTAATGCTCCATACGTTTTGAATATTACCCGCTGATATCTCCATTTCATGCGCAGGTTGTTTCTGGGAGCTTAGGGGAGCCCAGGGGAGCTTCTTGGGACTGATTTGGGCTTCGCGGAGGCGCTGTCTTCGCACGCTTCCATTGCTTAGCACTCGCGGCGTGTCGGGGTACACTCTTTCCTTTATTTTTCACACGCCGCACTTTTCATGTTTTTTCGGCGCGCGCTCGGGGCCGATATGCCGCCCCGGACACGACCGCGGTCGAAGAGAGCTTCCGCCAAGCGGAAGCGGTCGGATGATGCCGGCCCCTCCCACGAGTTGGAGGACTCTCCTCCGCCTTCTCCCACACACGCCATCCACCCAGCACATCCTGCAGGCCCCGCACACCCCGCACAGCCTGCAGAGCCCGCACACCCCGCACACCCCGCACAGCCGCTCCCTGCCGCTCCACAGCCACCACCTCCGGCTCCACTGATCGGGCCGCTGTGGATCACGTTCCGAGACGACGCACACCGCGTCGCTTTCGAGCGCATCTCCCAGCGCTCGATCGTACCCTCCAGGTTTGCACACCTTGCCGACCTAGGACGCCTGGGGGTACTAGAGGGGATGCTCACGTTGTACGACAACGTGGGCTGGCGAGATTTCTTTCAGGTGTCGGCGGACACGTTTACCCGTCCGACACTTGAGGTACTTAGTTCGATCGCCCGGACCGACGAGGGATGCTCGTTTCGGTTCATGAACCGGGAGTGCCAGGTTACTCTCGGTATGATGAGAGCATTTTTCTCGTGGTCCGACGTCCCCGGGGCTGATCTAGGTTGCGCCCCCACCCATATCCCCCCGTCTTCCTTCGACGCTGCTGCCTTCTGGGCCCGGATTACGGGTCTTCACGCTGCCTTTGACCCTAGTAGGGCCAAGGCCTCGGCCATCGTCCATCCCTGCCTACGTATAGCTCAGCGCCTTATGGCGACGACCTTTTTGGCCAGATATGAGCCGGGCACGATGTCCACGCCAGAGGTCTACATGCTCTACGCGATGACACGGCCCAGAGCTCTATCTAGGGATGGCGATGAGCTTGTCCCCGCCGTCGTGATTGATGTCGCGGCTTGGTTTTTGGACCGCATCATTGTATCGGTGGGCGCTCGCTCACCGATATGCTGCGACGGCCTGATCACTTTGCTTGCCCTTATGACCGGCGAGGACTTCCCTGACGACCTGCGACGAGAACCGGGCCCCACTAGTCTGTCGATCGATGTTATGGCCCGGATGAAGATGCTTCGTCCGCACGGTGAGCGACACTGGGTCTGGTTGCACGGCCTTTACGGTGCCGATTACATGATTCTCCCGAGCCCCGCTCGGACTCAGATTGCACCAGCCCATGTGGACTGGCTCCCTGCGATGGATGTTCTCATCCCCGCTGCTTACGTGCTCGAGTCCGAGGAGGCCGAGCAGGCCCACGCTGCCCACGCTGCCCCCGCAGACCCTGTTGCACCTGCCGAGCCTGCTGCCCCTGTTGACCCCGTGGCCCCTCAGCCTATACCTGATGTTTCCGCTGCTCCTGACACCTCTGTCGGTGTCGGGAGTACCTTAGCTGAGCCCACTTCCACTACTTCCACGCCTGTCACCACCACCACTGGCCCTCTGTCTGTCGAGCCCGTTTCTTCTGCTCCACCCGAGCGCCCGCCGACCGTTGTTGAGTGCGGAGAGCCCTCTGTCTCCACTGCTGTTGTATTTTCCGAGAGTGTCGTGGCGTCTGTCCACACTTCTGTGCCACTGACCTCTCTGGCCGCCTCGCTGCCATTTTTGCACTCTTCTTTCGCTGCTGCTGCCTCCACTTCTCACCAGCCGGTGCCTCGGCCTCACACTGAGGCCAGGCCCACATTCGCGAGCACAGCACCTTTCGTTCCCTTCCCTGCTGAGCCCATCACCTACGCGACCCGAGTACGCCAGCCCCGCCCTGCACAGCCCCGACCGGTGCGTCCCTCTGCACCACCTCCCCCTGACACTGTACTTCAGAGCATTCGTGCTCTAGAGGGGGCGGTGAGTGGCCTCAGAGGCGACCTTCGGACCCTGTCCGCCACCGTCACCGATATGGATCACCGCTTCGACCTGCTTCCACAGATTCACTACTGCCTTACCCAGGTCCTGGAGCGTCTCCCACGCGTACCCCCGCCCACCCAGCAGGTTCCCACCCACACTTCCACACGCACTCAGCCTGCTACCACTTCCACGCCCACACCCGCTCAGCACCCTGTCCAGCCACCCCCACTTCCGCCTCAGGACGGAGACGGCACAGCACCACCCCCTTAGGCACCCTTGATGCCGTCGATTCTTTTTACCGTTGTGCTGCCCGTTTCTGCTGGGTCCTGTCGCATTTTTGTCCACCCCCCTCCCCTCACTTATTTTGGGATTCTCATTCTGATCGTATTTTTATATATCTTTTTTGGGAGAGAGGGAGAGTTTTTGGTGCCACATCTATCTATCTGTATCACTCCTATATTTGCATGCATCATGTCCACATCATATTTTTCATTTCTTTATTTTTATTTTCTTTTTTCCATCATGCATGCACCCTCACTTTCCCCTCCCATTACTTGTCTCTCGGTGTGCCCCACTTTGCACATTGAGGACATTGTGCCATTTAGCTTGGGGGAGTGAGTTCTCACGTTCTTTTTCGATTTGCCACCTTTGTTTTTAGTTTTTCACACCATTTTCCGCTTTTGCACTTATTTTCATCATTTTTCTTTTATTTTACCATGCATCACGTTTTTCTTATTTTTTTCTGTGTGCCGCATTGTAAATAGTTCTATTTTCCCTTTATCTTTATTTCTTTCCTTTTTCATCTCATGCTAGAGATGACTTTTCTATGATGATGATGACGTGGAGTTAGCTTATTCTATTTGCATGCTTTATTTGTCATGTCTTGGATTTTATTTCTGATATTATATGCTATGACTTGCCTTGCATCTAGAGATAGTAACCCACACTTTTTCCACATGAAAATGGATGAAATTTTATTATTAGCTGAGTCTGAATATTCATATGTATGCTATCACAGAAAACACACCAAGATTCACGCATTGAATGCTTATATCTGGAGTACTGATTTCTTTTCCTATATCACTTCTATATGCATGAATTGTACATTTCACTTCAGGATGATTGAATGATGATTAGCTATGATAAATCTGGATTAGTTAGCTTTTTTGTGATCGAAACTGAGTAGATTAGATTACCTTGCTGAAGTTGTCGTGCATGTCTTATAGAGTGAACCGAGAGATATATTTATTTCTTTCTCCACAAATCTTGAACATCATTTCTCTACTTTTAAAATCATTGGTGAATCTCCCCTTAGCGACTCTATTATATGGCATTTCCCCCGCTATTAATTCCTAGCTCCAAATTTCTTTAATTCAAAAAAAAGAGAAAATATTCTTGTATATCATTATCTCTCTTTGAGTTGGGATCGTTGTGTATATATGGTATCTCAAAAAAAAAGAGAAAAAAAAGAGAAAAGAAAAAGAAAAGAGGAAAAATCCTCAATAAAAGATCCCATCTCACTTTCTTTCTTTCTTCTCTCTTTTCGTGTTCATTTTCATTGCTTTTGGAGCTTTATAAAAATGGGGATGTGAATATTTTTTATGCCACCATGCTTATGGATAAGCTTGGGGGATAGAATCCATTGATGTGTGAGGAAGTGACTACTTGACGTTGCACGACAACCTAGGCTAAGTAATATTCTATACTCAGTGAGATTATTTCTAGCTTTACGAAGTCCAGAAATCTAAGCCTAGCACTCATTTCATGAAATCCATACTTTTCTATTCTCTCTATTCCATTGTGTGATACTCTTATACTCCTCATAGAAAGCATTCAATTGAAAAGTGTGTGATCTGTGATTTGTATACCGCTTTAAATGATTCAGACGATGTTAATTATAAGATTATTCCGTTTTTCATGATTATATCGTTGTTCGTGGGTTTTCTATTTCTATTTGCACTATTATACTATGATATCAAAATAAAATTCTTTGACATGTATTTTTCACTCAGTGCATGCTATATGAGTAAGCGGAACCCACGTCCTGAGAAAATGATCTAGCAACTTACCTCTTCGCTTCTTTCTTTCTTCTTTATTTTTATTTTTATTTCGTTTTTCATTCTTCTCCGTTTTTCATTTTTTCATTTTTTTGCCGTTTTCGTTTTCCGAATCCACCGGGTTCGCCTTTTACTTATCTTCCTCGAGGACGAGTAAGAGGCAAGCTTGGGGGATTTTGATCACTCCTTATTTTACACTTTTTTACCGCATGTTTGCATGCCATTTAGATCGCCCAAATCATGTTTTTCACGATATATCGACGATATTGCGATGCTTTTCACGATTTGTTGTTTTTGTCGCATTTCAGGTGATTTGGCGCGATTTGGAGTGATCTCGAGATGCGCTTACTCCAGAGGGTCACCGACGATCTCCCCAAGGGGTATTTTGCTGTTGGAGAGTAGCGGAAGAAGAACGAACGTCTCAGGAGCGACGAGGAGGCCAAAACAAGCTGTTTGGGCATTTTTAGTGTCCCACTCGGCCGAGTGAAGGAGTCACTCGGCCGACCAGCAAGACACCGCTCGGCCGACCAGATCAGACACGATTCATATGTGCACTCGGTCGAGCGACGGAGACCACATCGGCCGAGTGACGAGACCCCGTCCGCCCGAGTGGCGCCCAGACGAAGCTGTTCAAAAATCGCCAAGTTACTGTTTTTCGGCTGCCTGAGCTTCAGAAGACCCACTCGGCCGAGTGGATAATCCCGACCGCCCGAGTACCAAGAAGCCATCGGCCGAGTGACGACAACTCACTCGGCCGAGCCGCCCCCGAAGTTGAGACCCCTGAAGATCAAGACTTACTGGAAAATTACAGGGTTTCTCACTCGGCCGAGCAACTTTTGTCACTCGGCCGAGTGCGACGCGCTGCCTGTAGCGAAAATTGCGGATTTCAGGCTGCGCAGGGGTATTTTGGTCACAGTTTTTGGACGATTTTGGGGGGTATTTAACCCCTGTTTTTACCCTAGTTTTGGGAGCTTTTCTCTTAGATTTTTGCATCTTTTTAGGTTTACTTTTTAGCTTTATTCTTGTGATTGGAGAGAGGACAAAAGTTGATTTTTGTTGGATTAATTGAAGAACTCCATTGGTTTGCCTCTCTCTTCTCCAAAAATTCTATTTTTATTGCTTATCTCAATATTGTGATGAATTCTATTGCTTATTTCATTGATTATTCTTGTGTTTGTGCTATGAATTGCGAGTAGTCGCCACGTCTTGGGGCGTGGGGATGAACCCTACAAGCCCAATTTCATATTTGTGATGAATTGGTAGGAATTTTGCTAGAATTGTTATTAGGGATTAGATTGGGATCAATTTACTACGGATGGCTAGGAATTCACATCGATTGGGATTTGCAAGAGATTGGATCCCAATTCGATAGGAAGCCCTAGAAATCCGAATTGGGTTGGAATCGAATTTCCGTAGTATCGGTTTGCAAGAGATTGGACCGATACTAGGGTTTCCGGTTGCAATTCCGTGCCGATACCCGTTTGCAAGAGATTGGACGGGTAGGAACTATCCCAACCTAGGTCGCGGTCCGAGTTTGCAAGAGATTGGGCTCAGTGCGCGATTGAACGATGATGTTGATCCTAATGCTAGCTTCCCTAGGCTAGGGTTTGCAAGAGATTGGACCCGAACCTAGGATAGCTATAGACCGGCAACAGCGCGAGAGCGTGAGCTGGGTTCTACATTCAGTTGCAACTAGGTCATCCAAAATCTTATTCTAGCAATTTTGATACCGATGAACCATATTGAAGAGATACGGTGAGTAGCGGGAATTCCCCATTCCCTAGACGTTCTTTATTTGATTTGATATTTCCGTACTTTGTCTGACGATTGTGACAGGATCGCCAAAGGCAAATTTCTCTCCTCTTAAATAGCTAGGTTGATTGGAGTAAGCACGGTCATTCGTCCTCCATGTGTTCGATAACCCGCTCGTCGCTATACCGTGCGCTTGCGGTAAAACTACAACCGTTCTCCGGGTGTATATCCGGGGTCGACCAGATACTTTGAAAGTTACTTCCAGATGGTAGTTGGGAACATAGTGAACTTCTCGATTCTAGAGTAACATTTCAGCGCATCCAAGGAACTTATCAAGTGTTTCAAGAAACGAAACTTTATGCATAGAATTTTGATCGTGTTTTTCATTTTCTTTGCAGTTTTTTGATTCGAATATGTCTACCGCTTCTAAGAACATTGTCACCGAGCTTAACAAAGGTGAAAAGCTCAACGGCGACAATTATAAACTTTGGTCAATAAAAATCCAATACGTTTTGGAGGAGCAAGATGTGCTTGAAACACTCCAAAACGTAATGGAAGAACCTGAGTTGGGCAATACGGCCCAACACAAGAGGGATCGAGAAGCTTATGAGACTTGGACTCGAAAGAACAAAATAGCACGTATTACGTTATTTTCCGCAATGGACAATGACATAATGCGTCTATTTCGGGAATTCGACCTAGCCAAAGACATATGGTCTGGGCTAGAAATAAAGTTTGGTGGAACTTCGGTCACCAAACTCCGCTCTTTAAATATTCAATTTGATTCGTACAAAATGCGGCGAGATCAATCTATGAAAAAGCATCTCCGCCATATGGCGAATCTCATAGCTGAATTGAAGGATGCGGGTCTTACGCTGTCTGACGAACAGCAGATCCAAGCAGTCATTCGTTCACTCCCAGATAGCTGGGATAACATGAAAATGCACCTCACTCATAATGAGTGCATTAAAACTTTAAGCGATGTATCCAAACACCTCGAACTCGAGGAAGAGCGGATTCAAGCCGCAAAACCTAGTGCCGAAGTGCACATGGCCGCTAGTTCCTCACATGGAGGAAAGAAGCGGAAGGATAAACGCTTAAGGGTTATGAACGAACGAAAGCAAGAACCGGAAACCTCAAAGAAGACTAAGAACAAAAAGTGGCAAAAGAATGTGCACTCAAAGAAGAAAAACTTGAAGAAGATCAAGTGCTTTAAGTGCAACAAGTACGGTCACTTCGCCCGTACGTGTACGGATGGAAGTGATAAGGTAACTTGTAGGGCTAGTTACATATGTGTTTCTAGTTCCATGTTTCTTGCCGAATCTAACTATTTTTGGTTGATTGATTCAGGGGCCACAGACCACGTCGCGAAGGACAGAAGGTTCTTCGTAGAGTATCGAAGGATAACTCAAGGAACAAAGTGGATTTACGTCGGCAACAACACTCGTGTTGAAGTCAAAGGCGTCGGAACATGCAAGCTAGTTCTCGACAACGGCCGAACTCTATTATTGCACGACGTCCTCTTTGCTCCAGATATTCAAAGGAATATCGTATCCGTGGTCATGTTAATGTCTTTAGGTTATGAATGGAGGTTCTATGAACAAAATGTTGACCTTGTTTGTAATAGTTCTTTAGTTGGGTCGGGTAATGTTTGTAATGGATTGATTGTTTTAAACACTATGTATGATGATTCTTCTTCTATTAATGAAAGTTTCCATTTGACAAATGTTTCTAATTTTGAATCTGAGATCATTTGTTGGCATGCAAGACTTGGTCACATTGGACCAACTAGAATGGATAGACTTGCCAAAAGTGGCTTGCTATCTAATGTTTCAAAAGTTGAAATGTCAACTTGCGAACATTGTCTTATAGGGAAAACTTGTCGCAAGCCATTTGGAACTGGCACAAGGGCCGAAGTTCCATTACAGCTTATCCATTCGGACATTTGCGGTCCAATGAATGTTAAGACAAGACGCGGAAAGTCCTATTTCATCACCTTCATTGATGACTTCACCCGTTTCGGTCACATTTATTTGATTTCCCACAAACATGAAGCTTTATCTTGCTTCAAAAACTATATGAGTTTAGTGGAAAATCAACTAGATCGCAAGATAAAGGTCTTGCGAACCGATCGGGGTGGAGAATATCAATCAACGAGTTTTAAGGAACTCTGTGATGAAAAAGACATAGTTCATCAAATAACTATGCCTTATACTTGGTGGGACCGAAAAGGTGCTCTCTCTCAAGTGCAAGAGTCCGTACAAGTAGTAAAATCTGGGAGTCCAGATGTCGAATCCACGGGAAGAAATCTGTTGCAACCACAATTCAAATCAAATAGAAATCTGTCGGAAAGAAACTAAACACTTCAACAATGGTGACGGTGACGGTGATGTGAACACGTGAACAAAATAAACATAGAAAATCGTGTAAGAAAATATCTATAAAGAGTATGCACATGGTATGGGTTCGTTAGGATCAACGATTCGTATTAATTTGGTTGATGAATATATCACAATGAATTCTCTTTTTGAGAGCAATTCACCGGGAAAAATATCCAATATAACTCAATGAATTCTCCTTTTGGGAGCAATTCATCGGAAGATGCCCTTTTGGGGGTTCAAACAAAATATTCAATAAGATCGTCGCTAAAGCTATAATGCGATATGAAACTCTCTTTTGGAGAGATCAAAACTACGGTATGAAACTCCCTTTTGGGGAGATCAAATCTCACCCTTTTGGGGCGATCATCAACTAAATTAATTCTTTTGGAATCTAAAAAAGTCGATTTACGAACAAAGATTACAATTTTAGCGACGTTTAATGATTTAGCATAAGGAATACAACCAAATAAACACAAATTATATCCCCTAACTGCTCCATACCATGCACAAATAAGTTCTAGCTACTCATCGTGCAATAATAAACAAGTTTCATAACAAAATACTTCAAGTTCATAGCAAAATACAATAGAAAACACCAAAATACGGGATAGAAGTTGAAGAAAATATCACCAATTCTCCTTGAAAAGACTTCAAACTCTCTGAAAATAATAAAACAAGCCTCTGGAATTTTACAGAATTTTTCAGGGGGAAAATACGGCTCCTAGAGCCTCCAATACGCCCAAAATACGCCCCAATCTGCTTGAATACGCTCCAAAAACCCTAAAATACCTTTTATAAAGAGATTGCGGGTTTGGGGAGTGCTAACGGGTCTAAACCCGCATCCATTTCGCGCCCGAATAAATCCACACCGCAGATCTGAAGCGGGGCAATTCCTGGCCGTCCATCGCTGCGGGATCTAACGTGGGTGCGCCACGTGTGCGCTGAAATTCGTGCGCCCGCTTCGATTCGATTTCAGATCGAATCCGCTTCGCTCCTCGCCGTTGGATGAATATCGCGTGGCCGATGCTTGGCCACGTCGCCCGATTGCTGTCGTTCGATGCGGGTTGAAGCACAGCCGTTCGATGTTGCGGGGATTCGTCTGATGGCTGCCACGTCGCCCTTAATCGAAACGAAATCGCTCGCCGTCTCGGGCAGATCGCGACCGTTCGATTGCGATCGAACGGTCGTAATATTGCCCGCTTCGTTCGCCGAGAGCGTCGTTCCCAGCCGTTCGATCGTGATCCAATGATCCTGACGTCGCCACGTGGCCAGAAGAAAACCATAGCTCCGCTGAATGAGCTCTCGATGCGGGCCGTTGGATCTCGATCCAACGGCCAGGAAAATATCTCATTGCCTCAAGTATCGGACCGTTGGATTGAGCGGGAGCGGCCTGGATGACGCCACGTGTCGGCCTGTGATTGGCTGCCGACCGTATTTCGCGTATTTTCAGTGTATTTCTTCATTTAAATGGTATTCTGCATTCAATAAATCATAGAAATTAGCACAGATCTCAGAAAAATACAAATAAATAGTCGTTGGAATCGTGAGATCGAGACGATGCTAAGAAAAATATAAAAAGTGCAGAAATGCGTCGTTAAATGCTGTTTTGTGCTCAAATAGTGTGTTTTCTCTAATAAATAAATGTGTAGAAAATACGTATGTACTAGAGACCAATATAGCATCACATGAGCATAAAATAGGGCTAAATGGGGGGGTTAAATACGCAATATTGAACCCAAATCAATACTCCGCAACAAAACGGTGTTGCGGAAAGAAGAAATAGGACATTGATGGAAATGGTCCGATCAATGATGTCTCAGGCAAATTTGCCCATCACCTTTTGGGGTGATGCATTATTGACGGCAGCATTCATCTTAAACCGTGTACCCTCGAAGTCGGTAAGTTCTACTCCTTATGAGTTGTGGAACAATAGAACTCCAGACTTAAGCATTCTAAAACCTTGGGGTTGTGCCTCTTACGCACATTTATCCTCTCACAAATATGGTAAACTTGGGCCACGTGGGAGGAAGTGTATATTCATCCGATACGCTGAAAACTCCAAAGGATATGTTTTCGTCGGTCAAGAGGACAATGGGGGTCTAATGGAATTCGAATCGAGGAATGTTGTCTTCTTGGAAAACGAGTTTCCAAGACAGGGTGAGATAAGTCAAGACTTATCCTTGTTTGAGACTTGGGATCAAGAAGGATCGGAACGTTCGAGTGGGAGAATTCTTGGTGAAGAGGAAAATGACCCTCATACTTCACCTATGGATGATACGAACGATACCAATCCTATTCCGAGTGGGAGTGATGTTATTCCAAGTGGGAGTAATGTCATTCCAAGTGGGAGTGATCAAACTCAAGCAAGACGTAGTAATCGAACGAGGCTAACACCTCTGAGATTTGAGGATGAATTTCCTCAAACATTCATGACATTACTACAAGATGATGACGAACCTGCAAATTTCAAACAGGCCGTCACATGCCCTGCTAAAGATAAATGGATAGCGGCGATGGAAGAAGAACTTCAATCCATGAAAACAAACCAAGTCTGGGACTTGGTTGATTTACCTAAGGAACGTAGAGCCATTGGGAACAAGTGGGTTCTCAAAATCAAGCATAAGGCTGATGGCTCCATCGAGAAATATAAAGCTCGCCTTGTTACGAAAGGTTTCATGCAACAGGAAGGAATAGACTACGAAGAGACTTTCTCTCCTGTCGTGCGTTTTACCTCCATTCGCTTAATTCTGGCAATGGTGGCTTGTTTGGACCTCGAGTTACATCAGATGGATGTAAAGACTACTTTTCTTAACGGAGAACTAGATGAGGAGATCTACATGGAACAACCAAACGGGTTCGTACAAGAAGAAAACACACATAAGGTTTGTAAACTTCGTAAATCCATATATGGTCTTAAACAATCCTCAAGGCAGTGGTATATGCGCTTTCAAGAAGTCGTTTTGTCGTATGGTTTCTCCATGCTCGACGAAGACAACTGCGTATACATTAAGAGGATTAAGAACAAGTATGTAATTATGTCTCTTTATGTAGATGACATACTTATAGCCGGAAATGATAAGCGTCTTATAATGGATATCAAAGCTTGGTTTTCATCCGTCTTTGAAATGAAAGACATGGGTGAAGCTGCATATATCCTTGTGGTTAAGATCTCAAGGAATCGTTCCAAGAAACTTCTTTCTCTCTCTCAAGAGACATATATAAAGAAAGTTTTAGAACGGTTTAATATGCAGGACTGCAAGCCAATTGATACTCCAATAAGTAAAGGCGAGGGTCTATGTTTGGAAATGTGTCCCAAAGATCCAAAAGAAAAGAAAGCTATGGAAAAGGTTCCATACTCCAGTGCTGTCGGGAGTCTGATGTACGCCATGATGTGTACCAGACCGGACATTTGCTATGCTGTTGGTATGGTAAGCCGTTACCAATCCAACCCAGGACAGGCACACTGGAAAGCGGTGAAGAGGAAATTAAGGTACCTCAAAGGGACTGCGGACTATGCGTTGTGCTATCAAGGCAATACCATGAGACTCAAAGGCTATACCGATGCTGATTGGGCAGGTGATCTCGACGAGCGAAGATCTACCTCAGGCTTTGTTTTCTTGCTCAGGAATGGTGCAATATCCTGGAGCAGCAAGAAGCAAAGCTGCATCGCCCTATCAACCATGGAAGCCGAATTTGTAGCATTCAGCATGGCGGTCCAAGAAGCTGTTTGGCTTAGGAAATTCTTAGACAGGCTAACGGATGCCACTGACTTGAGCACTGTTCCTATATACAGTGATAGTCAGGCTTCGATTGCCTATGTCAAAGATCCTAAATTTCATTGTAAGACCAAACACATTGATATTCGATTCAAGTTTGCGAAGGACTATGACAAACGGAAGGAAGTAGACATAGGATACATATCCACGCATAAGATGATAGCGGATCCCCTTACTAAGGCGATCCCCAGAGATGTGTTCTTCAAACACTTATCATCTATGAGAATGCGTAGGTGCTGAGCTGTATCATGTAATATTTCCCATGTCTATAGAAGATCAAAGTTTAATAAAAGGAAGAAGTTCTTTTATATATTGCATACAAGTTTCTTACAAATGATTTTATACATTTGTGTTTAAGTCTCAGCTATTTTATTGTGTGTATGTCGGATAGATTAAGGTTGGCTCTCTCACATGAGCAACCGCCTTATCTTATCAGATGGATAAGATAGAGATGAGACTAGTTTAAAGTCAAAATCATTAGACAAATGATTTAGAGTCGTGACTTAAACAAGATAGTCGAATGAAAGATCTGCATCATATGGATGCTTACAAAAGATCTGAGATCTGTATCACAAGGATATTTAAAAGAGATCTCATAGGATTTTTTAAATCCTATCTGTCTTATGCAGGATGAGAGTCCGGGAATATTTCATGGGTAGTAAGGGGACTCAAAAGATAGGCACTGTGGTGTCTGATTTTTCATCCGTACAACATCATTAAGACATACTCTCCCTGGGAAAGGAGTGATGTTGTAATACGTGTTCATACCACGTATGCATTTCGACCACTGAGTTAGTAGCAATAGTGTTTGCTATTATGTGAGACTCAAAGGCCATATGGGTCTTAAGTCTTACCCTCAAGGACTCCAATTGGTTCCTTTAGATTTGACGAGATGATCGCTATCTTAGCGTGTTGCTAATGGGCTATGATAATTCGGCTCGGCGGGGCACGTTAGAAAAGTGAATCGAGTCAAGATCAGAAGGTTCGCAAGAAGAGGAAGATTGATTTCATATTCACATTTGGAATTTAATGATTCAAAGCTGGCCAGCCAATTGTGATCCAGATGGGATTCAATTGTTGAATATAAAGTATAAGAAATGTGAAGAAATAATCTAGGGTAAAGCATGCGTTGAACTACTCAACTTTGCACCTTCGAGGTCGTTGTGTATCTCTAATAAGTGCACAACAACAGACTCTACGCGCATGACGGTCGCACGGTCTATTTCTCGGTATGATAGATGAAAGAACTTAGAGAAAGACGTTCTCTTACAATCCCCTCAAGTGTGAGTGGGAGATGTTGGATATGGATGACGTTTGTACACCCTTGTAAGGGATGTACGAGGGAATACGGACCTCGAACGTCGCGTACACGAAGTCGTGTGCAAAGGGAATCTGTTCCCTTGCGGAGAGGATCTCTAGATTAATGGGAAAGTCGCATTATATGTGCATAAGTGCATGCGACATATGTCTAATAAAGGGGGTATATCTTAAGCTTATGTTGTACCATGCATATGGTACAACTTAAGCTTATAATGTGCCATGTATGATGGTACACCTTAGTTAAATTGTTCCAAAGGAACAATTACTCCTAAAATAACTACCTTGGGGGCTATAAATAAGACCCAAGGCTTAGCCATTTCCTTACACTTTTGCATGGTATTCTTGCCTTGCATTTCATTCTAGCGAAGCTCTGCCGAAATCCTTTCTCTCTCTTTATCCAAGTTCTTAATCTAAAAGTAGAGATTTAGATAGTGGATTTAGTAGCCTTACTCCGTTCGTGAGAAGACTCGATCCGTCGTGGCGAATCCGAAGGCGAAGTTCCGAGACTACCGTGCCGCATACGCAAGCGTAAGTCTCAACTTCATTTATCGATCCTAACGCTGTTTTGACAGGATCCTACAGTTTCTACGTCTCTCTTTCATCTCAGGGGGTAGAGTATACCCTTATGGAAGTTTTATATAGATCTCTATATCTATATTGCGTATATGTATGCAGTCACAACGTCCATGAGCTGCATTTATTGGCTTTTTCAGAGAATTTTAGGCTTTAGTAGGAAAATGATCACATTTCCTTCATTTTAATTTCTTATGAAATCCAACTTATATTCCACAGGTTTTACACATTCAGGTGTAAGGACTACTGGTCCCAAGACTTTGCTTTTCAAGAGTGAGTCCAGCTCTACTCTTATTGCCTCGTCCCACTTTGGCCAATCTATACGTTCATGCTATAGAAAAGTGGGTTGACGTCATCGTCGTATTCAGCGACGTGAACGGCAATAGCGAAAGCAAAACCGTCGTCGACGACTGTGCTATTTCTGTCCAGTACCTCTCCAGTACGTACGTAATATAATGATTTTTCTCCTATTGTTTCCTCTGCAGAGGAAATTAGGAGGGGAGAGGTTGCTGGTCTGAGCTCAGCATCCTGTGGATGGATCATTTTAATATATCCAGGAATCTTCCTCTTTCGAGGAAAGTTTTATATTTTTAACCTGGCGGGCATCCCCTTTTCAATTGAGGTACAACCAAATCTGCTGCCGGTGGATTGCATCCATCTTTAGGAATGTCAATCCTAGCTGGCGTTTTGGAAACAGGGACGTGTGAACGAACAATCTTCTGGTTGTCTGTAAATTTATCCTGCAATTGATGTACTTTAGTCTGAATGTGAATGATCTTCTGGATCTCATCTTCACACAGAAAAAGTATGCGAATCATAACGAGATTCGGACTTTTGTGTCCCATGATATGGTCTCAGAAGCTTCAGGCTTCTTTAGACTGCGTGCCTATTTCAATGAGACTTTGCTCATCAAATTCACATTTATCAAGACTTGGTGGTAAACCATAAGCAAGCGGCATCAGCAATAAGATATGGCCACAAGCGGACCATATCGTGATAAGCGATGCGGAATGCAGTGTGTTGGTCCCTAAACATCAACATGCAATTGGCATTTAGCAATGGACGTGAAATCCATTGGAGTCTCTTTACCAGAGACTCTGATAACCCATTCTGAGTATGAACATGCTACAGGATGTTCAATTTCAATGCCAGTTGCTTGGCAGAAGTCTTCAAAGATATGTGTAACCCACATCATAAGCTTTGAGAAAGCTATGTTGCGAGTGAATATAAAGGCACACATAAGACCATCTAGTAGATGCACCAGTCAGTACAATGAAGTACCGAAAATAGGCCACTTGCGGGGTGAATAGGCCCGCAAAAGTCACCATGTATTCTCTCAAAAAGCCAGGAGACTCTCATCCCACTTTCAGGAGGGAAGGTCTCTCTAAAAGTATGCCCTTACGACAAAGGGGGACAAGGAAACTCAATCTTTTGAAGAATCTTCAGGTTCTCCAATGGATTCATTTGATGATGCATCCATCATCGCTGATCCAGGATGACCAAGTCCATTTTGTTAGAGTTAAAAACTATGGCAATGAAAGGCACTTCTGGTGCTATGTCAAGTTGGCTTTCTATAGGATGAATATCTGTAATTATAGGGGCCCGACGGGGGTCCAATGAAATCGTAAGTAGATGGGCTTCTGGCCATCCTCTTGACGAGTTACATATTGATATTCAATATTTATTATCCACAGTTTTCAAGTTATGTTCGTTTAAACGAAATATCCTTGAAACTTGGAAAATTCATATATGTTTAAGGGGAGAAGTTTGCATCTTATAGTCTCGTTGTATGTTGGAGCAATATTAATGCTACGCCAGTGCAACGAGACAATGTCCACAATATTACATACTTCATCTATAAGCAAAACGAAATTTTATTTACGTAAATGTAAAATGACATTCAAATAAAAGTTCGTACAAAAGCAAACTAAAGATGAAGCTACATGTAATTTTAAATGCATAAATAAAGATAGGGCTCAATCGAGCAGGTCGTCATTCTCGAAGTCTTTTGCAGTGAAAATCGTTGGCGGCTGAACAGCCGCCAAGTTTGTTTTAGGCAGAGACTTCTGGCTCGCCTGATACAGTTCCTGGAGGTGGCGAGGAGTGCGGCAGTTTCTGGACCAATGTCCAGTCATGCCACATCGATGTCATTTATCCTCCCAGTTCTTCTTAGGAATTGACACTTTGTCAGAGTTCTTACGATTCCATGTGAGGTTTCTCATTTCTCTGTTGTTGTTGGTCTGGGTTGCTTCTCCTCGTGCTGGCCGCATTACAGTCTTCCCTTTGTTCTTTCTAGCCTTCTTATTGTTTTTCCACTTCTGGGGAGAAACATGGTGGGCTTCAGGGATAGTGGCAGTACCAGCCGGACGCAAATTATGAGTGGCAAGCAGTAATTCTCTATTCTGCTCTGCCCTAAGGAGGCAAGAGATCAAATCAGATAACTTCGTGAAGTTGCGTTCACGATACTGTTGCATGAGGATTGCATCTTTCTCGTGAAACGAGGTAAATGTCTCTTCCAACATGCGTTGCTCTGTCACTTCTTCACCGCACAACTTCAGGCGTGAGGTGATATTATGAAGTGTAGAATTATACTCAGCGACGGACTTATAGTCCTGAAGTCTGAGGTTTTCCCACTCATAACTGGCACGCGGTAATATTACATCCATTTGATGTTTATACCGTGCCTCCAGCGCTGTCCATAGCTCCATTGGATCCTCTACCGTTAGGTATTCGGCCTTTAAGGTCCGATCTATATGTCTCCTAATATAGATAATGGCTTTCGCCTTATCCACATCGGAGACAGTAGTAGGAGTGCTGCTAGATGTAGCAGAAGCATCGGCCACTGTTGGGGCTGATGAAGGAGCCAAAATTGAGCCAAGGAGGGCCATCGAACGCAATTGAAACTTCAGGTCCACTCGCCAACTCAAGTAATTTTTCCCTGCAGCATCAAGGACCTCGAAATCGACGCTTGCCAATTTTTCCATTTATCTATGCAATTTAAAACAAGCATGAATTAATTAAGATGTAAATTCATGCATAAAGGAAAAATAAGTAAAATGTGGGGATCTGCCAGATACCCAAAAACGTACAAAGTCCAAAGTCCGATATACTGTCCATAAAGAAAAGAAAAAATACAATTTGGAAACCCAGAAGAGGTCCATATCAATTGAAAATTTCACCTCCGTCTTCATATCTTGGTACACCGGTCGTTGGCATTATTACATTTAATCCTCATTTACAAATTCTCTCAAAAAGAAAATAAAAGTGCAAGGAATATAAAAGGTATCAAACTGGCCGATCCCAAATATCACATTTGAACTTATACAAACATCCACGCAGTTTTATAATATGATATAGGCACAAAAGAAACAACCACGCATATAACTCATGCATATATAATATGGAAAAAGAGACTACAAAATATAATAATCTCTCGGACCACGGGGAGACGTCATACACCGTTAGGTTAGATGACTAACGGCAGAGCGGTCGCAGGATCCTTAAGATAATTATATTTTGAAAAATTCTAATTATCCATCAATAATAATGCAAAAGTGATATTTAACATAATACAAGAAAATTGACTAACTGTGCTACAGGCCCAAACAAGAATTTAAAATGAATTATTATTATGATTGGGGCTGCAGGCCTATAAGTAAAATAATAATCATTGTAATAATTAATCTACTATTTGGGCTGCAGGCCCATTTGCAAAAATTTAATTAACACATTCATTTTGCAATTGGATTAACTGGGCTGCTGGCCCAATTTAGAAGTCAAAATTAATTATTAATCTGAATGGGGATGCTGGCCTATAAAACTTATATACATTGTTATAAACTGGGCTTCAGGCCCAAATTAGAACACAAAATTAATTATTATTCTAATATGGGATGTAGGCCCATAAGCAAAATGAAAATCATTTTAATAGTCAATATTATTAACTGGGCTTCTGGCCCAAAAAAATAGCCAAACTAATTTATTAATAAGATTTGGGCTGCAGGCCCATGGGCTGAATTTTTAAGAGTAAATTTAACACAATCCCTAAAAACAATCTTTTAGGATATTAGCAAGGGAATGTGAAAAGCCCCCAAACCCCTTAATTTACAGATCTTGTTCTCCCCTCTCCACTTGTCTACGAAAATCAGCCAGAGCAGTCGGCACAATGAAGGATTTCCCCCTGCCAAGTGGAGGGGTTGTGCGCACAGAGGCCCTCCCTGTCCGGGGGGGGGGGGGGGGGGGGGGGGGGGGGGGGTGGGTGGGTGGGTGCGGCGGCTCAAAGGCCTAGTTAATAAATTACTCTTAAAATACTAAGGGACATGGGCGTAGGCGACTTTACGAATCCTGAGACTCTTAAAAATGTAAAATAAAACAATCATATTAACATGGGCCTGCACCCCCGTGATTACTAAAGGATCTGTAAAATAAGCTCATCTTACTAATTTTGCAAGTTAATTCGGCTGCATGCCCATGGGCGCAGGCGAAGATCAGGGCCCGGGGGGCGGCGCCGGAAGGGGGGGCGAAATACAGAGACCCGGGGTTGGGCGCTGCTGAAGTAAATTAGGTTAGATGTTCAATCCCCGTAGGTGTTCAATCACGTATCTCATCACATACCGACGGGGTTGAAATTTACAACACAGAAGTAAAGTTATGAACAATCACAAATCTATCACCCCACAGGTGTGATAGATTGTTCGCACATGTAACCCAAAATTTGTGATAGATTGGAACTTCTGTGGGCAGCGCAGAGCCCCCTCCCCGACGGGGGGAAGGCGGGCGTACAGAGAGGGCCCCCCTTCGCGGGGAGCCAAAGGGTTTGTAAGGGTTTTTTGTTTGTTTGTATTTTAATCAATATTAAACATGATATAATAGTTTTAAACAAGCCCAAAGAAAGGTTGTGAAAAATCATATCAAATTATTTGTTTGTAATTATCTACGGGATTGATAAGATTTACCTCTAGATCAAAGATCTAGGGACGACTGTAATAAGAAAAATCCGTAGATAGAAATCCCGCTCCAGAACGACTAGGAAACGCCGCAACGAAAAACCGCAACGGATCGCCGCAACAACAATTAGATTCCTTCGCGTGGGAGTTTAATTTAGAGGGGATTTAGAATAATTTTAGTGGCTCAAAAATTTGTAGAAGACACGTGCTGATAACGTGTTGATGCGGCTGAGTTTTTTTTCCAAGGTGAGCCTCCAAGGATCAAAGAGGGCGGCTGGCAAAAAATAGGAGGGCGGCTGAGAGAAGTGGAGAACAGAGGGAAGGCCACGCAAGCAACACTTCAGCCTTTCTAGCTAGGGGACATAAACATTGAAGGTTGAAGGGAAAATCATGAGTGCAGGCCGCATGCAACAAAAAGAAACAGGGGCAGCTTCATTGAGAATTTAATATCCACTCTTTATTGTTGACTTGTTTAGGGATTTTGATACTTCTCGTGTTTATTGTTTTGCAGATTTTATTTTGCACACAGACTAATTCCCTACCTATGCTCTAGCCGTGCCACTGAAGATTGCCGACCAAGCCATCCCCGTGCGCAAAAGAAGTATCGACCAGTGCCAAGCTCAATAGCCTACCTTGCTGAATATATACTTGTCGATTCATTGAAGAGCTAAGCCAATGGCATTGCCGACCTAGTCATCCAATGGGATGAGAACATCATCCGAGGAGGATTAACGCAACTTGAGTTACGACTTCAGAGATAGACGGCTACATCCTGTCAGACTTGATCTGACCTGAGCTGATTGACAGAGACGACTACGACGCCTACATAAACTGAGATTTCCTAAACCGTTTATTATTATATTTGTGTAGTAGTGTAGCGATCTTTGTAGGAAAAACTTTACCATACATGTGACGCTTTTGGGGTCTTGTCTGGTGGGTGCTAGACAAGAGGGACTTGACTAGCTGGGACTGGTCAAGTGAGAGCATTTACTAGGATTAGTTTTGTTGAGCACTTTGGTGAGTGCAAGTACTGAGAGCCAGACGAGTGTAGAGTGGGTGCTCTAGCTACAGGCTGTACTATGTAACATTAGGGGTGTGCGGGCCCGGGTACCCTGTTTTTTTATGTTACCCGGACCCTACCCGGTAAAATTTGGACCCGGAACCTACCCAGTTGGACATATACCCGGACCCTACCCGGACCCTACATATGGTTCCGGGTAGGTTCCGGGTACCCTGTAAAAAAAATCTAATTTGTGATACATTACGAACAATGATTTCCAAATAATCTGTGCATGACAATTACCTCAAATACACATGACTAAATATCAATATGGAAGTAAAATATTGTCTCTAGTCTCTTTCTTCATTGATAAAGGTATACTGATCAGTCATTTCTACTAGATAAAGCTAGACATATGGAAGAATGATTCACGTTTACATCTACTGCTCTTTTGAACGCATAAGAGAATATTATGATCTTTGATTCAAATGCATTGTTTGATGAATTTACGCGTTGCTCACAACTTCAGGATGTAAGTTGTACTCCCTAATATTATAAGTTCAAATTAGATTCACCCAGGGTGGATCACTCTTATATATTTTGATCATTAATATTATAATATAAAAATAAATAAATATATAAAAAATCGGTTCCGGTTCTGGGTACCCGTTCCCTATAAACGGGAACCGGAACCGGACCCGATACCCGTCGGTTCCTAATTTTCCTACCCGGAACCTACCCGGAACCGATAACTATCTACCCAGAACCTACCCGTTCGGGTAGGTTCCGATCGGGTATCTGGGTACCCTGTACCCATGCACACCCCTATGTAACATTTCTAATATAGTATTTGCTTTCGGGGCTGGACGTAATTCATGGGTGCGACCGAACCAGGTTAAATCTGCTGTGCATCTGTGATTGCTTATTGTTTACCCTGCATGTGATTATAACTACGTGTGATTTCTCGTGGGTTACACGAGAATTTTTATAAGCCTATTCACCCCCCTCTAGGCTTAGATCCAGATCCAACAACAATTACTAGAACATTGCTTAATTGCATACACTAATGAACAACTTTTTTGGTATCGTCATTTTGGACAAGTTCATTTCAAACATCATTATAAATTATCTAAGAATGATTTAGTTAAAGGTTTTCCAAATATTTCTTTCAATAGGTATTTTTTTGTGATTATTGTCAACGTGGCAAACTCCATAAATCGTCATTTAAACGTAAATATTGCATTTCTTCTAAGAGGCACTTAGAAATTCTTCATCTAGATTTATTTGGGCCTACTAGAGTTGCATCTTTAAGTAATGCACATTATGGATTAGTCATTGTTGATATTTTCTAACTTCTAAATGAAGATTTTGAAGAATTTACCAAGTTTGCTAAGAAAACTCAAAATCTCTTGGGAACTATTATTATCACTATTTGTAGTGATCATGGAGGAGAATTTGATAATGAGCTTTTCTCTAAGTTATGTGATGACCACTGAATAACTCATAACTTTTCTTTTCCTCGCCCACCACCACAAAATGGTGTTGTTGAGAGAAAGAATAGGATACTTATTAAGTATGCACGCACAATGCTCCATGATAGTCATCTTGGATTTCAATTTTGGGCAGAAGTGGCGCACACGACATGTTATGTGCTCAATAGAATCCTAGTGAGGCCCTGTACAAGTAAAACTTGTTTCGAATTATTTTATGACAAAAAGGCACAAGTAAAATATTTTCGCGTTTTTGGTTCAAAATGTTTTATTAATAACACGTATGGTAATCTAGACAAATTTGATCCAAGATCCGATGAAGGGATTTTGTTGGATATTCCACACATAGCAAAGCTTACCAGATATACAATAAGAATACTTCATCGATTGAGGAAACACTTCATGTTTCATTTAATAAAGATTTTGATGTGTCTCATGTTCAAGATGATAATTTAGAAGTTTTGTGTGATTCTATTAATAATACTAAACTTGATGATGTTATTGAGACTAACCCGACTATTAAAGATGTTCAGATTGTTCCTAGTGATCCAGGAGTACCCAAAGCACACCCAAACATTCATGACCACTCACATGACCAAATTATTTGAGATATTAGAGTGGGTGTCTGGACAAAATCAAGGGTTGAAGAATTCACTCATTGTGCCTTTGTCTCCATAATTGAGCCAAAGAACATTCAAGAAGCATGTCAAGATAGCTCTTGGATCATGGCAATGGAAGAGGAACTCATTCAATTCGAAATGAATGAAGTTTATGATCTAGTTCTTCTACCAAGTGGACATCAAGTCATTAGGACTAAGTGTATTTTCAAGAACAAGACAGACGAGAACGAAGTCGTCACAAGGAACAATGCAAGGTTAGTAGCTCAAGGCTACCGGTAAGAATAATGTATTGATTTCGAAGAATCATTTGCTCCGGTAGTTAGGTTATAAGCTATTAGATTATTATTATATTTTGCATCTCATAAAAATTTCAAAATATACCAAATGGATGTTAAAAGTGCATTTTTAAATGGTATTGTTAATGAAGAAGTATATGTTTCCCAACCACTCGGATTTATTCATGAAAAATTTCCATAACATGTTTTAAACTTAAGAAAGCTTTATATGGGTTGAAACAAGCTCCTAAAGCTTGGTATGATCGCCTTAAAAACTTTATTTTGGATTTGGGATTTAAAATAGGTGAAGTTGATTCAACACTTTTTACTAATTAGTATGAAAATGAGATTCTTCTCATTCAAGTGTATGTAGATGATATAATTTTTGGATCTACTAACTATGATCTTTGCCAAGAATTTTCAAAGTCTATGAAGGACGAATTGAGATGAGTCACATGGGTGAGCTCAACTATTTTTTAGGTCTTCAAATTCGACAATTGAAGGATGGCATCTTCATCCATCAAACAAAGTACACCAGGGAGCCAATCAAGCGATTTGGGATGGAATCGTCTTCAAGCAAAAGAACTCCCATGAGTACAACTAGACACCTTTACAAGGATGAAAACGGGAAAGATGTAAACATTCGTCTCTATCAAGGTATGATTGGTAGTCTACTTTATCTAACCGTAAATTGGCCCGATATCATGTTTTTTGTATGTTTATGTGCAAGATATCAATCACAACTTAAGGAATCATATTTGATTGCGGTTAAACGAATATTTCGTTATCTCAAACAAACTTTAGATATGGATTACTTTATCCTAAATCTAGCACATATGAGTTCATCTCATATAGTGATGCCAATTTTGCCAGATGTAAATCCGATAGGAAGAGTACTAGTGGCACTTGCCATTTTCTAGGAAATCTCTTGTCTCTTGGTTTTTCGAGAAGCAAAATTCTGTATCATTGTCCACGACCGAAGCGGAATATATTGCTGCAGGTCTTGCATGTGCACAAGTTCTTTGGATGAGACACACACTTAATGACTATGGTATTAATTGTGATACTTGCCCTATTATGGTCGATAACCAAAGTGCAATTTGCATCTCCAAAAATACAGTACATCACTCCCAGACCAAACACATAGATGTGAGACACTATTTTATTAATAATCATGTAGCTAAGAAGGATATCATTCTAGAGTACATTGAAACCCAAAAACAAATTGCCGATATCTTCATAAAACCTCTTAAAGAAGATTCTTTTGTGAGGTTGCGTGGAGAATTAGGAATTATGAGTGAATCTGAAATCTAGTAATTCATTTTCATATGATATACCATGTTTTGTGTTTATATGATCATTTTCATTTCATATATCTATGGTGTTTATTTTTTCAATATGTTTTCTATGTGAATTCTTGAGAATTTGATGAATTTATGATTATTTTGATATCATTTATATGTGTAGTAGTTTATATGATTATGATAGTATTTTGATGTGATTAGAGTGTCTAGTGTATAGGTTTAGGGTGAGAGAGCTCATATTCTCAATTTTTGCCACATACTTGCTTTTGAGAATAAGGACAGGCACATGTGCCTCCTTCAACAGGCATCTGCCCAAACCCAAGAATTTAATCTTTAAATCACATCTTTCAGTCAGGCGACTGATGTTCAATATACATGCACCTGGTTGTCTCATAGGCGACTGCATTTTTGTCATCACGTGCCTCCCTGGAATCTTCCCGAGAGATGATCTTCCTGTCTAAATCTGTTGTTTGCAGATAAGCCCCTGTAAGTCATTTCATAGGCGCCTGTCCATCGACATGAGGCTGTGTTATATGTTACAGGTGCCTATGCTTCTGCTTATGCCATTTTGATTCAAGGCTTAACAGGCGCCTGCATTATGTTCATCTGTCGGCTGTCCAAGCTGTTTGACACAGATTTCTGCTTTAATCACTGCTGTTCGTATTCATCCAACGGCTGTGATCAATCCGATGGTTGCTTAATATAGTCAATCGTGGGTTCCTTTCTCTCTCCTTCGATTCACACTCCCATTTCCCTCGAGCATTTGAGAACCCCCCAACCGTTCGACTCTCGCTGGCGATCGACCATCTCCGACCATCTTCCTTCTCCATGATCGCACCCGGATATACACCCACTGGAAAACGACTGTAGTCTTATCGCAAGCACACGATGAAGTGGCGAGCGGGTATCGAACACAGGGAGGACAATTGACAGTACTCTATCTTGATCACCTAGCTATCGGTGGTAGAATGGAATGGTTTCTAGAATGTTGTCACAATCGTTCAATTAACAAATAGAATTCTATATAGTAAAGCGTCTCGGGCCAGGGAATCCCCACTACGGATCGTTATTTATCCTTGTAAATTGTGAATCTCAATGTTGCGAGGCTTGAATTGAGGTGAACTAGTCGTAACTGAATATAGAACCAAGCTCATGCTCTCGCGCTATTTCCAGTCTATAGCAACCTAGATTAGGGCCCACTCTCGTGCAAACCCTAATCTAAGCTATGAAGATCGACATCATTGTCCAATCGCACCTCGAGCCCACTCTCATGCAAACTCGAGTTGCAACCTAGGTTATGATAGTTCGTATTCGTCCAATCTCTTGCAAACGAATATGAATATAGATTTACAATAAAAATCCTAGCTTTGGTCCAATCTCTTGCAAACCAAGTCTAGAGAATCTCGATTATAAACCTAAATCGAATATCTAGGCCTTCCCATCGATTGAAATCCAATCTCTTGCAAACCCCAATCAATGGAAATTCCTAGTTACTCGTAGTAAATCAACCATAACCTAACCGTCTATCAATCCTAGCAACAATTCAATTCATTCATCATAATTCTAAGATCGCATCTATAGGGTTCATCCCCATGCCCTAGAACGGCGAAACTACTCGTAATCAATCATAGCAATCACAGAAATAACGAATAAGAACATAGTGCAATTTATGGTTGAGAGAAAACAATTCATAAAAACTAGAAATTTTGGTAGAAAGAACAAACCAAATTGCGAGTTTTTGATCTCCAGCTGAGAATTACAATTAGAATAGCCGTCAAAATTAATGTTTCGTCTCCCCCTAAAACTAGGAATACAACTAGCCTTAAATACAAGTCAAGTCGGCTAGAAAATCCTGACAGATTTGCCCCTGGTGCAGCCCAGAACCCTAATTCACGATACAGTCGGACTGTGCTACTCGGCCGAGTGGAATATGTCACTCGGCCGAGTGACAGACCCAAAGAAAAACAGAGATATTGGGGGTTTCGGGGGTCTGTCACCCTGTGCTACTCGGGCGAGTGGCCTTTCTCATTCGACCGAGTGAACTTTCTTGCTCGGCCAAGTGAGTCTTCTCCAAATTTTAGTAAGTCGGCGGAGTTCTCAGGAGAAAAACCCTGTCGTACTCGGGCGAGTGGATTTCTTTACTCGGCCGAGTGAGGTATTGCACTCGCCCGAGTGGACTTTGACTCAACATGCTCCTGTATCCGTTGTACTCGGCTGAGCACGTTCCTTCACTCGACCGAGTGAGCTGTCTGCTCGGCCGAGGGGGCTGTTTCTGGGGTTCTTTCTTCTCCTCCTCGCCTCCTCGTCGATTCTATCGAACTCCTCCTTCTTCTTCCGCTCATCCTCTAGCGCTGCTGGCCCCTCGATAAGGTCACAGGCGATGCTCCAGCGTGTGTGAAAGTCTCTTGATCTCGTTTATGCTCCAGATCGCTCCAGACTTCCTGAAATCCGACAAAAACAAGAAATAGTGAAAAGCAACGCGATATCGTCGAATAATCGTGAAAAATGTAATATGGGCGATCGAAATGACATGCAAACATGAAGAAAAAAGGTGTAAAATAAGGAGCGATCAAAATCTCCTAAGCTTACATCTTACCCGTCTTCGAGGAAGATGAGTAAAAAGGCGAACCCGTCGGGTAAAAATAAGGAAAAAGGAAAAAGAAGGTAGAATAGAAGACGAAGAGGGAGGCACTAGATCATTTTCTCAGGACAAGGAGCTGCTTACTCAAATAGCATACGACGAATAAAAACATGCCAAAGATTTTTATCTCGATATCATGATCATATATAAATGCATTCGATATAGAAACCAAGAATATCAAAACAATATGAAACATGAAATCATTCTAGGATTAGCGTCGTCTGAGACATCCAAAGTAATATACATAATCATAGATTGCACACTTTTCAATTGATCGCTTTTTATTTGGAGTATAAGAGGCATCACACATTATGGAGCAATAAGAATAGAAAGAAATGGTATTCATGAAATGCATGCCAAATTTCAATTCGTGGACTTCGTAGTACTCTTAGTAATCTCCCTGAGTATAGAAAATTACATAGCTTAGGTTGTCATGCACAGACAAGTGGCCACTCTCTCACACATTATTGGATCCTCTCCCCCCAAGCTTATCTATAAGCGTGGTGGCATCAAATAGAACGATACGACTTTTTCCCATTTTTGAAGCTCCAAGAAAAATGATAGAGGGAAGGAAGAAAGAAAGAAATGAGATCATGTATGAACTTCCTTTTTGTTTCTCTTTTCTCTTTTTCTTTCTTTTTTTTCCTTTTTTCTTTTGAAATCAATATATACAATAACGATCCCAAATCGAAGATAGAGAGATATGCATGTATTCTTCCCTTTTTTCTTTTGATTTTGGCGTATTAGAGCTTGGTCTTTATAGCATGGGGAAGATGCCAATATAAGATTTGCTAAAGGAAGATTCACCAATGATTTTAAGTATCGAAATAAAGTGCAAGATATGTAGAGAAAGAAAAATATTCAACGCTCAGTTCACTCTTTTGAATGTGCATGACAACTTTCAGCAGGGTCATGTAATCTACTCAATTCGAATTCAAAAAGTAAACTAATCCAGTTATATCAAAATGGCATACATTCAATCAACCGGTAAATTAAGCGTACAATTTTCATGCAAAAAGAAGTGATAGCAGACAACAAAGCAGTACTCCAAATATATGCAATCAATGTGTGAAGTTTGGTGTGTTTTCTATGAAAAGTCTATAATATAAATCTTCAGACTCAGCTAATGGTAGAATTTCATTCACGTTCATATAATAAAGATGCAGGTTACTATTCTCGAATGCATGGCAAAGTGTATCATATGATATCTGAGATAAAAACGATGGCATGACAAGAGAATATGCATCTAAAAATAAACTAGCTCCAGGTCATCGTCATCACAGAAAATTCATTTCTAGCGAAAAAGGATTAAAGAAATAAAGATAAAGGAAAAACAAGAACTACTATACATATGCAACACAAAAAAAATAAGAAAACGTGATGCATGAGAAAAAAACATGAAAAAGTGGGTGAAAATAAGTGGAAAATAAAGAAAGGTGGAAAAAATGAAAATAAAAATGAAGAAAACGAAAAGTGCGTGAGACACTCACTACCCCAAGCTATTTACTGCACAGTGTCCTTAATGTGCTAAGTGTGACACAAGGAGAGATATGATATGGGTGGGGTGGGTGAGGATGCATGCATGATAAATGAAGAAAATGAAAGAAAATGAGATGGAAATGCAAGTGATGCGTGCAGAGATCAAGATGGTGCAATATAACGGTCCCAGAAATAACTCCTCTCTCCCAGGATGATATATACAAATCTCAACAAAAAGTGTACCAAAATGTGGGGGGGAGGAGGGGCTCAAAAGCGGCAGAAAAGATAGTATCAATCATAGCAGCGGCAAAAAATATGAGAGGCATCAAGGTAGCCTAAGCAGGTGGTGGACCACCAGCATCGTCCTATGGTGGGGGAGGTGGTGGTGGAGGCTGCTATGAGATGGGACGGATATCGACAGGTGGAGGAGGTGACAGTCGCGCAAGAATCTGGTTCAGGGTGACCTGAATACCAGGGAGTAAAGCGACGTGAGACTGCACAGAGCTAACCATGGAAGCGAGAGCCCGAAAATATCCTCTAAGCCCACTAACTGCCCCCTCTAAAGCACGCAGGTGCTGAACGAAGGTATCGGGGGCGGGGGGAGAGGGTCGAACAGGTGGGGATCGGGGCTGCCGCACACGGCCACCGTAGACAAGTGGGGCCACTACGGGGTGATGGCGTGGTGCTATGCTCACTAAAAGACGCTCAACCTCTGTGCAAGGCTGGGACGTATGGAAGCTCTCAGAAGTGTGAGCAGCGGCAAAATCTGGAGCGGTGACAGAGGGCGAGGAGGGTAGAGAGGTCGCTGACACAGAAATGGGGACAGACATCGCGACACTCTCGGTGAAGACAGCGACATCAGAGACGGTAGTGTCGACCACTGGGAAGGTCATGAGATCTACAGAAAATGACTCCTCGGGGGTCGAGAAATCTAGTGAGGACAGGGTCTCGGCTGTGGAAACAAAGGAAGGCTCGCCTTTCTCGAAAATAGTGGCGGTGGCGCTCTCGAAACACACATAAGAAATGGGATCAAAGATCAACGGCACAGTGGTAGTGGTGGTGGACTCAGCTAGGATGCTCCCAACACTGACAGAAGTGTGGACAGAAGTGAAGGGAGTAGTGCTCAAATCTGGTGCAGGCTGAGTGATCGGGATCTCTGGGTCTAGAGGGGGAAGGAGGGGCTCCTGCTAAGCACATTCGGGCTCAAGCACGTACACATCATGGACGAGGAGGTCCATCTGTGGGATCCACACCCCTCCTGCGGGTCCAATATGGGTCCGAGCAGGGCTCGGAAGCACCATGTAATCTGCAACATAAGGACCATGCAGCCAAACCCAGTGGTGCTGACTGTGAATGTGCAACATCTTCATGCGGGCCATGACATCTATGTAAAGTGAAGTGGGGCCCGTGAGTCGCAGCAAACCAGCTGGGAGGTCAACTCCGCACAAAGGAGCTAGCAAGGCAATCAGACTACCACAACAGATAGGCATCCTGGCGCTGATAGAAGAAACAATGCGGTCTATATACCAGCTAGCTATATCGATCTGAATGGTGGGGACCAAGATGTCAGTGTCGCCCTCAAAGGATCTCGCTCTGATCATCGCATAGAGCATATAAAGCTCAGGCATAGACATCGTCCCAGGCTCATACCTCATGAGAAAAGTTGTCGCCATAAGGCGCTGAGCAATGCGAAGGCATGGGTGGATGATAGCGGAGGCCTTGGCCCGGCTAGGGTCAAAGGCAAGTGGAGAACCTGTGATCAATGTCCAGAAGGCATGTGCATCGAATGACGGTGGGGCGATGTGCGTGGGACTAAAAGCGTGGTCGGGGTCTGGGATGGGGGGCCACTGGAAAAAGGCTCGGAGCATATCTAGAGTGATCTCGCACTCATGATCCATCAGGCAAAACGTGCAACCCCATGAGTCCTACGAATAGAACTCAGGACCTCGAGTGTCGGTCGGACATAGGTGTCCACCGACACAGACAGAAAATCATGCCACCCACGTTATCATATAACTGGAGTAGGCCCTCAAATACCCCTAGGCACTCAAAATCTACAATGTGTACAAACCTAGAGGGGACGATCGAACGATGGAAGATTCTTTCAAATCTGGCGCGGTGTGCGTCATCCCTGAAAGTGATCCCCATCGTGTCGAAAGCTGGGGCGGGCTCTGCCGGTGGGGGTGGAATAGGTGCGATAGGAGGCGGTAGTGTGTGTGGTGGTGGGCTAAGTGGTGGGGAGTCCGCTCTAGCGGAGGAAGAGCCAGGCTTGCTAGCCTTCCTCCGCTTGGAGGCGGGCACCCACACACGTGATCTAGTGCGTGGAGGCATGGGTGCCATGAGATGTGCCTACCAATGCGAAGTATGTGAAGTGCTATAAAAAAGGAGCAAATGTACCCAAGCACGACGCGACTCCAAGCGAGCGGTGTGAGCAAAGAGACGCCTCCCCTCAGAAGCTCTGAATCTGCCCCTGATTCTACCCCAAGCTATCCTGAAACACAAATAGATTAATTAGCAATGAATATCCATAAATTTAGGGGAAAATCAAGAGAAATAGGTGTATATATAGTTTAATTTCGATTCGGGGTGGAGTAGGGCTTACAAAATGGAGATTGGAGAGAAAGGGGATTTTAGGGCTAAGGGGGAACGATTGGTGGCAAAGGGGCAACGACGACGGCGACCAGACGGTGGCATCGGCGGCACGGGGGTGCTCCACTTGGGCACAGGTGGGTGCGGTTCTGGCGAGGGGTCGGATCGCTCAGGGGATAAGTCGGAGTCTCGGGCTGTCAATATTTAGATTTGGGAAATTTTGGATTTTGGGGCCGCGAGGTTACGAATATATAGCGGTAGTCACTCGGCTGAGTGCATGTCCACTCGGCCGAGTGGCTCAGTTTATTAAGATTTTAAATTTTTTTTCGTGAAAGTACCGACTCGACCGATATCACTTCCCACTCGGGCGAGTAGACAAAAGTCACTCGGCCGAGTGGCAAGGCCACTCAGAGCTTTTCAAGTGCTGAAAGTGTCTGGTTCACTCGGTCAAGTGACAAAGTCATTCGGCCGAGTGACATGTAAATGACAGAGAGGGGTTTTTCGAATCTTCCCTGATCAACACCGTACTTGGCCGAGTAGGGTCGTCAAGTCACTCGGCCGAGTGGGATGCTATTTTCAGCTCCAACTCTCTGTTTTTGCTCCACTTTCTGATTTTCTTTTTCCCGTCAGTTTCTTCCTTCTCCTGACGCCTGAGCGCATCCTTGGAGCGCTCTCCTTTGCCATGGTCGTCCTCCATTCATATAGTCTCCTATTCTCCATCTCCTGGAATGAAAAACATTGCCTGTTGTTAGGTTTTTTCTTCGACACTCGACTCTAAACACTAATAAAGATCTAAAGCAAAAATTAAAGAGGAAAATTGAACTAAAAATGAGATAGAACCGTCGGGTTGCCTCCCGACAAGTGCTCGTGTAAGGTATTGAGCTCGACCCCTTAAGATTCGTAATTAGAGCTCAATGTTTGGCACATGTGAGATGCGCACGTCAAACTTACCGAGAAGGCCGCTTGGGTTTAGTTGTTGATTTACTTCAGTGTTCCTCGGCTCCCCTTCATCATGGGTAGTAATGGGGAATGAGTCCCCCAAGCTTGAGCTTTTGACATCCTTTTTCTTGGTCGGCGGCGAAGATTTGTTGTCCGGTGGAGCTTTCTTTAGTGCTTCGCCGTAGAGAGCTTGCATAGCTCTCTAATCTTGACGACATCAGCGTCGTCTTTCTCTTCGTCTGTAAGAGGGTCCGACGGGTCTTCCATCATTTCGCCTTCTTTGGTAAGTTGGCCCTCTTCGAGGCCGTCATCGTGCTTGGTCCTGATGGCAAATGGAATGGCATCGTTAATCACCTCGTCGAGGAGGTCCACGTAGTCCACTTCCTCTGGCCAAAGCATATGCTTCATTGCCTTTGGAATGTGGAGCTCAACTTCAATATTACCGATGTTCAAGGACAAGGTCCCTTCTCTCACATCTACAATCACTCCGGCGGTGGCTAAGAAAGGGCATCCAAGAATCAGCGACGTATCACCCTCCTCTCTAATGTCCATTATCACGAATTCGCATGGCAAGCAGAGTCCACCCGGTACTTGTAGTGGTATGTTTTCGGCAATCCCCACCGGCCTAGTGATCCGACCATCCGCGAGTTGTATCTTTATGTCTGTGGCCGTGTGGTCGATTCCCATATTCAATTTCTTGAACATTGTGAGGGCATGAGGCTCACGCTTGCTCCCAAATATACTAAATCTTTCTGAAGTGGGACTCCTCCAAGCGTGCAAGGGATTCGGAAACTACCGGGATCTTTGAACTTGGTCGGCGCTTTCTCCTTCCTAGTAAACAACATACTTTGCTAGACGAGTATGATCCTTTATTTTCGCTTCTTTTCCGCGATCAAGTCCTTTAGAAACTTTGCATAGGACGGGATTTCGATAATTGCATCCACGAATGGGATATTCAAGCTCACACCTCGTAAATACTCCAGAAATTTGACGAGCCTTTTCTCAATCCTCGCCTTTGCCAACCGTTGTGGGAATGGTACCTGTGGCATAAAGTTTGCTCCTTATGTGGCTTCTCTACTTCAGATTTTTCACCGTCACTTGGCCCCTTTGGGTCCTCCTCTTCATTGACCGGTTCTTATCAACCGAAATTCCTTCCCTCGGCTCCTTAGCTTGAATCATGGCAGGGGTAGTGTCCTTCCCGCCTCTTGTAGTTACCGCCACAACCGCATTGATGTGACCGGTATTGCTTTGTGGGTTTTGTTCCGGTTGAGCCGGCAATTGTTGATTGGTCTTGTTGAGCAATGCTAGTTGCTCCGATAACTGTGCCATGACGGTGTTGAGGGAATCTTGTTGGGCCGTCAATCTTGCATTGAAATTCTTTTGCTCGGCTATGAACTCTTCAACCCTTGCTTCATGGTCCGACCTTGGCGATGCTTGAGGTGGGTTGGGTGCCCTCCATCCTTGATTGTATCCCGGGGGTCTATAGAGCCCCGCTTGTTGCCTCGGTGGGTAGTTTTGTTGTTGGGGTGCTCTTTGTTGATACTGTGGTTGTTGTGGAGGCCGGGCTTGTGATTATTGCAGTGGTGGATTCAAGGCTCCATCATTGTTGGCGTATGAAAATCCAGGGTGATCCCTTGTAGCTGGGTTCGCCCAATAACCGGTACTACCCGCAACATATTGCGCTTGCTCCATAGCTCCCTCTCCTTGCTCCCCTCTAACAAACATAACATGGGCTTGATCTTGCCAGTCGCTCATGCTTCCTCCCGGTGCAGAAACGGTGGGGGCTTCATATGGTTCACTAATCAACTTTTCCAATCTCCCTACGACTTTGTGAAGAGAATCAAATTTTGTAGAGAGCTCTGCCACTGCCTTTGCCTCATAGATACTTGCCGGCTTCAAGGTTGACGAAGAATGTCCCCTTTCCTCGGCCCGCTGCTAATTATTCGAGGCCATCTCCTCAAGTAAGGCCATAGCGTCATTCGGTGTCTTTGACAAGATAGCTCCATTGGCGGTTGCATCAATTATTTGCTTTGTGCTCGGTTGCAATCCGTTATAGAAGCTATGTACAAGCTCCCATGGCTCAATGCTATGGTGGGGGCATTGGTGTTGGAGATCCTTGAAACGCTCCTATGCCTCATATAGAGTTTCTTGAGGGCCTTGCTTGAAGGACATAAGCGCGCTTCGTATCTTGATAGTATTGGATGGCGGATAAAACTCGTTGACAAATGCGATCGCCAGCTCATCCCAAGTGGTGAAGATCCCCTCAGCTTGCGTCCTCAACCAATACAATGCCTTGTCTCGAAGAGTAAACGGGAAGAGGCGCAGTCGAATAGCGTTGGCTAGTACGCCAGGCATCTGAAAAGTGGCACACTTAGACAAGAACAATTGCAGATGGTAGTACGGGTTTTCTTGTGAGTTTTCATGGAATGTGTCTTGTTGCATCAACACTGTAAGTCCGGTTTTCAGCTCAAAGTTCTTGTTGGCCGCCAACTCCGGCATGACAATAGAAGAGGTGGTAGATGTGGTCTTGGGCCGTAGCCTATCTCGGATGGAGATAAGCCTAGCCATACGCGATACTAGCTCCTCTGGTGTTTACGGTGCGACCATCTGATCTTCCTCTATAGCAAATCTCCTCTCAGCTCTAAGCCTCCTTGTCGTACGCTCGATCTCAGGATCAAATAATATATCTTCTTGTGGTGCCTTCGATCTCGTGTACATGCGCAGAGAAAGAAAATCTAGATAGAATTGTTAGCACAATAGAGGAATAAAAGAGTGGAAATAATAAAATAAAAAGAAATAGCTTAGTAAAGAAAATAAAATACCATCACCTCCCCGGCAACGGCGCCAAAAACTTGATCGTGCCTGGATATACACCCTGAAAACGACTGTAGTCTTACCGCAAGCGCACGGTGAAGAGGCGATCGGGTATCGAACACATGGAGGATAATTGACAGTACTCTATCTTGATCACCTAGCTATCGGTGGTAGAATGGAATGGTTTCGAGAATGTTGTCACAGTCGTTCAATTAACAAATAGAATTCTATATAGTAAAGCGTCTAGGACCAGGAAATCCCCATTACGGATCGTTATTTATCCTTGAATTGAGGTGAACTAGTCGTAACTGAATATAGGACCAAGCTCACGCTCTCGCGCTATTACCGGTCTATAGCAACCTAGATTAGGGCCCACTCTCGTGCAAACCCTAACCTAAGCTACTAGCATGAAGATCGACATCATCGTCCAATCGCACCTCGAGCCCACTCTCGTGCAAACTCGAGTTGCGATCTAGGTTATGATAGTTCGTATTCGTCCAATCTCTTGCAAATGAATATGAATATAGATTTATAATAAAAATCCTAGCTTTGGTCCAATCTCTTGAAAACTAAGTCTAGAGAATCTCGATAAACCTCAATCAATGGAAATTCCTAGTAACTTGTAGTAAATCAATCATAACCTAACCGTCTATCAATTCTAGCAACAATTCAATTCATTCATCACAATTCTAAGATCGGATCCATATGGTTCATCCCCATGCCCTAGAACGACGGAACTACTCGCAATCAATCATAGCAATCACAGAAATAATGAATAAGAACATAGAGCAATTCATGGTTGAGAGAAAACAATTCATAAAAACTAGAAATTTTGATAGAAAGAACAAACCAAATTGCGAGTCTTTGATCTCCAGCTGAGAATTACAATTAGAATAGCCATCAAAATTAATGTTTTGTCTCCCCTAAAACTAGGAATAAAACTAGCCTTAAATACAAGTCAAAGTCGTCCAGAAAATCCTGATAGATTTGCCCCTGGTACAGCCCAGAACCCTAATTTGCGATACAGTCGGACTGTGCTACTCGGCTGAGTGGAACATGTCACTCGGCCGAGTGACAGACCCAAAGAAAAACAGAGATATTGGGGGTTTCGGGGGTCTGTCACCCTGTGCTACTCGGACGAGTGGCCTTTCTCATTCAGCCGAGTGAGCTTTCTTGCTCGTTCGAGTGAGTCTTCTCCAAATTTCAGTAAGTCGGCGGAGTTCTCAAGAGAAAAACCCTGTCGTACTTGGGCGAGTGGATTTCTTCACTCGGCCGAGTGAGGTATTTCACTCGCCCGAGTGGACTTTGACTCAACGTGCTCCGGTATCCGTTGAACTCGGCCGAGCACGTTCCTTCACTCCTCCGAGTGAGCTGTCTGCTCGGCCGAGTGGGCTGTTTCTGGAGTTCTTTCTTCTACTCCTTGCCTCCTCGCCGATTCTATCGAACTCCTCCTTCTTCTTTCGCTCATCCTCTAGCGCTGCTGGCCCCTCGATAAGGTCACATGCGATGCTCCAGCGTGCGTGAAAGTCTCTTGATCTCGTTTATGCTCCAGATCGCTCCAGATTTCCTGAAATCCGACAAAAACAAGAAATAGTGAAAAGCAACGCGATATCGTCGAATAATCGTGAAAACGCAATATGGGTGATAGCGATGACATGCAAACATGCAGAAAAAAGGTGTAAAATAAGGAGCGATCACTCCATCAGCTCATCCAGTCATCTATCCTCTCCTCCTTCCTCTAGGTATCATTTGAACTCGTTTCAGTTTCAATTCATGCACTAGCCTAGGTTCATTTCATTTGCAAGCTCCATAGGTCCCAAGTCAGTGTCTTCTCTAAGCCTAAGGCCTTATCCCTCAAGAAGCCTATGTAGAAGAAGATTAGGGTTCCCAAACATGCTCCGACCAAAGCCCGTATGAAACGAGCTAGCTCTCCTTCCCCTATTTTTTCTTCTCCATCTGATTTCAAAGAATCTTGGGAAGGTGAAGCTGATCCTCTTATCCGTAAGTGCAAACAACCTTGTATTTCTTCTCCCGAACATACTCACCAAGCTCAGGCCGAAATTCCCCAAGTTCAAGCTGAACCTCAAGCCCAAGATAATCTTGAACCCTCTCCTTCAACTATTATTTCTGCAACTATCCCTATTTGCCGTGATGACATATGTTTAGGGAAATTCAGTGCCTCGCTCAATGTCAAAATTCTAATGGAGAGATTCATTATTTATTCAGCTTTTTATGTTGAGAATTTATCTCAACTCTTGACCAAGGTCAAGCTTGTTGATCTCTTTCGATACTCTCATACTAACTCACCTAAACCATATCCCAAGCTAGTCAAACTCTTCTATGCAAACCGTAATCGTGGTGAATATAGCGAATCTGGGATTTTTGATACTTTAGTTTAGGGGACATCCATCAAACTAGACCATAAACTTCTTCGTACCATTCTTGGTATTCCTTCTTCAGTGTCTCTTCCCGCTAATATTTGCATTGCTAAAATTTTAGACCTTGATCAAACCGTTCTTCAAGATATGTTCAAGACCATTCCTCCTATTCTCCCCTCAGGAGTAAAGAACAGTATGCTCTCCAAATATGGATGGGTAGTCCACTACGTTGTGAAATCAAATATCCTCCCTAAATGTGGCTCATCTGATCAGCCATCTCGTGACATTTTCAAGTGAATGTACACCATCCACTCTGGCATATTTGTGAATTAGGCTGGAGTCATCTTAGATAAGATGGACTTCGTTGAGATCACCCCTACTCTATCTCACCTCCCTTATATCTGCATCCTCACTCTTGTGTTTCGTCGTTTCAAAGTCGATCTAGAGCCTTATGAGCATGTTCCCCTTGGTCCTCTTTTGGATGAGTCTGCAAAGCTGAAGTCTTCTTCAGCTCTACAGGTTGCATCCAAGAAGAGGAAAGCTGCTTCTGAGCCCTCATCCTCTTCAGTACCTCCAGTTGTCACCAACATTCCTACATCCCTATCTTGTCCATCTCCTCTGGACCCCTTCTTTATCTAGTTGGATAAGAAGGTGAATTTGATGTTAGAGATGCTCAGCTCCTCCTTGGTGCATCATAGTTTACCCTTGCCTTCCACCTCCAGTCCTTGCTGCACCCCTCTAAGGCTACCCCATCTGCTGCTGCTGCTCCTGCTGATGACCCTCAGCCTCCTCCTGCTGATGTCTCTCAGATTCCCACTGCTGCTGCTGATCATGTTGAGGCTACTTATGTGATCACTCTAACTGATGCTGCTTCTGCTACTACTTCAGAGATGAAGACTAAGGATTTCACCGTGGAGATGAGAGCTCCACGGTGCATCTTGATCCTGAGGTTTCCTCCACCATTGACCAGCTTGATCCTTAATGCATCTTGGAGATATCTCACCATAGGTCTTATTTTTTGTTAGGGTTTGAGAGTCTATGTGTAGACATGTGTGATGTAGTGTTTTGTATGGATGTTTGGATGATTATACTTCATATTGTGATCTTTTGTTATGATGTATGGAGTAGGTGACGTGTGTGTATATTTTATATATTCACGCACGTCTTCTTTGTGCTTTTCCGTTGTTTTCCGTCATCCCGTACCCATTTTCTTGTGATTTCTAGTTTCTTTCACTTCTTTGTGTTTTTGTGTATATGCAGGAGATTACCAGTGTTAGGGACGTTTAATGAAGATATAATGAGACCCCGGAGCAACGGAAGGAGTCACGCGTGATCCAGGGGTCAAACGATGAAGATTGTCATGTTTCAGCCTTCAACCGATCGGTTGGACACAGCCAAACGATCGGTTGATGCACGCGTATCTCACCCGGACGGAGGCTGAAGTGAAGTGCAGCTCAACCTACCGGTTCGTCGACTGTTTGAATCCAACAGAGCTCTTGGCCATTTGAAGTTGAATTCCAATCGATCGGGTGACATCTCACCTGATCGGTTCATCTGTAGCCGAATTTTCCAAACGATGACCCGGAGAGCTCAACCGATCGGTTCGCTGACCGTGTGAAGTCGACTAAACTCTCTATCTATTTGGGTGTATTTCCAACTGATTGGTTGAATACTCAATCGATTGGTTCACCTGATGCTGCATCTCTCAAGTCGATGACCCGACGACACCACCCGCTCTCCTCAGCGCCTGGTTGAAGCTTCTGAAGCCGTTAACGAAAGCGACAAGCAGCTCAACCGACCGGTTGATGCTTCAACCGATCGGGTGAGCTCGATTTCTATATATAGTTGACCTAGGGTTCTGAAAAAACGGGCTGTGGTATTTTTCTGTCTTTTTCTTGTACGGTGACGGCTGGAATTTTATTGTATTTTGTAAGTCTTCTGATTGCTTTCAAACTTTAATATTATCTTATTCGCATTGCTACTATCTCATTCCTATTGCCTATCATGATTTTTACGGTTGAAATTTGTGATTTGTGAGTAGTTCCCAAATCTGGGATTTTGGTGGAAACCCCTTCGTGGGTTCTCCCTAATACGTCCATAGGACTAGGATTTTGATAGGGATTAGGAATTTAGATGGTTACGCGGGGTATTTCATTGTCTTTGGGGGGAGAAAGACCACCTCTGACCGTCGGGCAAAGGGGAAATAAACTTGGCGGTTGACTCCCTTGCCACAGCTCACGCCCCTAGCGTATACATCCAATCTTAGCGCATGGGAACGGCAGGATGAGATGTTGGGAGTAATCGTTGCGAGCCTAATGCTCCCGGAGTCGGTCGGTGTTAATGGACATAACAATGCCCACCGACCGAACCCGGGTAGACCTAGCGTATCATCCTGGGCACCAACCAGAATATCGGGCCCATGGGACGCTAGGTATCACTCTTAGAGGCAACGTCTCACCACTGAACCCTAAATCCAATCGTACTCCTATCCGTCGGTCGTAATAGTGAGAGCATATGACAGGGTGGAAACCGAAGTCCTAGGTTTCCTTTTATATCGTTTATCCATCGTATCTATATTCTATGACAAACCATCGATCGTTCGGGTTAGCTCACCCGTAGGGTGAACCGGTTCCTCTTTGACACAAGCACAACCACGCCTCCCTGTGTTCGACCCCCAAGCCACACTACAACACCGTGCGCTTGTGGTATAAATATTTAAATTTGGTATCCCTAATCATATTGCACTCATATACATCAAAATTTGGGGACATCAAGCTTTATGGTGCCGTTGCCGGGGAGGCAACGTGCTTGTTATTTTAGGACCTAGTAAACCCTTGAGTCTAGCTCATATCCCTAACTCGCGATAATTTTCGCATTCTACTTTTTCATTTTCATTTTCTATTTTTTATTTTTTATTTTTATCTGTTTCTATCCCATACTTGCTTCACGGGTGTTCGTGATTTTTCATGCGCAGGAATACAAGGAGTCTCGACGACTTGATTCCTTTAGATCCGGAGATCAACGCCACCCTGAGGCGTCTGAACACAGAGAAGAGAAGAAGAGAAGAGTCTGCAGCTATGGGGGAGAATACCCAACCGCAGAAGTCCCTGCTGGAATATTTGATGCCATCCATCGGGTCCACCTCCTCCATCCAACCTCCGGCTATTACGACACAGAGTTTCGAGCTTAAGCCGTCGTTAGTGACATGGATCCAGCAGGATCAATTTTCAGGGGTGCCCATGGAGAGCCCTATTGAACATCTGGACTCCTTCTTAGAGAAGTGTGACACATTCAAGATCAACGATGTCACGACTGAAGCTATCCGACTGAAGCTATTCCCCTTCTCTCTGTGGGATAAAGCCAAGCAATGGCTTAGGGGAAAGGATCTGAACACCTTCAATACTTGGGAGAAGCTCGCGAATGCTTTCTTGACTAAGTTCTTTCCCCCGAAGAAGACGATGAAGCTGAGGAGTGAGATCTCCTCCTTCTCCCAAGCCAGCCACGAGTCCCTGCACGAAGCTTGGACGAGATACAAAGAGATGCATCGGAGGTGCCCTCACCACGAGCTTCCCAAGTGGCAGATAATTAATCTGTTCTATAACGGGTTGATGGATGAATTGAAATCATCGATGGATGCCGCGGCTTGGGGGTCCTTTATGTCTAGAAGCGAGGAAGATACCGACAACATTTTAAAGAACATGGCATCAAACAATGAGCGGTGGTGCGATGAGCGTGCCACGCCCAGATCTAGAGGCATTAATAGAGTCGAGGACGTCGACAAATTGTCTAGCAAATTCAATTTGCTATCGACTCAGATCTCGGTGCTTATGGTAGGAGTTGGTGGTGCCAGCACCCAATAAGTATCGGCGGTGGAAGCTGAAGTCCTGGGAGACTTCGAGGGTGGTGATATCTCACCACTGGTGGATCAAGCTAGCGCACTTTTCTTCAACCCGATGGGTAATGCGCCATATCCACCAAGGACTAGCTCAAATCCAGCTTATTCTCCCAATAACCGGAACCACCCCAATCTGAGCTATATGGCACCTTATCAGCAGCCCCAGCAGCCGCAACAACAAGTATATCAGCCGCCTCGGTAACAGCAGCAGCAGTATCAGTAACATCAGCAGCCACAACAAATGTACCAGCTGTATCCCCCAGGAACAAGCAACCCGTACAACAGCAGCAGCAACCAAATGGACAGCAGTGAGTTATCCCCTAAGTGGAGAGCCTCTTGATCTAGTATATTACGAACCAGGAGAGGATCAACTTGCGGGTGGAAATGGGATAAAAGGCCCTCACCGACCAAGTAACCCAGCTGGGGTTGCAGGTGGCGAACCTTCAAAGGACGTAGAACCAATTGCCGGGACAGCCGGAAGTAAACCCGAGGGGGCCGAGTCAAACGTTGGCGTTAACGCACGATCATTCCAACGTGTCTGCTATAGTATTGAGGAGCGGCACTTAACTTCCAAATAGAGTGCCCGCTAAGGAACCTGAAGCTCCGTTGGTCGATGGGCGACCAATTGAAAAAGCTAATGACGACGGAGCTTCATCATCAAATGCTATGGCTCTGGAGGGAGTCTCTAAGGAAGAGAAGAAGAAGAACGAGGAAGGGAACTTAAGAGTCTTCAAGCCCGTTGTGCCTTTCCTACAACGACTTGCCGGGGCAAAGATTGATGAAAAATATGGCAAGTTCTTTGATATGGTCAAAGACTTGAGCTTGCAGATCCCTTTCCTCGAAGCCATATAGACTATTCCTTCTTACGCAAAATTCTTGAAAGATTTGGTGTTGAGGGGTTCTAGAAAAGAAAAAGTTCGTTCTCACAGCGGAATGCAGCGCTCTGATCCAGCGAGCGAACCCGCCCAAGCTTAAAGACCTAGGAAGCTTCTCTATTCCTTGTTCAATCGGAGAGGTGAAGATTAACCGTGCCTCGTCGATTTGGGGGTGAGCGTCAGTCTGATGCCTCTGTCACTTTACAAGAGGATTGAAATGGGCAACCTTGAGCCCACCGGTATGACCCTTCAACTAGCTGATAGATCAGTCAAATATCCGGTGGGAATTGTGGATGACCTGCCAGTAAACGTCAGCGGGGTGCATGTGCCTGTAGACTTTGTTGTGATGGACATGCCAGAGGACACTCATACACCCATCATCCTCGGGAGGCCCTTCATGGCCACCGCTAGCGTGCTGATAGATGTGAAGAAAGGGAAGCTATCCCTTAATGTTGGCGACCAGAAGGTCGAATTTGATCTGGGATTATCTATGAAGCATCCCCCTGAAGAGCAGAGCTGCAATGTGCTGGACATTGAGGAAGAAAGAGCTGTAGAAGCTGGAGCTTGGGAGATCCTCTCTAAGAACCCCCTGATAGCTTGGGAACCCTGGAGGAACATGCTGGGGTAGAAGAAGAAAAAGCTACCGGAGACGTGTTTTCCTCCGTGACGACCCCTCCTAGATTTCAGAAAGTTGCTCCGATGAGGAGAAAAGAAAAAGAGCCAATGGGGCTCAATGCTGATGAGATCCGAATACTTCGAAGAGTGGCGGTAGACGCCAGTATGAGGGAGAAGCCCCAGACTCCACCAGCGGAGGATTTGTCGAGTGCGTCTATTTATCACCACTGTCAACACCAAAGACCACCACTCCAAAATCTGAAGGGATGCCAAACATTGGGCATCACCCACGTCCTCCTTGAAAATCATCTACCGGGCGTCGAGCAAACGACGTTAAACAACAGCGCTTCATGGGAGGCAACATATGTTCTACACTTTCATCTGTATTTTTAGGCTTATTTTCCTTATTTTGACGAATAAATTCAGCAACGGGAGCTTTCGGCGAGGGACTTAGACTATTTTTGAACTTTACAGGAATCAAGCCCCCAACCGATCGGTTGGGACGTATCTGAAGATGGCCCATGTCTGAATATCATCCAACCGATCGATTGGCAGAAATGGCTGACCGGGTGGCAGATCGTGTGAACCTTCTTTGCTCTCGGGAAATTTCGGGTAAATCAACTGATCGGTTCGTGACGTCCCCACGTTGTGCGTGTTTGATGTGTGCAATAATATGATTGGCAGCGTGAGATTTAAATATTTGTAACCGCAAGTGCACGGTGTTGTAGTGTGGCTTGGGAGTCGAACTCAGGGGGGCATGGATGTGCTTGTGTCAAGAAGGATCAAATTCACCCCGTGGGCGAGCTAGCCCGAATCGGATAATGGGTTGTCACAGTAAATGGAATGCAAGGGATAAACAATATAAAGGGAAAACCCGGGACTTTGGTTTCCACCCTATCGTGTGATTCTTGCCGATACGGCCTACGGGTAGGATAACGATCGGAATTAGGGTCTAATGGTGAGACGTTGCCTCTAAGAGTGGTACCAGCGTCCCATGGGCCAGATACTCCGGTCGGTGCCCAGGATGATACGCCGGACTTCCCGGGTTCGGTCAGTGGGCACTCCCGTGTCCATTAACAATGACCGACTCCGGGAGCACTAAGTTCGTAACGATAACTCTCAACATCTCATCCTGCCGCTCCCGCGCGCTAGGATTCGACGTCTACGCTAAGGGCGTGAGCTATGGCTAGGGAGTCAACCGCCAAGTTTATTCCCCCTTGGCCCGACGGTCAAAGGCGGTCTTTTTCCCGATGATGACAATAAAACACCCCGCGTAACCGTTAGATTCCTAATCCCTATCGATTTCCTAGTCCTATGGACGCATCGGGAAGAACCCACGAAGGGGTTTCCACCAAAATCCCAGATTTGGGAACTACTCACACATATTTAGTAAAAAGCGATCTAAAGCAAAATCGACCGTAAAAATCATGATCAGGCGATTGAAAAGCAGTAAGAGCAATGCTAATAACACTAAATTAAAGTTTAACAAAGATTGGAAAACTTACAAATATCTGAAAAATTACAGCCGTCAAGAGAGAGAGAGAAAAACAGCAAAAACTAACAACTCTCGTTTCTGGAAAACCTAGGGGTCATATATATAGAATACGATATCACCCGATCGGGTGAAAAGTCACCCGATCAGGTGACCTGCTTCGTTTCTTCGGCAGCTCAGAATAGGACTTCACCCGGTCACCACGGCACGGTCGGTTGGCTTGAAGCTGATCGGTTGGATCTTCGCACCGTCGGGTGAACCGGTCGGTTGATCTCTCCGTGTCTTGGCTTCGGAGAATCGGCTACAGGTGAACTGGTCGGGTGAAGGTCACCCGATCGGTTGGCATTCAGCGTCAGAATTCTAGAGAGTTGGGGTGTTTGAACCGGTCTCTGAACCGACCGGGTGACTTCTTGGCCGCTCCAACTTTTGTCCGGGTGGTGCACGCGTGCATCACCCGATCGGTTGGAAGTGACCAACCGGTCAGGTGAGGGGCTGAAAGATGTGATCTTCGTCGTTTGACCCCCTGGATCACGCGTGACTCCTCCCGTTGCTCCGGGGACTCATGATATCGTCGTTTTATGTCCCCTACGCTGGTAAACTCTTACAAATATACAAAAACACGGAAAAGTGAAAGAAAACAAGAAAACACGAGAAAACACATACAAGACGGCAGAAAATACCAAAAAACACGGGAGAAAACGTGCGCAAATATATGAAATATAAACGCACGTCAAAATCCCCCAAGCTGAACTCTTCCTCGTCCTCGAGGAAGACGAGTGAGAGTAGGAGCTCGGATGGAGAAAATAGAGAGAAAGAGAGAAAAAGAGAACTCTATATCCTAGATCGCCCGTCAGGGCCAACAAAATCAAAAACGGCACACCAAGCAAGCAGACGCTAAATCACATCACTAAACCAAGGAATACGAGTCCAGACAAGTGTCGTGGGCCCACACGGTGAACCGCGAGTGAGTGTGGTCGTGTGCTAGCAGTCGGTGTCACTATTTACGATGTGCAATAGAGCTCGATATACACAAATCCCAGAATTGACCCAAATATTGATTCGATTCGAATTAAGCGGTGAATATATAGCTCAAGCATGCATGAGAATAGAGCGAGAATCGAAACATATCATGCGTCAGTGACTCCACAACTAAGGTTAAGGAAATCACCACACTATAGCCTAGATAATAGCTAAAAAGTTCCTAAGCCAAGTGTTTTCGAAAACGATGGAGGTTGAGATGATGTGGAGTAGAACACTCGGTGCAAACTCTCGCCTTCCCTTTATTCACAGTAAGTAGGAAAAATATTCACACGGGAATTTTTTTGGGTTTTGGATATATGTATTTTTTTGGCTTTTTGGCTATACAATTTTTTTCTTTTCTTTTCTTTTCTCTTTTTTTTGGATTTTTTGGGGTTTTTTGGCTATACACATGTGTACTCTCCCAAGTGGGAGAACGGTACACGACGAGGGGATTTGCACCAAGTAAAACAAAAAAGAAATCAGAATCTAAACACTTGGGCAAATGAAACTATTCTTGCTAATTAGAGCATAGGCTAAATGGGTTATCCTAGTCCTTAATTGTGGAATCCCGACACATGCGAAATGAAGCGTTAGATATATATAGCATGCAGAAGAAGCAGACAGTAGAAACAAATACCGCATAATCAAATCGAAGCATGATAATCTAGGGGTCATTCCTGGACAGGTATATAAAGTAAAATCACAAAGTAGAAGTACACCACACAGCTAGGCACGACGCACGACTCACAAAAAGCTAAATGGATCCACGATGCATGAAATTCAAGAGGACTCGATATCCTAGGGCTAGTGAATGTGATTATCGATGCCATGCTAGGTGTGTGTGATTTTGTGGCAATTCATCATAGGGTTCATCTCTAGGAGAGAGAGATAAAAAAGAAGAAAAGAAAAAGAAAAAGAAAAAGATGGAGAAAAACGGCTCAAATAACGAAAAAAAAGAAAAAAAAAGAGACAAATGACGCACAAAGTGCGACTCCCCCAAGCTGAAACTTGCATTGCCCTCAATGCAATAGAATTAAATACGGGAGTGCAATGAATAAGGGGGGAATACGCACAGACACAAAAACACATGAAAGACAAGAAAATCATACAAACGAAACTGAAAATAAGAAATAAAAATAAAAAGCACACCACACAACATATAAACAGAAAAGAAAATAAAATAAAAAAGGAAAATCACACGACACGACAAATAAACAAACATACGAAGAAAAACAAAACACGACAGCACACCCAAAAAATTTGGCTTCCCCCAAGCTAGACGTGACAGTGCTAGCGATAAGATTTGATCGTGAATAAGCAGAGATATGCAAGGGGGAGGTCAGTCGGAGTCCCCCAAGATGATGGAGTGGGGTATGGTGTCTATGAAGATGAAGAAGCAGATAGAGTGTGCAAATACAAATTCAAGACATTACACAAAATGAAATAAATGTGAAGAGTGGAAAGAGGTTACCCATCGACGTTGTAAGATCAAGTACCCGAAAGACCCCACGCAATATACGGAAGCAATTTAGGAAATTTCCCGAGAGTTCGGGCCTTCTCGCATGGTCTGTCACCCGGTCACACGATGCTTCACCTGATCGGTTCGTTAAGCGACTGATATGGCCGGCAGCTGATACATCCCAACCGATCGGTTGAGTTATCAACCGATCTGTTGGGGCCTTGTTTTCTGCAAAAGTGCACAACCGGCCTTAGTCCCTCAACGGAAGTTCTTGCGGCTGGATTTATTTATTAAAAATAGACGAAATAAAGTTAAAAATAGTTCTAAAAATTGGAAACAAAGGTTTAGAGTATGGGTTGCCTCCCATGAAGCGCTTTTGTTTAACGTCGGTAGCTCGACGCCCGTTGATGATGTTCAAGGTGGGCGATACAGGTGATGTCCAAAGTCTGGCATCGCTTCATCCCCAGGGTTGGTAGCTTTTGGTGTAGCCGGTGGTGACAAGAAAACTTGCTCGACCACCCTCCCTTTGTTGACGGGGTCCGGGGGCTTCTCCTTCATATTGGCGTCCACCGCCACTCATTTAAGGATCTGTATCTCATCCCCGATGAGCCCCATGGGCTCTTTGACTTTTCTCCTCGTAGGAGGAGCTTTTGGGAATCCGGGAGGGATCATATGTCCGGCGATCGCCTCATCAGCAACTTCTTTCTTTGGTGAGCCAACTTGCTCTCCAAGATCTCCCAAGTGGTCGGGTAGATTTCTCGAGAGAATTTCCCAGGAGCTTGCCTCCATAGCTCTCTCTTCTTCCAACTCCAGCACATTGCATCTTTGATCGTCCGGGGGATCGGGGTGCCTCATTGACAACCCTAAGTAAAATTCGACTTTTTCTTGGCCGACATTGAGGGAAAGCTTCCCATTCTTCACGTCTATCAAAACACCGGCGGTTGCCATAAAGGGCCGTCCAAGGATAATAGGGGTGTGATTATCTTCCGGCATGTCCATCACCACAAAATCCACCGGTACATGTACTCCACTCACATCAACGGGGAGGTCGTCTACTACTCCCACCGGGTATTTGACCGAACGGTCAGCAAGCTGTAATGTCATGCCGGTGGGCTCCAAGTCTCCCATCCCTATTCTCTTGTATAGTGACATGGGCATTAGACTGACGCTCGCTCCTAAATCGACGAGCACCCTCTGGATTCGCACTTCTCCAATCGAACAAGGGATGGAGAAACTTCCTGGGTCTTTAAGCTTAGGCGGATTTGCGCGCTGAATGAGGGCGCTGCACTCCGCCGTTAATACGACCTTCTCCTTTCTGGATCCTCGTGTCACCAAGTCCTTTAGAAATTTGGCGTAGGAGGGAATCGTCTCGATAGCTTCGAGGAAGGGGATTTGCAAGCTCAGATCTTTGACCATGGCAAAGAATTTGCCATACTTCTCGTCTATTTTGGCTTGGGCAAGCCGTTGTGGAAAAGGCACAATGGGTTTGAATACTCTGAGGTTCCCTTCCTCATCCTTTTTCTTCTCCTCTTCATGGGCTCCCTCTGGAGTAGTTGGCTTTGGCGACGAAGCACCATCGTCATTTAATTTTTCAATTGGTCGTTCCACGACCAACAATGCTTCCGGTCCTTTGGGGAGCACTCTTGTGGGGATTTGTGTTCCACTCCTCAAGACGATAGCGGACACGTTCTCATGCTCATGCGTGAGCGCCAAGGTCCGATTTACCCTCCTCGGGTTCACTTCAGGCTGTGGCGGTAATAGATTCTACGGCCTCTGAAGGTTCGCCACTTGTAACCCCAGCTGGGTCACCTGATCAGTAAGAACTATCTGTCCCATCTCCAGCTTCAGATTTATCTTCTCCTGGTTGGCGATGTATTGAGACAAGAGGGACTCAACCGGAGAGATGGCCCTCTGCTGGCCATATTGCTGCTGGATGGGCTGCTGATTCCTTGGAGCATATTGCTGATATTGTTGTGGAGGTTGTTGCTGCTGGAATTGCTGCTGCTGAAACTGCTGTTGAGGCCTAGCCGGCCGATATATCTGTTGTTGTTGCTGAGCCGACTGTTGATAAGGCGCCCGGTAGCTAAGGTTGGGATGATTCCGGTTGTTAGGAGAGTAGGCCGGGTTGGAGTTGGTTCGTGGAGGAAAAGGCGCATTCCCCGTAGGATTGTAAAATAATGCGCTCGCCTGATCCAACGGTGGTGAGATGTCACCACAGTCGAATTCTCCAAAGACTTCGGATTCCATCGCAGCAATCTGTTGTGTACCGGTGCCACCGGTGCCTACCATCAATGCGGAGATCTGGATCGACTGCAAGTCAAACTTGCTGGATAATTTGTCGACGTCCTCGACCCTGTGGATGCCCCCAGATCTAGGTGTGGATCTCTCGTCACACCACTGCTCATTGTTAGATGCCATATTTTCCAGAATCTGTCCGGCATCTTCTTCGCTTCTTGACATAAATGACCCTCCAGCCGCGGCGTACATGGAAGATTTCAAATCGTCCCTCAACCCATTATATAACAGATTTATGATCTGCCACTTGGGGAGCTCATGGTGGGGACATCTCCGCTGCATCTCCTTGTATCTGGTCCAGGCTTCGTGTAGAGACTCGTGGATGGCCTGTGAGAAGGATGAGATCTCAGTCCTCAGCTTCATGGTCTTCCCCGGAGGAAAGAACTTCGTCAGGAAAGCATTTGAGAGCTTCTCCCAGGTGTTGAGTGTATTCAGGTCCTTCCCCCTAAGCCACAGCTTGGCCTTATCTCGCAGAGAGAAGGGGAATAGCTTCAGACGGATCGCCTCAGTTGTGACACCGTTTATCCGGAAGGTGTCACATTTCTCTAAGAAAGAGTCCAAATGTTCAATGGGGCTCTCCATGGGTGTACCTGAAAATTGATCCTGCTGGATCCACGTCACCAAAGACGGCTTAAGCTTGAAGCTTTGGGCCGTAATAGCAGGAGGACGGATGGCGGAGGTGGACTCGATGGATGGCATCGAGTACTCCAGCAGGGACTTGTGAGGTGGGGTGTTCTCTTCCATGGTTTCAGGATCCTCTCTTCTTCACTTCTCTGCGGCCAAATGCCTTAGGGTGGCGTTTATCTCTGGATCAACGGGAATCAAGTCGTCGAGACTTCTTGAACTCCTGCGCATGAAAAACAACAAACACCCGTGAAGCGAAAAGTGGGAAAGAAACAGATAAGATAAAAAATAAAAATAAAAATAAGAAAATAAAAAGGAAAAAGAAGAATGCGAAAATTATCGCGAGGTAGGGATTAGAGCTAGACACAAGGGTTCATGAAATCCTAAAATAACAAGCACGTTGCCTCCCCGGCAACGGCGCCATAAAGCTTGACATCCCCACGTTGTGCGTGTTTGATGTGTGCAATAATATGATTGGGGGCGTGGGATTTAAATATTTGTAACCGCAAGTGCACAGTGTTGTAGTGTGGCTTGTGGGTCGAACTCAGGGAGGCGTGGATGTGCTTGTGTCAAGAAGGATCAAATTCACCCCATGGGTGAGCTAGCCCGAATCGGATAATGGGTTGTCACAGTAAATGGAATGCAAGGGATAAACAATATAAAGGGAAAACCCAGGACTTTGGTTTCTACCCTATCATGCGATTCTTGTCGATACGGCCTACGGGTAGGATAACGATCGGAATTAGGGTCTAATGGTGAGACGTTGCCTCTAAGAGTGGTACCAGCGTCCCATGGGCCCGACATTCCGGTTGGTGCCCAGGATGATACGCCGAACTTCCCGGGTTCGGTCAGTGGGCATTCCCGTGTCCATTAACACTGACCGACTTCGGGAGCACTAAGTTCGCAACGATAACTCCCAACATCTCATCCTATCGCTCCCGCGTGCTAGGATTCGATGTCTATGCTAAGGGCGTGAGCTATGGCTAGGGAGTCAACCGCCAAGTTTATTCCCCCTTGGCCCGACGGTCAATGGCGGTCTTTTTCCGCCGATGAGAATAAAACACCCCACGTAACCGTTAGATTCCTAATCCTTATCGATTTCCTAGTCCTATGGACGCATCGGGAAGAACCCACGAATGAGTTTCCACCAAAATCCCAGATTTAGGAACTACTCACACATATTTAGTAAAAAGCGATCTAAAGCAAAATCGACCGTAAAAATCATGATCAGGCGATTGAAAAGCCGTAAGAGCAATGCTAATAACACTAAATTAAAGTTTAACAAAGATCAGAAAACTTACAAATATCTGAAAAATTACAGCCGTCAAGAGAGAGAAAAAACAACAAAAAATAACAACTCTCGTTTCTGGAAAACCTAGGGGTCATATATATAGAATACGATATCACCCGATCGGGTGACCTGCTTCGTTTCTTCGGCAGCTCAGAATAGGAATTCACCCGGTCACTACGGCACGGTCGGTTGAGGCTTGAAAATGATCGGTTGGATCTTCGCACCGTCGGGTGAACCGGTCGGTTAATCTCTCCGTGTCTTGGCTTCGGAGAATCGGCTACAGGTGAACCGGTCGGGTGAAGGTCACTCGATCGGTTGGCATTCAGCGTCAGAATTCCAGAGAGTTGGGGCGTTTGAACCGGTCTCTGAACCGACCGAGTGACTTCTTGGCCGCTCCAACTTGTGTCCGGGTGGTGCACGCGTGCATAACCCGATCGGTTGGAAGTGACCAACCGGTCGGGTGAGGGGCTGAAAGATGCGATCTTCGTCGTTTGACCCCCTAGATCACGCGTGACTCCTCCCATTGCTTCGGAGACTCATGATATCGTCGTTTTATGTTCCCTACACCGGTAAACTCCTGCAAATATACAAAAACACGGAAAAGTGAAAGAAAACAAGAAAACACGAGAAAACAAATACAAGACGGCAGAAAATACGGAAAAACACGGAAGAAAACGTGCGCAAATATATGAAATATAAACGTACGTCAGTTCGCTGGAGCTGAGATCGTGTCGCTGTCCGGGTGAAGTCGGGAGTGCTCTCGGAAAAATTGTGAAGCGGCCAACCGATCGGTTGAAAACTCAACCGATCGGTTCGCCTGTAGCTGCCTTCCAACGAAATTTTTCAAAAATCTCCTCACCTTATCGGTTGAAAACTCAACCGATCGGTTCGCCTAAAACCCTATAAATACCCCCTTCACACGATTCATTTCTTCACCTGACTTCGATCTCTCCTCCGTCGTTTCGACTTCTCCAACCCTCAACCGGCCATCCTCCTCCCCCAAACCGATCTCCACTTCCTCTCAACTGATCTCATCATCTCCTCCTTCTCTCTCTCTCCATCAATTTCTCTCTCTCTCCCTCTTTCATTTAACCCTAACCTACGCACTAACCCTAGCCGACTCCCCCTATTTCGAAAATTCTCACTTCCGTTGGATCGGCATCCCGTAGCTTCACACTCACATCAATTGCACAGCATAGGGTGATTTGTGAGCAAAGATTAACTTCGCTTCTAGGTAACTTTGTTCCTTAGCTCCATTTTTAATTTCGTCCTAGTAATATATTTTGGCTCAATTGTCTTTTGGTCGTGTGCATCCATATAAACTTGCATTCACTTGCATCACACACTATCATGACCAGGGACAAAGGTAAGGGTAAGGATATCATGCATGAGGAGCAACCGTCTCGCAAGTGACGGAAGTCCACACATCCACCTATTTTACGTCCTCCTCCTACAACCCCTACACAACCCCAACCCCAACCCCAACCAATTATCCGTCCTGTGGACCCATTGATGGGATCGCGTGGTTACCGTTTATTGAGTCGTGATCAGAAAGATTTTTATGATAGACTCGATGCACGTTTACACCTATCCACTAAGTTTGCACATGCCCAAACTCTTATCGATCTAGGAGTTTTCTCCGAGGTCGAGACTCTCTTCGCTAACCTAGGATGGATAGCTTTCTTAAACGCCCACGCGGTGTCTTACCCCTCCCTCACACTAGAATTCCTATCCTCCCTTAAATGTGATGTGGGATCGATCGTCGATTTCCACGTCTGAAACCGAACTATCTGCACCCACCTGAACACAATCAATGTCATTTTCGGTTTCCCCATTCTAGGCAACGACACTATCCGTCCCTACGAATATCACCGCGACTTCAACGTCGATATATTTTGGTTTCGCCTCACCCTCCACTACCATTATCCTCGATGTAAGGCCAAGGCCTCCTCGATCATCCACCCCGTATTTCGTCTGGCTCACCGAATCATATCTAGCACATTCTTCCCCAGAGATGAGTCAGGTACCGTGACCATCACTGACCTTTTTATTCTGTGGGCTATGACATTTGATTTTATTCGCGGTGCTGATGGGATTGCTTTTGAGGCCCTTGACATACCTATTAGTACTGGCGCTTGGCTTATTCACAAATTACTTAAGATTTGCCGCGCTGGCAAGGGCAAGTATTGTTGCGGGGGCCTCAGTACCATCATTGCTTCATATCCCCAGTACAATATCGCTATCCCCAGAGATTTTCCTTCTACCGCAGGACCTACATATCTGGATCTTGATGTCCTGTGGCACACTCATATGATCAAGCCTCGACCCGACGGTCGTTTCACCTTCTACTACGGTCACCCCTGCTCCTTACACCATTCTGCCCATCCCAGGTCGCATGTCTATCGTTCTTGTGGCAGATTGGATGTTTCCTCCTGACCCAGAGTTCCTAGGGGGTTACATCTTCAGTTCCGTATCCCGGGCGCACCCAAATCACCTCCCCTACCGCCCACTTAGGCGAGCAGGACATCCCTGCGTCCTGAGGAGACCCCGGAGCTGGACCCAGTAGTGCCATCCTGGTTTCTGTCCCCATCACCATCGTCACCACTTCTCCTGTCCGTATGACCACTACTTCTTCCTTTCGTCGAGCCACCTCTGCTCGCCTCGGTCTCGAGGCTGAGTTAGCTGCACTGTGCGCTGGCGCATCCACTTCGACCTCCTCAGTCCCATCCTATTTTATCTTTACCCACCCACGTTTCCTCACACTTGAGAGGAACGTGACCACCATCCTCCGCATTCTCACTCACATTCACGGTCCACCTCCACCCACACCACCACCCACACCACCACCTTCACCTCCTCGACGATCTTCACCTCCACCATTACATTCATCACCTCCTGCCACCACCGTTTCCATTCCCTCCACTACACCTCCACTCATGACCACTTCCGTCGACCCCACAGATCCACCACCCTCCACTTTCATCACCCCATACGCACGTCGCAAGAAATTGCAGGCGCGATCGAGATCACTTCCCCCACCATCCTCTCCTACCACCGTACCCCTTCCATCCACCACATCTTTGGTCGCCATTTCACGACCACATACCAGCATCACCACCACTCCACGCATCGTTCACACCTCCTCTGCACCCATCCATCCACCACCTCGACCCCTTTCTCCAATTCTCCGCACACCCATCACTTCTCCTGTCCACACACCCCATCTTCTGTCGAGGAGGACGAGGACAGTTCCTCTCCTGCATTTTGATCTTTCTTTTTCTTTTTCGATCTTCCCCCTAGCATATTTCTGCATCACCATGATCATATCATATCGCTGGCATTGTCATGTCTAGCTTGGGGGAAGTCGTTTTTATGTGTGTTGTCGTGTGATGTTTTTATGGTGTGCCTGTTTATATGTGACGTTTGGGTGTGCTTCTCTTTTTTTATTTTTCTATGTTTCTTTTTCCTTCTTTTTATTTTTCCTAGTTCATATGTGTGTTTTTCTTGTTTTTCATTCTTTTTGTGTCGGTGCGTATTCCCCCCATTTCCATTGCCCTCCCGTATTTACTTCTATTGCATTAAGAGCAATGCAAGTTCCAGCTTGGGGGAGTCACACTTTGTGCGTCAGTTGTGTCTTTTTCTTCGTTTTTGAGTCGTTTTCATGGTGTTTTTCTTTTTTTATCCTCTTCTTTTTATTCTCCCTCTCCTAGAGATGACCCCATATGATGAATTGCCACAGAAACTCACACACACACACACACCTAGCATGGCTACGATTCTCACTTTCACTAACCCTAGGAAGCCGAGTCCTCTTGCATTTCATGCATCGTGGGTCCACTTTGCTTTTATGTGAGTCGTGTGTCGTGACTAGCTTATAGTGTGCTTCTACTTTGTGATTTTGATTTATATACCTGTCCTGGGATGACCCCTAGATTATCATGCTTTGATTTGAATATGCGGTATTTGCTTCTACTGTCTGCTTCTGTATGCATGAATATATTTATATCGTATACTTCGATTCGCATGTGTCGGGATTCCACAAATAGGACTAGGATAACCCATTTAGCATATGATCTGATTAGCAAGAAAAATCTCCTTTGCCCAAGTGTTTAGAATCCGATTTCCTTTTTGTTTTACTTGGTGCAAATCCCCTCGTCGTGTATCGTTCTCCCACTTGGGAGAGTACACATGTATATATCCCAAAATCCAAAAATCCAAAAAAAGAGAGAAAATAAAAACCCAAAAAAAAGAAAAGAAAAGAGAAAAGAAAGAAAAAAATATGTATAGACAAAAATCCAAAAAAATACAAATACCCAAAACCCAAAAAAAGAATTCCTGTGTGAATATTTTCCTACCTGCCGAGAATAAAGGGAAGGCAAGAATTTGCACCGAGTATTCTACTCCACACATTCTCAACCTCCATCGTTTTCGAAAACACTTGGCATAGGAACTTTCTAGCAGTTATCTAGGCGATAGTGTGGTGATTTCCTAGTCCCTAGCTGTGGAGTCCCCGATGCATGATGCGCTTCTATTCTTATACTCTTCTCATGCATGCTTGAGCTATTTATTTACCTCTTATTTCAAATCGAATCGATATTTGGGTCTTTTCCTGGATTTGTGTATATGGAGCTTTACTGCACAATGTAGATAGTGACACCGTCTGTTAGCACACGACCACACTCACTCGCGCTTCACCGCGTGGGCCCACGACACTTGTTTGGACTCATATTCCTTGGTTTAGTATTGTGATTTGTCACTTGCTTGCTTGGTGTGGAGTGTTTGATTTTGTTGGCCCTGACGGGTGATTTAGGATTTTGATTTCTCTTTCTCTCTCTCCCCCTTTATTTTCTCCCTCCGAGCTCCTACTCTCACTCGTCTTCCTCGAGGACGAGGAAGGGTTCATCTTGGGGGATTTTGACGTGTGTGTATATTTTATATATTCACGCACGTCTTCTTTGTGCTTTTCCGTTGTTTTCCGTCATCCCGTACCCATTTTCTTGTGATTTCTAGTTTTCTTTCACTTCTTTGTGTTTTTGTGTATATGCAGGAGATTTCCAGTGTTGGGGACGTTTAATGAAGATATCATGAGCCCCTGGAGCAACGGGAGGAGTCACGCGCGATCCAGGGGGTCAAACGATGAAGATTGCCATGTTTCGGCCTTCAACCGATCAGTTGGACACAGCCAACCGATCGGTTGATGCACGCGTATCTCACCCGGACGGAGGCTGAAGTGAAGTGCAGCTCAACCGACCGGTTCGTCGACCGTTTGAATCCAACAGAGCTATCGGCCATTTGAAGCTGTATTCCAACCGATCGGGTGACATCTCACCCCATCGGTTCATCTGTAGCCGAATTTTCTAAACGATGACCCGGAGAGCTCAACCGACCGGTTCGTTGACCATGTGAAGTCGAATGAACTCTCTGCCTTTTTGGGCGTATTTCCAACCGATCGATTCACCTGATGCTGCATCTTTCAAGTCGACGACCCGACGACACCACCCGCTCTCCTCAGCGCCCGGTTGAAGCTTCTGAAGCCGTTAGCGAAAGCACCAAGCAGCTCAATCGATCGGTTGATGCTTCAACGATCGGGTGAACTCGATTTCTTTATATAGTTGACCTAGGATTCTGAAAAAACGAGCTGTGGTATTTTTCTGTCTTTTTCTTGTACGGTGACGGCTGGAATTTTATTGTAGTTTGTAAGTCTTTTGATTGCGTTCAAACTTTAATATTATCTTATTAGCATTGCTACCATCTCATTCCTATTGCATGATCATGATTTTTACGGTTGAAATTTGTTTAGATTGCTTTTTACCTATTATTTGTGAGTAGTTCCCAAATCTAGGATTTTGGTGGAAACCCCTTCGTGGGTTCTCCCTAATGCGTCCATAAGACTAGGATTTTGATATGGATTAGGAATTTAGATTGTTACACGGGGTGTTTCATTGTCATTGGCGGGAGAAAGACCGCCTCTGACCGTCGGGCAAAGGGGGAATAAACTTGGCGGTTGAGTCCCTTGCCACAGCTCACGCCTCTAGCGTAGACATCGAATCCTAGCGCGTGGGAACTTCTGGATGAGATGTTGGGAGTAATCGTTGCGAGCCTTGTGCTCCTGAAGTCGGTCGGTGTTAATGGACATGTGAATGCCCACTGTAACGACTGGTTTTTCATGTATTTGGATTATCTATATTATATATATGTTTTGGTGGATTTTCTCCTTATGTGTGGTTTTCGTCTCTGTAGCTTTCATTTTCGTTCGTTTCGTTGTGATTTTCTAGCTTCTTCCTTAAATCGTTGATCTTGGAGTAAGTCACTCATGACGAACTTCAAATCGCTCATATCTTAGAGATATGTTGATCTTAGAAGCCGTAGAAATCTTCCCGAAGCTTCGCGCTTCAATTCGGCACTTTTTGTGCACTTTAGTTGGTTCAAGAAGGGGTACCAACCAACTAGATTGGAATCTAGTCGGTCAGGAACTCTTCTCAAACCTACTAGTTTATTGAATCAATAATTCAGGAGTTACTGTTTACTCTTAGTAGGTCTAAGAACAACCACCGACCAACTAGATGCGCAACTAGTCGGTCAGAACTTGCTCTCAGACCGACTAGTTCCTTTGATTAATTTTATCTAAGTTACTGTTTATCGTTAGTCGGTCTAAGAACGTCTTTCGACCGACTAGGTTGCAAACTAGTCGGTCAGCCATTGTTCTTTAACCGACTAATTCATTGACCATTTTGTCGACCTGAGTTACTGTTTGATTTTAGTCGGTCATAGTTGGTCGACCGACCGACTAGTTCTTAAACTAGTCGGTCAACAACCCTTCTTTGACCGACTAATCAACCCAGAAACCCTAATTTTTGGGCGGCCGCCGATTCATCCCTATAAATAGCCGATCAGTTTCTTCTTCTTTCTTTTTCTCCTCTAAACCTAGTTCTTCCCCATTGATTCCCCTTCAATCCTAAACCCTTCCTCCTTCCTCTTGAGCCATTCCTTCATCCCCCGAGCTCCCCTCACGCATTCTAGCGCCGGCCACTACCCCTAGGCCGTCGGCCTTTCCCAAAACCCCATCAAACCTCATTTTCTCCAGATTTCTCCATCCATTCCAGATCTGAACCGTGGTTCCCCGGATCGTTTCTTCCGTTACCGTGCTTGCTCGACATCGATCTTCCGCTTCCTACGGCAGTGTTCGAACCTTTAATATTTTCATCACCCACATTTGATATTGTGAAACCTTAATAAAAATTGAGGTTAGACGTCGTAGGATTCGTTTATAGAACCGGATTTAGATATCGTTTCTAATGTTGTTTCTCCATAACAGTGATCCATTCTCCATAGATAACAATTTTGTGTGACGAGCTTGTCGATCGTCAACCTTGGTGCCAGGCAAGTGAAACTTGCCACTAATGATTTAGGCCATGTCTTAGGCCATTATCTTGTTGTAGGCGTAAAAGAGACTAGGCGACGAAATGATACCCGCCTAGGCGCAATTTTAGGATCTAGCTTGACAACGAGGCTAGATCCGACTTCCTTAATTGTTTGCATCTTATCTGTCATGTTTTAATACTATAACTGTACGCATTGCATTATAACTCGCCATGTCATCCATGCTATCCATGTTGAATGTCGCATTCGTAGCACACGCTACAATATTTGTGTTTCCTTGCTCGTATTCCAGAAGCGGGCCACGTGTGTTGGTCGATAGCCAATGCCCGATCTACTTGTTTCCGGCTAGGCACCTGCGTTGCAGGCATAACCCTAGGCCAGGCTAGGCACCTGCTTTTTAGCGGGCACAACCCTATGCCAAATACACTTCATGGCTCGTGATCCAGAAGTGAGCATTCCGTGTTCGGGGGTAATGCCCTGGCTCGATACACATGGAGGGGTAGGGATAAGCGGTCACCTGAGCTTACGAGTTGGCCCGATCAGCCACTCTAGCCAGCAGACGAAATCTTTGTGCACAACTTGTTTACTTGACGTGTTTACTTGACGTGAACTACTTGACTTGTACTTGTCCGTGTTTTTACTTGTAAAACTTGTTATCCATGCCATACTTGCGACTTGCTACTTGTACTTCCCTTTACTTGTCACTTCCATACTATACTTGCCATGTTATGCATCATACTAGAACTGCTAGGTTGCTAGTTTGCCTTAACTTTTGTTTCCTTGCTCAAGTCTTGTTAGACTTGCTGACATGTGCCCCTTTACTCTTTTGGGTGACACATGTTAGATCTCGAGCCTGAGAGTGCTGCGGAGGACGTGGTGTTTGCTGACGCTGAGTCAGAGCCTGCGTTCGTTGAGGAGTACGAGGACACTGGAGATCAGTCGTAGAGGCTGCTTGTGTTCTTCGTTTTAGACTGTTTTTGTTGTCGGTGCGTAGCACCAATACTCTGTTTATGTTTGTCTTTGTTGGCCTTGTTCTGGGCCTTTAGACTCTTTCCTTTAGCCTGGTGGCTTTCTGGATGTTGAACTTAATTTTAATGTTTGGACATTGCTGAGATTTGGGATTTTATTTTTGTATCTCCTTGTGTTATTATCTTGTTCTGCTTGTGGTTACAGGGACCTGCATATGATTTATTGACGCTTATCATGCATGTGGCTTCACAGCTCCACGTCTGTGCGGACCTTCTCACGTCCCGCCTCCATTTTTGGGAAGCGGGGCGTGACAGGTTTTGTTGGTGGCCCATGCAGGTCCTCTTCTGTAACTGTGATTATCGGAATAACGATAATAATATTAGAATGTCCAATAAACTAAGTTCGACATCCGAGTCATAAGCTATGTGTCTAATTTGTTTCGTTTTCTGCGTCATTAGATGGCAGGAAGGCGATTTACCCGTGGTGGTGGTAGCGCGCCCCCTCATGACGAGGAGTCTGAGCGGGAGCCCACCAATGGGGAGATGATGCGGATGATGCTTCAGATGATGCAGGTGCAGCAGGGCGTGCTCCTGCAAGTCCAGAATGCTCTAGTTGTTCGAGCTGCTCGGGCTATTCCGGAGGCCCCTCGTTCCGAGCCGGGAGCGAAGCAATTTCGGGAGCTGGGTCCCGTTTATTTTGATGGGTCCAAGGGTCCTCTAGCTACCGATGAGTGGATTCGGAACATAGAGGATAATTTGAAGATGGCGAAGATCAGCCCGGCTGGATGGGTTGATCTGGCGAAGATGCAACTCAAGGATAATGCTCGGAACTGGTGGGATGCGGAAGAGAAGATGCTGGTGGAGCCGATAGCTTGGGCTACCTTTAAGTCCAGGTTTGATGAAGAGTTCTTTCTGAAGGCCGCCAAGAAGGAGATGCTGCAACGTTTTATTGAGCTGAAGCAAGGGAGCTTGACGGTGGACCAGTACCACCAAGAGTTCACTAGGCTGAGTCAGTTCGCACCGAAGATGGTGCAGGATGCTGATGAGAGGGCTTAGAGGTTCCTGCAGGGACTTGCTTTGGAGCTTCAGAGTTTTATGTCTTCCTCTGATCTGGACTCTTATCAGAAGGTTCTGGTAGCTGCGAGGAGGCATGAGCTGAACCTGAACCAGAGGAGAGGGCATACTTCTGGAGCTGGGAAGAGGCCTATGGAGCAGGCCAGAGCGGTGGTTAGGCCTGGTTTCAAGCCTAACCAGCCAGTTCAGTTCAAGAGGCCAGGATGGCCTATTCAGAAGACTTGCCATTTCTGCGGCAAGACCGGGCATATCAAAGATCAGTGTAGGAGATTCCTGGGCCAGTGTGTTGTCTGTGGAGATCCTACCCATACCATGAAGGATTGTCCGAGGTCGAAGCAGCCTTGGAAGGCACCTGTTGCAGCATGGCCGTTGCAGCAGAGAGCGCATGTTCCTGCTGGACGTGGAGCAGCTCTTGTCCCACAGAGGCAGGGTTTTCAGCAGGATTTTCCGCCAAGGAGGCAGGCTTTTCTGATGACTGAGGTGGAGAGCATGGCTGTGGATGAGGTTATCACAGGTAACTCTCCTTCTAGCTGTTTCTTCCTTAGTTAGTTTCATTGTTAGATTATGTTTGGTTGCTTGCACATGTTTGTTGCTAGAATAGGATTTGATTGTTAGGCTGTTTGTAGGTGTGATTCTGGTTTGCACATTTCCTGCACGAGTCCTCTTTGACTCTGGTGCATCGATGTGCATTATTTCTCGAAGCTTCGTGGAGAAGCATTCCTTGTCGACGCCCCTCTTCCCAAGAGTTGTAATATCGTTGCAGGGAATGGCATGATCTCGGTGCATCATGGTTGCAATTCTTGCTCGTTGGTGGTTTGTGGACATGAGCTTTACGCTGATTTCATTGTCCACGACATCATCAACTATGATGCGGTCCTTGGGATGGATTGGCTTGCGAGCTTCTATGCTACGATCGACTGTCGGAGGAAGAAGGTGGTGTTCGAGATTTTCGGACATCCAGTATTTGAGTTCAGCCGGGGTAGCAGTTCGTTCGGTCCGATCAGGTTTCGGGCCAGGCCGGTGGAGATTGTGGCTATGCAGATGGAGCTGGAGAGGCCTGCTGTAGTGCGGGACTTTGATGACGTCTTCCCCGAGGGGATGTCTGGGTTGCCACCCGATCGAGCTCTCGAATTTTCGATTGATCTTATTCCGGGAGTGTAGCCGATTTCGAAGGCGCCCTATCGTATGGCACCCGTTGAATTGGAGGAATTGTGGAAGCAGCTGGATGAGCTTCTTCAGAAGGGTTATATCAATCCTAGTGTGTCTCCGTGGGGAGCACCGGTGCTGTTAGTGAAGAAGAAGGATGGTTCGCGTCGTATGTGCGTAGACTACAGGGAGCTGTGACCATCAAGAATAAATACTTGTTGCCTCGCATCGATGATATTTTTGATCAGCTTGGAGGATCGAGGGTGTTTTCGAAGTTGGATTTGAGGAGTGGTTATCATCAACTGAAGGTGAAGAAGGAAGATGTTCCGAAGACAGCGTTTAGGACGAAGTATAGACACTACGAGTTTGTGGTTATGCCCTTCGGTGTAACCAATGCACCCGCAGTTTTCATGAATCTGATGAATCTGATCTTCTATGACTTTTTAGATAAGTTTGTCGTTATCTTTATTGACGACATTCTGATCAATTCAAAGTCGGTGGAGGAGCATGCCTCGCACTTGAGGACGGTATTGGAGATTTTGAGGAAGCATCGTTTGTATGCTAAGTTTTCGAAGTGCGAGTTTTGGCTGGACAGAGTTGCTTTTCTGGGGCTTGTGGTGTCAGGCGATGGAATTTCAGTGGATCCCGAGAAGATTAAGGCCATCAGAGGTGACCTGTTCCGCAGTCAGCATCTGAGATCTGGAGTTTCCTTGGACTTGCTGGTTACTATCGGCGCTTCATTAAGGACTTTTCTCGTATTGCTGAGCCGATGACCAGATTGACGCGGAAGGATGTACCTTTTGTTTGGTCGGGTGATTGTGAGAATGCCTTCGGTGTCCTGAGGGAGAGATTGACGACTGTCCCTATTCTTGTTGTGCCTGATGGTAGTGGAGGATTTAAGATCTTTTGCGATGCTTCCGGTAAGGGTCTCGGTTGTGTGTTGCATCAGCACGGGCATGTTGTGGCATATGCTTCGCGTCAGCTCAAGACTCATAAGAAGAATTACCTGACGCACGATTTGGAGTTGGCTGCTGTCGTGTTTGCGCTCAAGATTTGGAGGCACTTCCTGCTGAGTGAGAAAGTGAAGATATTCACCGATCACTAAAGCTTGAAGTATATTTTTACTCAGAAGGAGCTCAACATGCGACAGCGTCGATGGTTGGAGCTCATGGCGGATTATGAGATTGATTTGCAATATCACTTCGGCAAGGTGAATGTGGTTCCTGATGCACTGAGTAGGCTTCCAGCGGTGATGATGTTGACTTCGCAGTGGAGATTGCGGCAGGATTTTTGCGGGTCTGTTGTTGAGATCGTTCTTCCTGGAGTAGCTTCTTCGTTGATGTGTATGCAGATACAGTCGACGATCGTGGATAGAATCAAGGCCGGTCAGGCTGGAGATCCGAAGCTGGTGAAGATTCGGGAGCAGGTAGAAACCGGTCTGTGGACTGACTTTTTGATTCATGAGGATGGCTCACTGAGGTTTGGAGCCAGGTTGTGTGTGCCAGCTGGGGATATCAGAGAGGAGTTGTTGGTGGAGGCACACAGTTTGCCGTATTATGTGCATCCTGGTGGGACCAAGATGTACAAGGATATTCGTCTGAACTATTGGTGGCATGGCATGAAGAGGAGCGTGGCTCGGAGTGTGGCCAAGTGCTTGGTTTGCCAGCAAGTGAAGGCGGAGCATCAGCGTACGGCAGGGTTGCTACAACCGCTTCCGATTCCGGAGTGGAAGTGGCAACACATCACTATGGATTTCGTGACTGGACTACCTCGGAGTCCGAAGCAGAATGACGTGATTTGGGTGATCGTAGATCGATTGACCAAATCCGCGCACTTTATTCCATTCCGAGTGGGATAGTCCACTGAGGCGTTAGCGAGGAGATATATGGAGGAGGTCGTGCGACTTCATGGAGTCGCTGTGAGTATCGTGTCGGACAGAGACACAAGGTTCACATCTCAGTTCTGGCAGAGTTTGCAGAAGAGTTTGGGTACGCGTCTCAGTTTCAGCACGGCGTACCATCCGCAGACGGATGGCCAGTCCGAGAGGACGATTCAGATCTTGGAGGACATGCTGAGGGCGTGCATGTTGGATTTCAAGGGTTCGTGAGAGGACCATCTACATCTGGTAGAGTTTTCTTACAACAACAGCTTCCAGGCAAGTATTGGCATGGCGCCCTTCGCCGCTCTTTATGGGAGGAAATGTCGATCGCCATTGAGTTGGGATTACGTTGGCGATAGGGAGCTGTTGGGACCTGAGATGATTGTGGAGGCCGTGGATATTGTCAGGAACATTCGGGAGAGGTTGAGAATTGCTTAGGACCGTTTTAAGCATTGGGCGGATGCTAAACGTCGTCCTTTGGAGTTTCAGCCTGGGGATCATGTATTTCTGAGGATTTCCCCGAATCGTGGTGGATTTAACGACTGGTTTTTCATGTATTTATATTATCTATATTATATATATGTTTTGGTGGATTTTTTCCTTATGTGTGGTTTCTGTCTCCGTAGCTTTCATTTTCGTTCGTTTCGTTGTGATTTTCTAGCTTCTTCCTTAAATCGTTGATCTTGGAGTAAGTCACTCATGATGAACTTCAAATCGCTCATATCTTAGAGATAGGTTGATCTTAGAAGCCGTAGAAATCTTCCTGAAGCTTCGCGCTTCAATTCGACACTTTTTGTGCACTTTAGTTGGTTCAAGAAGGGGTACCAACCGACTAGATTGGAATCTAGTCGGTCAGGAACTCTTCTCAAACCGACTAGTTCATTGAATCAATAATTCAGGAGTTACTGTTTACTCTTACTCGGTCTAAGAACAACCACCGACCGACTAGATGCGCAACTAGTCGGTCAGAACTTGCTCACAGACCGACTAGTTCCTTTGATTAATTTTACCTAAGTTACTGTTTATCGTTAGTCGGTCTAAGAACGTCTTTCGACCGACTAGGTTGCAAACTACTCGGTCAGCCATTGTTCTTTAACCGACTAATTCATTGACCATTTTGTCGACCTGAGTTACTGTTTGATTTTAGTCGGTCATAGTTGGTCGACAGATCGACTAGTTCTTAAACTAGTCGGTCAACAACCCTTCTTTGACCGACTAATCAACCCAGAAACCCTAATTTTTGGGCGGCCGCCGGTTCATCCCTATAAATAGCCGATCATTTTCTTATTCTTTCTTTTTCTCCTCTAAACCTAGTTCTTCCCCATTGATTCCCCTTCAATCCTAAACCCTTCCTCCTTCCTCTTGAGCCATTCCTTCATCCCCCGAGCTCCCCTCACGCATTCTAGCGCCGGCCACTACCCCTAGGCCGTCGGCCTTCCCCAAAACCCCATCAAACCTCATTTTCTCCATATTTCTCCATCCATTCCAGATCTGAACCGTGGTTCCCCGGATCGTTTCTTCCGTTGCCGTGCTTGCTCGGCATCGATCTTCCGCTTCCTACGGCAGTGTTCGAACCTTTAATATTTTCATCACCCACATTTGATATTGTGAAACCTTAATAAAAATGGAGGTTAGACGTCGTAGGATTCGTTTATAGAACCGGATTTAGATATCGTTTCTAATGTTGTTTCTCCATAACTAGTGATTTAGGCCATATCTTAGGCCATTATCTTGTTGTAGGCATAAAAGAGACTAGGCGACGAAATGATACCCGCCTAGGCACAATTTCAGGATCTAGCTTGACAACGAGGCTAGATCCGACTTCCGTAATTGTTTGCATCTTATCTGTCACGTTTTAATACTATAACTATACGCATTGCATTATAACTCGCCATGTCATCCATGCTATCCATGTTGAATGTCGCATTCGTAGCACACGCTACAATATTTGTGTTTCCTGGCTCGTGTTCCAGAAGCGGGCCACGTGTGTTGGTCGATAGCCAATGCCCGATCTACTTGTTTCCGGCTAGGCACCTGCGTTGCAGGCATAACCCTAGGCCAGGCTAGGCACCTGCTTTTTAGCGGGCACAACCCTATGCCAAATACACTTCATGGCTCGTGATCCAGAAGTGAGCATTCCGTGTTCAGGGGTAATGCCCTGGCTCGATACACGTGGAGGGGTAGGGATAAGCGGTCACCTGAGCTTACGAGTTGGCCCGATCAGCCACTCTAGCCAGCAGACGAAATCTCTGTGCACAACTTGTTTACTTGACGTGTTCACTTGACGTGTTTACTTGACGTGAACTACTTGACTTGTACTTGTCCGTATTTTTACTTGTAAAACTTGTTATCCATGCCATACTTGCTACTTGCTACTTGTACTTTCCTTTACTTGTCACTTCCATACTATACTTGCCATGTTATGCATCATACTAGAACTGCTAGGTTGCTAGTTTGCCTTCACTTTTGTTTCCTTGCTCAAGTCTTGTTAGACTTGCTGACATGTGCCCCTTTACTCTTTTGGGTGACACATGTTAGATCCCGAGCCTGAGAGTGCTGCGGAGGACGTGGTGTTTGCTGACGCTGAGTCAGAGCCTGTGTTCGTTGAGGAGTACGAGGACACTGGAGATCAGTCGTAGAGGCTGCTTGTATTCTTCGTTTTAGACTGTTTTTGTTGTCGGCGCGTAGCTCCAATACTCTGTTTATGTTTGTCTTTGTTGGCCTTGTTCTTGGCCTTTAGACTCTTTCCTTTAGCCTGGTGGCTTTTCTGGATGTTGAACTTAATTTTAATGTTTGGACATTGCTGAGATTTGGGATTTTATTTCTGTATCTCCTTGTGTTATTATCTTGTTCTGCTCGTGGTTACAGGGACCTGCATATGATTTATTGATGCTTATCAGGCGTGTGGCTTCACAGCTCCACGTCTGTGCGGACCTTCTCACGTCCCGCCTCCATTTTTGGGAAGCGGGGCGTGACACCCACCGACCGAACCCGGGTAGACCTAGCGTATCATCCTGGGCACCGACCAGAATATCGGGCCCATGGGACGCTAGGTATCACTCTTAGAGGCAACGTGTTACCACTGAACCCTAAATCCAATTGTACTCCTATCCGTCGGTCGTAATAGTGAGAGCACATTATGGGGTGGAAACCGGAGTCCTAGGTTTCCTTTTATATCGTTTATCCATCGTATCTATATTCTGTGACAAACCATCGATCGTTCGGGCTAGCTCACCCGTAGGGTGAACCGGTTCCTCTTTGACGCAAGCACAACCACGCCTCCCTGTGTTCGACCCCCAAGCCACACTACAACACCATGCGCTTGCGGTATAAATATTTAAATCTGGTATCCCCAATCATATTGCACTCCTATGCATCAAAATTAGGGGACGTCAGTAGGCATCACATTTTGTACTCTTGTGCTCATGTACATATACATATGTATGTATGTATGTATGTATTTATGTAAGTGTATATTCATATAGAGAAGGGATCAAATAACCCCCAAAATAATCCCATAACAAAAAGTCTATGCCCCCTATTTTTTCGAAAGATCTGAACCGTTCATCTTGATCTCCACCCTCTAAACCCCTGACCCACCAATTTTCAGCCCGATCCCATGTGTTTTGCCTGTTCATCAACCCATCGCAAAAGTTCTGTTCATGTGAAACCGTTAAATTTGGGTCGGATGGATGAACGTCCAAAACACATGGGATCGGGCTGAAAATTGGTGGGTCAGGGTTTAGAGGGTGGAGATCAAGATGAACGGTTTGGATCTTCCGAAAAAATAAGGGGGGTCATAGCCTTTTTGCTAGGGGTTTTTTGGGGGTTATTTTTTGGGGGTTATTTGATCCCTCCTCTGTATGTATATATGTATATGTGTGTGTGTGTGTGTGTGTGTGTGTGTGTGTGTGTGTGTGTGTGTATACACATCTATTCTATAAAAGAGAGCATGCCAACCTAGGATTGTCTTAGTGGCAGGGTTTGTCCTAGTCACAAGTTGACTGGGACAAACCCCCAAAAATAACCCCCCTTCCTCTTATTTACATGTTTGCCACTCCCACCCACAAAACAAACTCAGAATTGCTCACCGTGCACAACCACCCAAAACTCAGAATTGCTCATCGTGCACACCTACCCAAAACTCAGAATTGCTCACCGCACACAACCACCCAAAACTTAGAATTGCTTATCGCATACATCCACTCAAAACTCAGAATTGCTCACCGCACAGAACCACCCAAAACACCCCAAGTCCGCTTATTTATGTGTTTGCCCTCTTTTGTGCTTTGGGGTTTTGGGCTTTCTTTTGGGCTATGGGGTTTTGGGCTTCGGGTTTTGTTTTTGGGTCTTTTTACCCCCGACGCTACCGACACACACACACACGCACTTCTCTCTCCTTTTTGCTTGTGCGTGTGCACCACATCCTTTTTGTACGGGGTTTTTTTCCACGCTGTGCCTTTGTGCACGGGTGTATATATATATATGTATGTGTATATATATAGATATAGATATGTGTGTGTGTGTGTGTACACGACAAAATGTGCATGGACTCCACCTCAGGCATGATTCCAAAGCCCGACCCCTCCATACTGTCTGATTCAATCCACTGGCTGTTGTTAAAAGCGGAACTTTTGGTGTTATTACTATCGCGTCCTTTAAGCAAAGAGGAACTTTTAGTGTAATTACCATTGCGCCCTTTAAGCCATTTTCAAAGGAACTTTGTACATACCTACTCACTGTTGTGCGCATTGAGCAATAGGTCTACCGTCCGATTCGATCCACAGGCTATTCTTAAAATTATACCCTGATGTGAGCGTCGAGGAAAAAATGGTTATAGTCGTGTAAAATTACTCCACGTGCACACATACATGTAAAATTTCTCTAGCTTTGAGCCGATATGCGCGTCGAGTAAAAACTTTGCTAAGAGAAGAATTTACTCATCGTGCACAATGTGCTAAATAATATCGCATTGTGCGCGGTAATAAAAAAATATTAGAGGGGAGTATTATTACTCAGAGCGCACAACCCGTTGTGCGCGTGGGTTAAAAGATATTAGTTTGAAGTAATATTAATACGCGCGCACACCAGGTAAAATTATACCTCGTTGTGCGCTTTGGTAAAAACGTGTATAATGGATTAAATTACTCGACACACACAACGGCATGTAAAATTTCTCCAGATTTGGAATGTTGTGCGCGTCGGGTAAAAACTTTGCTAAGAGAAAAATTTACTCATCGCGCACAACGTGATACATTATAACGCGTTATGCGCGGTAATAAAAAAGGTTAGATGGGAGTATTATTACTCATAGCACATAACCCGTTGTGCGCGTGAGTTAAAAGACATTAGTTTGAAGTAATATTAATCCGCACGCACAACGTGTAAAATTATACCCCGTTGTACGCATCTAGTAAAAATGGTTGCAGTGGATTACTCCACGCGTACAACGGCATGTAAAATTTCTTCAGCTTTGAAATGTTGTGTGCGTCAGGTAAAATTTTTGGTAAGATTAAAATTTACTCGTCGCGTACAACATGCTACATAATAGCGCGTTGTGCACGGTAATAAAAAAGGTTAGAGGGGAATATTATTACTCAGAGCGCACAATCCATTGTACGCGTGGGTTAAAATACATTAGTTTGAAGTAATATTAATCCGCGTGCACAACAGGTAAAATTATACCCCATTGTACACGTCAGGTTACAGTGGATTAAATTATTCCACTCACACAACGGCATGTAAAATTTCTCCAGATTTGGAACGTTGTGCGCATCGGGTAAAAACTTTGATAAGAGTAAAATTTACTCGTCGAACACAACGTGCTACATAATAGCCCGTTGTGTGCGGTAATAAAAAAGGTTAGAGTGGAGTATTATTACTTAGAGGGCACAACCCGTTGTGCACGTGGGTTAAAAGACATTACTTTGAAGTAATATTAATTCATGCGCACAACAGGTAAAATTATATCCCGTTGTGTGCATCGGGTAAAAATTGTTGGGTTTTGATGGACCCTTAGGGCACAAATCTCTATGCCCGTCCTAAGTCAGACGAACAATATAGGCAAAAAAAAGCACATCAGAAGAAAATTGTTACAAACTTTCTAACGAAGCTCCAATGAAAATCAAGACCCTTAGCCAGGATCTCTGCCAACTTGAGGTGGGTCTGACCTGTTGGGGGATATGCACTCAGATCATTTGTATTTGATGCAAATGAAAATTTAAGCCTAGATAGGGACTAATTTGCATATGATGAAAAAGAGATTATCTGTGTCTTAAATTGTTTAAGACCATATTTAATATATTAATCGCAAGGAAAGTGTTACTTGTATGACGGGATTGTCCCAGTGTGAACAAATGTTCGAACGACGTCCAAATCAGACTCTAAATGTGCGATTTAGAGCCAAATCCATTTTGCCAAAAGGAATTACAATGCAGAAGCACAAAGCCATTTTTTTGGCCATGAACCCGGCCATTAGATCGGGTCAAAGAGGTTAAAACAGGCGCCCAAAGTTGGGCGCCTGATGCTGTTCGCAGCAGCATTGGACCTGGCCTATGGGCCGGGTCAAATTAAAATACAGGCGCCTAAATTTTTGGGCACCTGAGGTCAAACGCGCCCAGGGCGCGTGCTCCGTCAAATTAAAATACATGTGCCCAAATGTTTGGGCGCCTGAGGTCAAACGCGCCCAGAGCGCGTTCGCCCAGCCGGGCTGCTGGGGGCGTGCTCCGCACGTGCCAGCCTGTTACGCAGGTGGGTGGGGCCCACGGTGGGCCCCACCCAGTTTGTTTGACTTAGGGTTTTTTTAGGAACCCGTGACGGCTGCGAATTTCTGCAACTCGTGATTTTTTGGCTGATGTTTGGACGATCAATTGGAGGGCCAGAAGAACTCGGATTGACGAGCCGTTTTTTCCTATGTGTTCACCGTTGAACGCCCTTCGAATTGATAGGTTGTATCAATCATGAAGCTCAACGGTGAGGGAGTTAAAATTCACAGAAGTTTATCCTTTTGTGAAAGGCAAACTAAATGGAACTGATTAACTCCAAATTTAGTCCCACATCGGATTTTGAGTAAAGGAGAGCAGTCAGCCACTTATATAAATAGGGGCTGCTCCCCTCCTCAAAATTCATCCCAAGCTCCAGATCTGAGCGGCTCCCGTAAATATTGGAGCACGCTCGGATCTAGTCTTAAATTTATGGTCCTCTTCTCCCTATTTTTCTGCTTTACTCCTGAGGGCTGTAGCAAAGCCGCAAAGGAGTTCGGATTCGGATCCGAAATCTTGGCGAAGTTTTCACTCGCGTGAAACGTTCTTCCGCGCGTGGTTGGCTCGACGACACGGGGATTGATCGCCTTGGGATGCAGAGTGGTTCGAGAAGCGGTTCGGGGAGCGGTTCAAGGAGCGATTAGGCGTGAGACGTGGAGCGGCTCGGAAGACGGTGCAGAACATCTCGCCTACCCCAGGGTTGAGATTCCGGGTATGTGTTTAAGCTTTCGTTTAATTATTCGCAGTAGTTAGATCCCTCTTGGGGTGGTCAGATCCACCCCGAGTTGGCAGAGATCCTGTCTAAGAGGGTTTGATTCCTTAGGGTTGCAAGTTAATTAGATTAACATATTTTTCCGCTACATTATTTTTATGTCTATGTTCCGTCTGACTTAGTACGTGAATAGAGTTTTTGTGCCCTAAGGGTCCCAAAAAACCATTAAGTGGTATCAGAGCATAGGTATGCGTAATGATCTAGCACTGTGATTTTATTAATCATTGAAATGCTTTTCAAAATACTTTTAAATTTTTTAAAGTTATGAGATAATTTTAAAATGTTTTAGATGCCTTTTAAAATGATTTTAGATGTTTAAATATTTTATATGATAAAATTTTAAACATGAAAATTTTTAAATGGTGTTTTAAATTTATGTGATAATTTTAAAATTGATTTTAAAGCTTTAAAACTTTATACGATAATTTTAAAATTATTTTAGATGTTTAAATATTTTATGTGAGAAAATTTTAAGCATGATTTTTTTAAAAAATGATGTTTTAAATTTATGAGATATTTTAAAAACTGTTTTAAAAGTTTAAAATTTTTATGCGATAAATATTTTAAGTAGCACGCAAATGTTGTGATTTTAAAAACAAGTTTTTTTATTTTTATGAGATAAAATAAAATGTTTTAAAAATCATATTTTAAATTTAAATGTTAAATTTATGTATGCATGCTAAAATTGTTTATGTGCCAAACATTGTTCTATTTAATTGTTAAATACTTGTACACTTTTCTTTTATGCGATAAAATTAGTGTAACTTTATGGCTATGTCATCTTGTACCTTATTTGATAACACAGGACAACCTTTTAGGTTAGCCATTAAGAAATCATTAAAATTCATGAGATAAATTTTAATGACATGTTATGTATCAACAAAACATTAACAACACTTTAAGACCTAATTCCTGATTAGGGTAGTCCTTTTAATAAAAATCTTAATTTTAATTGTTATGATTAATTCTCATTAAAGGACTTCGCTTTTTTGCTTTGTTAATATATTTATTAAAATCCTAATAACGATTAGGATAGCACGTGAACCTTATAGTTGATAAGGATTTAATAAAAGTTATTAAACAAATCCTAAAATTTTGAATTTAAGGATTCAACTAATTGATAGGATTAATTAGTTGTTAATAAAAGCTTTTTAGTCTATGGCACGCATATAAAAATGACAAGCTTCATCAATGGACCATGATCCAGTCAACGTGCTTGGCTAAGTTTGTTGGATCACCCTCTAAGGGATAGTGATCATGGCTTAGTCAATTCCCTGGCTGTGTTCCGCTGGACTGCAATGACGCGAACCATGACTATATGACACCCTGGGCTATATATAAGTCAAATACGTTAATAATCTTTTTAAGCTTAGCCGTAGCCCTCCTTGTTTTAGGGGTTGGCAACTATAGGACCTATGTTACAGTTGTTGAGCTACACTCAAGCTGTGACATGGAAACCTTGTAGAAACCAACTCCTTAAATACATAAGATGAAATCTTGACTGACCCAAACCGTCGTGTCGTACACCGAGCGCCGGCGTAAGTTAAGTCAATGATGTAGTCCGAGTAGATGTAGTCTAAAGATCTGACCCAACCAGACATGTCGTGAATACACCAAGCGCCGGGGCAAGTCAGGCTAGACACGAAAACAAGGGTCCGACTAGACTAGACATTGTGATTTGGATGAGCACACTCATGATCACAAATGGCTAGGGGTAAAAACCAATTAAGAGGGTCATATCTGATATGATCGAGGAAGAGTCATCTTCCGATTACAGAGTCTAGCAACTTGTTGAGCTACACTCAAGGTTGTTAGGCTCAGGGTGATTGGACCTTTTACCCATTAATTTAATTCGATTAAATCGTTCATTGTTTAGAATTTAAATGATCGTAAAAATAGTGGGAGGGTATAGATAGATAAAATCCAATCTACCTATATTTAATATTGAACATATGCTAAACTAGGGCAAGACTATGTTTACCAAAGGAATCAAAATATAATATTTTAATCGAATAAGTTAACTGGTCGAATAGGTTGATTAATTGAATATCAAGTTAAATTCTAATTGATAGAATTAAACTATATTCTCGTTGACATTAAAATGACCTTCTAAAGAACAGACTTAAGAAATATGATTTCATTTGAGTTCTGGGTCCAACAAATAAATTCACGCTACATGTCACTCGCCTATATATGGGGCAGCTTGAACATATAGGAAATTCGAAGTATGTTTCTCTCTACAACTTGTAAAGCTACGCTTAAGGTTGTATGGACAAACAATTTTGATCCGCAAAGTTTAAGAATTCGATCAAATTGTTTGAGTCGAATACGAGTGCATGAGCAGTGCAAGGCTATGTATCCCAACCGGATCTTGAGACAAGCAACTTGTTGTGCTACACTCTAGGTTGCAAAGCTCAAGCGTTTGGATACATAAGATGCTTGCAAAGCTATTTATTTATGTTGGGTTATTTAATATCTAAATGTGATTTAGAAAAGGAAGAATGCAGTCCGAAAAGTCAATTGAGAAAATTAGTAAAGGCATAAGTAGGAGGAAATAAAAATGTGACATATTTTGATGTCACGATTTCATAATTATTGTTATACAAAAAGGTTAACACATTTTGACGAATGTCGTCACATTTCTTCTGAAGCAATGAGTAATATGTATAACGATAATACATATATTAAATGTTAATATATAAATACACAAGATAGTAGCAGACTTATATGGCAAAATAGACTAGGCCGTATCGAGATAGTAAGCTTCATAAGTCACATAAAGAGGGGTCTGACCTCTCGTATTATGAAGTCTACGGACACTTGTGACTCTTATCCTCTTAGATATAATGGCAGAAACCCATCTGTAAGACAGTGGGAGAATGAGTGGTCGAACTCAGTCTGGTACATACTGATGTACTCGAGTTTAGATTAACCAAAATAAGTTATTCTTATATTTTATTAAGACACGTGTTCTCGATGAGACACAAGTCTGATAAAATAAAGAACGAAATGACAAAAGTATTTAAACTGATTCGATTAAATCGAATGGTCAAATACTTAGCTATATAAAATCTTGCATAATTAAAAGAAAATGTGATTTTCTCTCAGGTCGAGTCTGTTAACACATTCGTGTGCTAAAAGGTATGAATCACACTTAGTTAGACTTGGTGTGATCCATAGCAAGTGACTCTGAGTTAAGTCCTCCTTCTGGGTTAAGTCCCAGATAGTAATGGTTAGGTTTTGATAATGTTCTATGATGACATTATGAATAAGATATTCATTAATTTAATCGTAAGGAAGTTGTATAATTACTCGAATCTCGTGAGATGAATTTTCGAGTTAAACATCATAACTGATGACGACTTAGTCAACTTCCGGGATAAAATTCGGAGTAGTAACTCCGATTTATAAGTTGATGCAATCAGAATTGGTCCGTGTGCGTAAATGAGTTTTGGAATTTAGTTTACGTGCCCAAGGAAAATGTTTCCTCACTTTCTGCAAGTGAATCTTTAAGTTGAAAGATTGGTGCAGAAAGGAAAATAGTGAAGTGCAATCATGTTGGTCGAGAACTGTTTTCATCCTAATTCCTATAAAACAGATTAGAATGAAACCGTTTTTTCGTCAGCAGATGTGTACAGATCTACTTGGACCAAACTCGATGTAAATGCTCAAGTTAACCATGAAAAATAGAACATTCACTTATAAGTTCGTTTTTTCTAAATATGATTTAGATGAACCAACTTATATGAATTAGCTAGATAGTTTTCAAGGTCAGTAGGAGCGTATAAATTACATGCGAGGCATCAAAGGAATGGAACATATATTTTGACAAAGTAATCAAAAAGTTTGATACTTTATCAGAAATAGATATGAGCCATTTGAAATGACCATTAACAAATTTAAATGATTATCGTAAGGTACGATAAACTGGACAAGATCCAAGGAAATAAAATATTATGGATTCTGACAGATCAAATGAATTATTTGAATGAGATTCAAATGGTTGGTCTAACATGAACATATAAACCTCTTAAGTCTATAGTATAGACAGTTTTAGCAGATCCACTCATGAAGGCTCTGCCACATAAAGTCGGGAAAACTTATGTGTAAAAACGGTATAAGATACCGAGATAAATGGGCCAGAGTGCAAGTGGGAGATGTTGAGAGATGAAACCCTCGAGGCAATCTATCTCTATGTGTGAATAGCACAAACATCTTGTTCAAAATAACAGTAAGCTGTTTGGTAATAATTTATCTAAGTTATTTTATAATGTAGTTAACATTAAATATTAACTTAGGTAAAGTCCTGAGACTTTATGCAAGGTCAAACATGTATTGAGATGAGTATCTCGATCATGAAGAAATGTTTGACCGTCTGTAACATAAGTCTAAAAGGGTTCATGGTCGTAGATGTTTCGAGACAAGGATATTGAAACATTGGATAGACCATTGTGTCTTAGTCTTCACCGTTTAGCGGTGGCGATGATCTCATGATCGCTTGACTTGGCGAAGTCGAAGACGAGACATATGTGCTCATTAGAGAATGAGTTCACTGAACGATCCACAAGAGTTATCATATGGTTATATTGACCAATCTGTCAATGATAACTCTTAGTGATGATAGGAAAGTTGGTCTTTTGACTTGAGGTCATTTTACGAACCTGTGCGTGAACGGTGCCACTTAGATCATTGACCTAGCTTCGAGACTAGGCCCGTCGAAAGGTCTTTGATTGGGTGTCACTTGAAGCGTACGAGGCGAGTAATGACCAAGAGAGGATTCGTCTCTCCCGGTCATTGGGAGTTAATGTCGTAGAGTTAGTTCGGTCTTTAGTAAAATCTCTGATCAGAGTATGTTGGAAGAAGTCCAACATTAGTTGACTAAAGATCGATAAAAACTAACTGGAGTCAAGTTATTGGGGTTGACAGTTTGACCGTACCCTAGACTTTATCTACACGACATAGTTAAGACGAAAAGACTAAAACTACAGAATTCATCATGAAAACAGTCAGGGTGGTCCCGACAATACTTATGTCAATGAGCCAACGACATAATGATGATTCCTGAAGCAGTGACGACAACTGATGCTCGTGATAACTGCCGTATAGGGCTTCGAGCCCAACCTGTTGTAAGGGTCAGGCTGTAGGGTCTCACACAGAGTGCGACCTTCGTCTAGTAATATATAGAAATTAGTTAGGGAGAATAATTTGCATTTAATGCAAGGGATAAAATGCTACAAAAGATGTTTGCAATGATCTCCTGCATTCGGGATAAATGATCCTGAGTGCAAGTGGGAGATGTTGGGGGATATGCCCTCAGATCATTTGTATTTGATGCAAATGAAAATTTAAGCCTAGATATGGACTAATTTGCATATGATGAAATAGAGATTATATGTGTCTTAAATTGTTTAAGACCATATTTAATATATTAAACGCAATGAAAGGGTTACCTGTATGACGGATGTGAACACAGGTTCAAACGACGTCCAAATCAGACTCTAAATGTGCGATTTAGAGCCAAATCCATTTTGCCAAAAGGAATTACAATGCAGAATCCCAAAGCCATTTTTGTGGCCTTGAACCCGGCCATTAGACCAGGTCAAAGAGGTCAAAACAGGCGCCCAAAGTTGGGCGCTTGATGCTGTTCGCAGCAGCATTGGACCCGGCCTATGGGCCGGGTCAAATTAAAATACAGGCGCCCAAATGTTTGGGCGCCTGAGGTCAAATGTGCCCAGGGCGAGTGCGGAGCATGCGCCCAGCCTGCTGCGCAGGCGGGTGGGGCCCACGGTGGGCCCCACCCCGTTTGTTTGACTTAGGGTTTTTTGGGAACCCGTGACGGCTGCGAATTTCTGCAACTCGTGATTTTTTGGCTGATCTTTGGACGATCAATTGAAGGGTCAAACGGACTCAGATTGACGAGCCGTTATTTCCTATGCGTTCACCGTTGAATGCCCTTTGAATTAATAGGTTGTATCAATCATGAAGCTCAACGGTGAGGGAGTTAAAATTCACGAAAGTTTAGCCTTCTGTGAAAGGCAAACTAAATTGAATTGATTAACTCCAAATTTAGTCCCACATCGGATTTTGAGTAAAGGGGAGCAGTCAGCCGCCTATATAAATAGGGGGCTGCTTCCCTCCTTAAAATTCGTCCCAAGTTCCAGATCTGAGTGTCTCCCGTAAATGTTGGAGCACGCTCGGATCTAGGCTTAAATTTATATTCCTCTTCTCCCTATATTTCTGCCTTACTCCTGAGGGCTCTTGCAAAGCCGCAAAGGAGTTCGGATTCGGATCCGAAATCGTATGAAACTTTCTTCCATGAGTGGTTGGCTCGGCGACACGAGGATTGATCGCCTCGGGATGCGGAGCGGTTCGAGGAGCGGTTCGGGGAGTGGTTCGAGGAGCGGTTCGGCATGAGACGGGGAGCGGCTCGGAAGACGGTGCGGAACATCTCGCCTGCCCCAGGGTTGAGATTCCAGGTATGTGTTTAAGCTTTTGTTTAATTATTCATAGTAGTTAGATCCTTCTTGGGGTGGTCAGATCCACCCCGAGTTGGCAGAGATCCTGGCTAAGAGGGTCTGATTCCTTAGGGTTGCATGTTAATTAGATTAACAAATTTTTCCGCTACATTATTTTTATGTCTACGTTCCGTCCGACTTAGGACATGAATAGAGTTTTGTGCCCTAAGGGTCCCAGAAAACCATTCATGACCACCCCAAGAAGGATCTAAGCTACTGCGACTTAATTAAAAGAAAGCTTCTAAATTACATACACGGAACCTTGCCTTGTTATAGGCAATGTGTATCGCACCGTCTTCCGAGTCGCTCCCTGCCCCGCACCGAACCGATCCTCGAACCGCTCTGCATTCCGAGGCGAGCAATCTCCTTGTCGCCGAGCCAACCATGCGCCGAAGAAAGTTTCACCTGAATATGAACCTTCGCCAAAACTCCGGATCGGATCCGAACTCCTTCGTGGCTTTGCTAGAGCCCTTTAGGAGCAATGCAGAAAATTAGGGTAAAGAGAATATTAATTTAAGCTTAGATCCAAACGTGCTCCAACGTTTTTGGGAGCTGCTCAGGTCTAGAGCTTGGGACGAGTTTATCAGAGGGGTGCATGCCCCTATTTATATAAGCGGTTGACCCCCTCCCCTTTACTCCACTTCCGATGTGGGACTATGTTTTTAGAGTTCAATAATTCAAGTTAATTTGCCTTTCATAAAGGCCAAGCTTCCATGAATTTTAACTCCCTCATCGTTGAGCTTCAATCTTGATACAACCTATCAAATCGAAGAGGGTTGAACGGTGAACGCGAAGGAAAAAACGGTGAGTCAATCCGACGTCGTTTGACCCCTCAAACGTCATCTCAAAGTTAGCCAAAAACCATTCAAGATGGAAAATCCAGCCATAAAAAAATCCCGGGTTTCAAAAACTCTAACCAGAAAATGTAGGCTTGGTGGGCCTCCATTTTCTCTGGGTTCAGCCTAACAGTTTGGGCTGACTTGTTTTGTCTCTAACTTGTGCATTTGGACTCCGTTTTTGACGCGGTTTGAGCCTGCGTTTAGAGCGGGACGATCCCATCATCCAGGTAACCTTTTCAACGCGTATATTATATTAAATATGGTCTTAAACAATTTAAGATGCATTTAACTTCTTTTGCATTACATGCAAAATAGTCCTATATCTAAGCTTAAAATATCATTTGCATCAGATACAAATGATCTGAGGGCATACATCCCCCAACATCTCCCACTTGCACTCAGGATCATTTATCCCAAATGCAGAAAATAACTGTAAACTTTTTGCAGTGTTCTATCCCTTGCATTAAAGGCATATCTTCCTAATGTTTCTACCTATTACTAGATGAAGGTTACACTCTGTGTGAGACCCTGCAGCCTGACCCTACTACAGGTTGGGCTCGAAGCCCCAGATGGCAGTGACCACGAGCAGCAGTTGCCATCCCTTTTTCAGTATCATACTTATGTGGTTAACTCATCGACATGAGTATTGTCGGGACCACCCTGACTGTGTCCGTGATGAATTTCGCAGTTATAGTCTCTTCGTCTAAACTATGTCGTCTAGTTCAAGCCTAGGGTACAGTCAAACTGTCAACCCCAATTGCTCGAATCCGGTTAGTTTCCATCGATCTTTAGTCAAATAATGTTGGACATCTTCCAACATACTCTGGACAGAGATTTCACTAAAGACCAAACTAACTCTACGACACTAACTCCCATTGACCGGGAGAGACGAATCCTCTCTTGGTCATTACTCTCCTCGTACGCTTTAAATGTCACCCAACCAAAGACCTTTCGACAGGCCTAGCCTCGAAGCTAGGTCAATGATCTAAATAACATCGTTCACGCACAGGTTCGTACAATATCCTCAAGTCAAAAGACCAACTTGCCTATAATCACTAAGAGTTATCATTGACAGATTGGTCAATCATAACCATAGACAACTCTTGATGGTTCGTTCAGTGAACTCATTCTCCAATGAGCACATGTGTCTCGTCTTCGACTTCGCTAAGTCAAACGATCATGAGATCATCGTCACTGTTATACGGTGAAGACTAAGACACAATGGTCTATCCGATGTTTCAATATCCTTCTAGACTTATGCTACTAACGGTCAAGCACTTCATCATGATCAAGATACTCATCTCGATACATGTTTGACCTTGCATTAAGTCTCAGGACTTTACCTAAGTTAATATCTAATGATAACTACATTATGATTACCTTAGATAAATTTATACCAAACTGCTTACTGTTATTTCGAACAAGATGTTTGTACAATTACACAGAGATAATTGCCTCGAGGGTATACCTATCTTGCTACATCTCCCACTTGCACTTTGGCCCCATTTATCCCGGTATCTCATACCGTATATACACCTAAGTCTTTCTAGACTTCATGTGGTAGAGCCTTCGTGAGTGTATCTGATAAACCGTCTACTGATTAGACTTAATGGGGTTTTCTATGTTCATGCTAGACCAACCATTTGAATCTCATCCAAATAATTCTTTTGGTCCCACGAAATCCATTTAATTTTTCTAAATCTCATCCAGCTCATCGTACCTTACAATAATAATATAGTTGCTAGTCTTTTTAGACGGTTCATATTCAAAAGTAACAAACTCTTTTGACCACTTTGTCAAAAATAGGTTCCAGCCCCTTGATGCCTCGCATGTGTTTTATTCGCTCCCACTGACTTTGAAAACTCACTGGCCAATTCATATAAGTTCGTTTTTCTAAATCATATTTAGATAACAGACTATAAATAAGTGCACCAGTTTTCATGGTCATCATGAGCATTTACATCGAGTTCGGTCCGAATAGATCGGTGCAAATCTGTTGGCGAGATAGTTTCATCATAATCCGTTTATAGGATTTAGGAAGAAAACAATTCTTAACCAACATAATTGTACTTCACTTTTTTTCTCTGCACCAATCTTCTAACTTGAAGATTTACTTGCAGACAATAAGAAACAATTTCTTTGGGCACATAAACTAACGTCTATACTTTATTCCCGTGCACGGACCATTTCTGATTGCATCAAGTTATTAATCGGAGTCACTACTCCAAATTTCATCCTGGAAGTTGATTAGGCCATCATCGATTATGATGTCCAACTCGACTCTTCGTCTCACGAGATTCGAGTAATCTTTTAACTTCCTAACAATTGATTTAATGAATATCTTATTGGTAAGGTCCTCATAGAACCTTATCAAACCCTAGACATTACTATCTAGGACTTAACCCAGAGGGAGGATCGTAACTCAGTCACTTTGCCATGAGTCGCACTATGTCTAACAAAGTGCGTTTTATGCTCTCCAACACATCCAATATTTTAAGAGACTTGACCTAAGAGAAAATCACATTTTCTTTTAATTTCGCAAGAATTATACATCTAAGTATTTGACTTTTCGATCTAATCGAATCATTTCAAATTCTTCTGTCATTTTTATCTCTATTTTATCAAACTTCTGTTTCATCAAGAACACGTGTCTCAATAGAATAAGAAGAACTTATCCTGGCTAACTTAGACTTGGGTCCGGGTACATAAGTATGTACTAGACTACGAGTTCAACAACTCGATCTTCCACTGTCTTACAGAAGGAGTTTCCGCCATCATACCTTTGAGAATAAGATTCAGAAGTGTCCGTAGACTTCATAATACGAGATGTCAGACCCCTATTTATGTAACTTGTGAAGCTTAGTCTCTTTAATACGGCCTAGTCTAATTATCCATATAAGTTTATTACTATCTTGCGTATTCATATATTAACATTTAATATATTATAGTTATTACAAATTACTCACACAAAATATTGCTTCAGAAGCAAGGTGACGACATTCGTCAAAAATGTGTTAGTTGTCTTTTGTATAAAAATTATTATGAAATCGTGACATCAAATATATCACATTTTCAGTTCCTCATACTTATGCCTTTACTAATGATAAATAAAACTATCATTCTCAATTGAATTTCTTGAGTGCCTTCTTCTTTTCCTAAATCTTATTTAGATATTAAATGTCACAACAAAATTACTAGCTGTACAAACACCTAACGTGTCCAAACACTTGAGCTTCACAACCTTGAGTTCACTCAACAAGTTGCTTGACTCAAGATCTAATTTGGATATATGGTCTTGTACCGCTCATGCACTCATCTTCGAATCAAACAATTTGATCGAAGTTTCGAACCTTGCGGATCGAAACCGTTTTCCATACAACCTTGAGTTGACTCAACAAATTGTATCGAGAAACTTGCTTTTGAACATCAATATGTTCTAGCTGCCCCATATAGAGGCGAGTGACATGTAGCGTGAATTTATTTTGTTGCACTCAGAACTTAATGAAATCATATTCCTTAAGTCTGTCCTTAAGAAGGTCATTTTAATGTCAACGAGGATATAGTTTATTCTATCAATTAGAGTTTAACTTGATATTCCATTAACCAACATATTTGACCATTTAACTTATTCTGTTAGAATATTACATTTTGATTCCATTGGTAAACTTAGAACTTACCCTAGTTTAGCATATGTTCAATATTAAATATAAATAGAATGGCTTTTATCAATCTATATCCTACCACTATTTTTGCGATCATTTTAAGCCATTTAATGAACGATTTAATTGAATTAAATTATAATGGAAAAGGGACCCGACCACCTTGAGTCTCACAACCTTGAGTTGACTCAACAAGTTGCTTAACTCTGCGATCGGTAGACGACTCTTCATCAATCACATCGAATGTGATTCCCTCATCGGTTTTTACCCCTAGTCACTTATGACCTTGAGTTGATTCAAAAAATCATAAAGACTAGTCTAGTCGGACCCTTACTTTCGCGTCCAATCCTAACTTACACATGCACTCGGTTGATTCACGACGCGACAGTTTGGGTTAAGTCGGACTACATCACATGTTTAATGGAATTGGTTTCCAAAAGATATTCATGTTACAGCTTGAGTTGACTCAACAACTATAACATGAAATCCATGGTTTCCAAATTCTAAAAGTAAGGAGGGCTACGGCTAATCTTGAAAAAGATTTTAAACGTAATTGACTTAGATATAATCCAGGGTGTCATATAATCATGATTCGCGTCATTGCGGTCTAGCGGAACACGGCTAGGGAATTGACTAAGCCAGGATCACTTATCCCTTAGACTAGCTAGGGTGATCTAACAAACTTAGCCAAGCACATTGACCGAATTATGATCCATTGAATGAAGCTTGTCATTTATATATGCGTGCCATAGACTAAAAGTCTTTTATTAACAACTAATTTATCCTATCAACTAGTTGAATCCTTAAAATTCAAAATTTTAGGATTTGTTAATAACTTTTATCAAATCCTTATCAACTATAAGGTTCACGTGCTATCCTAATCGTTATTAGGATTTTAATAAATCATTTACAACACTTTAAAGTGTAGTCTTTTAATGAGAATATTATAATAACGATTAAAATAATAATCGTCGTTAAAGGATCACCCTAATCAGGAATTAGGTTTTTAAAGGTTGTAATGATTATTAAAACATAGCATGTCATTTAAAATTTATCTTATAAATTTCAAATAGGTTTTAATGGCTAACCTAAAAGGTTTCAAAAATTATCACATAAGGAAGCACAACCATTAAAACATAATCTAACTTTATCAACTATAAAATTAGCATGCAATTATTAACCTAAATATCATAAAAAGGTTTATAACTGTTTAACAATCATCACATAATTATTAAACATGCATCAACACATTAAAAATTTATCCTATAAATAAGTAATGTGTAACTAAATTTAACATTTAAATTTAAAGGAATGATTTTAAAACTTAAAACAGTTTCATAAAAATATCATATAATTTTCATTACATAAACAATGTTTTAAAATCATTATAAAATTTCCATGTTTCAAAAATAAGTTTATCCCATAAAAGAAATTAAAAAAACATCTCAAATGAAAACGGTTTCATTTTTAACAATATCACATAAAGGTAAAAATTTTAGCATGCATTTAAAAAGCATTCATTTTAAAAACGTCGCAGTCCTAGATCATCATGCACACTAAGCTCTGATATCAATGTTAGGTTTTGATGCACCCTCAGGGCACAAATCTTTATGCACGTCCTAGGTCGGACAAACAATAGAGGTAAAAGAAAGCACATCGGAAGAAAATCGTTACAAACTTTTTAACGAATCCCTAAGGAAAATCAAGACCTTTAGCCAGGATCTATGCCAACTTAAGGTGGGTCTGACCACCCCAAGAAGGATCTAAGCTACTGCGACATAATTAAAAGAAAGCCTCTAAATTACATACCCGGAACCTTGCCTTGGTCCAGGCAAGGTGTATCGCACCGTCTTCCGAGCCGCTCCCCTCCCCGCGTCGAACCGATCCTCGAACCGCTCCGCATCCCGATGCAAGCAATCCCCGGTTGGATATTGGACTCCCCGGATTTGGTTTTGGATGATGAACAAACATAAATATAATATGAACTAACACTTTGTGAGCGCAGTTATGGAGATCGTCGCCAAATTCACATGAATATCAATAACGACGTCTCAAGACTTCTCAAAGCACGTGATCGTATGCCTAAAGCTTCGTTGAATCTTATGGACCTATTTAGAAGTCATGAAGATTCGATTGAAGCTATTGAAGACGGTATCGTCAAGTTTATTTAATAGTCTTTAAGCTTCTTTCGTAGAATGTTAAGCCTTGAGTAGGTCTTACGTTTTAATTCTTCATAACGCTCATATCTTAGCTCTAGGATCTTAGTAGAAGTCCATACAATTCTTCCCGAAGCTTCGCGCTTCGATTCGGGACTTCTTGTGCATGTTAGTTGGTTCAAGAAGAAGAACTGACCGACTAGATGGTGATCTAGTCGGTCAGCCAAGCTTCTTGGACCGACTAGTTTCTGTCAGTTAATTCTTAGCTCTTTACTGTTTACAGTTAGTCGGTCTAAGTTGACTCACTGACCGACTAGTTTGTGAACTAGTCGGTCAGTGATGCTTCTATGACCGACTAGTTGAGCTTTCCCTGAACATGCACATTTGAGCTTGAGCTACTGTTTATCTTTAGTCGGTCTGTGCTCATTGATCGACCGACTAGTTGATGAACTAGTCGGTCAACTTTCCTTCTTGGACCGACTAGTTTAGTTTACTGTACATGCCAAATTTTTCACCATACTTACTGTTTATTGTTAGTCGGTCTATGTTCATTTGGTGACCGACTAGTTGGTGAATTAGTCGGTCAACATTTGTTCTTGGACCGACTAAGTCTAATTCTTCTCAGACTTCAGTTTTATCTGTTAGTCGATCCACGTTGAGTAACCGACCGACTAGTTGTGAAACTAGTCGGTCAGCTACTCTTCTTAGACCGACTAGTTCCTTAGTCTGTACTTTGATCTTTTCTCAGTTTACTCATTAGTTGGTTTACCTTAATTGACCGATCGACTAGTTGATGAACTAGTCGGTCGGTGGTTGTTCTTTGACCGACTAGTTGGGTTCAGAAAAGAGCCGTTGGAGCTTTAATTGAAACGTTTTTCTCTCTCTCTCTCCTCTATCCTATATATACTTGTTGGGCTGCATTCATTGCTGCCAAGGCTGATATTAATGCAAGTTTAGAGTTCAAGAGAAATCAATCCAAGCTCATTCAAAGCTCATTCCCTCCATTCAATAATCTCTCCTAACTCTTACTTCCAAAGAGAGATTCATTGAGTGTGAAGCCTTCCAAGCCAAGTGCTTGATTCTAGGTCAACAACATCCCCAAAGCTCTCCATCGCTGATCTACATCTTGGAACTAGGGTTTGGTGCCACTTCTTCCCCAAAATCATCCTTGCCCTAATTCGTAAGCAATACTCAAGGCATAGGTATTTTGTTCGGTAAGAAGTTTTTCTTATTTCATTTCATATTTGATTTGTAAGTTTCACTCTCGGTTGTGAGAGTGTGGTTGTGATCCCGGGTTGTGGGAGTCACAAATTTCATTTTGTATGATTTGACTTGTGGAGGTTTTTCACAAGTATTTCATAGTGGAAATCTTGAGTTAGGGTTTCTAACTCAAGTATCCGGAGGGGATCCGGGTGGTTGGGACGTAGGATCACCGGGAACAAGTCGGGGAGACTTGGGTGGATCCGAACCCAGTAACATCTCTTGTTAGCGTTGTTAATTTTGTGTTGTCATTCAATTTAAGCTTCCGCAAATTGATTTGGTAGTTGTTTGCATTTTAATTTGGAATTATACTCCTTATTATTTTAAAGTACTATTCACCTCCCTCTCGTACTTGTGCAGTAGCTTGTAGGGCATTACATTTGGTATCGGAGCCAGATACTAAGCTATGTCTGCCAACGACAACAAGACCGTGCGTCCACCTTCAAACTATGACACCTTCAGGAACCATGAAGGAGCATCTTCGGTGATGGAAGGACATTCCTCTACGAGGCCTCCATTCTTCAACGGTACCAATTACGGGTACTGAAAATGCCGGATGGAAACCTTCCTCCGGAGTGCATCCTTATGGAGGACCACAATGAAGGAATACATCGAGCCCGAAGAAGAAGACTTCGAGAAATGGACAACCGCGGAGGTCGCCGCGGAGGTAAGCAATGCCAAGGCAATGAACGCCTTGCAATGCGCATTGGAGCCCGAGGACTTCAATAAGATATGCACATGTAAGAGTGCATATCAAATTTGGAACTCCCTCCTCATTCTTCATGAAGGGACGAGTCGGGTAAGAGACTCTAAACTCGTAGTTGTAAACAAAGATTACGAAATGTTTCATATGCAACAGGGCGAGAAGATGAAGGAGTATTACGCTCGCTTCGTCGACATCATAAACGAGTTAGAGGCTCTTGGCAAATCCTACACCCAAAAGGAGAAGTGTTCGAAGCTTATCGAAGGACTTCATTCTTCTTGGGAAAAGCGCACCTTCGCCATCGAGGAAGGTAATGACATGAACAAGTACACCGTAGTTCAACTAATGGGTACTTTAATGTCATACGAGGTACGCAAAGATAGCAAGCTCAAATTGCAGGAAAAGATGAAGTCCTACCTAAAGCAAGACGAGCCAAAGAAGAAGGCTATTGCTTTCAAGGCCGCTCCATCCACATCCACATCAACCGATGATGAAGACTCGGAAAACGAGTTGGACTTGGAGTCCATGGCACTCATGGCCAAGAAGTTCAACCGTTTCTTCCGAAAAGGTAACTTCAAGAACAAAGCTAAATTTGGTTCTTCTAACGCTTCTTCCTCTCCTTTGTGTTTCAAGTGCAATAAGCCAGGACACATGAAAGCGGAGTGTCCTCTCAACAAACAAAAGGAGAAGTGGAAGGCGCCAAAATTCGATAAGTCCAAGAAGTACAAAAAGGGGTACAAGAAGGGACTTGTCGGAGCAACATTCACCGACTCCGAGGATTCTTCAAGCGGAGAGTCGGACGATGAGCAAGTGGAGCAAGCGCACATGTGCTTCATGGCAAGAGAGGAGCATGATCAAGGATCCTCCTCTTCCGATGATAGTGATGACGAAGGCAACGATGAGGTAACTATGGACGATCTTAGGAATGATAACTCTCAACTTTGGTCAAAATACACTAAATTAGTAAATAGATATACTAATGTAAAAGATGACCTAGCTAGCATTCAAACATCGCCTAAGACTATCATCACCAACAACGACACCGTTGTTGAAGAGTTAAGAAATGAGATTGTTAATCTCAAATCTAAACTTGAACATGTTAGCATTGAGGATGCGGAAGAACATAAGATAGCGGATTTAACTTCTCAAAACTCGACTTTGAGTATTGAGAACGAAAATCTTAAATCTCGTGTTTATGTGCTCATATCGCAAATATCCACTTTGGATATTTCTTTGCGTTCTCTCAAAGAGAAATATGAGGACACATTGGGCCGAATCAACAAATTCAACAAGGGTAAGGGCCACTTGGATAATATCCTAAAAGACTTACTTCCGGCCAAACACCACATTGGCTTGGGGTATATGATGGGAAATTCATCCAAGTCGGTCACTACTTTTGTAAGGCCAACTTCCGAAGCCTCAACGAGTGGGAGCAAACACTCTATTGGTAGTTCATCTACCAATGGTGCTTCCACCTCGTCCACACCCTCTTTTGGAAAGAAACCCACTTTGGGTGGACCTCCAAAGAAGAGGCATGCTTATATGTACACAAATACCATGCCACGTAGGAACACACGTCCTACTCCACCATCTCACACATATGATGATTTCTATGCTAAACGTTCACGGGCACGTGCACACCATGTGAGACACCCTCACGCATGTGTTCCCACACAAGCATATGTACACCCACCTCATCATGTGAGTAATTCTCATCGTGCACCATTCCATCATGTCCCGTATGCCTATCCACAACATGCATCACGTAGAAATCAACGTAGCATGCATGCACCCAATAGGATGAGGGCTCCCAAGATTTTCACAATTTGGAGCCCAAAGGACACAAGCATGGACGAAAAACAAATGTATATGAATGCTTATTTTTCGGATGTTGTGCATAGTAGAAATTATGTGGGGAAGTCTAAGTCCAATTGGACTTGTCTTCCAAAGGTCTAATCTTTTGGACCCAATGACCTTGGGTACCATGATATGAAATTCTCTATCTTTAGGTACTCAAGGAAAAGAAAAAGAAAAGGAGCAACAAATTTTAATTTAGCTCCAAGGGAAATTGGATACTCGATAGCGGGTGTTCAAAACACATGACGGGTGACGCTAGTTTGCTCAAGGCTCGGTTAGTTGCTCAAGGCTATCGACAAGAGGAAGGTATTGATTTCGAAGAATCCTTCGCTCCGGTAGCTAGATTAGAATCAATTAGATTATTATTGTCTTTTGCATGCCATAAGGATTTTAAATTATTTCAAATGGATGTTAAAAGTGCATTTTTAAACGGAGATGTTGTTGAGGAAGTTTACGTTTCTCAACCTCCGGGCTTCATAAATGAAAAATTTCCAAATCATGTTTTTAAACTAAAGAAAGCGCTTTACGGCTTAAGACAAGCTCCTCGAGCTTGGTATGATCGCCTAAAGAATTTTCTTTTGGATTTGAATTTTAAAATGGGAGAAGCCGATTCTACACTTTTTGTTAAGCATGCGAATAATGATATAATTTTAGTTCAAATTTATGTTGATGATATCATTTTCGGTGCTACTAACTTTGCTCTTTGCGAAGAGTTCTCTAATGTTATGAAGGAACAATTTGAGATGAGCCACATGGGTGAGCTCAAGTATTTCTTAGGTCTCCAAATTTGCCAAATGGACGATGCAATCTTCATCCACCAAACGAAGTATACTGTGGAGTTGCTAAAGCGATTTGGAATGGAGAGTGCTTCCGGGAAAAAGACTCCAATGAGCACGACTACGCATCTTGACAAGGATACGGGCGGTAAGGATGTAGACATTCGTCTATATCGAGGTATGATAGGTAGTTTGCTTTATCTTACCGCAAGTAGGCCCGATATTATGTTCGCCGCATGCGTATGTGCTCGTTATCAATCTCAACCTAAGGAATCTCACTTAGTAGCGGTAAAGCGTATTTTTCGCTATCTAAGTTACACTTTAGATTTTGGATTACTTTATCCGAAATCTAGCACATATGAGTTAATCTCATATAGTGATGCCGATTATGCGGGATGCAAATCCGACAGGAAAAGTACTAGTGGCACTTGCCATTTTATAGGAAATTCTCTTGTCTCTTGGTTTTCCAAGAAGCAAAATTCCGTATCACTTTCAACCATCGAGGCGGAATATATTGCCGCCGGTGCCGCGTGTGCTCAAGTTCTTTGGATGAGACACACACTTAAAGACTTTGGTATAAATTGTGATACTTGCCCTATCATGGTTGACAACCAACGTGCAATATGTCTTTCCAAGAACCTGGTACACCATTCCCGTTCGAAACACATAGATGTCCGACACCACTTTTTAGATGATCATGTTGCTAAAAAGGACATCATTTTAGTGTACGTTGAAACCCAAAAGCAAATCGCCGATATTTTCACGAAACCCCTAAAGGAGGACTCCTTTGTGCGGTTACGTCGAGAATTGGGGATTATCGGTGAATCCGAGATATAGGATTCATGTTTCATTCAATAATTTTGCATGCTATTATATTTGGCAATATCTCATTCATGCTAGAATTATTGGATTTTTCGGAATTTATGTGATATTTTGATTTTTCGTTCGATTTGTGCGTAATCGTCAAATTTTGAGTTTTCGATGTTTAATGGGGTAGTTTAGATGATTATTGAGAGTTTTGAGATATATCGTCCAAGCGTATTAAGGAGAGAAATTGATTATCATTTTTTGGACTCCTTAGTCGGTTCATGTTCAGTGACCGACCGACTAGATTGAGATCTAGTCGGTCAGTAAATGAACTGTGACCGACTAAATCTTGTCAGTAAATCTTGGATTCAGCCTCTGTTTACAACTAGTCGGTTCAAGCTCATTGACCGACCGACTAGATCGTGATCTAGTCGGTCAGTGCTTGAACTGTGACCGACTAGTTGTGCCAGGGACTGTTTGGTCTTTTGCGATTTCGACCGTTTTGGGGACTCCTATAGTCCTCACTGCGGAAATCTTAGGAGAGATTTTGGGTATCTCTTCGTCTGGCCTTCTTCCCTCTGATATCTCGGTTGACGATATTTCTTCTCTTGATCAGACCATCCTTTCAGAGATTTTCCATCAGATCCCTCCTGCCATGATTGGCGTGCCATCTAAATCATTCAAGCCAAATGCGTGGGTCCTAAATCTGATTCTGAAGTCGTGCTTGCTTCCCAAGTACGGCTCCTCATCTTTACCATCCCAGCCATTTTTGAAGCTTATCTATGCGATCTTCATGGGGAGCTCGATTAATTGGGCTCGAATTATACTCGATAAGATTGACTCTTTCGAGTGTATTCGAAAGTCCAATAAATCGGCTCATATCCCATTTCCTTGCATGTTGACCCTCGTATTTCGTCATTTTCGTGTCACGTTGCCTCGTGACGATGAGCGTCCCCTTGGTCCTCCCCTGAATGCGACGGCCGTCAAGAAATCTCTTGCGGCGCTTCGTCACGTTCAGAGGACGACACCTTCAGCGTCTGTCCCTGCCTCTGCCAGTGCCTCTGCTGCTCCCTCTGCCACCCTGGATGAAGTCCTACGGATACTTCGTCGTCACGAGTCCCGCTTGGCTCGTACCGAGGAGGTAGTCTGCCGTATGGCTCATCAGATGGGTGTTGAGCTTCCTCCTTTCGTGTCTGAGGATGAGGAGTTTGATGAGATGGCTGAGGAGGACATTGAGGAGCTCTGTCGTGCTTCGACTCGTGCCCCCGAGGGCACTTCTGCTTGTACTGCTGCTGCTGGTGATACCTCTTCCGGTGCTGCTGTTGCTGCTACGTCTGCTGGTGCCCCCGAGAGCACACCTGTTGCCACCACTCCTGTGGTGGATACTCCGACTGGTGCTCCCGAGGCCACTACGGTTGCTGCTTCAGTGGTTGCCACTTCAGTCATCGCTCCTGCTGATGCTTCGGACGTTCTTGCTGATCCAGTCACCTCCTCTGCTCCTGCTGAGCCTGCAGTTGCTTCTGGTCCTCCCGCTGCCTCTTGAGTTTCTTCGAGGCCTCTCCTGATACTCCTTGGATGATATATCTAGTTGTGAGAGATGTTGGGTAGGATAGTGTGGGTGGCTATGTATTTTGGATCATTGTGATGTTTTGTTTTGATATCTGTGCTGATGTATTTTGCATTCCGAGATGATGTATTTCTTTTTGTGATGATGTATGATGTATTTTTGTGCCCCGATCTGTTGATCGTCGGTGTGTATATCGGTGATGTACTCTGCTTCATGCATTATATATATATATCTCAGTTGACATTTCATTATTTTGTGCAATGTATAATTTTTATGTCTCTGATGTTTGATTTCGTCGCTCGACGATATTCACTTGGTTTAATAGAAATTTCTTCTATGAAAACATAGAATTATTTTCCATGCACTAAATTAACCAAGAAAAGTTGATATTGGATAGTATATTCCATAACTCAATCTGTTAAATTGATTTGAGTTTTGATGATTTCGTTTTACGATTTTTCGACGTTGGTATCTTTGACACGTCTTGATTCTATTCGTATTTTTCTCTTTGGTGTCACTTGAACCTTCGTCGTATTCTACGACTCTCGTGCTTTTTAAATTTGAGGCCATTGTTGTTGTCATTGTTATCCTCCCGCTCTTTTTGCTTCTGCCAAAGGGGGAGAGATATAATAATAACGAATGACGATGTGCCAAATGAAAATTTAAAGCATTTCTCCAAGAATCTAACTTGATGTGTTAGATTCAGGGGGAGTTAAGATATATAAATGGATTTTCAAATCCGATATTTCAATAACCTTCATTTGGTATTTCAATAATTCAACAATCGATTCTCATTTAATATACTTCACTCGTCTGCTTGATGCGTATCATTTTTGTTTAAATTGGAATTAACGTGTCATCAATGCAGGGGGAGTAAGTAAATTTCATTTGAATTATTATTTTTGATTATTATTTATGTTAGTTTGTCATCAACAAAAAGGGGGAGAATGTTGGATATTGGACTTCCGGATTTGGTTTTGGATGATGAACAAACATAAATATAATATGAACTAACACTTTGTGAGCGCAGTTATGGAGATCGTCGCCAAATTCACATGAATATCAATAACGACGTCTCAAGACTTCTCAAAGCACGTGATCGTATGCCTAAAGCTTCGTTGAAGCTTATGGACCTATTTAGAAGTCATGAAGATTCGATTGAAGCTATTGAAGACGGTATCGTCAAGTTTATTTAATAGTCTTTAATCTTCTTTCGTAGAATGTTAAGCCTTGAGTAGGTCTTACGTTTTAATTCTTCATAACGCTCATATCTTAGCTCTAGGATCTTAGTAGAAGTCCATACAATTCTTCCCGAAGCTTCGCGCTTCGATTCGGGACTTCTTGTGCATGTTAGTTGGTTCAAGAAGAAGAACTGACCGACTAGATGGTGATCTAGTCGGTCAGCCAAGCTTCTTGGACCGACTAATTTCTGTCAGTTAATTCTTAGCTCTTTACTGTTTACAGTTAGTCGGTGTAAGTTGACTCACCGACCGACTAGTTTGTGAACTAGTCGGTCAGTGATGCTTCTGTGACCGACTAGTTGAGCTTTCCCTGAACATGCACATTTGAGCTTGAGCTATTGTTTATCTTTAGTCGGTCTGTGCTCATTGATCGACCGACTAGTTGATGAACTAGTCGGTCAACTTTCCTTCTTGGACCGACTAGTTTAGTTTACTGTACATGCCAAATTTTTCACCATACTTACTGTTTATTGTTAGTCGGTCTATGTTCATTTGGTGACCGACTAGTTGGTGAATTATTCGGTCAACATGTGTTCTTGGACCGACTAAGTCTAATTCTTCTCAGACTTCAGTTTTATCTGTTAGTCGGTCCACGTTGAGTAACCGACCGACTAGTTGTGAAACTAGTCGGTCAGCTACTCTTCTTAGACCGACTAGTTCCTTAGTCTGTACTTTGATCTTTTCTCAGTTTACTCATTAGTCGGTTTACGTTAATTGACCGACCGACTAGTTGATGAACTAGTCGGTCGGTGGTTGTTCTTTGACCGACTAGTTGGGTTCAGAAAAGAGCCGTTGGAGCTTTAATTGAAACGTTCTCTCTCTCTCTCTCTCTCTCTCTCTCTCTCTCTCTCTCTCTCTCTCTCTCCTCTAACCTATATATACTTGTTGGGCTGCATTCATTGCTGCCAAGGCTGATATTAATGCAAGTTTAGAGTTCAAGAGAAATCAATCCAAGCTCATTCAAAGCTCATTCCCTCCATTCAATAATCTCTCCTAACTCTTACTTCCAAAGAGAGATTCATTGAGTGTGAAGCCTTCCAAGCCAAGTGCTTGATTCTAGGTCACCAACATCCCCAAAGCTCTCCATCGCTGATCTACATCTTGGAGCTAGGGTTTGGTGCCACTTCTTCCCCAAAATCATCCTTGCCCTAATTCGTAAGCAATACTCAAGGCATAGGTATTTTGTTCGGTAAGAAGTTTTTCTTATTTCATTTCATATTTGATTTGTAAGTTTCACTCTCGGTTGTGAGAGTGTGGTTGTGATCCCGGGTTGTGGGAGTCACAAATTTCATTTTGTATGATTTGACTTGTGGAGGTTTTTCACAAGTATTTCATAGTGGAAATCTTGAGTTAGGGTTTCTAACTCAAGTATCCGGAGGGGATCCGGGTGGTTGGGACGTAGGATCACCGGGAACAAGTCGGGGAGACTTGGGTGGATCCGAACCCAGTAACATCTCTTGTTAGGGTTGTTAATTTTGTGTTGTCATTCAATTTAAGCTTCCGCAAATTGATTTGGTTGTTGTTTGCATTTTAATTTGGAATTATACTCCTTATTATTTTAAAGTACTATTCACCCCCCCTCTAGTACTTGTGCAGTAGCTTGTAGGGCATTACATCCCCTTGTCGCCGAGCCAACCACGCACCGAAGAAAGTTTCACCTGAATGTGAACCTTTGCCAAGACTTCGGATCGGATCCGAACTCCTTCGTGGCTTTGCTAGAGCCCTGAGCAAGGCAGAAAATTAGGGGAAAGAGAATATTAATTAAGGTTAGATCCAAGCGTACTCCAACATTTTTGGGAGCTGCTCAGATCTAGAGCTTGGGACGAGTTTATGGGAGGAGTGCATGCCCCTATTTATATAAGCGGCTGATCCCTCCCCTTTACTCCACTTCTGATGTGGGACTATGTTTTTAGAGTTTAATAATTCAAGTTAATTTGCCTTTCACAAAGGCCAAACTTCCACGAGTTTTAACTCCCTCATCATTGAGCTTCAATTTTGATACAACCTATCAAAGCGAAGAGGGTTGAACGGTGAACGCGAAGGAAAAAACGGCGAGTCAATCCGACGTCGTTTGACACCTCAAACGTCGTCTCAAAGTTAGCCAAAAACCATTCAAAGATGGAAAATCCAGCCGTCAAAAAAAATTCCGGGTTTCAAAAACCCTAACCAGAAAATTTAGGCTTGGTGGGCCTCCATTTTCGCTGGGTTCAACCCAACAGTTTGGGCTGACTTGTTTTGGCTCTAACTTGTGCATTTGGACTCCGTTTTTGACGCGGTTTGAACCTGTGTTTAGTGCATGACGATCCCATTATTTAGGTAATCTTTTCAACGTGTTTATTATAGTAAATATGATTTTAAACAATTTAAGACACATTTAACTCCTTTTGCATCTCATGCAAAACAGTCCCATATCTAAGCTTAAAATATCATTTGCATCAGATACAAGTGATGTGAGGGCTTACATCCCCCAACAAAAACGGATACAGTGGATTAAATTACTCCACGCATACAACGGCATGTAAAATTTCTCCCAATTTGGAACGTTGTGCGTGTCGAATAAAAACTTTGCTACGAGTAAAATTTACTCGCTGCGCACAACGTGCTACATTATAACGCATTGGGCATGGTAATAAAAAAGGTTAGATGTGAGTAGTATTACTCCGAGCACACAACCCATTGTGCGTGTGGGTCAAAAGACATTAGTTTGAAGTAATATTAATCCACACGCACAACGAGTAAAATTATACACCGTTGTGCGCGTCGGGTAAAAACGTGTACAATGGATTAAATTACTCCACGCACACAACGGCATGTAAAATTTCTCCAGATTTGGAACGTTGTGTGCGTCATGTAAACACTTTGCTACGAATAAAATTTACTCATCACGTACAACGTGCTACATTATAACAAGTTGTACGCGGTAATAAAAAAGGTTAGAGGGAAGTATTATTACTCAGGGGGCACAACCCGGTGTGCACATGGTTAAAAGACATTAGTTTGAAGTAATATTAATCCGCGAGCACAACGGGTAAAGTTATACCCCGCTATGCGCATCGGGTAAAATGGTTACAGTAGATTAAATTACTCCACATGCACAACGTCCTGTAAAATTGCTCCAGATTTGGAACGTTGTGCGTGTCGAATAAAAACTTTGCTACGAGTAAAATTTACTTGTCGCGCACAACATGTTCATTATAACGTATTGTGCATAAGGGCCCAATATCTCAATAGCACCCTTGTCTAAAGCTTCGAATGAGACTGAATATCCGAAACGCAGGAACGATCTGACTATAAAGTCATTCAAAATTTGATCGAAGAACCAGCATTTATTGAAGAGGCAATAGAGTCGATTACAAAAAGTACTAGTTTGAAGGGCTCGTTGGAATTGATCAGCTACGGGATTTACATTATAGGTGCACGGTATTAAAAAGGTTAGAGGGGAGTATTATTACTCACAGTGCACCACCCATTGTGCACATGGGTTAAACGCCATTAGTTTGAAGTAATATTAATCTGCGCTCACAACGGGTAAAATTATACCCCGTTGTGCGCGTAGGGTAAAAACGGTTACGGTGGATTAAATTACTCCACACGGACAACGGCCTGTAAAATTTCTCCAGATTTGAAATGTTGTGCACGTCGAATAAAAACTTTGCTATGAGTAAAATCTACTTGTCGCGCACAACGTGCTTCATTATAACGTGTTGTGCACGGTATTAAAAAAGATTAGATGTGAGTATTATTACTTAGAGTGAACAAACCGTTGTGCGCATGGGTTAAAAGACATTAGTTTGAAGTAATATTAATTCGTGCGCACAACGGGTAAAATTATACCCCGTTGTACTCTTCGGGTAAAAACGGTTACAGTAGACTAAATTGCTCCATACGCACAACGGGTAAAATTTGATAGTTGTGTAATGGTGAAATTTGCTGAGTAATTTTTAAGGGACATCTCATGTTTCTCAATGTGCACAAAGCGCAAAATCGAATGAATGGGTTTGTGCGGTGAGCAATTTCCCAATCTTGTCCCTTTGCGCTGGAAATTAAAGAATTTTACGCGTTTTCACGGAGAGTAATTTTCCTATTATCATCAATTTTGCCCAAGGCGTAAAACCGTTCCGTTTCCTTGTTTTGCGTGAAGAGTAATTTACCTCTTTTCACCACAGGCTGAAATACTTGGGATTACATGTTTTTCGCGTTGGGATTATGCGTTTATCGCGTTAAGTAAATAAATGTTGATTCCCGAGATCACTTGCATTACTGTAGGATAACGGGCTTATTATACTCTTCAATTTGAATGGTCCAATTCCGCTATAAATGGACCATGAATGTACATGCTAGTAATTTACCAATTTTCCACAACAGATTAAAATACTTGGGATTACGCGTTTTGGCATTGAGTAAATAACTGTTGATTTCCGAGATCCCTAGTATTACTGTAGGATCACTGACTTATTATACTGTTCAATTTGATTGGTCCAATTCCGCTATAAATGGCTGACGATGAGCCCTCATCTTCTCACAGCTTACTCTACTTTGTTCTCATCTTCTTCTTAGAGCATCTCAGACCCTCCCTTTCAAAAAAGTCCCTTCAAAATGGAATATGCCTTAAAGATTCCATTTTGAAGGATGGGCAACTCCAACCCTCCCCCTTCAAATCTTATATTTCATATTCTTTCATATTTAGTTATCTTTACATAATGATAAAATATTTCTTTTGAAAATTGGTTAAAAATGGTGTAGAGATCGTAATTTAGTACAAAGTTGCATTTAAAATATGAAAGACATGCCACGGTGATGCATCGGAAACTTTCCATGGTCTTATGAAATCGGAGGAGTGTGTAGAATGTCACGGTCTTATGAAATCAGAGGAGTGCAAGCTGATGCTGTCGTCTCCCAAGATTGATCCTTTCCATGGTCTGTGAAGAGAAGAATGGCCCCCTAGCCTTGGGCCTTGAGCGGTTGCCCTGGGTGTTATAGGTTAGGGCCGAGCATGGCTAAGTTGAAGATGCTTATGAAATCGGGGGAGTGCAATCTAATGTTATCGTCTCGCAAGCTTGCTCCTTCCATAGTATGCAAAGAGAAGAATGGCCCCCGGCATTGGGCCCTGGTCGGCTGCCCTGGGTGCCCTAAGTCAGGGCCGAGCATGGCTACCGTCACTGAAGATGCTTCTGAAATCAGAGGAGTGCAAGCTGATGCTGTCGTCTCCCAAGCTTGCTCCTTTCCATGGTCTGCGAAGAGAAGAATGGCCCCCCTGGCCATGGGCCCTGAGTGGTTGCCCTAGGTGCACCAGGTCAGGGCTGGGCATGGCTACCGTTTCTGAAGATGCTTATGAAATCGAAGGAGTGCAAGCTGATGCTATCGTCTCCCAAGCTTGATCCTTTCAATGGTCTGCAAAGAGAAGAATGGTCCCCCTGGCCTTGGGCCCTGGGCGGCTACCCTGGGTGCCCTAGGTCAGGGCCCGGCATGGCTACCATCTTTCTGAGGTACAAACACTCCCTCATGTACTTTTCGATCTCTAGGCAGCCAACTTGGCTAAATCTGACTATGGTTGAAGCAGACCATACCTGTCCATTTCCTCCTGCAAATTTGCCCAAGTTGGCTGCTAGCTAAGAGATCAAAAAGTATAAAAGGGAAATGTTGTGCCTCAGAGGGACGGTAGCCATATTCTACGAAGACAATCATATTCCACAGATCATGGCAGAAAATCTGCAACGATAATAATAAACGTAATGGATCTGCTGAGCTCATCATCCGTCTTAGGGGAACTGTCATTCAGAGCAAAAACAAGATGAATTTGTGTCAATATGCATGTGGTATATGTAGCAATTTGAATGTATCAATATAGAAGGCAAATGTATCAGTTTGAATTGTATAGTATGAATGTGGTGTTTGTATGAGATAAATTTTTTATTAGTATGGATCTGTATCAGTTTCTACATGAATATATTTGAACGTTTTATATCATCAGAATGAATATGTATCAGATTGAATGTAAAAGTTTGAATGTAGGCAATTTATACACCACATTAAGGAAATGCATATTTCTGTATTAGATAAAGTATGATGCAAATTGGAATAAGATTGATTGACTCTTGGGGTGCGCGTTGAGAAAAATTGATAGGGTAATGTTGATAATTCACCAACATCAAATTTGCTCAATGCAAACAATAGGCATATATGTGGACCGTTGTGCCCAGTGAGCAATTTTGTTTCCCGGTCAAAAATTGCTCAGCGCGCAAACCGGGCATAACTATCGACTGATGTGTGCGGTGATCAATATTGTCTTTACAGATAAATATTGCTCAACGTGCACAACGGGCCACAAATAGGCCCGTTGTGCATGATGAGCAATTTTATTATACAGTAGATTAATTGCGCAATGCACACAACAGTCCAAATTTGTGCCAGCGCCTTGAGCAATTTTGTTACGAGGTAAAAAAAAATCTCACTGTGCACAATGGTTCAAAGATGTACACGTTGAGCGTGTTAGGCAGTTTTATTGCGTGATAACAAAAGTTCGCACCGTGCACATCTGTTCAAATAGAAGCCCATTGTGCGAGTTGAACAATTCTGACGTGGCTCGCTTCAGTTGAATCACGAGTAAGCTACTGTACACTCACGGGCTCACGTCTGTAGAATTACATGCACTCTTCTGTATACTCAAGGGCGCATCCCCTAGCTTCCATGTCCAATTCGCCTATAAATAGCTACCAACGAGCCATCCTCAACGCACAACTCAATCTACTCTTCTTATGCCAAATGCTAAGGCAATATTTATGCCACATTCTTTGACCCATTATCTGGGAACATCTGGAATCCATATCTCGCTTCTTCTCAGCAAATATCTTTTATCATGTGTGGTTACATGGTAGGAGTTTGATTGTGAAGATTGAAAGCGAGATATGCATTCTGAATGTCCATGAGAGTGAGGGAGAGAGTGCACCAACCATAATGATGGAGCCCAAATCTCACCCTCCTACAATTGCATTCCAGCAACCACCCCCTTCCCCAGATGATGACCATCTCAATCTTGCACATGATCTTAATTTCATTGATTATTTTATCGATAATATTGATAATCTTCCTTTTGTGCAAGAAATTGAGATGGAGGAGGATGAGCACCAAATCTCCCAAAACCTTCCAAGAAATTTTCCAAAATTTTTATCATGCTTTAAATTCATATTTTTCATTTAATAATTATATTTGGAAAACATTTATCTTAGGGAAAGTGTCCCCATTGATCTCTAACGCAATCTGTCTCCCCCAATGATGCAAGTACACATTCCAAGGAGATGTTGGGGATTATGTTACTAGACACCAATGCTCAACGTAGAGGTGGAGCATTGATTGCGAGGGCGCTTGCTAAGGAGCACAAGGAGCTGATCGAGCAGCTGCCACCTCAACTAGAGATCTTGGATCTACCATTTGACCACGGCGTGTCCTATCCACTAGCGTAGTTTAAAGTAAATAAATGTCTTACTTTCATCATTTTAGAGGTATGCTTTTATTTCTTATATTTTCTTTTCTCTCATGCATTTTGAATAATCTACTACCCTTTCTTACATTGAGGACATTGTAAATCTTTAAGTTGGGGGAGGGTGTATAGTTTTGCTTATCTTCATTTATGCATGCATGCATGCATACATACATAAAAATATTTAGTGAGAATAATGGAGTGAGTTCTTTTCACCAAATTCTTTTGTATGCTCATGTAGTGAATATTCCATACACTTTAATTGAACACTCGTATTTATCGAATTTATCATAGCATGATTAAGAATACTACATTCTTGCATGGAACGACATATTCTCATAATTTCTTATGGATTTAGTGACAGTGTTTATAATTGTTGATTCATGAAGCTAATGTTTGGTGTAATGTATTTTCTTGCCATGTATGCACTATTAATATAGTATGCAAGTGGATTAGGTGCTAAACCAATAGGATATTGACCACACACATTCACAAGCTTATTATTAGTGAATGATTGAGAGTTCTACTCATACATATCTCATATAAAAAAGAAAAAAATGAAGAATAAAATGCACTGTTCTTCCAACCTCATTTAGTAGCCGGGTTCTCGTTCCTCAAGAAGTATTGAGGATTTGCGTCGAAAAATGGAGAATGGATGAGTGCATAATAGAAATAAACTTGAAGGATTCGATTTGTTAAGTCCGAGGGGCCATTCTTGGCCCAATACCCTAAAACCATCCTGTTTAGGAGCTATTGACCCAAAGCTCGCTAAATGGATCCATTTAAGTTTAAAAAAAAGAAGAGAAAGAAACGTGAGAATAAATTGGGTATATGTTGACTAAACTCAAAATCGTAAGCTTATGATGAGTGAGTAATGTGTTGGCCACATCTTAAAGAAATTAGTTACTTAATGCACTTGCTTGCCTACATATTTACTTGATTGCATGGCATGGACTAGCAATATGCTATATATGTGTGGATTGAAATAACATTATGAATTTTTGCATTGATTCATGAAAACCCTTGAGATTTGTGGAAATTTGTTGGATGAATCCATTCTTAATTCATTTTATGATTGATGAATTGAATATGATGTGTATATTATATTTTGGAATGTTTGCTCACTTTGCTAAGGACTAGCAAAGAGCTAGTTGGGGGTGTGATTAGGACTGAATATTATAGATTATACCCCTTAACTATCATTTTTTTGTGCATTTATTATATTCATTTTATCTCAAATGTGTGCATATTATTAACATCATTAGAATTTGGAGCATATTATTTATTTATGTGCAATTGCACTTATGTGCTTTCCCATATTTTTCATATGAAGATGATCACCTCACAAGTCATACGCACATGTTTGCAGATTTTTAAGAGCTCAGAGCAGTCCTCTATAATTTCTGGAAGAAAGCAGCTGAAGAGTTGAAAAGCTATGACACGGATTACACGGTCGTGTAAACTATTGACACGACAGTGTCGGGTCAATGACAGAAGCTATAGTGTTTCAAGATCCATGGAGCTATACAGTCACACAGTAGTGCCATGCAGACACGACCATATCGATTATTGAGATAAAGCAACTGAAGAAGGATCACAAGGTCATGTTACGACTGTGTCATGACCGATTCCTGCGGTCGGCTGTTGATTTCTAGAGCAAAGACGTGACTCGAACCCGATTTCAACCTTCTCTTCACCTGAAGCGACCATAGCCCTTGATTTGGGAATGATTGGACGATACTAATGGGTCGGTTGAGGGCGTATAAATATGAGATTGTAATTAGAGTAAGGATTATCTCCGTTTTTCTTCATCTTCTCCATTGTATTTTAGGTTTAGGGTTTTATTTTTATCATTTGGGGAAGTGTGTGACAGAACAAGAGGAGATTAGGGTTGAGCTTTATCTCTCTTGGTGATATCTAATCTAAACTCTCTCATTTGGTGTTGTTAATTAGTTTCTCTCTTGTTATTGAACCTATTGCAATATCAATGAAAGTCAATATTTTTATTATCATGATTGGTTGATCTCTATTGTGTGCGATGGATGAATTTAGGGATTATGTGCTTCCATTCATATCCATGCCATTTAATGCTTAAATCAATGGATTAGGGTTATCTTTTTTCGTATTACAATGCATTACCCGTCGAGGGGTTCGATGAGGATGGAATGTCGTAAGGTGATGTGTCATAATATTCCGCATTTTATCTACATGTTTATACGTCAAAATGATTGCTTAACTCCCGATTTATTACGCTTTTACGCTAATAACTGGAATTATTTGACTTTAAATGCATTTGTTTATATTTTAGGGAATATCCAGCGATTCGGAGTATATTGGAGAAGCGAGCACGGACATCGACACCAGTGCACCAGCGGCGCTGCATTCGACAACTCAAAGCCGCTGGGAGCAAAGGAGGATCAAGAAAGAAGAAGTAAAGGAGAGAAAGAAAAGAGAGAAGTGGGCAAGAATTTCCCAGATCGCTCGGCCGAGCGGGGTCATGCGCTCGGCCGAGCTATGACACCAAGGGGGGGAGCAAGGCGGCGAGGGGTCGCTTGGTCGAGCGACCCAACTCGCTCGGTCGAGCGACCCCCAACGCTCGACCGAGCCAGTAGTCAGAAGATCTCCGACATTAGCCTTGTAACTCTCTGGAAAATATGGCGCTCTTACGCTCGGTCGAGTGACCATTCGCTTGATCGAGCAGCTTAATGTTCAACCGAGCGACATGTATTCCTTGAAGGGAGAGCTCGGTCAAGCGGCTATCCTACTCGACTGAGTAGCCGCTTCTCCAAGCACCGCTGCCAAGTGCCAAAGGGAGCGCTCGATCGAGCGCTAGGGCACGCTCGACCGAGCGCTATGTCGGTAGACCACCTTTAGGTCATTTTTAGGGTTTTTTTTTGGGGGGATGCTATAAATAGAAATGTTGAGCCATCATTCGTGGAGGCCGTTTTAGCCACTTTCACTTATTTTCTTTGGGGATGATTTTTTAGAGGTTAGGCTATGCCCTAGGCCCCCTCTTGGATAATTATGTACCGGATCTTCATTATCTAAGTATTTCCTTTGTTAAATCTTGTTAATTGTCTTTCTCATATGTTTTTATTGTTAAATCTTTTATTTCTTTCATATTATTTGTTTGTGATGTTTATTCCCATTGTTCATATCCCTTGTGTAATGATTGAGTAGATCTATTGATAGGATTAGGGATGAACCTAGGGTTCTAGGACTCGGATGATGGGTTAACCTTAGTTAGATGAATCTAGGGTTGCTCTACGGTAGTTTGGATAAGAGGTTTTGGGGGGATTAGCCCTAGGATCAGAGGATCGTGAAAGCAACTCTGAATCCTATGGAAAATCCCCACGAAGCCGATTCGGGTTTAGTGGCCGTTTCCGGGGCTCGCGTTCATGAGAGTGACTCGAGAACCAGGGGCGATCACTAATCCTAAATTGTTAGTTAGTAACTACGAGAGTAACCAGATTGCCTGAGCCAACCGTAGAGTGGTACCACAGTCCGTAGATCATGAGAGTGAATACGGATTTGTCGTACGGGAACCAAGTGTCGAGCGTAATGCACGCGTCCCCGTGCAAAGCCGACTACGAAAGCACGACTGCACACGGGGAGGCGTTAGATGAGTGTGATGAAAAAAGTCAAGTGCTTGTTTGCATCTCCGGACGTGACACTCCTACCTGCATTCTTTATTCGATGAAGGGATCCTTGACCCATTATTGTAATGCCCCGCTTCCCAAAAGACACCGAAAGCGAGAACGTTACGAGGTCCGCATGAACTGGAGCAGTGAAGCTCGAGTTCAATGAGCGTCTGTAATTATAACAACAAGGCAGGTCCTTGCATGCATTTCAGAGCAATAAGAAACATTCATAGAATTGAAGCTACATCCAGAAATAAAATGTCCATACACGAAATAAAGCGACAAGCCACAGCTGGGCCAAAGCAACTACAAAAGGATACACTAAGCAAAGTACTGAAATTAAAACTAAAGGAAGGCAGCAACAGGGAAGGTCTCTAGTCCTCCGCAGGGAGAGACTCGGCGTCAATGGTGAACTCTTGGCTCTCTAAGTCAGGCGTCTCAAAAGGATCCTCCTGGTACTCTAGCTCAGGATCTGACATACATCCAAAAACATGCATGTATGTCAGCAAGGGTCTGCAAGTAGAGGTCAGAAACCCAAGGTAAGGTGTACAAAATAATGTTGAATTAAGAAGCATTAATAATTTTATACAAGATGTCAGCAACAAGTTTAAGCATGGCAGCTCTAAGTGAAGTAAAGTAAAGCATTTCTAACATACGTTCTAAATAGTTTAAGAAGTAAAGTAAAGCATTTCTAACATGCAGTTCTAAACAGTTTAAGAAGTAAAGTAAAGCATTTCTAACATGCAGTTCTAAACAGTTTAAGAAGTAAAGTAAAGAATTTCTAACATGAAGTTCTAAACAGTTTAAGAAGTAGAGTAAATCATTTCTTTTGATTTATTAACATGGCAATTTAACTGAGACAACAATAGTAATTGCAAGTTCTGTGTTAGTGTTTTCTATCTCTCTTAGGGTTCACGCCTTTAAGTCATGATGAGTGGATCATTCTTCTCACCGGGGTTTTACCGTGATTGACGCTACCCCACCGCATACGGGTGGTGCTCTTGAAGAGAGGATCCCATCATACGCTTAGTGGCCGCTCAACCCTAACCCCACCCTAGATTTGTGCTGAAACATGAGCCAGCATAGTCAACTCATATGACATCACGAAGTCACGATTTCGCCTTCGAGGCGCATGATTTCACGATGTCACTCATTAGTTAAACATTCCAAAAATGACCAAGCAAGACATGCACCAATTTAACAATGTCATCATTTCTTTTTATACAATATTTTCAATGATTAAAAAGGGCGTTGAACAATATTTACAATAATTTAAAAGAACGTTGAACAGGTGGATTTAATGAACATGCTATAGTTATTAATTTTCTTTGCCAATGTCTAAAATTAAAGCATATCAAGTTATATGTCGATGGGTCACATTTTAAGTCTAGAACATCATTGTGTTATTTTCATGCGTCATTTCACGTGTAGATTTCGAGTTATACAGCTTTAAATAAAAATGACAATAAGAGCATCCAAATTCAAAAATTCACCGTAATTTGTACACTTGCCTGATTTCAGCGTTCTTGGTGTCGTTGGATTCGTCTCGACGAGTACTATGCTATGGTGAGATCAGTTCGCTGGTTTGATTAGACATATAATCAGATCAGGTCATTTTCAATCATAACAAACGTTAAAATAATTCCTACGACGTCTAATAATCTGATTTTAATAATTTTTCTACATTACGGTGTGGGTTGTGAGTTAGTAGGTGATAGATCTACTAACCGTAGTCACAGCGATGTCTCGAAACATAGTGAGGGCAGTGACGACGCGGCAACGTCTCGAAACGGCGACGCACGGAAACTAGGCGGCTCTAAGTGGTAGCAACGGCATGAGAGGAGCTATCGACGGCGATCTACTGCGAGGAGGGCTGCAGTGTGACGAGAGGAATACATCGGTGACGGACATCGGATGTGAAGGCCGCTGAAGATTGCTGCGACGGTTCAGGGGCTGTCGAGGCCGATTGAGCGTGGAGGGTTGCTGCCGGAGGGCAATGGCGGTGGACAGCAGGGTGTATGAGAGCTTGAAAGGGAAGATGGGGTTTGAACTGTGCGACCTGCAGTGAGAGGGAAGAGCTCCTCGCATGGGAGATGATGATGTTCGCGGTCTGGGGTTCAATGGGGCAGCCTGGGCGCGGTCTACGGTGGTGCACGGTGTAGTTGATGGCCGAAGTTGGGTTCTTGCGTGAGCTGGGGATGGGCTTGGGGTGAAATGTGGGGAGATGAAGGCTGGGCACTTGGAGAGGGGTCGTGTGGCCTGCAATGAGAGGGAGGCCGGCGACAGTCCAAGTGGTGGGCATGGGTTCTGGGCTCTAGCGTGGAGGAGGGGAGCTTCGTGCGGCAGTGAGATGATAGGGGGGAAGAGGGAGAGTAGGGTAGGGTCTCATTTGTTAGCTCTTAGAAGAGCCCTAGGGTTTGTAATATAGGGGCGGCTGAGAGTAGTCTAGGTCGTGGGGGTTTAAGAGAGATGAAGGGGGCAGCCTGTCGTATGTTAGAGATAGGGGCTTGTTCCTAGTACAAGCTAGGTTAAAATATTAGATTTGTTATATATATATATGTATATATACATATACATATATATGTATATATGTATATATACATATATATGTATATATGTATATCTATATTATAAAACATGGATGTTATCATGGGTTTTTGGATAAGAGATTTTGGATAAGAGAAATTGGATAATGGTTTGAATTGTATGTGGGGTATAAAAATGAGGGATGTTATCATGAGTTTTTGGATAAGAGATATTGGATAAGAGAAATTGGATAAGTGTATAATGGTTTGAATTGTATGTGGGGTATAAAAATGAGGGATGTTATCATGAGTTTTTGGATAAGAGAAATTGGATAAGAGAAATTGGGGGAGAGGGAGTTTTGAAATTTAAAATTTGAAGTTTGAAAACATCTTGGAGTTTAAAATTTTTAGTTGAATACAAAAGTAAAGGGGTCTGCAACTCTCTCCCCTGCCAACGCTCTCTCTCCCCAAAAACGCATCAGCCCTAAAAAAATTCTCTCCCTCCCCAAACTCTCTCCCCCCAAACACATCAGACCTGAGAGCAGCTCCCATCTAGATCTGGAGCTCGCTCCCCCAAATCCTCAAACCCTCAACCTCTCTTCACAGCCGGAGCACGCTCGCAAGTCTTCACAGCTGGCAGACCACCATCATCGACCCTGCAGTCGCCTCTAACGCTGCGAGCAAGTGGGCCCAGTCTTCATCGCAGCAGGTGGTGACCCGATCACCTTCCGTTCTTCATGATCCATCGTAGCGGCAGCGAACTCGGGGGCTTCTGTTCTTCATGATCCATCGCAGAGGCATCGGCAGCGGACTCGGGGGCATATTTTTAAAGTTTGGATTTTGGTATGATGGGTATGTGTAGAACAGTCTGATACATCTGTATCTTGGGTTTGAGGTTGATGAAGACGCGCGTAAGGTGTTTGATGGAATGGGCAAGAGGGACGTTGAGCTTCTTACAGAAGTAAGATTCCTGTTGGGATGATGTATTCTTGAAGTAAGGCACTGGGCAGGCTACCGAACGGCTACGATGATTTTTAGGAGTTGGTTTCATTTAGGGATAAGCTCGGGGCACAGCCTAACTATGTGTTCATAGATTAATGAGGTAAACTTTGATTATGTTTTGGGACTGAGTTTTGAAATTGAGTTTTGAAATTTCTATCAAGAAATTGATGATTTGATTGCTAGAGCAGGAGATATTTAGAACTTTTCTCTTGCTTTTTCGAGCTTAAATTAGAGAGGAGTGGTGATCACATTGATTAGTTGTTTTTTCTATATTGATCATGAAGCTTTGAAGAAAATGAATTTTGGAATGAGCAAGTAAAGCTTATAATATTGACTGTAGATCATTACTTAGGCGAAGGATGATGTGCATAGTTCAAAGGAATCAATGAAGGGTAGAAGGCGACGACAAATGCAAGGTCGAAGGCGGAGTATACTATTTTCTGTATTATTTAACAATAAGAATCTTTGCAAAGAAAATGACTAAAATTTAAATGGATTGTAGTTTCTCTCTGTAAAATAAGCAATGATTATCAACTCATGTAATTCGATGTTACAATCTGATACAATCTAATGTTACAATCTGAAACCTTCATTTGATTTCATTGTAACATCAGATACAATATTATACCTTCAACATTTTCATTTACTTTCAGAAAACATTTTTGACACGTATTGCCTATTCTATTGCCAAAAACTGACTCAAATCATCATGGAGGCTCTAGATATAATCAAACAGAGAGGCATCATTAACAAAGGCTGGGGTGGCCTTGGAAATTGTTATCTATTGGCTTTCATTTACCTTTTTGAACCAGTATTCTGTTTGTGTTCTATTTGAGAAACCTTTGTGATATCTCAGCATTACCTCCTTTGTGACATGTTAAGTTTGGAAACTAAGCATTACCTCCTTCATGTAGGTCTTTTCTCTGCTCCCACCATCATACAAAGGAAATTATATTATTGAGCTTGGGGCTGGTATTGGTCGATATATTGGCAAGCTGGCAAACGAAGCTGGTCATGTTCTACCCATGGATTTCATTGACAGTTTCATCAAGAAAGTAAGCCTATCTTCTCTCTTTGTAACAATGTTTACCAGTAGTTTTTCTAATGTTTCATTTACTCTTATGGCAGATCTCTTGAAATTGAGACTGTGGATATGACGTCTCCATCACTGCCATCGAGTCGACCCTCGACGAGTTTTGATTAGTCTATGGCGACATCTCACAGCTCTAGAATATCATGATCGCGTTTGTTTTGCTTCGCGATCCACCCAAAAGGTAACTTTTTTAGTAGTTGTGATATTTGCTAGAAATTACAATTTTTCTTGAAATTGAGAGAAAGTGTTAAAATAGTAGCAAAATGGTTTTAAGGTTAACTGCAATTTGATTGGAATAACTGGAGTATTCTAAGCCCTTGAGATGAAACTTTAGTGATTTTCGAGGAATTTGATGCAAACGATGACAATGCTGTTTGAAATTGAACAAAACGTAAAACATTAGCCAGTTATTTTTTCAGGTCGGACTTACATCTGAGTGCAAAATGCCTAATCTTTCCCCTATATAAAGAAAGAAACTAAAGCAATTTTGTTGCAATTTCAGTTGCAAAGAAACAAAAAATTGCAATGCTTTGTTGGATATTGTAATGGTTCTTGAAATTGAACAAGATTCTTAAGATATTATCACAAGTGGTTAATTGATAATTGCAATCTGATTGAAAAACTTGATGGTTATCATGAAGGCGAAGAGAACATACCGCTTCATTGTTTATAAGAATAATGAGAAGATGAAGTAGGTGATTGTTGAGAAGGTTGGCCTGCCTGTTTCCAGCTATAATGATTTTATCGCATGCCCTTCCTACTAATGAGTGTCGCTAAGCCATCTATGACTTTGATTTTATGACCAAAGAGAACTGCGAAAATAGCGAGATTTTTTTCATCACATAGTGATCTTTTATGTTGCAATGATGTTCATGACAATTGATAACGGTTTAAAAAACGAATTCAAAAGGACACTGCAGCCATGTGCATATAATCCTTTATATGGTGATGGAAGAAAATTATGTGTGCCTTTTGTATTTTACTAGATTAGTTGGAATGTTCAATTTATAATTTAGTTTTTATGGGAAACAACTTATTTCATTTGTATTACAAACAATTGCATCCGCTTGGATTCTTTTTAGTGTCGAGTATTAACGAATATGATACCTCTGAAATGTGACATCTACTTCAAAATGTAGGCTATTGCAGGTACCAGTTAAGTTTGTTGTCAGTAAGTTCAGGATCATCTACCAGGAGTTCGGAATCACATCCATTATTCATCATTGTGGGCTGCTTCTTCCTCTTCCGAACAACCGGGCTCTCCTCAGAGCCTCCCTGTTGAGCTGCATCTCGGTCTTCATCCTCAATAGAAGCCGCAACCCGAACAACCTTGCAACCTGGAAACGAGGCAGGTTACCTCTCTTTGAATTTAAATGTAAATGTAATATGTATTCTAATTTGCAGTATATTTAGTGTTTAGTGCTTATCAGGATAGAAAAGGATGTTAATACAATGGTCATTGTCACTAGAAAAGTAAATTATCAACACATTGATTTGTGTGCATGACAATTATTTTGTTTTTTTGCCTAAGCCAGTATTTAAACATTGTTTTCGTGGGTGCACATGGGTCCTCCTAAGATGGATATATAAACTTAAAAGTATAAGTTTCTTAAGGCCAATGTGGATGCGGGTCCTCCTAATTTTGATTATTAACATGTCGGTCCTCAGTTAAAAAAAGTAAATAAAAGAAAAGAAAAAAGGTATGAATGATAAAAAGGTTTGATATATAAACATGTATAATTAACCGAATAAATATTAAAAATGTTTCTTGGAGGGTACTTTACTACGTAACCTATTATTATATTGCTGGTATAACACACTTCCAACTATATATCTGTTCATTGTTAGTATCTCTGCTTCTTTTTTGAAAATAATTTCCATTTTAGTTTCCATGTTGTGTAAGCAAAGAAAAGCATGGCCGCCACTAGGTTTTCTGGTTCCATACAGGTTGATAACAAATGTCCTTACATTTCAGTTACTAGCAAGCAAGTCAGCCAATTTAATTAGGATGCAAGCTGGTATTACCATATTCACTTTTGGATTTCATATCTTACATGCATCTAATTGAGGTCACACACACACACACACACAAAATAATATTATTATTGTTTTTTCATTCATATTCAGATCTTTGATTAGTTGGATATCAATTACCTTATATACCAGTAAGTAATGAGTTCCTAATGGATTCCATTCCGGCCACCCAAATTTGGAGCAATTGACATATATTGGGATGTGCTTCCCCAGAGTGTCAAAATAGAAGTGAGAGATGTAAATGGAAATCCTGCTATTGGGGTAGAGTTCTTGCTGTCTGAGTTGCAACCAAGGAATGCCCGTAATACACGTTCAGGAGGAAAAACATATCAACATCAATGCACCCTTAAAATTGACCTTCCATGGATTGTCAGATACTGCCTGACCTTTCTATTTTTTGGAGCTACAACTGGTATGCATCCCTTCTTAACGGTGACATCTTTATTTGAAATTGAATTAAATGTCTCTTACATAATATTATGGATACATTTCCTATAAATTTCTTGAGAATAAATTTCATGAATAAATGATCAGCATTCATTGAATGTTCACAATTGTCCATATATAATCCAGATTGGCATAACTGATCGGCATTCACATTGGCTTTCATTGGGTATGTTGAACGTTCACAATTATATATTGGGTGTTTATCCAATCCAGATTGTGAACATTCATTGAATATATATGGATAACTGATCATGTGATTGGATGGCACATTGGGTGATTGGTATATCAAGATTAGTATATTGTATAAACTGAGCTCATTGGGTGATAAACTGACTGTGCCCCTGTATGTTTTGATAAACTGAGCTCATTAGCACATTAGGTTTATTCTCTCAGTATATCCAGATTGGGGGCATATTCACATATACTTAGCTCATGAATGTTCACTTATACTGAGCTCAATGAGTATATACAGGTATATACTGGGTATGTTCAATGAGCTCATTGGGCACATTGGGTATGTTCAATGAGCTCATTGGGCTCATTGGGTATATTCACATATACCTGTAATATCCAAATTGGGCACATTGAGTATACCCAGTATATGTGAATATACCCAGTATATACCCAACTTGGATACCCAGTACAATGTGCCCAATTTGGATATACTCAATGTACCCAATATATACCCATTATATACTCAATGTGCCCAATCTGGATGTACCAGTATATGTGAATATACCCAGTATATCCAGGTATATACCCAATATGTTCAATGAGCTCAGTACATACCTGGATATGCCCAATGAGCTCAAATACCCAATGTGCCTAATGAGCTCAATATACCCAATCTGGATAATCTCAATGAGCTCATCCCCAATGTTGCTAATAATGTTCCACCCCCAATGTTGCTAATTATGTTCCATGGTGTTCCCATACTCTCTGCTTATACCTGCAAATACCTCCAGCATAATACTTTAATGCCAAAAAAACTCCATGATTCATGAGCAAATGAAGGCAGCTACAATCAAGTAACATTTGAGTGCATCCCAGTTGTTTTCCACAACTTATCATTTTTTTGATCAAGTGACCTGCTTCCTATTAATCACATGAGTTTAATGACATTTACATTTCAGGGAAACATTTGGAATGTAGGATTTTAGTCCAGACATGGCCCATCATAGCCAAAAGAATGATGACAGAATCCTGTATTCCAAATGTTTGCATGTCTGGACTAAACACTGTTATCATTCTTTTGGTTAGATGAACACTTGGAATATATGTTAATATTCTTTATATAAGTGTTCATCTTATATAGAAAATTTGGAATGCCTGTACTAAACACTGGTTATATAAGAAAAATTGGAACACTGGCTGAATCCAGTTTTCCATATATAGGACTAAACGGGTTAATGTTATTATAGTAATGACATTTGAATTGATTTGGCTAATGGGACTACCATTGGCAGAAACAAATAAGGGAAATACATCACAAAGTTCCAAAGGATTAAAGCATACCCGTACCATATGTTTTCATACCATTAACATATGTTTTCATGTGAATAAGCTATTGGTTGGATGTGTCTTGACTAAATTTATGGCCAAGAGAGCACAACAAATCAAAAGTTTACACAAAATTTAGCCTTTAATGCATTGATTTATAGAATGGTATGCATGTATGCATGTAAATTCTATATTTTATAATGGTAGGCATGTATGCATGTATGCATTTAACTTTTGTGATCTTGGTGTCAGTTGTACTTCAAATTTTTGGACCCATTTGACCAAAATTTGAAATTTAAGAAAATGAAGTTTTGAATGTGTGTCTAATTAAAACGTAAGAGGGTTATATTTGAAGCTTACAATATGTGAAGCACGTGTTATATTTGAAGGGACTAAATTTGGAGGGGGGACTAAATTTTTTGGGGAAACTAAATTCTTTGGGGAACTAAATTTTGGGGATAATTAAAATTTTAGTGAGAACTAAATATCAATTATTGCGCTTTGATTATAGTTGTTTGTTTAAAATTAGGGATTCTAAGATTTTGAGGGGGAAGTATTTTAAATGACATATGCCCTTGAATCACTTTTCTTTCATTGTTAATTTCTTTGAAAAATTAATTTTGGGGGACTTCATGGCGGTATGCTTGTGCAAAATTCATATCTGACACTTAATATGATGCTTCAAATTTTTGAAATTGTCGATCTAATTTTTAGATACCAAAGGTGATTCGTGGTGTAAATGAATGCATAACTCGACTTGAATTGGACAACGGGAGGAGGGTCTCTGCCGCAATGCATGTAGTGAAATCTGTGTGTCAATGTTTCCTTTGTGTGCAGAAAACATGCTTCTAATCTCTTTTTCACTAACAAGTCTACATTCTCATGCCATTCCTCTTAGATGCCAGAATTTGATTTTGCGAAAGCTGATTTTGGAACGAAGATGGCTTTAGCCACGAGAAAGGAGTTACATCCAGGGGGCTGTGCTACTATTGCGATAAGCACTCAAAAATCTGCTCACATGTCCAATGTTTTAGTAAAGTCGCCACTCTGATTTGTTTGTTTGTTTCGTTTATTTCGTATGTTATAGCTGCATGGTGGCAACATCATGGAATAAGCTGCCTGGACTTGCAACGAATTGCCATGCGCATACTGAGCCAGACCTGCTCCTCCGTCAGTTGTGAACACAACTGGAGTTAATTCGATCAAGTATATGGTACAAGAAACAATCGCTTGGCTCAGAGGGAATTAGGCAATATTAAATATGTTCATTATAACTTGCGTCTTAAGGAGAGGCAGTCGAAGAAGAGAATGGCAAATGGCTCCATATCGCTTGATGGCCAACTGCTAGAGAGCATGTTCCAAGACGAGGTAAACACAAACGCATGTATGCATCTACTCATTCTTCATTGACTGTCTAATTCATGAACCAATCAAGTACTCTGAATGCAGGAAATAGTTTCTGATGAGAATGAACACGCAGGGTATGACAATGAGGCAGACGAGAAAGGAGAGCTGGATGCGTATCCAAAATAGGTTCCTGCAAACGGCATAGTGTTGCCTGAAATAGTTGGGCCGCTGTAGGTGCATCCTGCTACTACGGTTGCTGCAAGTGATGGAGATGGTGCTGATATTGGTTTTCTCGATGATGACTTTAGCGATTAACTTATTTGTATCTAAACATGCCCCCTTTTGACGTTCAGATGACAAAAGAAATATTACAGTGTGGTGAAACTGGTTGCTGGTGCCTCATTGTACAGTATATGCAAAGATGTATCAAACTATACATTTAATTAACTTTCCATATGCATCGATTAGGTGCAAGTGCAATGCCATTGTTCATGACATACCCATTTTTATGGCAAACTTTTTCCCAGATTATATTCTCTATTGTGTAGCTGGATCATCATTCGGGGCATATATTTGGTGAGTTTGCGAGATTCGTGGATCATAACATGAATCGACAATTCCATTCTGAAACTGCACATTTGAAATGGGAAAAAAACACAGGTCGTAGATAAACAATCAAAACGAAAACATTGCTTAATTTATTCAACTTGCATCTTTCAAGTATGTTATTAGTTCTTTGATAAAAAAGACCAATACATCTCTGGCTTTAAGTTGTTGTTTTACTTGCATGGATTCAATTGTGGATTAATATTGTCATTCTCTATTTGTAGATCAGGTTTGTTGCTAATTTTGATTGCGAGACTTTTGACCAATTTGACACATCTTTGAAAGTTGTAGCTATGATATTTCATTACACGTTATGATGCATTTATATGTTCAGTGATCAGGGAAGTTCTTTGCAATTGTTGATGACATTTCACTATCATAGCTTTTGAGATCGGTTTAAAATTGGATCCATCATCTAACTTTTCTGATAGATAGTTCTTTATTAGTAAAATAAAAGGTCAATTGGTCAATGCCATTATAATTAGTGTAGGGTTTAAAAGAGGGTCCGAAATCTCGACTGGTATTGATATGAATTGGTCTATGTATGTATTCGTTTTTCAGGATGACAACGATAATTCAAGCGTATGGATAAACCATGACATCCTATTGCACTGACAATCTAAACATGCTTATCCTTCCTACATATTGACGATGTAATGATGTTAACGTCGAGAACATCAAATGGACTTTTGTAGAATATGATTACCCATTCCAATTGCAAGTTACAACTTTCCTCAATTCTTTATAAATTCATTCGACGTCGGGCTATTATTCATATAATTTATGATTTGAATTGGCCAAAAAATTATTTTTTAAATAAATTTAACAACATAAAAAATTTTAAAATGATATATCTATAAAAATATGGGTATTGTCCTTATAGTCTATCTATAATTATTATTGTTTGTTCAAAATTAGTTGATCCAAGATTTTGTGTTACGAGAATATGTTAAATTAGGAGAAAACTAAATTTTTGGTGGAACAAAAATTGTTTGGGTGACCTAAATTCTTGTGAGAAGTAAATTTTGGGGGAATTAAAATTTTGGGGAAACTAAGATTTTGTTGGGGGGATATCGTAAATGAACCGTGCCTTGAAAACTAAGATTACAAGTCTACTATCTAAATCATAAGAGCATGCATCGGTTCACAGATAATAGAGTTAGGATATAACATTTATATGAGCGTCACCTTGAAAACAAGCACAAAACCAACTTTCCTGAGCACAAAACTCTTGAACCAAGCATAAATTATCCATGCTCATGAGTTAAGCTCAAATACCACACAGAATTGGCTACCCCCACTGGACCTACGCTTCGCTATTCAGGCCACCACCCAAAAATGCCAGAGCTCTCACCTGTTGATACCGAGAGATTAGAAGACAATAATGAAATTAAATTGTTGAAAATGAGAGATTACAGAGAACAACAATGAAACAGACCGATTCTTCAAGCACGTCAAAGCGTTGCCCTTAAGACTATTTCGCCCCTAAACAAGTGCTCCGGGTTGGATCGAACGTCTCAGGGATACTCAGAATCTATCTTTTGTGATTGCACTTAATCAATAAATGATCTTATTGTATCAGTATTTTTCTGTCTGAAGATCCACCATCTATTTATAGATGGATGGTAACGGTTGGATGAACCATTACAACAGCAATAGTAACTGTTGGACGGTTATAAAACTGTAAACATTAATTACGAAAAAAATAAATTGATGAATCTGAAATAGACTCGCACGCGCGCACATGCAAAGTGCTAAGTGCTAAGTTTTTGATTATATCTATATATTAAAACACAACTATTTTTGAATCCTAGGGCTGACTGGGACAAGCTGATGTCATGCTGATGTATAAAGAGGTTGATAGAAGAATGACTAGGATTTAATCTTGATAAAAGAAGGGTTGAGATGAGTGTTTGAAAAAACCACCACTTTTTTCCTTTTGTTTTCAAACCCCCCACAATCACAACATTTGCACAGAATACCACATATTTCCCCTTTTTGCAAAAAACCCTCTCATTTCACTTTTTACCCACACACATCATAGACACAAACTCTCTCTTATGCACTTCCACCCCTCGCGCCGAAGGCGCCCGCGCCGAAATTTTTTTACGCTAATTTTATATTCCGACCCAAGGGCGCCCTCGCCGAATTTGTTATTCCGCACAAATTTGATTGTGTAAATAATGTTTGGGAACAAAGATTTCGCGGGGGAAAATTTTAAATAATGTTTGGGAACAAAGATTTCGCGGGTAAAAAATGAAAACAAAATTTGGATGAAATATTCTGTTTGCTAATTGGATTTTCATAGTTGCCAATTGGATTTTGGTGTACATTTGGCTGTTAATTTCACAGTTTGATAAGTAAAAATTTCAATGAAATACAGTATTGCCAATTTCAATGAAAGTTTTTATGCCACTACATTCTTTTGTATTTTTACGATAATTTGTTGTTCTTTTAAATTTGGCTGCAGAAATAATTTTTTTGGGGAATAAAGATTTCGCGGGGGAAAATCTTAACTGAACCGTGCCCGTGGGCACGGGGTATGACTAGTATACATATATTGTAATGCCCTGCTAAGCTACTGCACAAGTACTAGGAGGGGTGAATAGTACTTTAAAATAATTAAGAGGCTAATTCCTAATTACTTGCAAACTCTACCAAACAATGCGGAAAGTGCGGAAATGTAAATGTTAGACAACAAAGAAACAATCGCAAACAACGATATTACTGGGTTCGGATCCACCCAAGTCTCCCCGACTTGTTCCCGGTGATCCTACGTCCCAACCACCCGGATCCCCTCCGGATACTTGAGTTAGAAACTCTAACTCAAGATTTCCACTATGAAATACTTGTGAAAAACCTTCACAAGTCAAATCATACACAAAGTAATTTGTGACTCCCACAACCCGGGATCACAACCACACTCTCACAACCGAGAGTGAAACTTACAATATGAAATTGAAATGAAATAAGAAACTTCTTACCGACAAAATACCTATGCCATGAGTAATGCTTACGAATTAGGGCAAAGATGATTTTGAGGAAGAAGAAGTGGCACCAAACCCTAGCTCCAAGATGTAGATCAGCGATGGAGAGCTATGGGGATGTTGGTGACCTAGAATCAAGCACTTGACTTGGAAGGCTTCACACTCAATGAATCTCTCTTTGGAAGTAAGAGTGAGGAGAGATTATTGAATGGAATGAAAGAGCTTTGAATGAGCTTGGAATGATTTCTCTTGATCTCTAAACTTGTAATAATATCAGCCTTGACTGCAATGAATGCAGCCCATCAAGTATATATAGGTTAGAGGAGAGAGAGAAAGAAATTCGAGTCATTAAATGCTCCAACGGCTCTTTTCTGAACCTAACTAGTCGGTCAAAGAACAACCACCGACCGACTAGTTCATCAACTAGTCGGTCGGTCAATTAACGTATACCGACTAATGGAGGAACAACCAAAAGGTTGAAGCACAGACAAAAGGAACTAGTCGGTCCAAGAAGAGTAGCTGACCGACTAGTTTCACAACTAGTCGGTCGGTTACTCAACTGAGACCGACTAACAGATAAAACTGAAGTCTGAGCACAAATTTACTTAGTCGGTCCAAGAACAAATGTTGACCGACTAATTCACCAACTAGTCGGTCACCAAATGAGCATAGACCGACTAACGATAAATAGTAAGTTAGGTGAAAATTGGCATGTACAGTAAAGCTAAACTAGTCGGTCCAAGAAGGAACGTTGACCGACTAGTTCATCAACTAGTCGGTCGATCAATGAACACAGACCGACTAATGATAAACAGTAGCTCAGGCTCAAATGTGCATGTACAGGGAAAGCTCAACTAGTCGGTCACAGAAGCATCACTGACCGACTAATTCACAAACTAGTCGGTCGGTGAGTCAACTTAGACCGACTAACTGTAAACAGTAAAGAGCTTGGAAATGACTGACAAAAACTAGTCGGTCCAAGAAACTTTGACGACCGACTAGATCACCCTCTAGTCGGTCAGTTCTTCTTCTTGAACCAACTAACATGCACAAGAAGTCGCGAATCGAAGCGCGAAGCTTCGGGAAAGATTGTATGGACTTCTACTAAGACCCTAGAGCTAAGATATGAGCGTTATGAAGATTTAAACCGTAAGACCTACTCAAGGCTTAACATTCTACGAAAGAAGCTTAAAGACTATAAATAAAACTTGACGATACCGTCTTCAATAGCTTCAATTGAATCTTCATGACTTCTAAAATGGTCCATAAGCTTCAACGAAGCTTTAGGCATATGATCATGTGCTTTGAGAAGTCTTGAGACGTCGTAATTGATATTCATATGAATTTGGCGACGATCTCCATAACTGCGCTCACAAAGTGTTAGTTCACGATATATTTATGTTTGTTCATCATCCAAAATCAAATCCGGGGAGTCCAATATCCAACATTCTCCCCCTTTTTGGTGATGACAAACCAACATAAATAATAATCAAAAATAATAATTCAAATGAAATTTACTTACTCCCCCCTGCATTGATGACACGTTAATTCCAAATTAAACAATAATAATACGCATCAAGCAGACGAGTAAAGTATATAAAAGAGAATCGATTATTGAATTATCGAGTACCAAAGGTTGATTATTGAAATATCGGATTTGAAAATCCATTTATATATCTTAACTCCCCCTGAATCTAACATATCAAATTAGATTCTTGGAATAGTGCTTTAAATTATCATTTAGCACATCGTTATTATTATATCTCTCCCCCTTTGGCATAAGCAAAAGGAGCGGGAGGAGAACAACGACAACAACAATGGCTTCAAATAAAAAGCACGGGAGTCGTAGAATACGACGACGGTTCAAGTGACACCAAAGAAAAATAAGAATAAAATCAAGGCGTGTCAATGAAACCATAGTCGAAAATCGTAAAACGAAATCATCAAAACTCAAATCAATTTTACGGATTGAGTTATGGAAAATACTCTCCAATATCAACATTCTTGGTTAATTTAGTGCATGGAAAACAATTCTATGTTTCCATAGAAGAAATTTATATTAAACCAAGTTAATATCGTCGGGCGACGAAATCAAACATCAGAGACATAAAAGAAATTATAAATTGTGCACAATAGAATGAAATGTCAACTGCGATGTATATATATATAAAATAGGAACCAGAGTACATCAAAAGTATACATCACGGACAAACAAAACATCGATCCAACGATCGGGGCACAAAATACATCATCATATCAAACAGATATCAGAGTGTCACACAACATACAACATCATCAAAGTACATCAAAATACATCATCAAAAGTATCAAAATACATCAAAATGATCCAGAACCCCACTCTACCCTACCCAAACTCTCTCACACTAGATGTATCATCCAAGGAGCATCGGAGAGTCCTCAAAGAAGCTCAAGAGGAAACGGCAGGATCTGCAGCAGCAGCAGGCTCTGCAGGAGAAGTGGTGGTCACAGGAACATCTGGAATGTCAACGGGAGCGACGACAGAAGTGGCAATCTCTGGAGCAGCAACAGTAGTGCCCTCGGGAGCACCATTCGGATCATCCACCGCAGGAGCGGTGGCAACAGGTGTGCTCTCGGGGCACCAGCAGATGAAGCAGCAGCAGCAGCACCAGAAGTGCCCTCGGGGGCACGAGCAGCAGCACGAGCAAGCTCCTCAATGTCCTCCTCATCCAACTCATCCTCGTCAGAGAAAGACGGAGGGACCTCAATATCAAGGTGTCGAGTGATACGGCAGGGAATCTCCTCAGAACGAGCCTGACGAGACTCCAAACGACGGATCGAACGAACGACATCGGCAAGAGTGGTAGAGGGAGCAGCAGAGGCAGAGGCAGAGGCAGACGCTGAAGGTGTCGTCCTCTGAACGTGACGGAGTGCCGCAAGAGACTTCTTGACGGCCGTCGCGTTCAGGGGAGGACCAAGTGGATGCTCATCATCAGGAGGCAATGTGACACAGAAGTGACGGAATACCAGAGTCAACAAGCACGGGAAGGGGATATGAGCCGACTTCGTGGACTTGCGAATACACTCGAAAGAGTCCATCTTATCGAGTATAATGCGAGCCCAGTTAATCGAGCTCCCCATGAAAATAGCATAGATCAACTTCAAGAAGGGGAAATAGTCGGTTTGAAGCTTATAAAATCGATTAGAATCTCAAAAGACAAATCAGTCCCTGGCACAACTAGTCGGTCACAGTTCAAGCACTGATCGACTAGATCACGATCTATTCGGTCGGTCAATGAGCTTGAACCAACTAGTTGTAAACAGAAACTGAAGGCAAATTTCCTGACAAGATTTAGTTGGTCTAAGTTCATTCACTGACCGACTAGAACTGAATCTAGTCGGTCGGCCAATGAACTTGGACCGACTAAGAGAGTTCAAAAATTGAAAATCTTTGAAAATTGATTTCTCTCCTAATCACACTTGGATGAAACATCAAAATACTCTCATTAATCATTATACTACCCCATTAAACATCGAAAATCTGAAATTTGACGATTACGCACAAATCGAGCAAAAATTCCGAAAATTCAACAAAAATCCAGAAAATTTCAATACTTCAAGCATGAACAAATATAACGAATAGAATAGCATGCAAGAATATTGAATAAAAATGAATCCTATATCTCGGATTCACCCATAATCCCCAATTCTCGACGTAACCGCACAAAGGAGTCCTCCTTTAGGGGTTTCGTGAAAATATCGGCGATTTGCTTCTGGGTTTCAACGTACACTAATATGATGTCCTTTTTAGCAACATGATCATCTAAGAAATGGTGTCGGACATCTATGTGTTTCGAACGGGAATGGTGTATCGGGTTCTTGTAAAGACATATTGCACTTTGGTTGTCCACCATGATAGGGCAAGTATCACAGTTTATACCAAAGTCTTTAAGTGTGTGTCTCATCCAAAGAACTTGAGCACACGAGGCACCGGCGGTAATGTATTCCGCCTCGGTGGTTGAAAGTGATACGAAATTTTGCTTCTTGGAAAACCAAGAGACAAGGGAATTTCCTATAAATTGACAAGTGCCACTAGTACTTTTCCTGTCGGATTTGCATCCCGCATAATCGGCATCACTATATGAGATTAACTCATACGTGCTAGATTTTGGATAAAATAATCCAAAATCAAGTGTATAACTTAAATAACGGAAAATACGTTTTACCGCTACTAAGTGAGACTCCTTAGGTTGAGACTGATAACGAGCACATACGCATACGGCAAACATAATATCGGGCCTACTTGCGGTAAGATAAAGTAAACTACCTATCATACCTTGATATAGACGAATGTCTACATCCTTACCGCCCGTATCCTTATCAAGATGCGTAGTCGTGCTCATTGGAGTCTTCTTTCCGGAGGCATTCTCCATTCCAAATCGCTTTAGTAACTCCACCGTATACTTCGTTTGGTGGATGAAGATTGTATTGTACATTTGGCGAATTTGGAGACCTAAGAAATATTTGAGCTCACCCATGTGGCTCATCTCAAATTGATCCTTCATCACATTAGAAAACTCTTCGCAAAGAGCAAAGTTAGTAGCACCAAAAATGATATCATCAACATATATTTGAACTAAAATTATACCATTATTCGAATACTTAACAAATAATGTGGAATCAACTTCTCTCATTTTAAAACCCAAATCCAAAAGAAAATTCTTTAAACGATCATACCAAGCTCGAGGAGCTTGTCTCAAACCGTAAAGTGCTTTCTTAAGTTTAAAAACATGATTTGGAAATTTTTCATTAATAAAACCAGGAGGTTGAGAAACGTAAACTTCCTCAACAACATCTCCATTTAAAAATGCACTTTTAACATCCATTTGAAATAATTTAAAATCCTTATGGCATGCAAAAGACAATAATAATCTAATTGATTCTAATCTAGCTACCGGAGCGAAGGATTCTTCAAAATCAATACCTTCCTCTTGACGGTAGCCTTGAGCAACTAACCGGGCTTTGTTCTGGACGACGACTTGGTTTTCGTCGGTTTTGTTCTTGAAGATCCACTTTGTCCCTATGACGGTGTGGTTCTTCGATGGCAATGGAACAAGCTCCCAAACTTCATTCCTCTCGAATTGAATGAGTTCCTCCTCCATGGCTAAGATCCAAGCACTATCTCCGCATGCTTCATTAACATTCTTTGGCTCTATCGAGGAGGCAAAGGCATAATGAGCGAAGTAGTTCACTTGCGATCTCGTCTTGACACTATCATGGATATTGCCAATGACTTGCTCATGAGGATGGTCACGAACGGTATGAAGCCGTTTGGGAATACCTTGATCACTAAGAACATTCTCAACAACTTCATTAGACGGGTTAGTCTCAATAGAATCAATAGAATCATTAGAGTTAGAATTACCAATTGAATCACATAAGACATCCATAGAGTCATCATCATTAGTAATTCTAGTTGGAACAAATCCTTCATTAAATGACACATGAAGCGATTCCTCGATCGTTGAGGTTCGTTTGTTGAATATCCGGTAGGCTTTGCTACGCGAAGAATATCCAACAAAAATCCCCTCATCGGATCTTGGATCGAATTTGTCCAAACTACCATACGTGTTCTTAATAAAACATTTCGAACCAAAAACACGAAAATGTTTAACTTGAGGCAACCTACCAAACAACAATTCATAATAAGTTTGTTTAGTGCTGGGCCTCAAAAGTATTCTATTAAACACATAGCAAGCGGTATGTACCGCTTCCGCCCAAAATTGATGGCCAAGTTGGCTATCATCAAGCATAGTGCGAGCACATTCCACTAACGTCCTATTCTTTCTCTCAACAACACCATTTTGAGGTGGTGCGCGAGGGAATGAAAAGGTGTGTGTAATACCAACTTCATCACAAAATGTCTCAAAAGACTCATTCTCAAATTCACCTCCATGATCACTACGAATAGTGATAATGGTGGTTCCTAAGAGATTTTGTACTTTCTTAACAAAAATTGTGATGTTTTCAAAAGCTTCATTTTTATTACACAATGAAAATACCCAAGTAAACCTAGAAAAGTCATCAACGATGACAAGTCCATATCTAGCATTACCTAATGAAGCAACTCTAGTTGGCCCAAATAAATCTAGATGTAATAGCTCTAGAGGCCGCTTAGAAGAAATGCTTTTCTTAGGTTTAAATGAAGATTTTGGAAGCTTGCCTCGTTGACACGAGTCACAAAAGCTTTTCTTTTGAAAGACAAGCTTAGGGAAGCCTCTAATAGAATTTAACTTGGAAAGCTTAAAAAGTGTTCCAAAGTTCACATGACCAAAACGTTGATGCCATAAGTGTTGTTCACTTGTGTTGGCAATAAGACATTGTTCATGTGATCTTGGAAGATCTAGGATATATATATCCTTATGGCGTGTGCCGGAAAACAATAATTCATTATTATCTTTTCTTAAAATATGGCACATTCCTTTCACAAAGTTAACTTTGTAACCTTTGTCACAAAGTTGACTTATTGAAATGAGATTGTGGTTTAATCCTTTAACAAGGTAAACATCACATATAAGGGGTTTAGAAGGATTACCCACTTTACCAACACCTATGATGGTTCCGCTCTCGTTGCCTCCAAATACGACGCGGTTTCCATTTGCAATGGGAACCACTCCGGAGAGCAATTGAGCATCACCCGTCATGTGTTTTGAACACCCGCTATCGAGTATCCAATTCCCCTTGGAGCTAAATTTAAATTTGTTGCTCCTTTTCTTTTTCTTTTCCTTTTCCTTGAGTACCTAAAGATAGAAAATTTCATATCATGGTACCCAAGGTCATTGGGTCCAAAAGATTAGACCTTTGGAAGCCAAGTCCAATTGGACTTAGACTTCCCCACATAATTTCTACTATGCACAACATCCGAAAAATAAGCATTCATGTAAACTTATTTTTCATCCATGCTTGTGTCCTTTGGGCTCCAAATAGTGAAAATCTTGGGAGCCCTCATCCTATTGGGTGCATGCATGCGTTGTTGGTTTCTACGTGATGCATGTCGTGGATAGGCATAAGGAACATGATGGAATGGTGCATGTGGATAGTTATTCATACGATGATGTGGGTGAACATATGCATGTGGAGGAACACGTGCGTGAGGGTGTCTCATATGGTGTGCACGTGCCCGTGAACGTGTAGCATAGAAATCATCATATGTGTGAGCCGGTGGAGTAGGACGTGTGTTCCTACGTGGCATAGTATTGGTGTATATATAAGCATGCCCCTTCTTTGGAGGTCCACCCAAAGTGGGTTTCTTTTCGAAAGAGGGTGTGGACGAGGTGGAAGCACCATTGGTAGAAGAACTACCAATATAGTGTTTGCTACCACTCGTTGAGTCACCGAAAGTTGGCCGAACAAAAGTAGTGGCCGATTTGGATGAACTTCCCATCGTATACCCCAAGCCAATGTGGTGATTGGCTGGAAGTAAGTCACTTAGGATTTTATCCAAATGGTCCTTACCCTTATTGAATTTGTTAATTCGGCCTAATGTGTTCTCATATTTCTCGGTGAGAGAACGCATAGACGCATCCAAAGTGGATACTTGCGATGTGATCACATAAACACGAGGTTTAAGATTCTCATTCTAAATACTTGCCAAAGGATATACAATTAAGATAGGGTGAAAAGATATAGAAACCAATAATTACGACACCCTAACTACGTCAACACCAACACGTATGAAGTGGATGTGCTACGGTTGTGAGTTCATTAGGAGTTAATAATCGCTGAAATATCATGTCTTTTATATAACTCAACGCTTCGTCCGGTCAGGGCACAAAGACGTCGGAAGATGAAACGATGAAAACTAGTCAAAGTGGCCGTATACGCATCACTAGCAACATTGATTTCATTAAACGATAAAAGCAATAATAAGTTCAGATTAGTGAATATAAATTGGCTAGCCTTGTCAGGGCCTAGCCATACGGGAAGTAAATAATATCGACAATAAGCAAATACCCATCAAATACGTTGTAGAAATCAACAATACTAGCAATTTGGACGTGATAGTAGGGCTAAAGACATGAAATTCATCAATTAAATACTCCTAATTACTTCACAACCATATCACAAAGATCTTAGCCACGCATGGTGCAAAAACAATCAGATTTGATAGCCAAATACATCGTTATACTAGCCAAATACAATGAAATACACCAAATACGGGGTATAAGTTCAAGAAATTGTCACCAAATCTCCACTTTAGAACCCAAAACTGCTTTAGAATAGGAAGAATAGCCTCTGGAATTTTTCAGAATTTTCCCCTCGAGAAATACACACAGTAGCCGCTCCAAAAGTCCCAAAATACGCCAGAATACCCCAAAAACCCTAGAATACGCTTAAATAATAACATTGCGGGTTTAACTGTGCTTATCGGGTCTAAACCCGCGCTTAAACCCAAACCCGCAAACCGGCGCAATTCTCGACCGTTCGATCGATGCGGGATTCATCCTCGAAGCGCCACGTGTCCCTCTACGCGGATCCGCGCCCGTTAGCTTCGCTCGACTCCGGGTTTTCCTTGGAATGCTTCTGGACCGTCCGATTGAGAGATCGAACGGTCGAGATCTCGCCCGCTCGCTCAGCGATTTGCCGCCGCTTCGTTCGGTGGTGGAGGAACCTCGTCCGCTCGATCGAAATCGATCGATCTGTATTGGGCCAAGTCGACCGCGGGGGATTCGAATTCGAATCGCGACCGCGGCTAAATGCGAGCCGTTGATTTGGGCGGAGACTAGGTCGATGCGTGCCACGTGGAAATCAAGGGCGTCTCCGTTCGCTTCGTTCGCAGCGGCTGTGAGCCGTCCGATCAGCGATAGACGGATAAGAACGTGACGCGTCGCCAAGAGCTACTGCCGTCCGATTGAGCGGGAACCGCCCAGATTGCGCCACGTGTCAACCTATGATTGGAAGACGACCGTATTTCGCGTATTTTGAGCGTATTTCTTAATTTAAATGGTATTCTGCATTCAAAAATACACAGTAATTAGCACAGATATCAGAAAAATACAAATAAATAGTCGTTGGAATCGTGAGATCGAGACGATGCTAGGAAAAATATAAAAAGTTCAGAAATACTCCATTAATTACTGTTTTGTGCTCAAATAAGGTGTTTTCTCTAATAAATGATGATGTACAAAATACGAATGTATTAGAGTACAATTAAGCATCATTTGGGCACAAAATAGGACTAATTAGGGGGTTAAATATGCAATATTCACTCCGAATCACACCCCCCCAACTAGCGTTTTGCTAGTCCCTAGCAAAAAGAGCGATGAATACGGATGATTAATTAAAAAATAATTCTATCAATCGCTTATGGCCTGGCTCAACAATACGCTTTCCAACATGATTTATACCATCAATATACAATCCATGCACAAGATCAATCACACGATATTTTCTCTAATTTAGTATGAATAAATAACGTGCAAGCATCGTTTTGCGCAAGCGAAAGTATAACACGTCATTTTTCTCTAGTTTTCTTGTTTCCAAGGAATTGGCCTATCAAAACAATCATTCAAGATATGGGTAATGAAGTTGCGTAATATATTCACCATTTCTTTTCTTTTATTCGTTCCGCGTAACGCGCATCAAGCAACATTCGCAGAAAAATGTATAACTTGGATCGCTCCATCAAATGAGTGAGTTTCCTGTCAATGGCTCCCAAATCAGACGATAATAGGGCATTAGGCCAAAAAGGACCCCTCGGACTGTACTACTCGAGCCAACCAAGTTATTTATTGCGACATACTTATTCATTCATTTTTCTTCATTTTTCTTTCATTTTTTTCTTTTCTCTTCTTCATCTTTTTCTCTTTTTCTTTGTACGCAACTCAACACCCATTCTTTGAATATAAACATCAATAACCAAGGCCAAATTCTTCTTCAACTTGAAGACTTTTCAAAAAAATCGCGTATACTCAAGCTTTTTCATCACATTAGCATGCATGGAATAAATTCAAACTATTTCGAGATATTAATCATGGCAAATGAAATTTTTTTTCATGAATAGCATATTAACGGTAATTCATGAAGGAAAAAAATTAATTCAAGCCATAAACAATTTTTAGAACTCAGTTAATGCATAATAATCCGCATTTGAGGAATATGAAGGAGTTTAAAATGGTGAGATTGGTGGTTCTTTCTTTCCTTATACCATGCTTATGAAAAAAAAACTAAGGTCTCATACACACCCCCCTGTAATGCCCTACAATCTACTGCACAAGTACTAGAGGGGGGGGGGGGGGGGTGAATAGTACTTTAAAAATAACAAGGAGTATAATTCCAAATTATAGTGCAAACAACTACCAAATCAATTTGCGGAAGCTTAAATTGAATGACAACAACAAAATTAACAATGCAAACAAATGATGTTAATGGGTTCGGATCCACCCAAGTCTCTCAGACTTGTTCCCGGTGATCCTACGTCCCAGCCACCCGGATCCCCTCCGGATTCTTAGGTTAGAAACCCTAACCTAAGATTTTCACTATGAAAATCTTGTGAAAAACCTTCACAAGATCAAATCATACAACAATGGCAATAGTGAATCCCACAACCCGGGATCACAACCTTCTCTCACAACCGAGAGAATCAACAAGCAATATAAATGAGTTTATATTGAAATAAGCAAACTTACCACAAAATCCTATACCTTGAGTTTTTCTTACCAAATAGGTGAAAGGAAGGATTTGAGGAAGATGAAGTCACCAAGACCTAGCACCAAAGAAATGACCAGCAATAGGTGCCTAGGGATGATTTGGAGACTTGATTCAAGCTAGAGCTTGAAGGGCTCACCAAGAACAAACTTCTCTCAAGATGGATTCTAGATCTAGAATGAGAGAGAATGGGTTTATTGTGAGGAAGAGAGCTTTAGAAATGAGTGAGAATGGCTATCTCTTTTGAACTCAATGAATCTCTGAATGGAAGCTCTAACCTAGATAGAAATGACCTAGGTTCGTATTTATAGGATCCCATAAAAACAAGTTAGGTCAATTTCCAACGGATAGAAATCTGGGGCAATTAGTCGGTCAAAGAACAATCACTGACCGACTAGTTCATCAACTAGTCGGTCAGTCAAACAACATGGACCGACTAAGTGAGGAACTGAGAAGAAAGAGAAATTCAGACCTAGAAATCTAGTCGGTCCAAGAAGACTTTCTGACCGACTAGTTTCACAACTAGTCGGTCAGTCAGTGAACGTAGACCGACTAAGAGGCATAATGAAATAGTCTGAATACAAATTGACTTAGTCGGTCCAAGAACAAAAGTTGACCGACTAGATTGTCAACTAGTCGGTCACCAAACGTTCTTAGACCGACTAACGATAAACAGTAGCTTAGGAGAAATTTAGTATGAACAGTAAGTCACAACTAGTCGGTCAAAGAAGCATCACTGACCGACTAGTTCACAAACTAGTCGGTCGGTGAGTCAACGTAGACCGACTAACTGTAAACAGTAAAGTCCAAGAAATTAAGGAATCAAACTAGTCGGTCCAAGAAGAGTTGCTGACCAACTAGATCACCATCTAGTCGGTCAGTACTTCTTCTTGTACCAACTAACATGCACAAACAAGTCTGAATCGAAGCGCGACGCTTCGAGGAAGTTAGAATGAACTTGTACTAAGATCCTAGAGCTACGATATGAGCGTTATGAAGTTAGAATCGTAAGATATACTCAAGGCTTAACATTCTATTGATCGAAGCTTAAAAGACTATAAATAAAACCTTAATAAACGGTCTTCATGAGCTTCGATTGATTCTTCATAACTTCCAAAACGGCGCAAGAGCTTCAACGAAGCTTTAGGCATGAATACGAGCTTTGAGAAGTGTTGAGATGTCGCTTTGAATGTTCTCGTGAATTTGACGACGATCTCCAATACTGCGCTCACAAATTGTTAGTTCATGGATTATTTATGTTTGCTCATCATCAAAACCAAATCCGGGGAGTCCAATATTCAACATTCTCCCCCTTTTTGGTGATGACAAACCAACATAAATAATAATCAAAAATAATGATTCAAATGTAAAATACTTACTCCCCCTGCATTGATGACACGTTAATTCCAAAATGAATATATATGAATTGCATCAATCAGACGAGTAAGATAAATAAAGAGAATCGATTTTTGAAATATCGGATTTTGAAAATCCTTATATATATCTTAACTCCCCCTGAATCTAACATATCAAACTAGATTCTTGGAAATTGAGTTAAATTTTCATTTGCGCTATTTATTATCATTATCTCTCCCCCTTTTGCATTATCCCAAAAACGGGGGGCATACAACGACAACAACTAGGAAATGGAAAATCCAACATCGGGAGTCGTAGACAATGACGATGGAACTAATTGACACCAAGGGAAAAGTAATGAAATCAAATCATGGTGTGCCAAATTGTCCATTATCAAAAAGCGATAATTAAAATCATCAAAAATACCAAATTATTATTCATTTCTTGAATAAAGAAACATACTCTTCAATATTCAATATTCTTGGTTAAATTTGTGCATGGAAAATAATTCTATACAATTATAGAATTTCAATCTATTTAACCAAGTTTTTCAATCGTCGAGCGACGATTTTACATAGCATGGACATTGAATGAGAATTAATGTGCACGACGAAGAAAATATCACAACATGAACATCGATGTATATATAGATAGAAACATCATGAGTACATCCAAAATGATATCGAATACAAGAAGTACATCATATCAAGTACGACACATCATCTATATAAACATCAAAAAGTACAACATCATCATCCACATCAAAATATAACACCAACATCAACATCATCCAAAGTACATCAAAATATCCAACACCGACATCCAGAAAACTCAAAAATACATCAAGACAACCCTCAAACTCCATCCTAACCCAAAGTACTCTCAATAAGATATATCATCCAAAGAGTAGTGGAGAGTCCTCGGAACAGACGATCACGAGGAAGTGGCTGGATCTGCAGTCTCCGTGGGTCCAGTCGACGGAGTGGACTCAGGCTCTGCAGGGAGGAGAGGCGTCTCAACAGACGGGATCGTCGGGGCAGGTGTGGAAACGACGGGCTCAACAGCAGGGGTCGCAACAGCAGGGGTCTCAACAGCAGCAGGGAGGAGCAGGCTCGTCAACAGGGACAGCAGCAGCCTCAGAAGTCTGAACTACTGAAGCAGAAGGCTCTGGAGCACCGGATGTGGTGCCAACTCCAGGAGCAGAAGTGGTAGCAGCAGCAGCAGCAGTGGCCTCATCGCCACGAGCCAAGGAAGTGACAAGATCGTCAATCTCCTCATCGTCCATCTCCTCGGCCTCAGAAACGGAAGGAGGAAGATCAATGCCCATCATCTGAGCCATACGGCAGACGACCTCCTCGGTACGAGCCAAACGCGACTCGTGCCGACGAAGAAGGCGTACGACATCATCTAATGTAGCAGGAGGAGTGGGGGCTGCAGCAGCTGAGGGAGTAGCCTGAGAAGCAGATGCGGTCGACCTCTGCATGTGACGAAGCGCCGCTAGAGATTTCTTAACGGCCGTCGCGTTCAGAGGGGGACCCAAGGGACGCTCATCGTCAGGAGGGAGAGGGACTCGGAAATGACGGAAAACCAGGGTCAACAGACACGGATATGGAATATGAGCAGATTTATTGGTCTTGCGAATACACTCAAAAGAGTCCATCTTATCGAGTATAACGCGAGCCCAATTAATCTCGCAACCCAAGAAAAGAGCGTAAATAAGCTTCAAAAATGGCTGGGATGGAAGTGAAGATGAGCCGTACTTGGGAAGCAAGCACGACTTCAGAATGAGATTCAGCACCCATGCATTAGGTTTGAACGACTTCGAAGGAACTCCAATAAAGGCAGGAGGGATCACATGGAAGATGTCAGAAAGAACGGACTGATCCAAGGAGGCGATATCATCGACGGAAATGTCAGAAGGAAGGAGACCAGACGACGAACAGCCAAGTATCTCCCCCAAGATTTCTGCCGTGAGAACTATAGGAGTTCCCAAGACAGTAGTCTCGATGGAGTGACTCGCATCGTACTGGCCTCGGACACGATTGGCATAGAACAATTTTACCAGGCGAGGATATGGTTTAGGGTTGGCCTTAAGATCGTAGCGTAGGTAGTCAAGGAGCCCACTATAGGAGAGGAGGTCAGCTAAGCCAAGGAAATCTGAAAACTGAACATAGTGCTCCAATAGCATCGGGCAGTGTTCAATACGGTTGTAGGACGCGAGACACATAGGGTCGTCGCGACACAACGATATGTCAACACCACCTGCTGGCATTGGGCCCTTTCCCTTTGGCTGGCGAGTCCTAGGACGAAGTGGAGGAGTGGGTTCCCTATGGCCAGGCTCATCCTCAGGGATAAACTCAGTATCGGAATCAGGAGGAGTCGAGGGAGAGTGGAGTATGGGCTTTTTAGACTTAGATTTTCGGGGTTTGACCGTCGCCGTCCTCTGCTTCTTCAGAGGAGGCGAAGACGGAGAAGCTTGGGTAGATTTAGCACGACGCTTGGGCTTAGATGGATTCCTAGGGTCAGAAGGCTCTACACTCATTGGGGAAGCCCCAGATGAAGTGATAGGGATCCGCGTCTTTGCCATGGTCGTGGCACGACGAGTACAAGCAACCGAAGCTACACAAACCCTAGAGCTGAAAAATCGAAGTGATCAAACCCTAGAAACACAATCAACAAGCCCTAAAAGAGTAAAACCGAAACCCTAGAACCCTAGGAAGTGAAAACACTAAAAGGATCAAACCCTAGGAAGATAAAACACGATCTAGGAGAGGGGTTATACCTAGGAGAGAGGGCGACGGCGATCGGACGGCGGGGATGGCCGGAAATCTGGCCGGAAATCGAGGGAAGACGAAGGGTCTCGAAGGGGTTTTTGGGTTTTTGCGGGCTGGAGAAGAGAACAACCGACTAGAAAGAAGTTTAGTCGGATGAAAATGTGTTTAAGTCGGTCTGGAAATCGAAAAGACACATTTGCCCTAACCCACTTAGTCGGTCACAGTTCAAACACTGACCGACTAGATCACGATCTAGTCGGTCGGTCAATGAGCTTGAACCGACTAAGTCGAAACAGAGGCAAACAGGAATTTCTAGGGCTAGAATTAGTCGGTCGCAGTATACTCACTGACCGACTAGTTTTCAATCTAGTCGGTCGGTAAGTGTACTGTGACCGACTAAAGAAAGAAAATGATAAAAGTTAGATAAAAGCTTGATCTAGTCGGTCTGAGTTCACTAGCTGACCGACTAGATGAGCATCTAGTCGGTTGACTAATGAACTGAAACCGACTAGAAGAGTCCAAAAATTGATAATTGATTTCTCTTCACAAACCACTTGGATGAAACATCTTAACACTCTCATTAGTCATCTAAATTACCCCATAAAACGTCGAAATCTTAAATACGACATTTTCGGATAAAGTAATCCAAAATCTAGCACATATCGACGCAACCGCACAAAGGAGTCCTCCTTTAGGGGTTTCGTGAAAATATCGGCGATTTGCTTTTGGGTTTCAACGTACACTAATATGATGTCCTTTTTAGCAACATGATCATCTAAGAAATGGTGTCGGACATCTATGTGTTTAGATCGGGAATGGTGCACCGGATTCTTCGAAAGACAAATAGCACTTTGGTTATCCACCATGATAGGGCTAGTATCACAATGAATACCAAAATCCTTCAGTGTGTGTCTCATCCAAAGAACCTGGGGACAAGCGGCACCGGCGGCAATATATTCCGCCTCGGTGGTTGAAAGTGATACGGAATTTTGCTTCTTGGAAAACCAAGAGACAAGAGAATTTCCTAGAAAATGGCAAGTGCCACTAGTACTTTTCCTGTCGGATTTGCATCCCGCATAATCGGCATCACTATATGAGACTAACTCATATGTGCTAGATTTCGGATAAAGTAATCCAAAATCTAAAGTGTAACTTAGATAGCGGAAAATACGTTTAACCGCTACTAAGTGAGACTCCTTAGGTTGAGACTGATAACGAGCACATATGCATACGGCAAACATAATATCGGGCCTACTTGCGGTAAGATAAAGTAAACTACCTATCATACCTCGATATAGACGAATGTCTACATCCTTACCGCCCGTATCCTTGTCAAGATGCGTAGTCGTGCTCATTGGAGTCTTTTTCCCGGAAGCACTCTCCATTCCAAATCGCTTAAGCAACTCCACCGTATACTTCGTTTGGTGGATGAAGATTGCATCGTTCAATTGGCGAATTTGGAGACCTAAGAAATATTTGAGTTCGCCCATGTGGCTCATCTCAAATTGTTCCTTCATAACATTAGAAATCTCTTCGCAAAGAGTGAAGTTAGTAGCACCGAAAATGATATCATCAACATAAATTTGAACTAATAAAATATCATTATTCGCATGCTTAACAAAAAGTTTAGAATCGGCTTCGCCCATTTTAAAATTCAAATCCAAAAGAAAATTCTTTAGGCGATCATACCAAGCCCGAGGAGCTTGTCTCAAACCATAAAGAGCTTTCTTTAGTTTAAAAACATGATTTGGAAATTTTTCATTTATGAAGCCCGGAGGTTGAGAAACGTAAACTTCCTCAACAACATCTCCGTTTAAAAATGCACTTTTAACATCCATTTGAAATAACTTAAAATTTTTATGGCATGCATAAGACATTAAAAGTCTAATTGATTCTAATCTAGCTACCGGAGCGAAGGATTCTTCGAAATTGATACCTTCCTCTTGGCGATAGCCTTGAGCAACTAACCGAGCTTTGTTCCGGACGACGACTTGATTTTCGTCGGTTTTGTTCTTGAAGATCCACTTTGTCCCTATGACGGTGTGGTTCTTCGATGGCAAAGGAACAAGCTCCCATACCTCATTCCTCTCGAATTGAATGAGTTCCTCCTCCATGGCAAGGATCCAAGCGCTATCTTCGCAAGCTTCAACTATATTCTTTGGCTCTATCGATGAGGCAAAGGCACAATTGGCGAAGTGGTGGACTTGAGATCTCGTCTTGACACTATCATTAATATTGCCAATGACTTGCTCATGGGGATGGTCGCGAACGGTATGAAGCCGCTTGGGAATACCTTAATCACTAGGCACATTCTCAACAACTTCATTAGTCGGGTTAGTATCTATAGAATCAATTGAATCAATAGTCTTAGAATTTTCAAACGAATCACATAAAACATCCATAGAATCATTATCATTTGAAATTCTAGAAGTAGTAAAATTCTCATTAAAAGAGACATGAAGTGATTCCTCGATCGTAGATGATCTTTTGTTGTATATCCGGTAGGCTTTGCTACGTGAGAAATACCCAACAAATATCCCCTCATCCGATCTCGGATCAAACTTGTCCAAATTATCATATGTGTTTTTAATAAAACATTTTGCGCCGAAAACACGAAAATGTTTAACTTGAGGCAATCTACCAAACAACAATTCATAGCAAGTTTGTTTGGTGCCGGGCCTCAAAAGTATTCTATTAAACACATAACAAGCGGTGTGTACCGCTTCCGCCCAAAATTGATAACCAAGTTGACTATCTTCGAGCATAGTGCGAGCACACTCCACAAGCGTTCTATTCTTCCTCTCAACAACACCATTTTGAGGAGGTGCGCGAGGGAAAGAAAACGTGTGAGTAATTCCAAGATCATCACAAAAATTTGAGAAAGACTCATTCTCAAATTCACCCCCATGATCACTACGAATAGTGACAATGGTGGTTCCGATGAGATTTTGTACTTTCTTCACAAATATTATGAAGTTTTCAAAAGCTTCATTTTTATTACATAAGAAAAATACCCATGTAAATCTTGAATAATCATCAACGATGACTAGTCAATATCTTACATTTCCTAAGGAAGCAATTCTAGTTGGCCCAAATAAATCTAGATGTAATAGCTCTAGTGGCCGTTTCGTAGAAATGCTTTTCTTAGGTTTAAATGAAGATTTAGGAAGCTTGCCACGTTGACAAGAATCACAAAAACTTTTCTTTTCAAAAACAAGCTTCGGAAAACCTTTAATGGAATTTAATTTCGAAAGCTTATAAAGTGTTCCAAAGTTCACATGTCCAAAGCGTCGATGCCATAAGTGTTGTTCACTTGTGTTAGCAACGAGACATTGTTCATATGACTTAGGAAGATCCAAAATATAAATATCTTTATGTCGTGTGCCGGAAAATAATAATTTATTAATATCATTTGAAATATGACACAATCCTTTCGCAAAGCTAACTTTGTAACCTTTGTCACAAAGTTGGCTTATTGAAATAAGATTATGATTTAAACCATCAACTAGATAAACATCACTAATTAAGGGTTTAGACGGGTTACCCACTTTACCAACACCGACGATGGTTACGCTCTCGTTGCCTCCAAATACGACGCGATTTCCATTTTCAATGGGAACCACTCCGGAGAGCAATTGTGCGTCACCCGTCATGTGTTTTGAACACCCGCTATCGAGTATCCAATTCCCTTTGGAGCTAAATTTAAATTGGTTGCTCCTCTTCTTTTTCTTTTCCTTGAATACCTAAAGATAGAAACTTTCATATCATGGTACCCAAGGTCATTGGGTCCTCAAAAGTTAGACCTTTGGAAGCCAAGTCCAATTGGACTTTGACTTCCCCACATAATTTCTACTATGCACAACATTCGAAAAATAAGCATTCATATATACTTGTTTTTCATCCATGCTTGTGTCCTTTGGGCTCCAAATAGTGAAAATTTTGGGAGCCATCATCCTATTGGGTGCATGCATGCGACGTTGATTTCTACGTGATGCATGTTGTGGATAGGCATAAGGAACATGATGGAATGGTGCACGACGAGAATTATTCATATGATGAGGTGGGTGAACATATGCATGTGTGGGAACACGTGCATGAGGGTGTCTCACATGGTGTGCACGTGCCCGTGAACGTGTAGCATAGAAATCATCATATGTGTGAGACGGTGGAGTAGGACGTGTGTTCCTACGTGGCATGGTATTTGTGTACATATAAGCATGCCCCTTCTTTGGAGGTCCACCCAAAGTGGGTTTCTTTCCAAAAGAGGGTGTGGACGAGGTGGAAGCACCATTGGTAGATAAACTACCAATAGAGTGTTTGCTACCACTCGTAGAGTCACCGGAAGTTGGCCTAACAAAGGTAGTGGCCGCTTTGGATGGACATCCCATCGTATCCCCCAAACCAATGTGGTGATTGGCCGGAAGTAAGTCACTTAGGATTTTATCCAAATGGTCCTTACCCTAATTGAATTTATTAATTCGGCCTAATGTGTTCTCATATTTCTCTTTGAGAGAACGCATAGAAGTATCCAAGTTGGATACTTGCGATGTGAGCACATAAACACGAGATTTGAGATTCTCGTTCTCAATACTCAAAGTCGAGTTTTGAGAAGTTAAATCCGCTATCCTATGTTCTTCAGGATCATCAATGCTAACATGTTCAAGTTTAGATTTGAGATTAACAATCTCATTTCTTAACATTTCAACAACGGTGTCGTTGTTGGTGATGATAGTCTTAGGCGAGGTTTGAATGCTAGCTAGGTCATCTTTTACTTTAGTATATCTATTTACTAATTTAGTGTATTTAGACCATAAATGAGAGTTAGCATCCCTAAGATCATCCATAGTTACCTCATCGCCTTCGTCGTCGCTATCATCGGAGGAGGAAGATCCTTGATCATGCTCCTCTCTTGCCATGAAGCACATGTGCGCTTGATCCACTTTCTCATCGTCCGACTCTCCGCTTGAGGAATCCTCGGAGTCGGTGAATGTTGCTTCGACAAGTCCCATTTTGTACCCCTTTTTGTACTTCTTCGACTTGTCGAACTTCGGCGCCTTCCACTTCTCCTTTTGCTTGTTTTGAGGACAATCCGCTTTGATGTGTCTTGGCTTATTGCATTTAAAGCACAAAGGTGGAGAGGCGTTAGTAGAAGTAAATTTAGATTTTTGATTGAAGTTACCCTTTCAGAAGAAGCGATTGAACTTCTTTGCCATGAGTGCAATGGATTCCATGTCCATTTCTTCTTCCGAGTCCTCATCATCGGTAGAGGTGGATGAAGCCGCCTTGAATGCAATCGCCTTTTTCTTAGGCGCGTCTTGGTTCAAATAGGACTTCATCTTTTCTTGTAACTTCACCTTGCTATCTTTGTGTACCTCGTATGACATCAAAGTACCCATCAATTGAACTACGGTATATTTATTCATGTCATTACCTTCCTCGATGGCAAAGGTACGTTTCTCCCAAGAAGAAGGAAGTCCTTCGATAAGCTTTGAGCACTTCTCCTTTTGAGTGTAGGACTTGCCGAAGGCCTCTAATTCGTTTATTATGTCAACGAAGGGAGCGTAATATTCTTTCATCTTCTCGCCCTGTTGCATATGAAACATTTCGTAATCTTTGTTTACGACTACGAGTTTAGAGTCTCTTACCCTACTCGTCCCTTCATGAAGAATGAGGAGGGAGTTCCAAATTTGATATGCACTCTTACATGTGCATATCTTATTGAAGTCCTCGGGCTCCAATGCGCATTGCAAGGCGTTCATTGCCTTGGCATTTCTTACCTCCGCGGCGATCTCCGCGGTAGTCCATTTCTCAAAGTCTTCTTCTTCGGGCTCGATGTATTCCTTCATTGTAGTCCTCCATAAGGATGCACTCCAGAGGAAGGTTTCCATCCGGCATTTCCAGTACCCGTAGTTGGTACCGTTGAAGAATGGAGGCCTCGTAGAGGAATGTCCTTCCATCACCGAAGATGCTCCTTCACGGTTCCTGAAGGTGTCATAGTTGGAAGGTGGACGCACGGTCTTGTTGTCGTTGGCAGACATAGCTAAGAATCTGGCTCTGATACCAAATGTAATGCCCTACAAGCTACTGCACAAGTACTAGAGGGGGGGGGGGGTGAATAGTACTTTAAAAATAACAAGGAGTATAATTCCAAATTATAATGCAAACAACTACCAAATCAATTTGCGGAAGCTTAAATTGAATGACAACAACAAAATTAACAATGCAAACAAATGATGTTAATGGGTTCGGATCCACCCAAGTCTCCCCGACTTGTTCCCGGTGATCCTACGTCCCAACCACCCGGATCCCCTCCGGATACTTAGGTTAGAAACCCTAACCTAAGATTTTCACTATGAAAATCTTGTGAAAAACCTTCACAAGATCAAATCATACAACAATGGCAATAGTGAATCCCACAACCCGGGATCACAACCTTCTCTCACAACCGAGAGAATCAACAAGCAATATAAATGAGTTTATATTGAAATAAGCAAACTTACCACAAAATCCTATACCTTGAGTTTTTCTTACCAAATAGGTGAAAGGAAGGATTTGAGGAAGATGAAGTCACCAAGACCTAGCACCAAGGAAATGACCAGCAATAGGTGCCTATGGATGATTTGGAGACTTGATTCAAGCTAGTTTTTGAAGGGCTCACCAAGAACAAACTTCTCTCAAGATGGATTCTAAATCTAGAATGAGAGAGAATGGGTTTCTTGTGAGGAAGAGAGCTTTAGAAATGAGTGAGAATGGCTATCTCTTTTGAACTCAATGAATCTCTGAATGGAAGCTCTAACCTAGATAGAAATGACCTAGGTTCGTATTTATAGGGTCCCATAAAAACAAGTTAGGTCAATTTCCAACGGATAGAAATCTGGGGCAATTAGTCGGTCAAAGAACAATCACTGACCGACTAGTTCATCAACTAGTCGGTCAGTCAAACAACATGGACCGACTAAGTGAGGAACTGAGAAGAAAGAGAAATTCAGACCTAGAAATCTAGTCGGTCCAAGAAGACTTTCTGACCGACTAGTTTCACAACTAGTCGGTCAGTCAGTGAACGTAGACCGACTAAGAGGCATAATGAAATAGTCTGAATGCAAATTGACTTAGTCGGTCCAAGAACAAAAGTTGACCGACTAGATTGTCAACTAGTCGGTCACCAAACGTTCTTAGACCGACTAACGATAAACAGTAGCTTAGGAGAAATTTAGTATGAACAGTAAGTCACAATTAGTCGGTCTAAGAAGCATCACTGACCGACTAGTTCACAAACTAGTCGGTCGGTGAGTCAACGTAGACCGACTAACTGTAAACAGTAAAGTCCAAGAAATTAAGGAATCAAACTAGTCGGTCCAAGAAGAGTTGCTGACCGACTAGATCACCATCTAGTCGGTCAGTACTTCTTCTTGTACCAACTAACATGCACAAACAAGTCCGAATCGAAGCGCGACGCTTCGAGGAAGTTAGAATGAACTTGTACTAAGATCCTAGAGCTACGATATGAGCGTTATGAAGTTAGAATCGTAAGATATACTCAAGGCTTAACATTCTATTGATCGAAGCTTAAAAGACTATAAATAAAACCTTAATAAACGGTCTTCGTGAGCTTCGATTGATTCTTCATAACTTCCAAAACGGCGCAAGAGCTTCAACGAAGCTTTAGGCATGAATACGAGCTTTGAGAAGTGTTGAGATGTCGCTTTGAATGTTCTCGTGAATTTGGCGACGATCTCCAATACTGCGCTCACAAATTGTTAGTTCATGGATTATTTATGTTTGCTCATCATCAAAACCAAATCCGGGGAGTCCAATATTCAACACCCCCAACTAAAGATGGACATTGTCCTCAATGTCGAAAGGGGTACGAGCTTATTCAAGCAAGCATCCTAGAAAGCAAATAAAATTCTACGCTACTGGAAAGAACACACCGTGTTCAAATGGCGGATCCTGAATCTTTAATGATGGAGGAAGTTGTTCAATTTGTTCCTTGCGCTCCTCGGCGATTATTCTTCCTCCTTTAGCTAAATTGGACCCCAGCAACGTAACTCCCAGCATCTCTATAATCTGGTCACCTGTATCCTGCAAGAGATGAGTCACGTCAATCCAATTTATTTTAAAATTCTTCGCCATAAACACATTCCAAATATAGTCATCAAAATAGGTGAAGTAAAATAGAGCATGGTGATGACAACTCCCTGAAAAATGTGCACTACGCTCAGTATGATGCTCAGTCAATGTGGAGAGGGGTAAATGATTTTGGAAAAGAACTGGGGAAGGGAATGGTTCGGGCTCCATAGCGATATTCTTTAAACCAATGTCCCTAGTCGTCTCCTCCTCCTGTTCATCCAAAATTGCTCGCTCATCCTCTACTTTGCACACACTTCCTGCCATGTCAATGCTGTCATTCGTGACTTCACCGTGACATGGCTCGCTTGATATACCTGCAATAGAAGATGAAGTCAAATTAGATTTTGGAAATTGAATTTCAAACGATTTATATTCTTCTAAGCAAGTGGAAATCAGCGTAAGATTTTCAATTGATTGCTGAATTTGCCGACTCCGAGCAAGGAAGTTTTCTTGGAATTGATGGGATGTGGCCTCCTGTGTCTGAATGAGCAATTGAACTTCCTCTTTCAAGTGGTGCAAAGGTACGTATACGCTTTGCTCTCCTTGATTAAGGCTTGAAGGTCCCGTTGAATCGCACTCTGAAGTCTCTTTCATGATTTCTTCGTCCTCTTGCAAAGACTCCATATAATTCCACGCCTCTGTCGGCGTCATGACTCCCAAGAATTCCTGCAGCTGTGGTCGTAGTCCACTTAGGAAGGACTTCATAAGCTCTTTCTTCGTAAACCCATGCTGCGGATAGCTCGAAATTATGTATGTGAACCTCCTCCAGGCCTGAAAGAAAGTTTCACAATCAGTCTGATTAAAACCAATAATCTTGAGCTTCTCCATCCTATGTTTGTGTGCCTTATCATATTCTGCATCATACAAATTGTTCGTGCAATATAATTTCATGTATTCCATATACTACATTTTTAAAAAGAAAACAAAAAAAACAAAAAAAATAAAATAAAAGATCCTAGACTATAAGATGGAAGGATCTCACCGAATGTTCCTCCAAACGAACTGAAATCGTAGATTGCAAGTACTGTTATCCCCGGCAACGGCGCCAAAAACTTGCCAAAGGATATACAATTAAGATAGGGCGGAAAGATATAGAAACCAATAATTACGACACCCTAACTACGTCAACACCAACACGTATGAAGTGGATGTGCTACGGTTGTGAGTTCATTAGGAGTTAATAATCGCTGAAATATCATGTCTTTTATATAACTCAACGCTTCGTCCGGTCAGGGCACGAAGACGTCAGAAGATGAAACGATGAAAACTAGTCAAAGTGGCCGTATACGCATCACTAGCAACATTGATTTCATTAAACGATAAAAGCAATAATAAGTTCAGATTAGTGAACATAAATTGGCTAGCCTTGTCAGGGCCTAGCCATACGGGAAGTAAATAATATCGACAATAAGCAAATACCCATCAAATACATTGTAGAAATCAACAATACTAGCAATTTGGACGTGATAGTAGGGCTAAAGACATGAAATTCATCAATTAAATACTCCTAATTACTTCACAACCATAGCACAAAGATCTTAGCCACGCATGGTGCAAAAAAAATCAGATTTGATAGCCAAATACATCGTTATACTAGCCAAATACAATGAAATACACCAAATACGGGGTATAAGTTCAAGAAATTGTCACCAAATCTCCACTTTAGAACCCAAAACTCCTTTAGAATAGGAAGAATAGCCTCTGTAATTTTTCAGAATTTTCCCCTCGAGAAATACGCACAGTAGCCGCTCCAAAAGTCCCAAAATACGCCAGAATACCCCAAAACCCTAGAATACGCTTAAATAACAGCATTGCGGGTTTAACTGTGCTTATCGGGTCTAAACCCGTGCTTAAACCCAAACCCGCAAACTGTCGCAATTCTCGACCGTTCGATCGATGCGGGATTCATCCTCGAAGCGCCACGTGTCCCTCTACGCGGATCCGCGCCCGTTAGCTTCGCTCGACTCCGGGTTTGCCTTGGAATGATTCTGGACCGTCCGATCGAGAGATCGAACGGTCGAGATCTCGCTCGCTCGCTCAGCGATTTGCCGCCGCTTCGTTCGGTGGTGGAGGAACCTCGTCCGCTCGATCGAAATCGATCGATCTGTATTGGGCCACGTCGACCGAGGGGGATTCGAATTCGAATCGCGATCGCTGCTAAATGCGAGCCGTTGATTTGGGCGGAGACTAGGTCGATGCGTGCCACGTGGAAATCAAGGGCGCCTCTGTTCGCTTCGTTCGTAGCGGCTGTGAGCCGTCCGATCAGCGATAGACGGATAAGAACGTGCCGCGTCGCCAAGAGCTACTGCCGTCTGATTGAGCGGGAACCGCCCAGATTGTGCCACGTGTCAGCCTATGATTGGAAGACGACCGTATTTTGCGTATTTTAAGCGTATTTCTTCATTTAAATGGTATTCTGCATTCAAAAATACACAGTAATTAGCACAGATCTCAGCAAAATACAAATAAATAGTCGTTGGAATCGTGAGATCGAGACGATGCTAGGAAAAATATAAAAAGTTCAGAAATACTCCATTAATTACTGTTTTGTGCTCAAATAAGGTGTTTTCTCTAATAAATGATGATGTACAAAATACAAATGTATTAGAGAAAAATTAAGCATCATATGGGCACAAAATAGGACTAATTAGGGGGTTAAATATGCAATATTCACTCCGAATCAATACTCAAAGTCGAGTTTTGAGAAGTCAAATCCGCTATCTTGTGTTCCTCCGGATCTTCAATGCTAACATGTTCAAGTTGAGTCTTGAGATTAACAATCTCATTCTTCAACCCTTCAACAACGGTGTCGTTGTTGGTGATGATAGTTTTAGGCGAGGTTTGAATGCTAGCTAAGTCATCTTTTACTTTAGTATACCTATTTACTAATTTAGTATACTTAGACCATAATTGAGAATTAGCATTCCTAAGGTCATCCATAGTTACCTCATCGCCTTCGTTGTCGCTATCATCGGAAGAGGAAGATCCTTGATCATGCTCCTCTCTTGCCATGAAGCACATGTGTGCTTGCTCCACTTGCTCATCGTCCGACTCTCCGCTTGAGGAATCCTCGGAGTCGGTGAATGTTGCCCCGACAAGCCCCTTTTTGTTCCCTTTCTTGTACTTCTTGGACTTGTCGTACTTTGGAGCCTTCCACTTCCCCTTTTGCTTGTTTAGAGGACACTCCGCTTTCATGTGTCCTGGCTTGTTGCATTTAAAGCACAAAGAAGAAGAAGAGTTAGATGAATTGAACTTCGATTTGTTTTTGAAGTTACCTTTCCGGAAGAACCGGTTGAACTTCATGGCCATGAGTGCCATGGACTCCAAGTCCAACTCGTTTTCCGAGTTCTCATCATCGGTTTATGTGGAAGTAGATGGAGCGGCCTTGAAAGTAATAGCTTTCTTCTTTGGCTCTTCTTGCTTTAGGTAGGACTTCATCTTTTCTTGCAACTTCAACTTGCTATCCTTGCGTACCTCGTATGACATTAAAGTACCCATTAGTTGAACAACGGTATACTTGTTCATATCATTACCTTCCTCGATGGCGAAGGTGCGCTTTTCCCAACTAGAAGGAAGTCCTTCTATAAGCTTCGAACATTTCTCCTTTTGGGTGTAGGATTTTTCGAGAGCCTCTAACTCGTTTATGATGTAGACGAAGCGAGCATAATACTCCTTCATCTTCTCACCCTGTACCATATGAAACATCTAGTAATCTTTATTAACTACAACGAGTTTAGAGTCTCTTACCCTGCTCGTCCCTTCATGTAATATGAGGAGGGAGTTCCATATTTGATATGCAATCTTACATGTGCATATATTGTTGAAATCCTCGGGCTCTAAAGCACATTGCAAGGCGTTCATTGCCTTGGCATTGCTTACCTCCGCGGTGACCTCCACGGGAGTCCATTTCTCGAAATCTTCTTCGGTTGGCTTGACATATTCCTTCATCGTGGTCCTCCATAGTGAAGCACTCCGGAGGAAAGTCTCCATCCGGCATATCCAGTACCCGTAGTTGGTATCGTTGAAGAATGGAGGCCTCGTTGAGGAATGTCCTTCCATTACCGAAGACGCTCCTTCACAGTTCTTGAAGGTGCTGTAGTCGGAAGGTGGACGAACGGTCTTGTTGTTGTTGGCAGACATAGCTATAGACTTGGCTTTGATACCAAATGTAATGCCCTGCTAAGCTACTGCACAAGTACTGTTGAATATTGGACTCCCCGGATTTGGTTTTGGATGATGAGCAAACATAAATAATTCATGAACTAACAATTTGTGAGCGCAGTATTGGAGATCGTCGCCAAATTCACGAGAACAATCAAAGCGACATCTCAAGACTTCTCAAAGCACGTATTCATGCCTAAAGCTTCGTTGAAGCTCTTGCACCGTTTTGGAAGTCATGAAGAATTAATCGAAGCTCTCGAAGACCGTTTATTAAGGTTTTATTTATAGTCTTTTAGCTTCGATATATAGAATGTTAAGACTTGAGTATATCTTACGATTCTATCTTCATATCGCTCATATCGTAGCTCTAGGATCTTAGTACAAGTTCATTCTAACTTTCTCGAAGCGTCGCGCTTCGATTCGGACTTGTTTGTGCATATTAGTTGGTACAAGAAGATGTACTGACTGACTTGATGGTGATCTAGTCGGTCAGCAGAGCTTCTTGGACCGACTAGTTTGCTTCCTTAATTTCTTGCACCTTACTGTTTACAGTTAGTCGGTCTACGTTGACTCACCGACCGACTAGTTTGTGAACTAGTCGGTCAGTGATGCTTCTTTGACCAACTAGTTGTGATTTACTGTACATGCTAAATTTCTCCTAAGCTACTGTTTATCGTTAGTCGGTCTAAGAACGTTTGGTGACCGACTAGTTGACAATCTAGTCGGTCAACTTTTGTTCTTGGACCGACTAAGTCAATTTGTATTCAGACTATTTGTGTTTGCCTCTTAGTCGATCTATGTTCACTGACTGACCGACTAGTTGTGAAACTAGTCGGTCAGAATGTCTTCTTGGACCGACTAGATTTCTAGGTCTGAATTTCTATCTCTTCTCAGTTCCTCACTTAGTCGGTCCATGTTGTTTGACTGACCGACTAGTTGATGAACTAGTCGGTCAGTGGTTGTTCTTTGACCGACTAGTTTCCTCAGATTTCTATCCGTTGGGAATTGACCTAACTTGTTTTTATGGGACCCTATAAATACGAACCTAGGTCATTTCTCTCTAGGTTAGAGCTGTCATTAAGAGATTCATTGAGATAGAAAGAGATAGCCATTCTCACTCATTTCTAAAGCTCTCTTCCTCACAAGAAATCCATTCTCTCACATTCTAGATCTAGAATCCATCTTGAGAGAAGTTTGTTCTTGGTGAGCTCTTCAAGCTCTAGCTTAATTCAAGTCTCCAAATCACTCCTAGGCACCTATTGCTGGTCATTTCCTTGGTGCTAGGTCTTGGTGACTTCATCTTCCTCAAATCCTTCCTTTCACCTATTTGGTAAGAAAAACTCAAGGTATAGGATTTTGTGGTAAGATTGCTTATTTCATTATAAACTTGTTCATATTGCTTATTGATTCTCTCGGTTGTGAGAGAAGGTTGTGATCCCGGGTTGTGGGATTCACTATTGCCATTGCATGTATGATTTGATCTTGTGAAGGTTTTTCACAAGATATTCATAGTGGAAATCTTGGGTTAGGGTTTCTAACCTAAGTATCCGGAGGGGATCCGGGTGGTTGGGATGTAGGATCACCGGGAACAAGTCGGGGAGACTTGGGTGGATCCGAACCCATTAACATCGCTTGTTAGCATTGTTAATTTTGTTGTTGTCATTCAATTTAAGCTTCCGCAAATTGTTTTGGTAGTTGTTTGCACTATAATTTGGAATTATACTCCTTGTTATTTTTAAAGTACAATTCACCCCCCATCTAGTACTTGTGCAGTAGCTTGTAGGGCATTACATTTGGTATCAGAGCCAGATTCTTAGCTATGTCTGCCAACGACAACAAGACAGTGCGTCCACCTTCCAACTATGACACCTTCAGGAACCGTGAAGGAGCATCTTCGGTGATGGAAGGACATTCCTCTACAAGGCCTCCATTCTTCAACGGTACCAACTACGGGTACTGGAAATACCGGATGGAAACCTTCCTCCGGAGTGCATCTCTATGGAGGACCACAATGAAGGAATACATCGAGCCCGAAGAAGAAGACTTTGAGAAATGGACTACCGCGGAGATCGCCGCGGAGGTAAGCAATGCCGAGGCAATGAACGCCTTGCAATGCGCATTGGAGCCCGAGGACTTCAATAAGATATGCACATGTAAGAGTGCATATCAAATTTGGAACTCCCTCCTCATTCTACATGAAGGGACGAGTAGGGTAAGAGACTCTAAACTCGTAGTTGTAAACAAAGATTACGAAATGTTTCATATGCAACAGGGCGAGAAGATGAAGGAATATTACGCTCGCTGCGTTGACATAATAAACGAGTTAGAGGCCCTCGGTAAATCCTACACTCAAAAGGAGAAGTGCTCAAAGCTTATCTAAGGACTTCCTTCTTCTTGGGAGAAACGTACCTTCGCCATCGAGGAAGGTAATGACATGAATAAGTATACCGTAGTTCAATTGATGGGTACTTTGATGTCATACGAGGTACGCAAAGATAGCAAGGTGAAGTTACAAGAAAAGATGAAGTCCTATTTGAACCAAGACACGCCTAAGAAAAAGGCGATTGCATTCAAGGCGGCTTCATCCACCTCTACCGATGATGAGGACTCGGAAGAAGAAATGGACATGGAATCCATTGCACTCATGGCAAAGAAGTTCAATCGCTTCTTCCGAAAGGGTAACTTCAAACAAAAATCTAAATTTACTTCTACTAACGCCTCTCCGCCTTTGTGCTTTAAATGCAATAAGCCAGGACACATCAAAGCGGATTGTCCTCAAAACAAGCAAAAGGAGAAGTGGAAGGCGCCGAAGTTCGACAAGTCGAAGAAGTACAAAAAGGGGTACAAAAAGGGACTTGTCGGAGCAACATTCACCGACTCCGAGGATTCCTCAAGCGGAGAGTCGGACGATGAGAAAGTGGAGCAAGCGCACATGTGCTTCATGGCAAGAGAGGAGCATGATCAAGGATCTTCCTCCTCCGATGATAGCGACGACGAAGGCGATGAGGTAACTATAGATGATCTTAGGGATGCTAACTCTCATTTATGGTCTAAATACACTAAATTAGTAAATAGATATACTAAAGTAAAAGATGACCTAGCTAGCATTCAAACCTCGCCTAAGACTATCATCACCAACAACGACACCGTTGTTGAAGAGTTAAGAAATGAGATTATTAATCTCAAATCTAAACTTGAACATGTTAGCATTGATGATCCGGAAGAACATAGGATAGCTGATTTAATTTCTCAAAACTCGACTTTGAGTATTGAGAACGAGAATCTCAAATCTCGTGTTTATGTGCTCACATCGCAAGTATCCAACTTGGATACTTCTATGCGTTCTCTCAAAGAGAAATATGAGAACACATTAGGCCGAATTAGTAAATTCAATAAGGGTAAGGACCATTTGGATAAAATCCTAAGTGACTTACTTCCGGCCAATCACCACATTGGTTTGGGGTATATGATGGGATGTCCATCCAAAGCGGCCACTACTTTTGTTAGGCCAACTTCCGGTGACTCTACGAGTGGTAGCAAACACTCTATTGGTAGTTCATCTACCAATGGTGCTTCCACATCGTCCACACCCTCTTTTGGAAAGAAACCCACTTTGGGTGGACCTCCAAAGAAGGGACATGCTTATATGTACACCAATACCATGCCACGTAGGAACACACGTCCTACTCCACCGTCTTACACATATGATGATTTTTATGCAACACATTCTCGGGCACGTGCACACTATGTGAGACACTCTCACGCACGTGTTCCCACACATGCATATGTTCACCCACCTCATCATATGAATAATTCTCGTCATGCACCATTCCATCATGTTCCTTATGCCTATCCACGACATGCATCACGTAGAAACCAACAACGCATGCATGCACCCAATAGGATGATGGCTCCCAAAATTTTCACTATTTGGAGCCCAAAGGACACAAGCATGGATGAAAAACAAGTGTATATGAATGCTTATTTTTCGGATGTTGTGCATAGTAGAAATTATGTGGGGAAGTCTAAGTCCAATTGGACTTGGCTTCCAAAGGTCTAACCTTTGAGGACCCAATGACCTTGGGTACCGTGATATGAAATTTTTTATATTTAGGTACTCAAGGAAAAGAAAAAGAAAAGGATCAACAAATTTAAATTTAGCTCCCAAGGGAATTGGGTACTCGATAGCGGGTGTTCAAAACACATGACGGGTGACGCTCAATTGCTCTCCGGAGTGGTTCCCATTGCAAATGGAAATCGTGTCGTATTTGGAGGCAACGAGAGCAGAACAATCGTCGGTGTTGGTAAAGTGGGTAACCCATCTAAACCTTTAATTAGTGATGTTTATCTAGTTAATGGTTTAAATCATAATCTTATTTCAATAAGCCAACTTTGTGACAAAGGTTACAAAGTTAGCTTTGCGAAAGGATTGTGTCTTATTTCAAATGATAATAATAAATTATTATTTTCCGGCACACGCCATAAAGATATCTATATTTTGGATCTTCCTAAGTCATATGAACAATGTCTCGTTGCCAACACAAGTGAACAACACCTATGGCATCGACGCTTTGGACATGTGAACTTTGGAACACTTTATAAGCTTTCGAAATTAAATTCCATTAAAGGTTTTCCGAAACTCGTTTTTGAAAAGAAAAGTCTTTGTGATTCTTGTCAACGTGGCAAGCTTCCTAAATCTTCATTTAAACCTAAGAAAAGCATTTCTACTAAACGGCCACTAGAGCTATTACATCTAGATTTATTTGGGCCAACTAGAGTTGCTTCCTTAGGAAATGCAAGATATGGACTAGTCATCGTTGATGATTATTCAAGATTTACATGGGTATTTTTCTTATGTAATAAAAATGAAGCTTTTGAAAACTTCACAATATTTGTGAAGAAAGTACAAAATCTCATCGAAACCACCATTGTCACTATTCGTAGTGATCATGGGGGTGAATTTGAGAATGAGTCTTTCTCAAATTTTTGTGATGATCTTGGAATTACTCACACGTTTTCTTTCCCTTGCGCACCTCCTCAAAATGGTGTTGTTGAGAGGAAGAATAGAACGCTTGTAGAGTGTGCTCGCACTATGCTCGAAGATAGTCAACTTGGTTATCAATTTTGGGCGGAAGCGGTACACACCGCTTGCTATGTGTTTAATAGAATACTTTTGAGGCCCGGCACCAAACAAACTTGCTATGAATTGTTGTTTGGTAGATTGCCTCAAGTTAAACATTTTCGTGTTTTCGGCGCAAAATGTTTTATTAAAAAAACATATGATAATTTGGACAAGTTTGATCCGAGATCGGATGAGGGGATATTTGTTGGGTATTCCTCACGTAGCAAAGCCTACCGGATATACAACAAAAGATCCTCTGCGATCAAGGAATCACTTCATGTCTCTTTTAATGAGAATTTTACTACTCCTAGAATTTCAAATAATGATGACTCTATGGATGTTTTATGTGATTCGTTTGAAAATTCTAAGTCTATTGATTCAATTGATTCTATTGATACTAACCCGACTAATGAAGTTGTTGAGAATGTGCCTAGTGATCAAGGTATTCCCAAGCGGCTTCATACCGTCCGCGACCATCCCCATGAGCAAGTCATTGGCAATATTCATGATAGTGTCAAGACGAGATCTCAAGTCCACCACTTCGCCAATTGTGCCTTTGCCTCATCGATAGAGCCAAAGAATATAGTTGAAGCGTGCGAAGATAGTGCTTGGATCCTTGCCATGGAGGAGGAACTCATTCAATTCGAAAGGAATGAGGTATGTGAGCTTGTTCCTTTGCCATCGAAGAACCACACCGTCATAGGGACAAAGTGGATCTTCAAGAACAAAACCGACGAAAACCAAGTCGTCGTCCGGAACAAAGCTCGGTTAGTTGCTCAAGGCTATCGCCAAGAGGAAGGTATCGATTTCGAAGAATCCTTCGCTCCGGTAGCTAGATTAGAATCAATTAGACTATTATTGTCTTATGCATGCCATAAAAATTTTAAGTTATTTCAAATGGATGTTAAAAGTGCATTTTTAAACGGAGATGTTGTTGAGGAAGTTTACGTTTCTCAACCTCCGGGCTTCATAAATGAAAAATTTCCAAATCATGTTTTTAAACTAAAGAAAGCTCTTTATGGTTTGAGACAAGCTCCTCGAGCTTGGTATGATCACCTAAAGAATTTTCTTTTGGATTTGAATTTTAAAATGGGAGAAGCCGATTCTACACTTTTTGTTAAGCATGCGAATAATGATATTTTATTAGTTCAAATTTATGTTGATGATATCATTTTCAGTGCTACTAACTTCACTCTTTGTGAAGAGTTTTCTAATGTTATGAAGGAACAATTTGAGATGAGCCACATGGGCGAACTCAAATATTTCTTAGGTCTCCAAATTCGCCAATTGAACGATGCAATCTTCATCCACCAAACGAAGTATACGGTGGAGTTGCTTAAGCGATTTGGAATGGAGAGTGCTTCAGGGAAAAAGACTCCAATGAGCACGACTACTCATCTTGACAAGGATACGGGCGGTAAGGATGTAGACATTCGTCTATATCGAGGTATGATAGGTAGTTTACTTTATCTTACCGCAAGTAGGCCCGATATTATGTTTGCCGTATGCATATGTGCTCGTTATCAGTCTCAACCTAAGGAGTCTCACTTAGTAGCGGTTAAACGTATTTTTCGATGTCTAAGTTACACTTTAGATTTTGGATTACTTTATCCGAAATCTAGCACATATGAGTTAGTCTCATATAGTGATGCCGATTATGCGGGATGCAAATCCGACAGGAAAAGTACTAGTGGCACTTGCCATTTTCTAGGAAATTCTCTTGTCTCTTGGATTTCCAAGAAGCAAAATTCCGTATCACTTTCAACCACCGAGGCGGAATATATTGCCGCCGGTGCCGCTTGTGCCCAGGTTCTTTGGATGAGACACACACTGAAGGATTTTGGTATTCATTGTGATACTAGCCCTATCATGGTGGATAACCAAAGTGCTATCTGTCTTTCAAAGAATCCGGTGCACCATTCCCGATCAAAACACATAGATGTCCGACACCATTTTTTAGATGATCATGTTGCTAAAAAGGACATCATATTAGTGTACGTTGAAACCCAAAAGCAAATCGTCGATATTTTCACGAAACCCCTAAAGGAGGACTCCTTTGTGCGGTTGCGTCGAGAATTGGGGATTATGGGTGAATCCGAGATATAGGATTCATATTTCATTCAATTATCTTGCATGCTATTATATTTCGCGATATTTCGTTCATGCTAGATTTATTGAATTTTTGGGGATTTTATGTGATATGTTTGAATTTGTGCTCGAATTCGTATTTGAATGTCGTATTTAAGATTTCGACGTTTTATGGGGTAGTTTAGATGACTAATGAGAGGGTTAAGATGTTTCATCCAAGTGGTTTTTGAAGAGAACTCATTTATCAATTTTTGGACTCTTCTAGTCGGTTTCAGTTCATTAGTCAACCGACTAGATACTCATCTAGTCGGTCAGCTAGTGAACTCAGACCAACTAGATCAAGCTTTAATCTATCTATTGTTATTTTCTTTCTTTAGTCGGTCTCAGTACACTTACCGACCGACTAGATTGAAAACTAGTCGGTCAGTGAATATACTGTGACCGACTAACTCTTGCCCTAAAAATTTCTGTTGGCCTCTGTTTCGACTTAGTCGGTTCAAGCTCATTGACTGACCGACTAGATCGTAATCTAGTCGGTCAGTGCTTGAACTGTGACCGACTAAGTGTGTTAGGGCAAACGCGTCTTTTCGCATTCTCGACCGACTTTATCCTATTCTAACCGGCTACTCTTCTTTTTAGTCGGTCTTCTTCTCAACTCCAGCCCGAAAAACCCCAAAACCACGATCGAACCCCTTCGTATTCCCGTCGACTCCGGCCATCTTTCCGGCCATCTCCGCCGTCCGTCGCCGTCGACCCTCTCTCCTAGGTATAACCCTCCTTCTAGATCTCGTTTTCCATTCCTAGGGTTTGATCTATATAGTGTTTTCACTTCCTAGGGTTCTAGGGTTTCGGTTTTTCTCTCTGAGGGTTTGTTGTAGGATTCTAGGGTTTGAGCTAAGGTGTTTGATCTTACCGTCATCGTTTGGTTGTGCTCGTTGTGCCGAGATCATGGCACGAACGAGAATTCCGATTACATCTTCCGGGGCATCCCCTATGACCGTAGAGGGTGCTACCGCTTCGACCCCTCCCAAACGTAGGGCCAAGACCACTCGACCCCCCCTCTTCGTCTTCAACTCCGTTGAAGAGGAAGAGGACGTCCAAGCCTAAACCTACCGACCAATCGTCCAAGCCCAAGCCTAAGCCTAAAAAGTTTCGTGCCCCCACACCTCCCGGTGAGCGTTCAGGTAGTGATTCCGAGGATTATACCGATGAGGAATACACCCCTGAACATCCCGAGAAGGCACCCACTCCACCCCCTCCTCCACCTCCTCCTAAGTCCCGTAAGGCTAAGGGTAAAGCTCCTATGCCAGTCGGCGGTGTAGACATATCGTTGTGCCACGATGACCCTCAGTGTCTCGCAGCGTACAACCGTATAGAGCACTGCCCACTGCTGTTAGAGCATTACGTTCAGTTTTCTGATTTTCTTGGCCTTGCTGATCTTCTCTCCTATAGTGGCCTATTGGACTACCTTCGATTTGACGCTAAGGCGAACCCTAGACCATATCCTCGCCTGGTCAAATTATTCTATGCCAATCGTGTCCGGGGCCAGTACGATGAGTCTCACTCCATCGAGACTTCTGTTTTGGGGACTCCTATAGTCCTCACGGTAAAGATCTTGGGGGAGCTGATAGGTTGCTCGTCGTGTGGCCTCCTCCCATCTGACATCTCAGTTGATGATATCTCTTCCTTAGATCAGCGGACCCTAGCCAAAATCTTCCAGGTTATTCCCCCAGCTTTCATAGGAGTACCTTCGAAATCATTCAAGCCGAATGCTTGGGTGATTAACCTGATCTTGAAATCATGCCTTCTTCCCAAGTATGGATCTTCATCTCTTCCATCTCAGCCGTTTTTGAAACTGATTTACGCTTTGTTTATGGGTAGCGAGATTAATTGGGCTCGCATTATACTCGATAAGATGGACTCTTTCGAGTGTATACGTAAGACCACTAAATCTGCGCATATCCCATATCCATGTCTCCTGACCTTGGTATTTCATCGATTCGGTGTTCCCTTGCCCCCTGATGATGAGCGTCCCCTTGGTCCTCCTCTGAACGCGACGGCCGTTAAGAAATCTCTTGCGGCACTCCGTCACGTGCAGCGGTCGACACCTTCTGCATCTCAGGCTACTCCCTCAGCTGCTTCTGTCCCTCCTCCTTCAGCTGCTGCAGCCCCCACTCCTTCTGCCACATTAGATGATGTCGTACGCTTACTTCGTCGGCACGAGTCGCGTTTGGCTCGTACCGAGGAGATCGTCTGCCGTATGGCTAGCTTGATGGGCGTCCAGCTTCCTCCTTCTGTTTCTGAGGACGAGGATATGGACGATGAGGAGTTTGATGAGCTTGTCACTTCCTTGGCTCGTGGCGATGAGGCCACTGCTGCTGCTGCTGCTACCACATCTGCTCCTGGAGATGGCACCTCTTCCGGTGCTCCAGAGACTTCTGCACCAGTAGTTCAGACTTCTGAGGCTGCTGCTGCTCCTGTTGACGACCCTGCTCCTATCTTGCCTGCTGATACTCCTGTTGAGACCCCTGCTGTTGAGCCCGACGTCGTCGTTTCTACACCTGCCCCGACGATCCCGTCTGTTGACACGCCTCTCCTCCCTGTAGAGCCTGAGTCCACTCCGTCGACTGGACCCACAAAGACTGCAGATCCAGCCACTTCCTCGTGATCGTCTATTTCGAGGACTCTCCATTGCTCTTTGGATGATGCATCTTCTTGAGAGTATTTTGGGTTAGGATGGAGATTGGGTGTTGATTTTTTGTATTTTGATATGTTGGATGCCGGTGTATGTGTTGTATTTTTTTTGTTGTTGGATGTTGATGATGGTGTTCTGATGATGATGTTGTATCGATGATGTATGATGTATGATGTATTTCTTTTTGATGGGTATGTTGCATTTGATGTAGTCGATATCTTTTTGGATGTACTCATGATGTTTTTATATATATACATCGATCTTCTCTTAGTATTATTTCGTCGTGCACTTTTTAATTCTCATTCAATGTCTATGATATGTGAAATCGTCGCTCGACGATTGAAAAACTTGGTTAAATAGATTGAAATTCTATAATTGTATAGAATTGTTTTCCATGCACAAATTTAACCAAGAATATTGAATATTGAAGAGTATGTTTCTTTATTCAAGAAATGAATAATAATTTGGTATTTTTGATGATTTTAATTATCGCTTTTTGATAATGGACAATTTGGCGCACCTTGATTTGATTTCATCACTTTTCCCTTGGTGTCAATTAGTTCCATCGTCATTGTCTACGACTCCCGATGTTGGATTTTCCATTTCCTAGTTGTTGTCGTTGTATGCCCCCCATTTTTTGGGATAATGCCAAAGGGGGAGAGATAATGATAATAAATAGGTCAAATGAAAATTTAACTCATTTTCCGAGAATCTAATTTGATGTGTTAGATTCAGGGGGAGTTAAGATATATATACGGATTTTCCAAATCCGATATTTCATAAATTGATTCTCTTTATATATCTTACTCGTCTGATTGATGCAATTCATATATATTCATTTTGGAATTAACGCGTCATCAATGCAGGGGGAGTAAGTATTTTTCATTTGAATCATTATTTTTTATTATTATTTATGTTGGTTTGTCATCACCAAAAAGGGGGAGAATGTTGAATATTGGACTCCCCGGATTTGGTTTTGGATGATGAGCAAACATAAATAATTCATGAACTAACAATTTGTGAGCGCAGTATTGGAGATCGTCGCCAAATTCACGAGAACAATCAAAGCGACATCTCAAGACTTCTCAAAGCACGTATTCATGCCTAAAGCTTCGTTGAAGCTCTTGCGCCGTTTTGGAAGTCATGAAGAATTAATCGAAGCTCTCGAAGACCGTTTATTAAGGTTTTATTTATAGTCTTTTAGCTTCGATATATAGAATGTTAAGCCTTGAGTATATCTTATGATTCTATCTTCATATCGCTCATATCGTAGCTCTAGGATCTTAGTACAAGTTCATTCTAACTTCCTCGAAGCGTCGCGCTTCGATTCGGACTTGTTTGTGCATATTAGTTGGTACAAGAAGATGTACTGACCGACTTGATGGTGATCTAGTCGGTCAGCAGAGCTTCTTGGACCGACTAGTTTGCTTCCTTAATTTCTTACACCTTACTGTTTACAGTTAGTCGGTCTACGTTGACTCACCGACCGACTAGTTTGTGAACTAGTCGGTCAATGATGCTTCTTTGACCGACTAGTTGTGATTTACTTTACATGCTAAATTTCTCCTAAACTATTGTTTATCGTTAGTCGGTGTAAGAACGTTTGGTGACCGACTAGTTGACAATCTAGTCGGTCAACTTTTGTTCTTGGACCGACTAAGTCAATTTGTATTCAGACTATTTGTTTTTGCCTCTTAGTCGGTCTACGTTCACTGACTGACCGACTAGTTGTGAAACTAGTCGGTCAGAATGTCTTCTTGGACCGACTAGATTTCTAGGTCTGAATTTCTATCTCTTCTCAGTTCCTCACTTAGTCGGTCCATGTTGTTTGACTGACCGACTAGTTGATGAACTAGTCGGTCAGTGGTTGTTCTTTGACCGACTAGTTTCCTCAGATTTCTATCCGTTGGGAATTGACCTAACTTGTTTTTATGGGACCCTATAAATACGAACCGAGGTCATTTCTCTCTAGGTTAGAGCTGCCATTAAGAGATTCATTGAGATAGAAAGAGATAGCCATTCTCACTCATTTCTAAAGCTCTCTTCCTCACAAGAAATCCATTCTCTCACATTCTAGATCTAGAATCCATCTTGAGAGAAGTTTGTTCTTGGTGAGCTCTTCAAGCTCTAGCTTGATTCAAGTCTCCAAATCACTCCTAGGCACCTATTGCTGGTCATTTCCTTGGTGCTAGGTCTTGGTGACTTCATCTTCCTCAAATCCTTTCTTTCACCTATTTGGTAAGAAAAACTCAAGGTATAGGATTTTGTGGTAAGATTGTTTATTTCATTATAAACTTGTTTATATTGCTTATTGATTCTCTCGGTTGTGAGAGAAGGTTGTGATCCCGGGTTGTGGGATTCACTATTGCCATTGCATGTATGATTTGATCTTGTGAAGGTTTTTCACAAGATATTCATAGTGGAAATCTTGGGTTAGGGTTTCTAACCTAAGTATCCGGAGGGGATCCGGGTGGTTGGGACGTAGGATCACCGGGAACAAGTCGGGGAGACTTGGGTGGATCCGAACCCATTAACATCGCTTGTTGGCATTGTTAATTTTGTTGTTGTCATTCAATTTAAGCTTCCGCAAATTGTTTTGGTAGTTGTTTGCACTATAATTTGGAATTATACTCCTTGTTATTTTTAAAGTACTATTCACCCCCCCTCTAGTACTTGTGCAGTAGCTTGTAGGGCATTACAAGTACTAAGGGGGGGGGGTGAATAGTACTTTAAAATAATTAAGAGGCTAATTCCTAATTACTTGCAAACTCTACCAAACAATGCGGAAAGTGCGGAAATGTAAATGTTAGACAACAAAGAAACAATCGCAAATAACGATATTACTGGGTTCAGATCCACCCAAGTCTCCCAGACTTGTTCCCGGTGATCCTACGTCCCAACCACCCGGATCCCATCCGGATACTTGAGTTAGAAACCCTAACTCAAGATTTCCAATATGAAATACTTGTGAAAAACCTTCACAAGTCAAATCATACACAAAATAATTTGTGACTCCCACAACCCGAGATCACAACCACACTCTCACAACCGAGAGTGAAACTTACAATATGAAATTGAAATGAAATAAGAAACTTCTTACCGACAAAATACCTATGCCATGAGTAATGCTTAGGAATTAGGGCAAAGATGATTTTGAGGAAGAAGAAGTGGCACCAAACCCTAGCTCCAAGATGTAGATCAGTGATGGAGAGCTATGGGGATGTTGGTGACCTAGAATCAAGCACTTGGCTTGGAAGGCTTCACACTCAATGAATCTCTCTTTGGAAGTAAGAGTGAGGAGAGATTATTGAATGGAATGAAAGAGCTTTGAATGAGCTTTGAATGATTTCTCTTGATCTCTAAACTTGTAATAATATCAGCCTTGACTGCAATGAATGCAGCCCATCAAGTATATATAGGTTAGAGGAGAGAGAGAAAGAAATTCGAGTCATTAAATGCTCCAACGGCTCTTTTCTGAACCTAACTAGTCGGTCAAAGAACAACCACCGACCGACTAGTTTATCAACTAGTCGGTCGGTCAATTAACATATATCGACTAATGGAGGAACAGCCAAAAGGTTGAAGCACAGACAAAAGGAACTAGTCGGTCCAAGAAGAGTAGCTGAACGACTAGTTTCACAACTAGTAGGTCGGTTACTCAACTGAGACCGACTAACAGATATATGCTTGGGATTAATATATATAGGGTTGGATTTATAATCCTAGGGGTATTTGTGTGTGAGTGATAACCCATGTGTTTCCAAAAGCCAGCAACGAAAATAATAGAAGGCCAATGAAATGTTGCAGCTGGACAATAGGGCTATGTTTTAAAAGTTAGGAAGGTTTCAATTTAAAAAATGAATTTGTTTTTAATGGAGTTAATTAGGAGAAATTAAAGCCTAGGTAAATAAGGGAAGTTTTGAAATGCAAACATTAATAGGGGAGGAATTTTAGGGTTAATAATGCCAATTTAGTTATAGATTTTAATAGGGTTTAATTAGGGAGGTTTTCAAAATTATTTAAATTTAAAATGTTTGAATTTGAAATTTTAAATTAATTATTAGATGGAAAGTATCATAGTAGGTTTAAGATAATTCTGGCTAATATGTAATAGGGTTCGTAGCAGATTCGGGTACACGGTATACTTATGCCTAACGACAAAAACGAAATAGTTACGGGCATGGAAGAGACGTACGACAAAAGAGAATACGAATAAAATGCATCATTAAAACTGGTCGTTACAGTTATCCAAACCCGAAAAACTTATCGGGGAATCCTGACACCCTATCGATCTTTCTCTCGATTGTTTTCATAGTTTTATTTGTTTTCCTTTTGTGTGTAGTCTTTGGTCGTGCCTTGCTAATCGTGACATCCTCGCATTCCACTTCCATCGCCATTACGGCACTCCTTCGTAATCCATCTCTGCACCAATAAAACATCAAAGCCTAAGTCAGCCTAGGATTGATAGGTAGTGTGACAACCACCTCCCTGTGGATACGATACCCGCTTGCCACAGTTTACATCGTGAGCTTGTGGTAAGACGACATTCGACCACCATCCCAATTGCGAGAGCAAAGGGACGGCCCGAATACGAGGCATCTCCTATGTGTTATAACACTACTCGTGAGGGGTCCTAATAAGATGATGCGTCATAAGGCATTGTCTATGTGCACCTACACCACATGTCGAGGGATCCGAGAATGATATGTTGACTCATCTAGAAATATGCAAGCGCTACTCCCAAGTGTAGGAGATCGAACAAGTAATAATCTTGGTGAGTCTAGGTATCGTATCCACGGGACAACTGACCTGTAAAACTGCGAATTTCAATTTATAAAGAGTGCTAAAATGAAGAAAAGCAATCACCTTTCAAATATGAAAGTAATGGTGTCGAGGATTTAAAATACGAAAACAAACTCTTACGATAATTACGGTGAATTCGATACTAAGGTACCAATCTGGAGATATGTGTCAGTTGTGGTTTCATTTGGGTGTATGCAATCAATGATTATTAATATATTTTCTACAACTCAATGTTTCATCTGGCTAGGGCATGAGAATGTCGGAAAGTATGGCGATAAAGCGCGTAAAATAGTGCCAAAGAATGATCACGTATATTATCGATTTCATATAGAAAATACGCACAAGTGCCCTCTTGGGTCATGCTACATCCTCTCGGATCGCATCACGAATAATTCTTACTTAGATCATAATCGATTCAAGAATGCACATGTCTTTGTATAAAATACTCAAATAAAGTATACGTAGAAATCGATAAAATACGCAATATAACATGCAATATTGGGCAAAAAGATATTAAATCAAGGATTACAAAACCCTAACTACATCACAACCAACACATATGGAGAGCCATGCATGTCGAGAAGAGAATTCATATTCATAGACAGATACGCGTTAAAATACTCAAAATACGTGAAGAATACACCAAATACGAGAGACAAGATAGGAAAAATATCACCAAATTCCTCCAATTGGACCCTAGATCTCCTTCAACAAGTAGCCTCTGCCTCTGTCTCCAGTGCCTCCAAAACTCGCTCGCAAATAGGGCTCCTAGAGCTCAAAATTTGCAAGAATGCCCACAAAACCCTAGAAAATACGTATATATAGAGGCATTGTAGGTTTGGTTAAGTTACAGGTTTAGATCTGCTTGAAGTTTGCCTAAAAAGGTCGCCCGCAACCTGTTAGAATCTTTAGCCATTCGATCGATGCACGATTGAATGGCGACACAAGACGTGTCCCAGAAAAATCCGCATCCGATTCACTTAAGTCCGAGCCCACAGCAGCATTGCTTTGGTTCGTTGGATCTGGTGATGAATGGATAGGATTTTGCCATGTCGCCAAGTGGATTGGTGTTGTGCTTGTTTGATCCGTAGTGTTCTCTGCCATTCGATTGAGCGGGGGAAGGGCCCTGATGACACCACGTGTACCCCTAAAAGTGCACCTTCGAGATCAAATCCTAGTGCAGCTGGGACTCTTCTGTTGGATCCTGTGGATGGCAAACAACACTAGAAAGGGGGTTGAATAGTGTTGTGCAAATAATAAATCTTTTTTGTTCGTTAGTTAGCACAATTATAATCCTTCTAATGTTGCCTAAGAAACCAAGTATAGTGATCTACGCTTGGTTCTTAGTCAACAAGTTAATCTTATAAACAACGTTGATCAGAGAGATAACACAGCAGGTAGTCGACTCCCTATGAATGGTATTCGACTCCCAGAGAGTTTCAGGCAAAACTCTGCTGAAAGATAATAAGATTACAAACAGATACCTTTATATAAATAAGTATTGATCTTCACACAGCGAATATAAACAAAAGAATTAACTTGTAATAATATGACCAAATTATAATTTGTTAGCAAATAAAGAATGCAAGAACAAGTATAAACAATCACAGAAGAATGCAAACGCAAACACAAAGATGTTTATCTTGGTTCCCCGTAACTTGGGTACATCCAGTCCTCGACCAATCCGGTACGATATTTTCCACTATTGCCTTAGCAATACAAGTACCTAACTTCACTCGTTAGGATTTTCCAAATACCTAGCCTTGACCAGGATTTCCGACTAACTAGACTTGTCTAGGATTTCCAACTCCCTATCAACAAACGCAAACACAAATAAAAACGATTTCCAACTCACCACAAAAATTAGTGGAGGTTGGATTTACACCCGGAATTCTATAGCCAAAGTAAAATATAACAAGTGTATTACGTGGCTAAAAGAATTCAAATCGATCTTTAGATTACACAAAGATATAGAATGAGTCTTTGTGATCTAGATCGTTTGCTTTCAAAAATCCTTTCAATAGATAAAGAAAATGATGAACACGGATTTCAAAAAGCGATTTTTAATAGCCAAATAAAATTTGATCTCTAAAATAATAACTTTGAAAATGATTGGGAGATCAGAAATTAAAACAGATTTGGCTAAAGAATAATGATTGCAGAATGAATAAGAGATCTGAGAATTTTAGCACAAGAGAAAAATTTTAATTGATGATAATATTGTTGTTGTAAAAGATCTCATAGAGTCCTCTATTTATAGTGAAAAGAAGAGGATTCAAATTTCAAATGTGGTTTGACTTTTGTTCCAAAATTTAAGGATGAATGCGTGAAATCAACAAGTCAAATCGTTGAAATTTGCCAGCTAGTAGTCGACTCCCTAGGAGTGGTAGTCGACTCCCAGAGTGTTTCATTCGAAAAATTACTTACATCTGGTAGTCGACTCCCTCCTTTGGTAGTCGACTCCCAGAGCAATTTCTTCTGAAACTTAGCTAGCAAAGAGTGCAGTCAACTCCTGGGTGTAATGGAGATTGACTACTAGGATATGAAAAAGCTAGCAATTGCTCTCAAGAGTTTAAAATGGTTTAAAAACATTTAAACATTTATTTTCGAAGTCATTTATGTGTGAGAGAGTGCTATATCTACTTTGGCTGTAACATTATCCTAAGAGCTCACACACTACACTAAGACAAGACCTTTGGGAAGCTGATCTGGTGGAAGCTTGCTTCTCCTGAATTTGAGTTCCTTCTTCATTAAAGCTTGAGCATAGACTTCATCTTGTGCTTGAGTAGAACTAGCAAATTCGTCTTTTTCTTGAGTATGGTTGAGCTTCTTTGGAGTATACGTAAAGTCACCATTTGTTGTATAACCTGCACACTTGTAAGGTAGTTAGTACACTAACATCATTTGGTGTGCTCATCATCAAAACCACTTAGTGGTGGGATTCGATTTCCCATCACTCTCTCCCAGTTTGATGATGACACCCAAATGAAAAATGAAGTATATTGAATGAATATTGACTTGATGAAATAACTTAAAATAACTTACCCCACTGCTTAGATGCGGTACTCCTCCTGCATCAAAGTCGGTTAGCAAAATAATATTCATTCACATTTTTGCATTTTATCCTTTTTCTCCCCCTTGTCATCAATCAAAAATGACATAAAATGACAAATAATATTTCACCAAGAATCAATCAAGCTATAAAGATAAAAGTTTGAGGTACTTTAAGATCATTTCTGCAAAACAGTGTTAGTTTGTAATAATATGATTGAAGCATGTTTTAAAGCATAACATATCACACAATAAACATAAGCATATCAAGCATAAGCATATCAAACTAAAAGCATGAGTAATTAGTTCAAAACATCTCATCACAGAAAAATTATTACAGACCAAGATGAACATTGTTTGTCAAAGAACCATTGTTTTTAGAAACCAAATGACTTAGTTTATAAAGCTCCTCCATTCTTCTTCAATTCCTTGATCTCGCCAAGGATCAACTTCAGAGTCTCCTCCGTTATTTTGTTGCTCCTCGCCACAAAGTCCTTCAGATCATCCACCTTTTTGTTGAGGACTTCAAATCCCTTTTCTTGAGAAATCTTCAATTTCCCAATCTTCTTCAGGAGCATATCTTGAAGCTCAACAATGTATGCCGGTGGTTCTTCATCTTTGCCTTCTTCACCATCATTTTCTTCCTTTTCTTCATCTATATCAATAAGAAGAGGTTCTTTACCTTTCTTCCTTGAGGATGATGATCCTCCTTCAGCAGCGAGCCTTTCTTCTGGAATATTCTAGTCGAGATCTTTATGAAGATTCATTCGGCCAAGGGCATGAACATCAAAGATGCGAGCCGGTTCCAGAATTTCGGTTTCATTATTCAAAGGTATATTGTATCAATAAACAAGATGGTAAGGTAATGACCATGGGCTAAGGTAGATGAAGGTATATCAGAAGAAGCAGATGCAAGGATTGAGTCCATGATAACTTTTCCCTAATTTACATGAATGTTTCCTAGCTTGGCGTAAATGCACTTAGCTTGCTTCTTAGATAACACCGAGTGGCTTCCGGATTTCTGAGTAATGTTATATGACTATATATTTGCTAGGATTCTTCCTGGATAGCGAAGATCGCTACATGGTAGTCTTGTTTCGAAGTATCTTCCAGGCAAATACATCTTCTCCAGAATATTTTCATCAACTATCTCTATGTTATCCAATAACATACCAGTGTAACAGATTTCTAAAGCTTCTCCTAGAGATTTCACAATTATATCAAGTTTGGTGTCTAGGACTTTAGTGATGAATCTACACTTAGCAAGATAATAGTCCATATTTGCATAGAAAAGATGCACAAGCCTAGGATAGCATAGATAGACATTTTCAGAGGAAAAGAGATTGACCAAGTTTTGAAATTCCAATATACTATCAATGCCATAGTTTTCTAAATGGTCGATTTTTACGAACCTTTCATGAAGAATTTGCTTATTGGAAATTTTGACGAAGTGCTCATAGGTAGTAGTTATGAAAAGATATGGTATAATGATTTCCTTTTTAGTGAGAGATTCATTGGTAACTTTCCTCTTCTTAGAAACAATCTTCTTGAAAGGTATTCTAGAAAAAAATTATAATTTACTAGACATGCAAAAATAACAAGAAGTTAATAAACAAAAGTTGATAAGAGAAGATTAGAAGGTTTTACCTTTAGTGATTTTTCTTGGGAGGATGATGAGAGGAGATGAAGAACCCATGAGATCAAAGAAAATTCAAAGAGAGGTGAAAGAGAGGTAGTCGGTTACCTAGGGCTGATTGCCTTGGGGGTTTTTATCTCTTGGGGTGAAAAGAGATCATGAATAGAAGCCTTTAGATCAAACAATGAAAGGTTGAGATCAAAATTGCTTATTGGGTTTAAGTTACATTTGGGTTTGGAACCCACTTGACTCAATGGAACCCAAAAGAAGTTAGAAAAAAAATCAAAACACAAGCCCAGAAATCCGCACAGCACGCTGGTAGTCGACTCCTTGATGGTGGTAGTCGACTCCCTGCTGGGCTGAGTTGTTTTCTCATCCCGAGGGATTTTGGTCCAATGGTGAGTGTGTATCTATTGAAAATCTACTCTATATGATGAGATAAACATTTGTAAGCATATAAATCAAATAAAATTAACAATCATTTAATCATCCAAACAAATTTAAATTTTGCGAGGCAGTCTGCTTTTGTCATAAAGTGTTTTTGGTGCTGATCTTGTTCTTCCTCCATGTTTTTATTTTAGAGTACCTGAAACTATAAACGTTTATGGTACTCTTTAATTTTGAGTCCGGGAGGTTAGTCTTTAGGAAGCCAAACCCAATACGGTTTAGTTCCTTCATGGAAAATATATTTATAATTTTTGTTTAAATGAACTTACTGAACAAAGTTAGTAGCATACCTTTTCTTCCTTTGGTCGGACAAGTTCTTTGGTATCCAGATGCTCAGAAAATTATTGTTAGAATGATGCATCACAATATGCTTAACCCGTTTCTTGGTATGATTTGAATCATATCCAAGTCCGGTTTTGCTAGATGAAGCCTTTTGATTATCTATTAAACTATCTAGCATTTCTTTTCCCTTGTTGAAAATTTCAATAATTTTCATCGTAGAGTCGTATGTGTCTTTGACAGATACGAGGATGTTACTCAAACTTTCAATTTTCTCATTCATAGAAGAAATGTCTTTTTCTAAAGAATTATTCTTTTCTTTCAAAATACTATTCTCTTTAATAATCTCTTCTTTTTCTTTAGCATCTTTCTTAATATTCCTAAGTGTTTTTCTATGTTTTTATAAGCTTTTCATGCATTTTTCATAGCTCCTTATATGCTCCCCTATAATCCATGTCTTCATCATCACTTGATGATGAATCACTGTCACTAGATGAATCATGATGTGAGCTTACCTTAGAGGATGTGGAAGCTATGAAGCACATGTGTGCTGTTTCTCTTCTTTCATCGTTGTCGTCTGCTGAGGATTCATCGGACGAAGAAACATCACTCTGATCGAAGGCTGCGTAAGCTTCCTTCTTTGGTCGTCGGAATCTGTTTCTTCCATTGTTTCTTATTTCATTTCTTTATTGGTTCTTCCCATGATCTCTGAAATCACGGTTGTTCTTTTCCAAGGGACAATCTCTTTTGACGTGTCCTGGTTTATTGTAACCAAAACGAATAATACCGTTAGTAGGTCGGGAAGAACGTTTACCATACATACATGTAATGAACTCTTTAAAGTTATTTGAGATGAAAGCAATATGGTCCTCTTTGTCAGTGTAGTCGGAATCTTTTTTTGAGCTTTGAAAGCAAGATTCTTCTTCTTTGGTTTTTCTTCGATCTTCTTGTCTTCTTCAAGTTCAATCTCATATGCCATGAGATTTCCCATCGGCTCTTCGATGGTAAGATCCATCACGTTGTGTGCTTCTCGAATGGCTATTGTTTTTCCTTTCCATTCGGGTTGGAGAGATCTCAGTCTCTTCATCACCTGCTCGTATTCAGATAGTTTCTTTCCTAAACCTGCGAGCTCATTTGTGATCTTAGTAAAATGAGTATTCACATCGGTGATACTCTCTCCTTCTTCCATTTTGAAAGATTTAAACTTAGAATGTAAAACATTTATATGGGATTCTTTTACCTTTTCAGTTCCCTCATGACTTACCTGAAGGGTGTGCCATATTTGATGCGCTATCTCGCATTGGGAGACTCGATTGAACTCGTTACCTGTCACGTCGCAGAATAGTGCATTCATCACCTTTACATTTAGATTGGCTCTCTTCTTGTCGTCGGCTGACCATTTTCCAAACTAAACTTCGATAGGTGCGGTGTATGGAACTTTAGTGATGGTCCACGCTTCGATGTCTAGTGACTCCAAGTAAGTCTTCATCCGGATCTTCCAGCTAGCGTAGTTCGTTCCGTTGAACAGAGGTGGTCACATGGTGTTGAGTCCTTTAGAGTGAAAAGATGTTGATGTCATCGCCTTTGACCTCGCTTTGATACCAAGTGTTGGATCCTGTGAATGACAAACAACATTAAAAGGGGGTTGAATAGTGTTGTGCAAATAATAAATCTTTTTCGTTCGTTGGTTAGCACAATTATAATCCTTCTAATGTTGCCTAAGAAACCAAGTAAAGTGATCTACGCTTGGTTCTTAATCAACAAGTTAATCTTATAAGCAATGTTGATCAGAGAGATAACACTGCAGGTAGTCGACTCCCAGAGAGTTTCAAGCAAAACTCTGCTGAAAGAAAATAAGATTACAAGCAAATATCTTTATACAAATAAGTATTGATCTTCACAGCGAATATAAACAAAAGAATTAACTTGCAATAATATGAACAAATTACAATTTGTTAGCAAATAAAGAATGCAAGAACAAGTACAAACAATCACGGAAGAATGCAAACACAAACACCGAGATTTTTATCCTGGTTCCCCACAACTTGGGTACGTCCAGTCCTTGACCAATTCGGTACGATATTTTCTACTATTGCCTTAGCAATACAGGCACCTAACTTCACTCGTTAGGATTTCCTAAACACCTAGCTTTGACCAGGATTTTCGACTACCTAGACTTGTCTATGATTTCCAACTCCCTTTCAACAAAGTGGAAATCACAAATAAAAACGATTTCCAACTCACCACAAAAATTAGTGGAGTTTGGACTTACACCCGGAATTCTATAGCCAAAGTAAAATATAACAAGTGTATTATGTGGCTAAAAGAATTCAAATCGATCTTTAGATCACACAAAGATATAGAATGAGTCTTTGTGATCTAGATCGTTTGTTGTGAAAAATCCTTTCAATAGATAAAGAAAATGAAGAACACGGATTTTGAAAAGCGATTTTTAATAGCCAAATAAAATTTGACCTTAAAAATAATAACTTTGAAAATGATTGGGAGATCAGAAATTAAAACAGATTTGGCTAACGAATAATGAGAGCAGAATGAATAAGAGATCTGAGCATTTTAGCACAAGAGAGATTTTTGCATTGATGATATATTGTTGTTGTGAAATATCTCATAGAGTCCTCTATATATAGTGAAAAGAAGAGGATTCAAATTTCAAATAAGGGTTGACTTTTGTCCCAAAATTTAAGGATGAATGAGTGAAATCAGCAAGTCAAATCGTTGAAATTTGCCAGCTGGTAGTTGACTCCCTAGGAGTGGTAGTCGACTCCCAGAGTGTTTTATTGGAAAAATTGCTTCCAGCTGGTAGTCGACTCCCTCCTTTGGTAGTCGACTCCCAGAGCAATTCTTCTGAAACTTAGCTGGCAAAGAGTGCAGTCAACTCCTAGATGTAATGGAGATTGACTACTAGGATATGAAAAGGCTAGCAATTGCTCTTAAGATTTTAAAATGGTTTTACAATATTTAAAACATTTATTTTCGAAATCATTTTTGTGTGTGCGCGCTATATCTACTTTGGCTTTAACATTATCCTAAGAACTCACACACTACACTAAGACAAGACCTTCAGGAAGCTGATCTAATGGAAGCTTGCTTCTCCTGAATTTGAGTTCCTTCTTCATTAAAGATTGAGCACGGACTTCATCTTGTGCTTGATATAGAACTAGCAAATTTGTCTTTGTTTTGAGTGTGGTTGAGCTTCTTCGGAGTATGCGTAAAGTCACCGTTTGTCGTATAACGTGCACACTTGTAGTGTAGTTAGTACACTAACATCATTGGTGTGCTCATCATCAAAACCACTTAGGGGTGGAATTCGATTTTCCATCATCTTCCACATCCGTCCGATCTGAGATCGAGCGGTTGAAATTGCACCACGTCACCACAAGGATTTCGCCAGCTCCTTTCAAATCTTGGGCATTGGATGAGCAGCGGAACGCCACTGTATGTAGGCCACGTGGCGCAGCTGATGGCAGGTGAAAGTGCCGTATTTCCACAGTATTTGAGGCGTATTTACGGCCGTATTTCCTTCGTATTTCTTCAATTAAATGGTATTTTGCATTCAAAAACTCATTGAAAATAGCACAATCTCAGACAAATATAAATAAATAGTTGTTGGAACCGTGAGACTGAGATCTACACATGAAAAATACTAGAAGCCAGAAATACTCAACATAATAATGTTTTGTGCATAGAATAAGAGAATCTTATAATAATCGTAAATAACTTAATGCGCTCGTATTAGAAGTCAAATACGCATTATCTATGCACGAAATTACACTAAATGGGGGGTGTTGTATCTGGATCCTAGCCCAGAGGGGGTTGAATAGGCTTATAAAAATATTCTTGCGCAACCCACGAGAAATAACACGTAGTCAAAATCACAAGCAGAGTAAATCAGATGCAATCATAGAGTATGCACATATTTACCCTGGTTCAGTCCCATCAACGACCTACGTCCAGCTCCAAGAAAATACTAGCATTAATAAGTTCCTTCTGTACACCTACAATGAGGTCCTAGCTCCAACTCCCCACCTAGACTGTACCACACTCAACAAAGTGCAGAACTCTATCAACCTAGCAAATGCGTATCTTGACTGCACCAACAAGTCAAGACCTTCTTGTCTAGCCCCAACCAGACAAGTCCCAAAAGAACACAATAACGGTAAAGTTTCCACTACAAAGATCATTACTACTACACACAAATAATAGTAAAGGGGTTTAGAGAATCTCAGTGTGTAGACGTAGTCGTCTCTGTCAATCGGCACGGGCCAGCTTTCGTCTAGCAAGATGTAGATGTCGCGTCCCATCCCGTCTCCTCAGCAACTCAATGATGCGTCAACGAGCTCTCTAAAAGTTGCGGCCTTTGGTGCCCAAAATATTGTGGCATGCACAAGGAGGCTTCAAACTTGCAGCTTGGCACATTGGTGATTCAAGGAGAGGTTGCTAATTTCGGCTCCCTTTAGAAATTTCTCTTGGAGCTTGATAACATGCGGCTTGTGTGTGCGCCTTTGTATCTTGCATGCCAACAAAGAATCAAAGAGACCAGACTTAAAAAATGCGATTAAACTGGCAGCATTCGTCCTCTCTCTAACGTGTGAAGGCAATCCTCTTAGGGCCTGTTTTTTTTGCTGGAATAGGGAAGAATGGAATAGGGGAAAGTTTGTATTCCAAGGAGAGAGAAAATGGAGTTTTGTGTTCTTTTGGGTGGAATAGAGTATGGAAAGTGGGGTTTGGAATAGAAAGTGGGGTCCACATTCTATTCTTGTGTTCTTTTGGTATTGGAGAGTTGGAATGAAAAAGTGGAAAGGGGATGAGTTGGAGGAGAGAGATAGAGAGATGAGAGAGCGGGGCCCACCATTCCTAAGGATTCCAGTGTATTCCAAGCAAAAAGCTTGGAATACAAAAGTGCTCATCATTACCAAATTGGAATAGCCATGTAGGATTCTATTCCACGCCCAAAAGAACAACCGCTTGGAATACAAACTTGGAATAGAGTGAATAGTGCAGAAATAGTGTCCCTATTCCCATTCCCACCCCTATTCTTGGCAAAAGAACAGGCCCTTAGCCTCTTGATTGCCGTGCATCTCTCTCTCCTCAATTAACTTAGTGCCTTGGAGATTCGACACTTTGATTGATGTGCCTTCAAACACAAAGTGATTAAAAATACACAACAAGTAAACAATGCAGTCCCGTTCTCTGTCCAATTATCCTGCTGCGGCTTGATGATGTCATGGTAACTCTATGGAGTCACACACAGAGTAAACAATCGAGTCTCGTTCTTTATACCTGTTCAACTCTATGTTGCACCTTCCCTTATAATTCTCACCTTTTCCCCGCTCTTCAAATAATTCGGCACCTCTCAAAAGTTGCGGTGAGATTTTCCCCTTTTTCTGTTCTACCGCTCCCCTTTTTTCAATGCTGACTAAAAGATTACGGCAGCGCCCCTTTTCTTTTCCAGGCACCCCCAATATCAAAGCCAAACAAATACCATTATATATGTTTTCCTTGGCTGACCTAATCTTTGATATGGTTAATTTAAGAAAATGCCCTTCCACTAATTCTTTTGGATTTCTCCACTGGCTCAAAAACTTTGGTAAACCTATTAATATTATAATTACAATATTGCCATGTTCCTCATTGAAATTTGTTTGCCAGCACGTTGATTACTTTGACTTGATTTACTCTCTCTTTACTAACCTGCACACACAAAGGAAAAGAAACAAGTGGTATGTTTAATTTTTAATTACAAACAAACCTCATCTTAATTAATTTTGCTTGATCTCTCCTTTCAATGAAGTAGCCTCCTCTAGATATGAACATAGATCTCATCTCTCCACCATTTGACTTAGTCCACCTTGCTTTGTGAATAACTCTTAGGCCAAGTCCAATTGCTATATGTATAGCAATTTTTCCACTGTTTTGACTTAGTCATTGTTGAGGTATTTGCGCCTTCGACACTCCTGCAAGCACATAACGCACACATCAAATGCTTCACACACGTTTGTTATCCTCAAATAAGATCGTTGTGCCCAACACATGTTGTATCCAACAATCTCCCCCTTTTGATGATGACAAACCAATATAAGATTTGCAATAGCGATTTAAACAATACCATTGTGATATGTGTGAGTGAGAGTGAAGTGTGACAGAGAATGTATACAAACAAATACTACGATGATGTTCAAGCATACAAGCATGCATAACAATATAACAATAGTGATTCTAGCATGCTCCCCCTATTTTCATGCTCCCCCTATCATGTATTTTCAAGCTTCCCCTTCAACCAATAATACCATATTACCGTTTCGTTTCAATAGTACCAAGTCTTCCGTTTCAATAGTACCAAATCTTTTCAACACTTTTCTCCCCCTTTGTTATCATCAAAAGTGGACTAATGAAGTCAAAACAATATCACATGCAAAAATAGAGCATTATAAATTATATCTAGCACTTGCATGTCATTTTCCATAAAGTAGACAATTCAAGTTCAATGAAAATTATAACTTAGACTTCACCACCAATGCGTAAGTGTGACAATATAAACATTGTAGTACAAAGGGAGATTCAATTTAGAACGTCAACCAAATCAATCCACATTTTCTAATTAACATGAATATCAACTAGGATTGATTTTTCCCATCTCATTAAAAATGAGTTCAAGTTACCAAACCCCAAAACATAGCCTATAAGGACTTTTAGATGTGGGGTTGGCATTGCTTGACAAGTAATATACATCAACGCTAAATATTACCCATAAAGCATACGTTGGATACTAGTTGGTAGTGTATTTGCCATGAATTGTATCCATTTTACATACAGAGCAATTTTCTTGTATTTTTTCATATTCATTTATTTTCATGCTTAATTTTTATTCATGGCAATACATATCATATCCCTAAGAATATTCATTTTTTATTCATCCTACATTCAATTTCCAATATTTATAAAAAGAATCTCCAGAAGTACAACAAGTTTAGTATTCGTGGAAGTGCACATGTAGGTGTAGAAATCAAATTAATCATTTTATGAAGCATGTCATGGCTACTAAATGGATTCTAACTTGTACATGTAGCTATAACAATAATACAATGATTTCTACAAAGGATATGAATGAACATTCAACAAATACCACTTATAATGAATCATAAAGAGGTATTCATTAAGCACATTTTTTTTAATTTTTGGTTTTTTATTTTTTTTATTTTTCTTTTATAAAGAACTAAAAAAACCTAAAAATCAAGCAAACAAGCACACAAAAAATAAGTCAAGCACACACAAAATCTTTGACGGTATGCAATGAATGCAAAGAGGGAAAAGAAATATACCTTCGCGTCGCTATTTGACTAAGGAGCTAAAAGGATGAAACTTTCAATTCATTACTCCTCGCCAAATCTCCACCTCACCTACATGAAAGGTGTTAAATGTGACCTTGGAATCGAACAAGGTCCACTAGTGCTAGTCATCAAAGCTTTAGGAACTCACACTTGTTTGAACTTTATGTGTGTGTTCCTAAACTTACAATAATAGGATGTGTGACCAACACTATCACAAGTAAAGCACTTTGCATGCATATTTTTTACAATAGAAGGCACATTGTGGAATTTCTTAAATTTGTGCTTTTCAACATTTTTCAAACCAAATCCTAGACCTCTTCTATTATTGCTGTATAATTGATTTTCAAGTATGGTATATAACGAATGTTTACCAATTGAAAATTTTCTTAATGACAATTCTAAATTAGAAACTTTGGATTTTAATAATTTATTTTCATCCACAAGCAAGGTGCATTTACTTAGAAAAGCTCTCTTGTTTTCCTCTTCCTTCTTTTCAAATTCATCCATTTTCCTTTTAAGTTCATAATTTAACATGCACAGTTTATCATTAAGCTCTTTAATCACACAATCTTTTTCAGCTTCAAGCTTAAATATATCTTGCTTAAGCATGCCAATATCATTCAATAAGGAAGGACAAGAAAGACAAGTAGCCTTTTCAGGCATGCTAGCTTTTTCTTTTTCTAGTGACACGATTTTAGCGTTACATGCAACAAGTTTCTCTTTAAGAATATCCACTTCATCAGAAATGTCACAGTTTTCTTTTTGTAATTTAAAGCTAGCATCCATATAGTCATTCAATGTGAGTTTTAGCTCATTATTATCATTTTGCATTCCTTTACAAACATCTAACAATTCAGCTTTAGTGAATAAATTTACATCATTGTTGTTTGCCATTAAGCAGACGACAGCGGAGTGGGCTACCACCTCCTCATCCTCATCCTCAGCGTCGTTGTCTATGTTCTAAGTTAGCATCTTGGCTTTTCCTTTATCTTTAGCAACCTGAGCAGTCTCTTGTCTACATTGCTTCGCGAAGTGTCCCTTTTTCCAGCATTTGAAGCATTCAACTCTCTTAGCAGAATCTTGTTCAAAAGAATTTTTATCATAATTTGTTAGAGCGAATGAACCTTCTATGCATTTCTGATCTTCCTTGAGGATTCCTGACGTACTTTCTGAAATTTCTGACCTTCAGTGCTATCTTCTCATCATCATCTTCATCTTCGCTAGCTTTCAGAGCAAGTGGCTTTGTAGCTTTTTTCCTTCTCCTCGGGTTTCTCTCTTTCTTCAATATTTTGCAATTCAAGCTCATAGGACATTAAGTTACCTATCAAGTCCTCCACCCTCATCTGCGATAGATCTTTCGCTTCTGGATGGTGGTGACTTTAGGCCTGAAAAAGCTTGGTCTTTATATCTTCCTCACATGTTCAAGGCTAGAATATGGCTTACCGAGCGAGCTAGACTTGTAGACGATGTTGGTGAACCTCACAAACATCTCTGATATGGTCTCTGATGGTAGCATGTGAAATCCCTCGTACTCTGTGCTCAGAAGTGCAAGTCTAGACTCCTTCACCTGTGATGTTCCCTCGTGTGTCACCTCCAATGTATGCCATATTTTCTACGCAGTTAGACAATGTCAGATACGATTATATTCAGATTTATCTAATTAAAAAATGAGAGCATTCATAGCTTTAACATTAAGAGAATAAAGTCTACAATCAGTATCATCCCATTTATCATCAAGTTTAAGCATCTCAACATTTTCAATTTTAATGACAGGTGGTTTATATCCTTTTTCAACAATTTGCCAAGCTTAATAGTCAATAGAAATTAAGTAGATTTTCATTCGATTTTTCCAATAAGCATAATCTACTCCATTAAATCTAGGGGACGAGATATGGACTGACCCTCAGCAAAAGCACTATCAATGGGATTCATGGTCAATCCTAGGCTAGATTCTTTCTGATTAATGTTATAAGAGAGAATGTTGGCAAGGATTCTCCTTTAGGAGTGAGGTAGCTAGTGGGTAGGCTAGATTTATAGGTATTTCCTCTCATGTACATGAGTTTGAGGACAACTTGGTCCGTCATCACAATTTCACGGAGTAGTACTCCCGTGCTAGGTATGCCAAGTCTAAAGCCCAAATTTTCAACGGTAAGAGTAATGGTAGAATCAAACAATTTGGTTGTGATCCTAGTGTAGGAGGTATTCATGGTCAAGTTTGTGTAGAATAGGTTTATTACACTTATTACGGTGTGAAAATAGGTCGTTTAGGCCTTGATATTTAAAAATGATGTGAATCCCATAATTCTCAAGGTCACGAATCTTGACACCCTCTCATAGAGGATAGTCCTATGTGAGTTGAGCTCAAAAGTAGATAAGAGATCAGGTTTGACGAGATAAGGAAGGATGAGTTCCTTCTCCGAAAGATATTGAGATGAGCATTCTTCCATCCTCTTCTTCTTAATGGAGGTTCTAACCATGGTTCTAAAAAATAAATATCTAGAAAGATGAAATGAGGGTGAGATGAAGATGTACATAGTAGATGGTTTTCCTATGAAAAATTCTTCACCAAACACTTTGATCTCCTAGAAGCAATTTGAAATTTTCAGTTTTGGATAGGGAGATAAGGTTATACTTGGCTATGAGAGAGATAAATATGAAAGGGGTAAGCTTAGGGGTTTACTTCTAGTTCCAGTGAATCATAGCCATAGGATTCAAATCAATGGTTAAGATCTCTCATTCTTAATGGGTATAAGTGAAATAAAATGGTAAAAACCTAATAAGATAGTCCAAAACCCAAAATCAAAAACCAATAATCACCCAGATAGTCGGTTATCTGGCAAGATAACTGGCTATCTGGCAGTTTGGTTAAAAGTTGTTTTAAATTTGGTTTAAATCATGCCAAACATATTTATACATCCACACAATCATTTAAGATATAATTGTACTCCTGGAAAATTAATTTACAGAGTATTGCTATAATCAAAAATAATTTAACTAAATTTTCTTGCTACTATCTCTTTTTGCCTCCTCTTTGTATGCAAACAAGATTTTGAGACAATTTCACTTTTTCCTATATCTGTTGATACCTGAAAACAAATAATTTTGGTACCCTTTTCTTTTGGATCCATGGGGGATTAGAAGATATTAAAATCTCATTTTAATGGAAGCCAAACCCAATATGGTTTTATACTCCCGTCACAGATATAAGTATAACTTTTATTAAAATGAACATCATGTAGAAATTCATTTACATACCTTTGCTTCGCTTTGTTTGTGCCGCTTTTAGGAATCCACATTCTGATGTACCTGCAATTTAAGTGAGAATTCCTAGCATGATTTGATATATGCTTATGGGTTGGATTCTCTATATCCTAAGCCAGTCTTACTTGTTGAGTATTGGTGTTTCATACCAATCTTATTTTGATGATGATCACAACATTATGTTGTTGCTAATGAATCTCATGTTTTAGTCTCTCAGTTTATTTCAAGGATATCTTTCTTGGAGACTAATCACTTGGTGTAAGGATGGACATCATGTGAAGAAGGGCCAAAGTTTGGACTCTAGGAGTGCCAAAGCTTAGAGATGGTGGAGAGCAATCAAGGCATCAAGATTGAAGACTTAGACTCATATGAAAGAATTGTAATCCATGTAATTTACTTTATTGCTTTTTCTCTCTTTTGAGTCTAGGTTATTGTAATACCTTGCTAGATGGTTTACTTTTCATGCATATGCATTTAACCATCTTAGTGAACCTTAGGATTATCATAGAATCCAACCCAATAGGTTCACTCTGTCCAAAGACTCATTTGGAGTCTCTGGCTTTTCGTGAGTCACCTGTTGAAGGAAACATAGCCGACTGGGTGATTTCCAGTCGCCTGTAGATCCTTCTACCGTCACCTGATATGCACAGATCAAGTTAACATTTCTATTGACTCAAACTTGAGCTTTACACACAGTTGCCTGACGATCAGTTTACAGTCACCTGTATATTTACAGTCACCTGGAAATTGGCCAACAGTCGCCTGTCTAGCGTAAGTGCAATCACTGCATCTCTCTGTCTTCTCTCCATATTTTTACAGTAGTCGACTGATGAAGAATATACAGTCACCTGACTATTTGACAGTCGACTGTAGTATTAACATCAGTCGCCTGTGCGAAAAATTGGAGAAAGAGTGCAGCTCTCTGTTTCAATCCATCCCCTACAGTAGTCGTCTGCTGAAGGATTCACTGGCGCCTGTCCTGTTTGTCAGTCGACTGTATTGACTTCGTCAGTCGACTGTCCTGGCTCAGATTATAGCCATTGGATATTTTCTAGCCGTTGATCAGTCGACTGTCTTTTGATCATCAGTCGACTGATCCTGTCGTTTTCACCCAGTTTCTAGCCGTTGCAGATTTGGTTATTTGGTTGTTTCTTTGGGTTTTTGGGCTTGATATAGGATTCCTATATATATGAGTGTGCTGCCATCATTTGAGAACTCTTGACAACACTTGATAACTCTTGACTCTATAGAAAATCTCAAGAGATCAATAAGCCACTCTGAAGCTCCCTCATTTCCCTCTATTGAGCATTCATCTTCCTTCATGCATTGAAGTCCAGCTCAAGGGAAATCATCCAAGTGCTCTCAAGCATATTCCAACACTTGGAGATCCTCTTCCATGCCTTGCATTCACTCATGAGTAAGCATCTCAAGGCATAGGTAAGAGTATTTACTTTACAGGGTGTAATTTGTTTTCCTATTTCTCTTTGTGGGATTAGGTTACTCTCTTTGTGGGAGTTTCTCTCTTTGTGGGAGGTTGTCTCTTTGTGGGACTAGGGAATTCTCTTTGTGGGAATTAACTCTCTTTGTGGGAGTTCTAGTGTCCTAGTGTAAGACTAACCCTAATTCTCTAAGTGGGAGTTAGTGATTCTCTGTATGGGAGTCTTGATCCTTGTGTAGGATTGGTTGGGTCCTTGTGTAGGGCATAAATCCTCTTTATGGGGTATCTCCTTGTGAGATTTGTATTCACTTCTCTGTGTGGGATTATAGTGAATATTGGTGTGGCTGGATGTACCCAAGTTTGGGGAACCAGGGTAAAACTTTGTGTCTGCGTTTGGATTGATTGTGCCATTTAATTCCTCTTGCATTTATAATTCCGCATTTGCAAGTTAAATTTTAATTGGACAATTTTATTTCCATTACACTATTCACCCCCTCTAGTGTGTGTTGTTAGTATTGCAAGGGTTAGACGATCCATACAATTGGTATCAGAGCGAGGTTAAAGCATACTGCAACGATGGCATTCAACACCTCATCCGCATATCATGAAGAAGGTCACTCAACTGTTCGACCCATGCTCTTCAACGGAACCAACTACCCTAGTTAGAAGATCAGAATGATGATCTACATGGAGGATCAAGACCTATGGGACATCACGAAGGTGCCATTTGAGAAGCCCACTACTCATGCGGCTTCAAGGACAAAGGCGGAGAAGGACTCAATCAAGTTCAATTCGAGAGCAATGAATGCATTACATTGCGCTCTCTCAGCTAGTGAGTTCAACCTCATCTCCATGTGCAAAACGGCAAATGATATTTGGCACACCTTGGAGATTTGTCATGAAGGGACAATGAAGGTAAAGAAATCTAAACAAACTGTGTTTAGATCTAAATATAAAATGTTTAAGATGCAGGAAGGCGAAATCATTTCAGAGATGTTCACAAGGTTCACCGATATCATGAACGCGTTAGAGGGACTCGGGAAGACGATTTCCCAAGAGGATCGTGTAGAGAAGATCCTAGAATCTCTCACACCTCGTTGGGAGTCAAAGGCCAACAAAATTTTGGAGTCGTATGACACGTCCAAATATACCGTTGAGGAGTGCATTGGAAATCTCATGGCGTATGAAGTGAAGCTTCAACACATGAAGGAGATTCAACCAACCAGGCCCGAGAAGCTAGAGAAGCAAAAGGGGGTTGCATTCCATGCCAAGGAGGAGACAATCAAGTGGAGGAGGAAATTCCATCGAGAAGCCCCAAGTGAAGAAGATGAGCAAGAAGATGCAAGTGGAGAAGAAATTGAGGAGCTTGCCGATAAATTCAAAGCTTTCCTCAAATGCAAGCAAGGTAAGTCTTTGTCAATGTTTGCCTCCCATTCTAACAAGGTTCCTACTTGTTACACTTACAGTGGAAAAGGTCATTTGTCCAACGAATGCCCTTCCAAACCCAACAAAGAAACCTACAAGGGTAACGGGAAGAAGCATTGGAAAGGAAGGTCCAAGTTCAAGAATCAAAAGAAGGGACTTGTCGGGACCTTTGATGATTCAAGTGAGGACACTTCGAGTAAAGAAAAAGAGGATACAAAGGAGGATGCTCATACATGCTTTGTAGCCATTGATGGTCCTACACCAATCCCCTCCGGATTAAATGAAGAAGAGTTGGATGCTTGGCTTGACGCATACAATTCCTATGAGGATTCGTGCCTCATGGCTAAGGGGGAGAAGTCATCATCAAGCTCTAACAAGGATGATGATGATGTTGTTGAGATCGAGGAGGAAAAGATATCACACGAGGAGCTCAAGATCAATTTTGACTTGGTCTCCGAAAAGGCTAGTAAGTGCATCAACTCTTACAATAGATTAAAAGCAAAATACAAGATTGCTAAGAGTAGATTGCATGAACTAGATATTGCAAGTGTAATTCATGATGAAAAGCATGTTTATGACACTTGTGAGAGATACACACTTCTCTCTCAAGTTAAGGAATTGAGTCTTTCAAATGAAAATCTCATTGCTCAAAACCTTAGCTTAGATGCTCACATTCAACAACTTACGTTGAAATGTGAAGAGGAATCCCGTAAGCTCATAAGCTTTGTGTATTCTAGGGATTCACTCCACGATTTGTTGGAAAAACAACATCTGACAAATCATAGAGGAGGTTTGGGTTACATTCAAAATGTGGTTCCCAAACCCACCTCTAATTCTTCTTTTGGTGCAAATTCAAGAAATATTGCTAAAGCACCTGATCACTCCTTATTTTACACCTTTTTTCCGCATATTTGCATGCAATTTAGATCGCCCAAATCATGTTTTTCACGATATATCGACGATATTGCGATGCTTTTCACGATTTGTTGTTTTTGTCGCATTTCAGGTGATTTGGCGCGATTTGGAGTGATCTCGAGATGCGCGTACTCTAGACGGTCACCAACGACCTCTCCGAGGGGTATTTTGCTGTGGGAGAGGAGCGGAAGAAGAATGGACGTCGCAGGAGCGACGAGGAGGCCAAAATAAGCAGATTGGGCATTTTTTGTGTCCCACTCGGCCGAGTGGAGGAGCCACTCGGCCGACCAGCGAGACACTGCTCGGCCGACCAGTTCAGACACGAGTTACCTGTGCACTCGGCCGAGCACAGAAGACCCACTCGGCCGAGTGACGATACCACGTCCGCCCGAGTGGCGCCCAGACGAAGCCCTTCCAAAACATCGAAGTTACTGTTTTTCGGCTGCCTGAGCTTCAGAAGTCCCACTCGGCCGAGTGGTAAATCCCGACCGCCCGAGTGCAGTGAAGCCATCGGCCGAGTGACGACAACTCACTCGGCCGAGCCCCCCCCGAACTGAAGACCCCTGAAAGCCCCGACTTACTGGAAAATTGCAGGGTTTTCACTCGGCCGAGCGACTTTTGTCACTCGGCCGAGTGCGATGCGCTGCCTGTAGCGAAAACTGCGGAAAACAGGCTGTGCAGGGGTATTTTGGTCACAATTTTTGGACGATTTTTGGGGCTATTTAAGCCCTGTTTTTACCCTAGTTTTGGGGGCTCTCTCTTAGATTTTTTGCAGCTTTTTAGATTACTTTTTAGCTTTATTATTGTGATTGGAGAAGAGGAAAAAACTTGGATTTTTGTTGGATTAAATTGAAGAACTCCATTGGTTTGCATCTCTCTTCCCTAAAAATCCTATTTTTATTGTTTATCTCAATATTTGTGATGAATTCTATTGCTTATTTCATTGATTATTTTTGTGCTATTGCTATGATTTGTGAGTAGTCTCCACGTCTTGGGGCGTGGGGATGAACCCTACAAGCCCTATTTCCTATTTGTGATGAATTGGTAGAAATTGAGCTAGAATTGCTATTAGAGATTAGATTGGGATCGATTTACTACGGATAGCTAGGAATTCATATCAATTGGGATTTGCAAGAGATTGGATCCTAATTTGATAGGAAGCCCTAGAAATCCGAATTGGGTTGGAGTCGGATTTTCGAAGTATCGGTTTGCAAGAGATTGGACCGATACCAGGATTTCCGATTGCAATTCCATGCCAATACCCGTTTGCAAGAGATTGGACGGGTAGGAACTATCCTAATTTAGATTGTGGACCGAGTTTGCAAGAGATTGGGCTCGGTGCGCAATTGGACGATGATGTTGATCCTAATGCTAGCTTCCCTAGGCTAGGGTTTGCAAGAGATTGGACCCAAACCTAGGATAGCTATAGACCGGCAACAGCGCGAGAGCGTGAGCTTGGTTCTACATTCAGTTGCAACTAGTTCATCCGAATTCTCATTCTAGCAATTTTGATACCGACGAACCACATTTATGAAATACGGTGAGTAGCGGGAATTCCCCATTCCCTAGACGTTCTTTATTTGATTTGATATTTCGCACATTTGTCTGACGATTGTGACAGGATCGCCAAAGGCAAAATTCTCTTCTTAAATAGCCAGGTTGATTAGGAACAAGCACAGTCATTCATCCTCCCTGTGTTCGATACCCGCTCGCTGCTACACCGTGCACTTGCGGTAAAACTACAACCGTTCTTTGGGTGTATACTCAGGACCGACCAAGTTTTTGGCGCCGTTGCCGGGGAGTTTTTGACGGTGTTCGTCATCGACCACCCGGTTACTTTTTCTTTCTATCTCTCTTTACTTTCTTCTGTTCGCACATTCTCCCTGTATTTTGCATAAGGACTTTGCAGGAAGAATGGAGGTTGCAATGTCAACAATAGGACTCAGTCAGAAAGATTATGACTCCTTCACAGACCTCCTTAAGGAGCTTGTCGACGAGGTCCACGCTACCGGAGCTTTCTCTATCGATGTCAAGGACCCCGACGAACAGCTATTTGCTAGTTTCGTGATGGACCAGATCTCCCCGGAGGGGACTATCGGGGGCAATGTCAGAGTTGACGTGATCGACGACAAATTATATTTCGAAAGAGGTGGAGCCAGTGTCGAGGATCACTATACTTCGAAAGGATCTTCAGAGCAAGCCAATCTTCAGGGAGTTACACCCCATGACACTTACTCTTGCTTCTATGAATCGTCTGATGTGCTTCTTGATTCCAGGAACGAACCGGAGCTGAATGAAAACTCTGACGATGCTAGCACAGAATCGGAGCACGCCTATTTTGATGCATTGTCCTCGCTAAGCAGTGAGTCTGACTCTTCACAAGAGAGCGCGCCACCTGAGCACGAGCTAGACCCGGATGGCAAGGAAGGAGCGGAACTCATGCGAGCCGATGAAGTAGAAGGAGAGGCGCCTCTTCAGGTAGAACTTAAACAATTACCTCCGAATCTAAGGTACGCCTTTTTGGGTAACAAGTTAACTTTCCCGGTGATAGTGAACTCCCACCTCACGCCAGACCAACTTGAAAAACTCCTAGACGTTCTTAGGAGCCACAAAGATGTCTTGGGATACACTATCTCTGATCTAAAAGGGATAAGCCCTAGGCTTTGCATGCATAGGATCCATTTGGAGGATACCGACGCCACCTCCATAGAGCCTCAAAGGCGGTTAAACCCGAATATGAAGGAGGTGGTTAAAAAGGAAATCCTAAAATTGCTAGAAGCCGGTATAATCTATCCTATTTCAGACAGTAGGTGGGTTAGCCCCGTTCACGTCGTCCCCAAGAAAGGGGGGATGACTGTCGTAAAAAATGAAAAAGGCGAGCACATATCTACGCGCACCGTCACGGGATGGCGAATGTGCATTGACTATAGGAAACTCAATAAAGCTACCCGATAGGACCATTACCCGTTGCCCTTCATTGATCAAATGCTTGAACGACTTGCGAAACATAAATACTTTTGCTATCTAGATGGGTATTCGGGATTCTTCCAAATCCCTTTGCATGAAGATGACCAAGAGAAGACAACTTTCACTTGTCCCTATGGCACCTACGCCTACCGCAGGATGCCGTTTGGCCTTTGTAATGCTCCCGCTACTTTTCAGACGTGTATGACATCCATATTTTCCGATTACATTGAAAATATTATGGAAGTTTTCATGGATGACTTCTCGGTTTACGGAAGTGAGTTTGACTCTTGTTTGGAAAATCTTACTAAAGTCCTAAAAAGGTGCCAACAAAACAATCTCACTCTCAATTGGGAGAAATGTCACTTCATGGTTACGGAAGGTATAGTTCTCGGACATCTTGTCTCCTCGAGAGGAATTGAGGTAGATAAAGCAAAGATTGAGGTAATCGAGAAACTCCCTCCTCCTATTAATGTCAAGGGCATTAGAGGCTTCCTTGGTCACGCGGGGTTTTACCGCCGCTTCATAAAGGATTTCGCCTCGATTGCCCGACCACTTACTTCTTTGCTCGCTAAAGATATTCCTTTTGTTTTTGCAGGTGAATGCTTACAAGCCTTCAACGCCTTGAAAGAAGCACTAGTCTCAGCGCCCATCATACAACCGCCGGATTGGAGCCTTTCTTTTGAGCTAATGTGTGATGCTAGCGACCAAGCCATTGGAGCGGTATTGGGGCAAAGAAAAGATAAGAAGCTTCATGCGATATACTATGCGAGCAAGACATTGGATGACGCGCAGAAAAACTACACAACTACCGAGAAAGAGCTTCTAGCGGTCGTCTATTCCATAGAGAAGTTTCGCTCCTACCTCCTCGGTTCCAAGGTGATTGTCCACACCGACCATGCGGCATTGAAGTATCTTTTAAACAAGAAGGAGGCCAAACCTCGGTTGATTAGGTGGATACTCTTGTTGCAAGAATTCGACCTAGAGATAAGAGATAAGAAGGGTACGGACAACGTCGTGGCGGATCATTTATCTAGGCTCATTCGCGACAAGGATGATGAGAGCTTACCTATTGACGACACATTTGTTGATGAGAGGCTATATGCGGTAAGGACCGGTGAAGTACCTTGGTACGCGGACTTCGTCAACTACTTGGCTTGCGGAATCAAACCGCATGGGATGTCCACGCAACAAAAGAGGAGATTTATGCATGAGGTCCGTAGCTATTTTTGGGAAGATCCTTACCTTTTCAAGATATGCAAAGATAGTGTCATCCGTAGGTGTGTTTCTAAGGAGGAGCCGACATCGATCATTTTGCATTGCCACGGTCTACCGTGCGGAGGACATCATGCCGCCTCTAAAACAACCGCTAAGATCTTGCAGAGCGGGTTCTTCTGGCCGACAATGTTTAAAGACACCCACAACTTTGTAAATGGGTGCGATAGATGCCAACGGACCGGGAATATATCCAAGCGCAATGAAATGCCAATGAGGCCCATCCAATAAATTGAGCTTTTTGATTGTTGGGGAGTAAACTTCATGGGACCATTTCCATCGAGCAATGGCAACAAATACATCCTATTGGCCGTCGACTACGTCTCCAAATGGGTGGAAGCAATTGCCACCCCTACTAATGATGCAAGGGTCGTCTCCAAGTTCTTCAAGCAAAATATCTTCCCGCGCTTCGGAGTGCCTCGTACCTTGATAAGCGACGGGGGAAGCCACTTCATAGAGAACAAGTTTGAAGCCATGCTAAAGAAGTACGGAGTAAACCATAGAGTTGGCATGGCCTATCACCCCCAGACGAGCGGCCAAGTGGAAGTCTCAAATAGAGAGATCAAGCAAATTCTCGAGAAAACCGTGGATCGGTCTAGAAAGGATTGGTCAATGAAGCTAAACGATGCTCTATGGGCATATCGTACGGCCTTTCGTACTCCCATAGGCACCACGCCGTTCCGACTCGTTTATGGGAAAGCTTGCCACTTACCGGTAGAGTTGGAACACCACGCATATTGGGCCATCAAAACCTTTAATTACGATTACAAAACTGCCATGGTGAGGCGACTCTTGGACATCAACGAGCTTGATGAGATAAGAAGAGACGCCTACGAAAGCTCAAGAATTTACAAAGAAAGGACCAAGATTCTTCATGATGCCCGCATAACCGTCACAGACTTCAAAGTAGGAGACAATGTCTTGCTCTATAATTCCCGGCTCCGACTATTTCCCGGTAAGTTGAGGTCACGTTGGTTCGGACCTTTCACCATCAAGCACATACAACCGGGCGGAGCTTTCGAGTTGGAAAGCAAGGACGGTTCCACATTCAAAGTAAATGGTCAGAGGCTCAAACACTATTCCGAGGGAGTCCCGACGGGCGAAACCAATAGAATATATTTGCTTAAGGGACGGTCGGAAGATCTCATGGACCTCCTTGATGAGGTGATTGAAGAGGCGATTCCTCACTCAATTGGCGCTCTTTTTGATGAAGATTTTGAAGAAGGCCCGGATTTAGGCCATGAAGAGAATAGAGATGATTCCCCCGACTTCTCCGCTGAAGAAGATGAAGGCGACGCTGATGTCGCAAGGATTCGAGAGCTCTGCAAGCTCTCGAAATTAAAGTCTCCAAAGAAAGCTCCGCCGGCACGGAGATCGGCATCACCGGCAAAGCCGTTGACCGGAGCAAATGCTAGCTTGGGGGAGCCTCCCCCCAACACTATTCGAGACGAGAGACCACCACGAGAGAACACTACGCCGCAACTTCCCAATCCAAGCGTTCTCCCCGGAAAGTTCGATGGGTGCATCTCGTATGCACCCAACATCCCGCATTGATTGAAAATTATAGGGGGTCGAGCTCACGACCTTAAACGAGCGCTTGTCGGGAGGCAACCCGACGGTTTTTGCTTTATTTTTACTTTTCCTTTATTTTCGTTTTAGAAATTTTTAGTGTTTTGAGTCATTCGCCCAAAAATTTTGCGATAACGGGTCCTATTTTTCTTGACAGGAGAGGAGATAGGTAGATCCATCTTGAGGAGGATGAACGAGACGACGAGGAGCGCCCCAAGAAGGTGCTCGACGCTTAGGAGGAAGATGAAATCGATTGGAGGAAGAAAGACGGAGTTTAGAGCCAAAACGAAGACAAATAGCAGAACATAAGGCTTACTCGGCCGAGTATACTAGTCACTCGGCCGAGTACACAAGTTCGTCCGGCCGAGCCGCTCACGAACGAGGGAAGTCTGCTGTGCCCAACTCTCTGTTTATTTTCCTCATTTCATTATGACTGCTGCTCGGCCGAGTATATATTGTCACTCGGCCGAGTAAAACAGATACCCTCCTAGGGCGAGTCTTGCCGAGTAGCTTGAGTCACTCGGCCGAATGGACTTACTCCACTCGGCCGAGGCTGGCAAAGCCACTCGGCCGAAGCGATGGCGGGGAGGAAATTTTCATTGGTAACGCTCGGCCGAGTGCCACGTCACTCGGCCGAGTCGTAACTTTTTTATATATAAGGGGCGAGGGGGGCACAGTTTTCGAAATCGCAAAACCCCAAACCGCCCGCGCCCCTTCAGCTTCCCTCGCCCGATCGCTTCGCCCGACCCCTCACTCGCCCGACCAGCGCCGCCCCGCCGCCGCCCGGCCCGCCACCGCCGGCCGAGCACCGCCGACGCCTCGCCCGAGTCGCCGCCGGCGGCCGCCCGTCCGATCACCTCCGGTACCCCTGTTTTCGCCGTTTTCTCCTCTTTTCGTGTATTTCTTGAGGATCCATGTGCTAAATGCCCCCCTAACCCAAATCAATTTCTATGTCTATCCATTATACCCCTATTGCTCCATACATTTTGATTATTACTCGCTGATATCGCTTTTCCATGCGCAGGTTGTTTTTTGGAGCTTAGGGGAGCTCAGGGGAGCTTCTACGGGCTGTTTTGGACTTCGTGGAGGCGTGGACTTCGCACGCTTCCACTGCTTAGCACTCGTGGCGTGTCGGGGTATACTCTTTCCACTCTTTTACACGCACCGCATATTTTTCACTTTTCGGCGCACTCGGGGCCGATATGCCGCCCCGGACACGTCCGCGGTCGAAGAGAGCTTCCGCCAAGCGGAAGCGGTCGGATGATGCCGGCCCCTCCCACGAGTTGGAGGACTCTCCTCCACCGTCACCCACACACCCCGCAGAGCCTGCAGGCCCCGCACACCCCGCACAGCCTGCAGTGCACCCACAGCCCGCACAGCCTCTCCCCGCCGACCCACAGCCACCACCACCGGCTCCACTGGTCGGGCCGCTCGGGATTACGTTCCGAGACGACGCACACCGCGCCGTCTTCGAGCGTATCTCCCAGCGCTCGATCGTACCCTCGAGGTTTACACACCTCGCTGACCTAGGACGCCTGGGGGTACTAGAGGGGATGCTCACGTTGTACGACAACGTGGGCTGGCGAGATTTTCTGCAGGTGTCGGCGGATACTTTTACCCGCCCGACACTTGAGGTTTTGAGTTCGATCGCCCGGACCGACGAGGGATGCTCATTCCGGTTCATGGATCGAGAGTGCCAGGTCACTCTCGATATGATGAGAGCATTCTTCTCGTGGCCCGCTGTCCCCGGTGCCGATCGCGGTTACGGCCCCACCCATATCCCCCCACCTTCCTTCGACGCCGGTGCCTTCTAGGCCCGGATTACGGGCCACCATGCCGCCTTTGACCCTAGTAGGGCCAAGGCCTCGGCCATTGTCCACCCCTGCCTACGCATTGCCCAGCGCCTCATGGCGACCACCTTTTTGGCCAGATATGAGCCAGGCACGATGTCTACGCCAGAGCTCTACATGCTCTATGCGATGACACGTCCCAGAGCTCTATCTAGGGATGGACACGAGCTTGTCCCCGCCGTCGTGATCGACATTGCGGCTTGGTTTTTAGACCGCATCATTGTATCGGTGGGCGCTCGCTCACCGATATGCTGCGGCGGTCTGATCACCTTGCTTACCATGATGACCGGCGAGGACCTACCTGACGACTTGCGACGCGTCCCGGGCCCCACTTCTCTGTCGATAGACGTTATGGCCCGGATGAAGATGCTTCGTCTACATGGTGAGCGTCACTGGGTCTGGTTGCACGGCCCACGCTGCCCACGCTGCCCACGCTGTCCCTGCAGACCCTGCTGCACACCCTGCCGAGCCTGCTGCCGACCCTGTTGACCCAGTGGCCCCTCAGCCTATTCCTGATGCTTCCGCTGCTCCTGACACCGCTGTCGGTGTCGAGGGTACTTTTGCTGAGCCCACTTCCACCACTGTCACCACTTCCGAGGCTGTCACCACCACTCCCACTGCCACCTCTGGCCCTCTGTCCGTGGAGCCACTTTGCTCCGCACTCCCCGAGCGCCCGCCGACCTTTGTTGAGAGTGGAGAGCCCTCGTTTGCCGCGGTCGTGGAGACCATGGCTAGTATGATCTCCGCTGGGGTTGCGCCCTTTGGTCCACACAGTTCCTCCCCAGCGGTAGTTACCTCTGTCTCCACCCCTGCTGTATTTTCTGAGAGCGTTGTGGCGTCTGTCCACACTTCTGTGCCACTGACCTCTCTGGCCGCCTCGTTGCCACCTTTGCACACTTCTTTCGCTGCCGCTGCCTCCACTTCCCACCAGCGGGTGCCCCGGCCTCACACTGAGGCCAGGCCCTCATTTGCAGGCGCGACACCTTTTGTCCCCTTCACTGCTGAGCCCGTTACATACTCCACTCGCGTACGCCAGCCTCGCCCTGCACAGCCTAGACCGGTGCATCCCTCTGCACCACCCCCGCCCGACACTGTACTGCAGAGCATACGTGCTCTTGAGTTGGCGGTGAGTGGTCTTAGAGGTGACCTTAGGACCCTGTCCTCCACCGTCTCTGCGATGGCTGGACGCTTCGAGCTGATCCCCCAGATCCACTACTGCCTTACACAGGTCTTGGAGCGTCTCCCACGCATACCCCACCCACCCAGCAGGTTCCCACACACACTTCCACACACACTAGACCTGCTTCCACTTCCACGCCCACCCCAGCTCAGCAGCCTACACCACCACCACCACCACCTCTGCCTCAGGACGGAGACGGCGCAGCACCACCTTCTTAGGCACCCTTGATGCCTTGATTTGTTCCTGCTGTTGTGCTGCTCGTTTCTGCTGGGTCCTGTTGCACTTTTTTTCCACCCCCCTCCCCTCACTTATTATGGTATTCTCTTTTTGATCATATCTTTTTATATCTATTCTGGGAGAGAGGGCGAGTTTTTGGTGACACTTATATCTATGAATCGCTCCTATCTGTGCATGCATCATGTCCGCATCATATTTTCATTTCTTTATTTTACCTTTTTCTTTTCATTTTTCCATGCATGCATCCTCACTTGCCCCTCCCATCGCTTGTCTCTCGGTGTGCCACACTTTGCACATTGAGGACACTGTGCCATTTAGCTTGGGGGAGTGAGTTCTCACGTTCTTTTTCTATTTGCCACCTTTATTTTTAGTTTTTTCACACCATTTTTTTCGCTTTTGCACTTATTTTTCATCACTTTTCTTTTATTTTGCCATGCATCACGTTTTTCTTATTTTCCTGTTTGCCGCATTGCATAGTTTCTATTTTCCCTTTATCTTTATTTCTTTTTCATCTCATGCTAGAGATGACTTTTCTGTGATGACGATGACGTTGGATTTAGCTTATTCTATATGCATGCTATATTTGTCATGTCTTAGGTTTTATTTCAGATATCAGATGCTATGACTTGCTTTGCATTTAGAATAGTAACCCACACCTTTTTCCGCATGAAAATGGATGAAATTTTATTATTAGCTGAGCCTGAATATTCATATGTATGCTATCACAGAAAACACACCAAGATTCACGTATTGAATGCTTATATCTGGAGTACCGACTTTCTTTTCCTATATCACTTCTATATGCATGAATTGTACACTTCACTTCAGGATGATTGAATGATGTTAGCTATGATAAATCTGGATTAGTTAGCTTTTTTGTGATCGAAACTGAGTAGATTAGATTACCCTGCTGAAGTTGTCGTGCATGTCTTATAGAGTGAACCGAGAGTTATATTTATTTCTTTCTCCACAAATCTTGAACATCATCTCTCTACTTTTAAAATCATTGGTGAATCTCCCCTTAGTGATTCTATTTTATGGCATTTTCCCCCGCTACTAATTCTTAGCTCCAAATCTCTTATTCTAAAAAGAGAGAGAAAAACATTCTTGTACATCATTATCTCTCTCTGAGTTGCGATCGTTATGTATATATCGCTTATTGCAAAGAAAAAAGAAAAAAAAGAGAGGAAAAATCCTCAATAAAAGATCCCATCTCACTTTCTTTCTTTCTTCTTTCTTTTCGTTGCTTTTGGAGCTATATGTATAAAAAATGGGGATGTAAATATTTTTTATGCCACCACGCTTATAGATAAGCTTGGGGGAGGGGATCCATTGATGTGTGAGAGAGTGACTACTTGACATCGCACGACAACCTAGGCTAAGTAATATTCTATACTCGGTGAGATTATTTTAGTTTTACGAAATCCAGAAATCTAAGCCTAGCGTTCATTTCATGAAATCCATACTTTTCTATTCTCTCTATTCTATAGTGTGATACTCTTATACTCCAGATAGAAAGCGTTCAATTGAAAAGTGTGTGATCTGTGATTTGTATACCGCTTTAAATGATTCAGACGACGTTAATTTTAAAATTATTCCGTTTTTCATGATTATGTCGTTTTTTATGGGTTTTCTATTTCTATTTGCACTATTATACTATGATATCAAAATAAAATTCTTTGACATGTATTTCTCATTCGGTGCATGCTATAAGAGTAAGTGAAACCCACGTCCTGAGAAAATGATCTAGCATCCTACCTCTTCGCTTCTTTCTTTCTTTCTTTCTTCTTTATTTTCATTTCGTTTTCATTCTTCTTCGTTTCTCATTTTTTCATTTTTTCGCCGTTCTCGTTTTCCGAATCCACCGGGTTCGCCTTTTACTTATCTTCCTCGAGGACGAGTAAGAGGCAAGCTTGGGGGATTTTGATCACTCCTTATTTTACACCTTTTTTCCGCATATTTGCATGCCATTTAGATCGCCCAAATCATGTTTTTCACGATATATCGACGATATTGCGATGCTTTTCACGATTTGTTGTTTTTGTCGCATTTCAGGTGATTTGGCGCGATTTGGATTGATCTCGAGATGCGCGTACTCTAGACGGTCACCAACGACCTCTCCGAGGGGTATTTTGCTGTTGGAGAGGAGCGGAAGAAGAATGGACATCGCAGGAGCGACGAGGAGGCCAAAATAAGCAGATTGGGCATTTTTTGTGTCCCACTCGGCCGAGTGGAGGAGCCACTCGGCCGACCAGCGAGACACTGCTTGGCCGACCAGTTCAGACACGAGTCACCTGTGCACTCGGCCGAGCACAGAAGACCCACTCGGCCGAGTGACGATACCACGTCCGTCCGAGTGACGCCCAGACGAAGCCCTTCCAAAACATCGAAGTTACTGTTTTTCGGCTGCCTGAGCTTCAGAAGTCCCACTCGGCCGAGTGGTAAATCCCGACCGCCCGAGTGCAGTGAAGCCATCGGCCGAGTGACGACAACTCACTCGGCCGAGCCGCCCCCGAACTGAAGACCCCTGAAAGCCCCGACTTACTGGAAAATTGCAGGGTTTTCACTCGGCCGAGCGACTTTTGTCACTCGGCCGAGTGCGATGCGCTGCCTCTAGCGAAAACTGCGGAAAACAGGCTGTGCAGGGGTATTTTGGTCACAATTTTTGGACGATTTTTGGGGCTATTTAAGCCCTGTTTTTACCCTAGTTTTGGGGGCTCTCTCTTAGATTTTTTGCAGCTTTTTAGATTACTTTTTAGCTTTATTATTGTGATTGGAGAAGAGGAAAAAACTTGGATTTTTGTTGGATTAAATTGAAGAACTCCATTGGTTTGCATCTCTCTTCCCTAAAAATCCTATTTTTATTGTTTATCTCAATATTTGTGATGAATTCTATTGCTTATTTCATTGATTATTTTTGTGCTATTGCTATGATTTGTGAGTAGTCTCCACGTATTGGGGCGTGTGGATGAACCCTACAAGCCCTATTTTCTATTTGTGATGAATTGGTAGAAATTGAGCTAGAATTGCTATTAGAGATTAGATTGGGATCGATTTATTACGGATAGCTAGGAATTCATATCAATTGGGATTTGCAAGAGATTGGATCCCAATTTGATAGGAAGCCCTAGAAATCCGAATTGGGTTGGAGTCGGATTTTCGAAGTATCGGTTTGCAAGAGATTGGACCGATACCAGGATTTTCGATTGCAATTCCATGCCAATACCCGTTTGCAAGAGATTGGACGGGTAGGAACTATCCTAATTTAGATTGTGGACCGAGTTTGCAAGAGATTGGGCTCGGTGCGCAATTGGACGATGATGTTGATCCTAATGCTAGCTTCCCTAGGCTAGGGTTTGCAAGAGATTGGACCCAAACCTAGGATAGCTATAGACCGGTAACAGCGCGAGAGCGTGAGCTTGGTTCTACATTCAGTTGCAACTAGTTCATCCGAATTCTCATTCTAGCAATTTTGATACCGACGAACCACATTTATGAAATACGGTGAGTAGCGGGAATTCCCCATTCCCTAGACGTTCTTTATTTGATTTGATATTTCGCACATTTGTCTGACGATTGTGACAGGATCGCCAAAGGCAAAATTCTCTTCTTAAATAGCCAGGTTGATTAGGAACAAGCACAGTCATTCGTCCTCCCTGTGTTCGATACCCGCTCGCTGCTACACCGTGCACTTGCGGTAAAACTACAACCGTTCTTTGGGTGTATACTCAGGACCGACCAGCACCTAAGAAGAATCACCATGCTTTCTTGTACAACAAGAACATCAACAAGAAGCATGTAGATCACGAGGTAATGAGGAAGAATGAAAAATCTTCATTTTTTGCTAAGAAGCAAAATCCTCATTCTTTGCATGCTAAGAAATTTGTTTCTACACCTAAGCATGCCACATCCTTCCCTCTTGCAAAGGCAAAACCATTGCCTAGGAAATCCTTGAGATTATGGATTCCCACTATGGTTAGTGTGCAAGAGAGAGATAGTTACATCAACTCTCTAGTTAGGGATGTGATCACCTCGTGTGATTACGTTAGGAAATCAAACTCCTCTTGGGTTTGGTTACCTAATGTTTAGGTTCCCCACACACATTTGCATATTGCATGGGTATTGTGCTTAATGCTATATTTCTGCATACCCATTGGTTGTGTGTGTGTTTCATGCTTTTGAAAATACTTTAAAATATATGTATTTTTCATGAAAATGGGAATTTTGGGGTTTGTTGACATACATGCATTTTTTGATCCATGTGTATGTCAATGGGGGAGTTAATATATTATATGTTTAAATTATTTTAAGACATATTTTAACTCTCACTTCGGAGGGTTTTTGAGATCATTATTTACATTTGGTTATTTTGGGTCTCAAACCAAACCTCTTGTTTATTGCCTACATGTTTCATGTCTCATTGTTTTTGGCAATATCCATGTGTATCTCTAAAGCTTGATTTTCCATATCTATTGCTTTGATACACTTTTAAGCCCATGGCTCCATTTCTTATAATTGGTATTAGATCCTAGAAGTCAAAAGTTGACCATTTATATGATCTAGGGGGAGCATGGGATAGTGAATTGATACCCACTAAATTTTAAAATTTGGTATCATACATATCTTTCTTTTCTTGCATATTGTCACATTTTGGTTAAGATGACAAAGGGGGATATATTTGATGTCCACCTTTTTGACGATGTTAAGGGGGAGAGATATATACATTATGTGATCATATCTATAGGGGGAGAGATATATACATATGCATATGGGGAGAGATATCTCTATATGGGGAGATATATGGGATTAGATAAACCATTCTTGTATGCAAGCTTTTATTCTTTGAAATTGGTATATGTGATCCATGCCTATTATATGTCACCATGTTTTTATTGGTATTATGAGTATTTACCTTTATGTAGCTCATTATATAATTGGTGCATATAAGTAGGGGGAGATCATTAGCATTGTTCTTTAATTCTTTATGATTTACATAATGTGTGTCTTCATCAAAAAGGGGGACATTGTTGAGTATTGGTGTTTCATACCAATCTTATTTTGATGATGATCACAACATTATGTTGTTGCTAATGAATCTCATGTTTTAGTCTCTCAGTTTATTTCAAGGATATCTTTCTTGGAGACTAATCACTTGGTGTAAGGATGGACATCATGTGAAGAAGGGCCAAAGTTTGGACTCAAGGAGTGCCAAAGCTTGGAGATGGTGGAGAGAAATCAAGGCATCAAGATTGAAGACTTAGACTCCTGTGAAAGCATTGTAATCCATGTAATTTACTTTATTGCTTTCTCTCTCTTTTGAGTCTAGGTTATTGTAATGCCTTGCTAGCTGGTTTACTTTTCATGCATATGCATTTAACCATCTTAGTGAACCGTAGGATTATCATAGAATCCAACCCATGAGGTTCACTTTGTCCAAAGACTCATTTGGAGTCTTTGGCTTTCCGTCAGTCGCCTGTTGAAGGAAACACAGCCGACTGGGTGATTTCCAGTCGCCTGTAGATCCTTCTACAGTCGCCTAATATGCACAGCTCAAGTCAACATTTATATTGAATCAAACTTGAGCTTTACGCACAGTCGCCTGATGATCAGTTTACAGTCGCCTGTATATTTACAGTCACCTGGAAATTGGCCTACAGTCGCATGTCTAGCGTAAGTGCAATCACTGCATCTCTATGTCTTCTCTCCATATTTTTACAGTAGTCGACTGATGAAGAATATACAGTCGCCTGACTATTTGACAGTCGACTATAGTATTAACATCAGTCGCCTGTGCAAAAAATTAGAGAAAGAGTGATGCTCTATGTTTCAATCCATCCCCTGCAGCAGTCGTCTACTGAAGGATTCACAGGCGCCTGTCCTGTTTGTCAGTCGACTGTATTGACTTCGTCAGTCGACTGTCCTGGCTCAGATTATAGCCGTTGGATATTTCTAGCCGTTGATCAGTCGACTGTCTTTTGATCATCAGTCGACTGGTCCTGTCGTTTTCACCCAGTTTCTAGCCGTTGCAGATTTGGTTATTTGGCTGTTTCTTTGGGTTTTTGGGCTTGATATAGGATTCCTATATATATGAGTGTGCTGCCATCACTTGAGAACTCTTGACAACACTTGATAACTCTTGACTCTATAAAAAAATCTCAAGAGATCAATAAGCCACTCTGAAGCTCCCTCATTTCCCTCTATTGAGCATTCATCTTCATTCATGCATTGAAGTCCAGCTCAAGGGAAATCATCCAAGTGCTCTCAAGCATATTCCAACACTTGGAGATCCTCTTCCATGCCTTGCATTCACTCATGAGTAAGCATATCAAGGCATAGGTAAGCGTATTTACTTTACAGGGTGTAATTTCTTTTCCTATTTCTCTTTGTGGGATTAGGATACTCTCTTTGTGGGAGTTTCTCTCTTTGTGGGAGGTTGTCTCTTTGTGGGACTAGTGAGTTCTATTTGTGGGAATTAACTCTCTTTGTGGGAGTTCTAGTGTCCTAGTGTAGGGCTAACCCTAATTCTCTAAGTGGGAGTTAGTGATTCTCTGTGTGGGAGTCTTGATCCTTGTGTAGGATTGGTTGGGTCCTTGTGTAGGGCATAAATCCTCTTCGTGGGGTATCTCCTTGTGAGATTTGTATTCACTTCTCTGTGTGGGATTATAGTTAATATTGGTGTGGCTGGATGTACCCAAGTTTGGGAAACCAGGGTAAAACTTTGTGTTTACGTTTGGATTGATTGTGCCTTTTAATTCCTCTTGCATTTATAATTCCGCATTTGCAAATTAAATTTTATTTGGACAATTTTATTGTCATTACACTATTCACCCCCCTCTAGTATGTGTTGTTAGTATTGCAAGGGTTAGACGATCCCTACAATACTCCCCGAAGCCTTTTGTGAATCGCTAATATCATCAAGTTTTCACTTTCCTTTTTTAAAATTTTCAACCACTTTAGATAGATCATCAAATTTCTTTTTGGTGGTAGTCACAATATTGTCTAGGTCATTTATCCTAGTTTTCATTCCATTGACCTCTTTTAATATGGATTTGTTCTTGCTAATCAAATTTTCATTCTCTTTCACAATTTCTTAAATTTTCTTGATGCAAGTCTTAAATTTTTTGCTCAATTTATGATGCTCTCTAATAAGGCTTTCATGAACATTGTATAATTCCTCTTATGCAACCTTATATTCAAACTCATAATCACTCTCATCATCACTATTAACATTATTGCTAAGAAGGTCGTCGTCGCTGTAATGATGTGAAGATAGTTTAGATTTTACCTTTGAGGATGTCGAAGCCATAAAACATATATGAGCCAGTTCTCCTCTTGGTTCTTCCTCGTCAGATGATGTTGATGATTCATCGGAGATGGACACGTCACTTTGGTCGAAAGCTACAAAAGCATTTTTCTTCGGCTTACGAAACTTTTTGTCCTTTGCCTCCGTCTTCTATCATTTTCTTTCTCTTTGCCTTTGCCTTGGTCACGATTATTCTCCAGGGGACAATCTCTTCAAACATGACCTGGTTTGTTGCATCCAAAACAGATAACTTTATTAGTCGAACGAGTTCTACATTTAGCAAACTTACCTTGGAGGAAATTTTTGAATCTCTTTGTTATGAAAGCAATTTCCCGTTCGCCTTCTTTAGAGTCTTCAGAGTCTAAGCTTTCATCGTTTGCTCTGAATGCCAAGTTCTTTTACTTTGGCTTTTCTTCAATTCTCTTATCCTTTTCAAGCTCTATCTCATAAGCCATGAGATCGCCCATTAGCTCTTCTATAGTGATCGTATTCATATTGTTTGCTTCTTGAATGGCGGTGGTCTTTCCTTTCCATTTTGGTCGAAGCGATCGAATAATCTTCATTACCTGATCATACTCAAAAATTCTTTTTCCTAAACCTGCAAGCTCATTTGTAATGTTAGCAAATCGAGTATTAACTTCGCTAATACTCTCGCATTCTTCCATTTTGAAACTTTCAAATTTGGAATGTAACAAATTTATTCGGGACTCCTTTACCTTTTTTGTCCCTTCATGGCTTACCTCGAGAGTATGCCATATTTGGTGTGCGTTCTCGCATTGAGATACACGGTTGAACTCGTTACCTGTAACTTCACAAAAGAAAGCGTTCATAGCTTTTACATTTAGATTACCTCACTTATTTTCATTTGCTGACCATAATTCGGTGTCCGCCTTGGTAGGTGCTTTGTATGAATCTTTGGTGACTGTCCACGCGTCAATGTCCAAGGATTGTAGATGAGTCTTCATGCAGATCTTCCAACTGGCATAGTTGGTTCCATTGAACAAAGGTGGTCACATGGTATTGAGCCCTTCGGAGTGGTGCGATGTTGATGTCATCGTCTTAGCCTTGCTCTGATACCAAGTGTTGGATCCTGTGGATGACAAACAACGCTAGAAGGGTAGGTTGAATAGGGTTGTTAACAATTATAAACATTTTCGATAAACACCAATCCTTCTATGTGTTGCCAAGGTTACAAATTGAGTTGCCTGGAATTTGAACTTAATCAACAATATAATTTGCAAGATCTGAGATTAGAATTACATCGGAAAGTAAATGATTCAAGCAACAATAATAAAAGAGTTAAGGATTAAAATTCACAACGCAAACACACGACGATTTACCCTGGTTCGGATATGCAAGTTCTATTTGCCCAATGTATCCTACTCCAGCAACCAATCCACTAGCTCTCAACGAGAGAAAATCTTGCCTCAAACAAAGAGGACTTCGTACAACCACATAGCTTCCCTCGCTAGGAATTTCCAGCACCTAGTTACTACCAACTAGGATTTCCACTTACACGAGTTTCCCTTATAATTACGTGAAATTACAACACAAGTCTTCTTCAAAAACTTAAAACAAATATAAAAAGAAATACAAGATTTTCCTATAGCCAATAGTATATGTGAGTGAAACGTGGCTAAAGAAAATTTGAAACCCTTGATCAAATAAATGATATAAGTAAAGCACAACTTGATCAAAAGGTTATCTTGAAAATTGATCTACAAAAATTGAGCACTTGGGTTTTTAGAGATCAAATAATCAAGAATTTTTAGTCTTTAAAAAAGTAAGAATTTAGATCACAAAGATTAAAAATAGTAGACCTGCAATTTAAGTCTCAAAAGAAAGCTTTTAGCTTGGAGATCAAATAGACAAATGCTATTAAAATGGCTAAAAACTAAAACTGAAATAGATTTCAAAGTATTGGCACAAAGAAATAAAATCACTAGCCTTTTGAATTTAAATCGCAGAAATTAGATCTTGAGAAATTTTGAGAAATAAAAACTATATTTCAATTAGAATAATGTTGTTTTAAATTTCTGAAATCCCCTTCTATATATAGGCAAATAGAAGCTTAAAATTTGCTCAAAACAGCTTGAAATCGGCTCTAAAAGTCAACTACAATGGCTAGCAAAAATCAAGGCAGATCTCCAAATCTGGCCTGAGTTGACCAAAATATTTTCTAAAAAAATATATTTAAGAAATATATAAAGTAATGTAATTTAAAATGATTTTTAAATGATTTTTGAAAGTGTGCGTGTGTAACATACTTTGGATTTACATTTCTAAGTAATTACTCGCACAACTATAGCTTTAGCTCTCCATCTTCATTCTTGATCTTGAGCTAATTTCTCTTATTCTCAGCTCTTCATTTGATTCACGATCCAAGATCATCATATGCTTCAAGTTGTAGTGTTCTTGATCATGGTTTTAAGTTCTCCGAATTGCATCACAATGGCTCCAATCATCAAACTATTCTATATACACTTGAAATAAGATTGCTAGTCCATATATCACTTGTGCACATCATCAAAACCACTTGCGTGGGTCTCAATATCCCAACAGAAACGACTCACGTAAAAAACCATAAACGACAGCTTTGGGGGGTTCTTATTAAATTCACCATGACGCGGGCACAAGTACAGCTTGGGGGAGAATCAATTGCAGCTTTGGAGCACTTCTATCGTAACGTGGAGCCTTGTGCACTTCGGTATACTCGTTTCGCATTCTCACATTCGACTTTTGCTGAAGTTAATTAAATCACTCGCTAATTTTGCAAATCTACATAGAGTCATGTATTGCACCCATTCACTCCCACATCTCATATTGCATACACGCACTCCACACTCATGATGCCCCCTCGTAAGGGTAAGCGTACCACCACAGGTCTCTCAGAAGGGAGGAAGGTTCAAGCATGCACTGTTGCATCCACATCCATTGAACCTCCTGCACAACCAGCCATTCCACCCCCTCAGATAGACACCATGAGGATTATCTTTGCTGATGAACATCAACAAAGCACACTCATGGATCTTTATAAGAGACCCATCATTCCCACCAAATTTGCTAGCATCTCCGCTCTAAATTCTTTAGGTATCATTAAGGGTGTCCAGACCCTAATGCACAATTTAAGGTGGAGTGATTTTCTAGAGTGTGAGGCACGCACCTACAAGAGACTCACTCTAGAGTTTCTGAGTTCACGCAAGTGCCAAAGAGATGGATTTTCATTTCGCTTATTGAACAAGGACTATGGCATTTCCTATTACTTTCTAAACACAATGTTTAGGTGACCAATGGCCATCACTCCTCCAATTTTCAGACACAATAATGGAGTCTCCCAAGTGTTTGACCCGGATGTTTTTTGGTAGCAGATCACTGGCCAGGCAGAATTCCACGTCACTAGGGCCAAGGCATCCTCGATCATACACCCCTGCCTTTGTATAGTCCTTCGCATCATTGCAAATACCATTTTCTGTCAGTTTGAGACTGGACAAGTCTCCAGAGACGAGCTCTTATTTCTTTGGGGTATGACCCAACCCCGTAGAGTTCACGATGGCGACAGCACCTCCCCTCGTATTACCATTCATACCGGTTCATATTTGGCGTATATGTTCTTTCACACTGTCAGTAGCCCCGTGCTACGATTTGCTGCAAAGGGATAATCACTGTTATTACATGCCCCCTCCAGTATCATTTCAGCTCCTCGATGATTAGATCCATGTCGTTGGCCCTACCTCACCAGATATCTTCATCATCAAGAACAAGCATATTATTAAGGATATCGGGGACGAGAGATATCATTGGCTCCACGGCCCTCTGTCCACACCATATACCATTCTTCCCAACCACGATCACTTTAGGATCCCTATAGCTGGAGCTGTGCAGTGGAGATACCCCCCAGATCTAAATCGTCATGCTGCTACCTAGCCCCAGCCTACACAGATTTCACATCCTCAACCTGATCATACTCAGATCTTAGCTATTCCAGATCCAACCACTTCAACACAGTCAGGCCCGCCAGGCATCCTGATTCGAGTTGAATATTGCATATTAAACACCCCATTTAGCCCTATTTTATGCTTATATGATGCTTAATTGGTCTCTAATACGTTCGTATTTTGTATATCATCATTTATTAGAGCAAACCATTGATTTGTGCACAAAGTATGAATTTTATTGAGTATTTCTGCATTTATATATTTTTCAAGGCTAGGTCTCGATCTCACGATTCCAAGATTATTTATTTGTATTTTTCTGAGATCTGTGCTAATTGTTGAGTATTGGACTTCTCCCTACTTGGTGTTAATGATGAGCAAACATAAATACTTGTGACTAATCCCCTATTTTGCAGTTAATCCATCGCCTAAGCTTACTATGAAGATCAACTAGCAATGGATGACTCACAAACGTGATTGAAGGCAAATGATTTGAATTGGATGATCGTAGATTGATGTTTAAAGCTCCGTAAAGATTTCAAGCTCATAAGATGGAAAGAAGAGATTATTCGTCAATGTAATTTTTCGTTTATCTCTTCTAGTATGTAGCTTAGAAGTAGAACTTTGATGGAGCACTCACACATATCCTCATTCGGTAATAGGACATCTCTAGACCTTTGTCCTTTGATCCCAATTCAATTCTCTTGTGTTTGTGCTAGGATTGTTCATAACAGCTGACTGCTTAACAGTTTACAGTCGCCTGTCTCAAAAACAGTCGACTGTGTTTTGTTCTACAGTCGACTGTTATGCACAGACTATTATAATACAATTTTGGGCCTTCTCTGATTATTTCGCATATGCTACTGTTGAACGATTCACAGGCGCCTGTCCTTGTGACAGTCGACTGTATGTTGTACATCAGTCGCCTGTCTCTCCTTGCCCAAACTCTGTTTTGATCTCACTTCTACGGCCAGTCGAATTATGCTGTATATACAATTGACTGTCTATTAGATCAGTCGACTGTCTATGCGGCAACAGTCGCCTGTCTGTAAATCAATTCTTTGATTCAGCTCTCTAAAAATTTATCATGTTTGTGACAGTCGTCTGTTTAAGGTTATACAGTCGCCTGTTCTGATTAACAGTCGACTGTGTTCCTTGCATCAGTCGTCTGTCCTGTATCCTGTGAGATTTCCAGTATTTTATCTAACTTACTCTTCTCTCTGCCAGTCGCCTGTCGAAGAATGTACATTCACCTGTTGGTTTAACAGATGACTGTCTTGGCTTCATCAGTCGACTGTCCACGTGGTAAGTTACCGTTATGAATTCTCACCTACCCTTGCTGACTGTGCAACAGTCGACTGTGGATTGTTCAACAGTCAACTGTCGCGAGTTCAGATTATATCTGTTGAGATTTTTTTCACGGATTTCGATTGGGTTTTTGCCTAAACTGTTTTATGGATTTGAGAAAGCTATAAATAGAGCTTCTACTGTTTCATTGGAAGGTTACTCATTCATTGCAAAATCCTTCAAGCTTTCATTTCCAAAGATCAAAGCTTTCAAATCCAAAGCCCTAAGTATTTCCAAATCTTGTTCTCTTGCTCTCCAACCTAGAACCAAAGATTGATCTTCTAGGCAATTGGTGCAGTCAAGAGAAAGGGCTTTTCTCCTCTCTTCCAAGAGAGCTCTTCAACACACATCACACTTCTCCTTCAAGTTCTACTTCAAGTCATAGGTGATTGTAAGTGTTGCTTTCAGATTTCATAACTTATTTATTTGAATTGTGCTCTCGGTTGTGAGAGTGGTTTTTGCTTGCTCCCTGGTTGTGGGAGTCAAGGACATCGATTGTATTCGATTGCACTTGTAGGGTTGCTACAAGTGGGTTTTAAGGAAACCTCAAGTTAGGGTTCTAACTTGAGTATCAGATGGTATCCGGGTGGTAGGGACGTAGGATTACCGAGAACAAGTCGGGAGTTGACTTGGGTAATCCGAACCCTTGAAACATATCTGCGTTTGCGTGTGTTTCTCTTTGGGTTGTTTTTCTATTCCACACTATTTGTTGGATTGCATTTTATTTGGCGTAAATTCCTTTTAAATTTGCATTAACACTATTCAACCCCCCTTCTAGTGTTTTCCCCAAAGACATGGTCCTTAAAATTGGTATCAAAACGCAAGGTTTTATCTATGGCATCCAACAACAACAACGTTCCTCCGCCGCCTACGTACAACAATCACGACCGTGATGGAGTGTCCACACTTTTCGAAGGTCAATCTACGGTACGTCCTCCACGTTTCAATGGTACTAACTTTGGTTATTGGAAGTGTAGGATGGAGACATTCCTTAGGAGTGCTTCTCTTTGGAGAACTCTCCACAAGGAGTACGTCGAGCCCTCCGAAGATGATTTCGAAAAATGGACGACTTCCGAGAAGTCTGCCGAAGTCAACAACGCTAAAGCAATGAACGCTCTTCATTATACGTTGGACCCGAATGAGTTCAACAAGATATGCACATGTAAGAGTGCATATCAAATTTGGAACCATCTCATCGTTACCCACGAGGGAACGAATAAGGTAAAGCTTTCAAAGTTATATGTTGTCGTGCAAAACTTCGACTTGTTTCACATGCAGGAAAATGAGAGCATTGCGTCGATGTATGGACACTTTACCGACATCACAAACGAATTGGAAGCCCTTGGCCAAATCTACACCGAACCTGAAAAGGTAAGGATGATTATCGTGGGGATGACCTCCAAATGGGAAAGACGAGCAATCGTCATTGAGGAGGTCAATGACTTGAATAACTACACCGTGGTGAATCTAATCGGGACTCTTATGTCTTACGAAGTAAGACGGGATAACCGATTGAAGATTCGAGCCATGATGAATCCCTCGGAGGCCAAGAAGAAAGCTTTGGCGTTCAACGCCAATTCGTCATCCTCTGAAAGTGATGAATCCGAGAACGAGATGAATTTGGGTGAAATGGCCCAAATGGCGAAGAAGTTCCAACGCTTCTTCCGTAAAGGTAAATTTCCCTCCAATAAACGTTTTGAGTCTACTAATGCTACTTCCTCTCTTTGTTATAAGTGTAATAAGCCAGGGCACATCAAGAGGGATTGCCCAAGGCTAAACAACAAAGAAAAGTGGAAGGCACCAAAGTACCACAAGTCCAACAAGAACAAGAAAGACAAGAAGAAAGGACTAGTCGGTACCTTTGATGATTCAAGTGATGACTCATCAAGCGATTCCGACGATGAGAAGGGTGAGAGCGCCCACATGTGTTTCATGGCACTTGAAGACCCACTCTCGGATGAGAGTGATTCCGATACGGATAACACCGAGGTAACAATGGATGAACTTCGTATTGCTAATGAAGAACTATTTGCTAAATACCAATCTTTAATTCTTAGATACACTAGCTTAAAGAAATAAAAAGTTAGCAAGTCATCCATTCCATGCATTATCAACAATGACACCATTGTTGATACTTTAACCCTTGAGAAAGCAAACTTAGCTTCTCAAAATGTCACATTGAGAGATGAGGTGAATTCCCTCAAATCTCAACTAGATCAAACACATCCCATGGATAATAGTGATCTAGTTACACGTCACACACAATTGGGTTTAGAGAATGATTCTCTTAAAACCCAAGTGCATGAGCTCAAAGCACGGGTGTCCACTTTGGATACCAACATTTCTTCTTTAAAGGAGAAATATGAGCTCATGTCCTCCCGTATTGTGAGATTCAATAAGGGACAAGGACAATTGGATGATTTGCTTGCAAACCAATTTCCGGTCACACATCGTGTTGGTCTTGGATTTGTAAAAGCAAATGCATCTAATGATCGCACCTCCTATAGTGGTGTCATTATAGATTTTGTGAGGCCTTCCTCCAGTGCATCCACAAGTGGTGTCAAAGACACTATAGGTAGCAATCCTACCAAGAATGTCACCACATCACCTCCTCTTCCTTTTGGCAAGAAACCCACTAAGGGTGGAAACCAAAAGCAAGGCCATGCTTATATGTACACTAATACTCATCCACGTAGGAAACATCCTACTCCACAAGTGGATAATCATGACATATTTTATGCTCCGCACCCACGGACACGTACATAACCACATATGAGAAATACTCATGTACGTGCTCCCACACACCCATATGCTCATACGCATCATTATTTCATATATGCTAATTCTCCACATGTCATGCATGATCAATATGCTTCATATAATATGCATGTTCCCAAGAATACATATCATCCTAGAATGTACAATGCATATCCTCCACCACATATCTATGCTAGAAATCATGTTCCTAAGAAGCATGCACCACATAGAAATCCAACACATATGCATGCAACTAGGAATAGGACTCCCAAGATGTACATTATTTCGGGTCCTAAGAACACTAGTCTAAATGTTAGGAATGCTTATGTTGATTTCTTCTTTCATGATGTAATTAGAAATAGTAACTATGTTGGGAAGCGGAAGTCCACTTGGACTTGGCTTCCAAAGGGCTAATCCCCTTGGACCCAACAAACATTGGGTACCATAAGCTTATGGTATATTATATAGGTACCCAGAGAAAGAAGAAGAGCAATAAAAGTCTTATTAGCTCTAAAGGGAAAGGATGGATTCTTGATAGCGGTTGCTCCAAACACATGACGGGAGATCCCTCATTGCTCTCCGAAGTGATTAGCATCAAAGATGGTGCAACGGTCACTTTTGGATGTAATCAAAAGGGAACCGTCATTGGAGTAGGTATCGTTGGTAATCCTTCCAAACCCCTAATTACTAATGTTTATCTTGTTAGTGGTTTATGTCACAACCTCATTTCCATAAGTCAACTTTGTGACAAAGGTTACAAGGTTAACTTTGGAGAAGGATTGTGTACTATTGTCGATTGTGATTCAAATGTTTTATTTTCCGGTATTAGGCGTAAAAATATTTATTATTTAAGCTTGCCTAAAACTGTAGAACATTGCTTAGTTGCTAACACAAGTGAACAACTATTATGGCATCGCCGTTTTGGTCATGTTCACTTCAAGCACTTAAGGTAAACTAAGTAAATCTTCATTTAAGCTTAAAGAAGGGATTACTTCTAAGAGGTCCCTAGAACTTCTTCATCTAGATTTATTTGGGCCAACTAGAACCGCTTCTTTAGGTAATGCTCATTATGAACTAGTTGTCGTTGACAACTTTTCCAGATTTACTTGGGTTTCATTCTTAACTAATAAGAATGAAGCTCATGAAGAGTTTACCAAATTTGCAAAGAAGATTCAGAATCTTTTAGGATCTACCATTATCACTATTCATAGTGATCATGGAGGAGAATTTGAGAATGAGTCTTTTACTAAGTTTTGTGATGACTCTGGGATAACTCATAACTTTTCCTTTCCTCATGCACCACCACAAAATGGTGTTGTAGAAAGAAAGAATAGGACTCTTATTGAGTGTGCTCGCACTATGCTCCATGATAGTCATTTAGGACGACAATTTTGGGCAGAAGCGGTGCATACAGCATGCTATGTGCTCAATAGGATCCTAGTGAGACTCCAAACAAACAAAACTTGTTTTGAGTTGTTTTATGATAAAAAGCCTCAAGTGAAATATTTTCGTGTCTTTGGTTTAAAATGTTTTATAACGAACACATTTGGTAATTTAGACAAATTTGAGCCAAGATCCGATGAAGGAATTTTTGTAGGATATTCCACACGTAGCAAAGCCTACCAGATATACAACAAAACTTCTTCAACGATTGAGGAATCACTTCATGTATCTTTTTATGAAGATTTTGACTATCCTCATGTTGATGATGATAATGTAGAGATTCTTTGTGACTCTCTTAATAATGTTAAGATTAATGATAATATTGTTGAGACTAACACTTCTAACGAAGTTGTTGAAGTTGTTCCTAGTGATCCAGGTTTACCCAAAGCTTATCCAACCGTTCGCAACCATCCCCATAACCAAATTATTGGAGATATTGGTGTGGGTGTTCGAACGAGATCAAGAATTGAAGAATTCTCCCATTGTGCATTCGTCTCTACCATTGAGCCAAAGAACATTCAAGAAGCTTGTGAGGATAGCTCTTGGATAGTGGCAATGGAAGAACAACTAGCGCAATTCGAGAGAAACGAAGTTTGGGAACTTGTACCTCTTCCAAGTGGTCACCAAGCTATTGGGACCAAATGGATCTTCAAGAACAAGACGGATGAAAACGAGGTAATCACACGGAACAAAGCAAGGTTAGTAGCTTAAGGCTACCGGCAAGAGGAAGGTATTGATTTCGAAGAATCTTTTGTCCCTGTAGCTAGATTAGAAGCTATTATGTTGCTTTTATCTTTTGCATCCCATAAGAATTTTAAATTATTTCAAATGGATGTTAAAAGTGCATTTTTAAATGGATTTGTAAATGAAGAAGTCTATGTTTTTCAACCTCCCGGTTTTATTCATGAGAAATTTCCAAACCATATTTTCAAACTTAAGAAAGTGTTGTATGGATTGAGACAAGCTCCTAGAGCTTGGTATGATCGCCTTAATACCTTTCTTTTGAATTTAGGTTCTAAAATGGGAGAAGTTGATTCTACACTCTTCATTAAAGATTATGAAAATGACATTCTTTTGATTCAAGTTTATGTAGATGATATTATTTTCGGTTCTACTAACTTTAATCTTTGTCAAGAATTTTCCAAGTCTATAAAGGATGAGTTTGAGATGAGCCACATGGGAGAGCTCACCTACTTCCTTGGATTGCAAATTCGACAAATGGAGAATGGCACTTTCATACATCTGACAAAGTACACAGGGGAGCTTATTAAGCGATTCGGGATGGAATCGTCTTCAAGCAAAAGGACTCCCATGAGTACTACTACTCATCTACACAAGGATGAAAACAGAAAAGATGTAGACGTTCATCTATATCGAGGTATGATCGGTAGCTTACTTTACTTAACCGCTAGTAGGCCCAATATCATGTTTTCCGTATGTATATGTGCTAGATATCAAGCAAGACCTAAGGAGTCACACTTGATTGCAGTTAAACGAATATTTCGTTATCTCAATCAATCCCTAGATTATGGGTTACTTTACCCTAAGTCTAGCACGTATGATTTAATCTCATATAGTGATGCCGACTTTTCCGGATGCAAGTCCGACAGGAAAAGTACTAGTGGCACATGCCATTTCTTAGGAAATTCCTTAGTTTCTTGGTTCTCTAAGAAACAGAATTCGGTGTCATTGTCCACGACTGAAGCGGAATATATTTCCGCGGGTCTTGCATGTGCACAAGTTTTTTGGATGAGACACACTCTTAGTGACTATGGTGTCAATTGTGATACTTGTCCTATCATAGTTGATAATCAAAGTGCTATTTGTCTTTCCAAAAATCCGTTACACCACTCCCGTACCAAACACATAGACGTGAGACACCATTTTATAAATGATCATGTAGCTAAGAAGGACATCATCTTAGAGTACATTGAAACCCAAAAACAAGTTGCCGATATCTTCACTAAACCTCTTAAAGAAGATTCATTTGTGAGGTTGCGTGGAGAATTGGGAATTACGGGTGAATCTGAAATCTAGAAGCTCAATTTTCATGCTATAACTCCTTATTGAGCTCATATTTTTGATTGTCTTTCTTCATGTGCTTTATTGTGTTATGAGATTAAGAAAGGCAATTGTGACTTATTTGATTTCATGAGTTTTCGAAGTTGATTGGAGTAATTTGTGTTTCAATGGATTTATTGTTTTCATAATGATTTTAAGATGTATTTGTGATTAGAGTATAGGTCCTAGGGTGAGTGTTCTTATTCTCTGGAATTCAATCTCACTGTGCATTTTTGGACTAGGACAGACGACTGTTTTTCTTTTGACAGTCGACTGCCCTACTCTATATCCTCTATATGAAAATTGATATCTTTCGCACAGCCGACTGATGACTGTTTTACAGTCGACTGTTAGCTTAACAGGCGACTGTAATTTAGTTATCAGGCGACTGTACTCTCTGTCGAATTTTTACAGTATTCTCTGTTATTCTTGTGATTTGTATTAATTCTCGGCCAGCCGACTGTTGAGTATATGTCAGTCGACTGTCCATTGGACAGGCGACTGTATATTACTTGTCAGTCGACTGCCCATCTTTCTGAGCTTTAATTTTATCACTTCATACAGTCGACTGACTTTTGGTCTTCAGTCGACTGTCTCTTGCTATGTCGGTTCATGTGATTTGATCCGAGCCATGGATTCCTTGATCCAACGGCTCAGATTGATTTTCCTAACTTTATATTCTATTTTCACGATCACTCCCCACGTCGATTTTATTTTTCCTCCGCTTCGACTGTTCATCCTCCCGCTCGTTTTTCTCTACAAAAACGATCGATTTCACTTCTTCAACCGTCGATCTTCTCCTAATCGTCGTCGTCGATCGTGTTCTACCGTCGTCTTTAATCTTCTTCTCCGCGATCGTCTGTATTTCCTCAGTTGGTTTGCTTTCTCTTTCTTGCTCTTCGTTGTTTCCTTTCGTTGCTTTAGTTTCTCCTTCTCTCATTTCCATGGCTCCTAAACCTAAGGGAAAAGAGAAGATCACTGCTTCTAAACAACCTAGGGCTCCTAAGAAACTCATTGCCAAGAGAAAGAAACCCTATAAGGCTCGAACCAAGCATGCTCGGTCTCCCGTGCGTTCGTCCTCGCCGGGTTACTCACCTTCTTCTTCGTCTAGCGATGCTCAGCCATTGATTCATCGTCAGCGCAAGCCTACTGGTGTTCACATCAGTGAGCCTACTGATGAGATCCCTCATGTGTCTCCTTCTGTATCCAGTTCGTCTGAAGAGACTCATGATGTACCCCACTCTGATCCCCTGGTTTCCGTTTGCCGAGACGACCTTTGTCTGGTAAAGTTTCACTCTCTCCTAGGGATCAATCTACTTAGGGAGCGGTACATTGCTTTCCCCACATTCACTGCTGGGAGACTCTCTGACATTCTTTCCGCTACTCACCTGGTCGATCTTTTTCGCTTCTCTCAGAGCGAGTCCCCCAGAGCCTATCCATTTCTGGTGAAGCTCTTCTATGCGAACCGCGTTCACGGTGAGTATTCGACTACCGGCATCATTGATACTGTCGTCCAGGGAACCCACATTCAGATCACTCCCTCTCTCTTAGGGACTATTCTTAGGATTCCTTCTGTCGGTTCCCTCAGCACTGATATCAGCTTTTCCGAGATTGACGATCTTGACCAGTCTGTTCTCCGGGATATGTTTCGAGAGGTTCCTTTAGCTCTTGATTCAGGTGTCAGATCATCCATGTTCTCTGCACGGGGTTGTGCTATTCACCTAGTGGTGAAGTCCAACATTCTGCCGCGATATAGATCATCTGACCAGCCGTCTCAGGATCTCCTGAAGTGTATGTATGCTATTTTTTCTGGCATGCCCGTGAACTGGGCCGGTGTCCTCCTTGACAGGATGGACAAGGTTGAGTTCACGTCCTCCTCGTCTCACATTCCTTATGGTGGTCTTTTGACTCGTGTCTTCCATCACTTTGGTGTTGATTTGACTCATTACGAGCCCATGCCCTTTGGCCCTCTCCTCGACGCTTCTGCGAAGTCGAAGTCCTCTTCGGCTCTGCAGACTGCCTCGAAGAAGAGGAAGACTACTTCAGCTCCATCCTCATCCACTATGCCTCCAGCTGATTTGCCTTCATCATCATCTGCTCCACCGTCTCATGATACTCTTTTGTTGATGATCTCTGGTATTTACATATTGCTATCTCTCTCACTCCTCCATCAGGGAATTTCATTCCCTGATGATTATCTCCCTCAGCCTCATGGGCCTCCTCAGCCTTCTGGTGTCGTTGAGCCTCCTGGTGTTGCTTCTACACAGGATGTCGCTGCTGCTGCTGCTTCTGTTGCTCCTTCTGACCCTCCTCCAGAGGATACTCCTGCTGCTTCAGAGCATGCTTCCTCGTCTGCAGTCGCTGGCGACGCTCACCTTTAGATCGATGATTTTGAGTGATGATATTTTGAGTGATGATATATGTTTTGTCTGTGTATGATGGATGATGCTGTCTGTAACACTTTTATATATGTTTGATGATATACTTTGATGTCATCATGATGATGTATTTTTTTGATCATGATGGCCATGTTGATGACCATCTGTTGATGTACTCAGCTGCTTTATATCTATATATATGATGTTGCACCCTCTTTTGTGTCACACTTTGCTTTATTGCTTATCGTATCTGTGTGATGTATGTTATGTTGTCTCCATGTATGCTTCACTTTTCTTGATGTGCTTTTGAGACAATACACGAATTTGATATTGGTTAATTCATGCTCTTTCATTGATGTGATAAATTTGTGAAATTTATTTTCATTTTGAATATCTAAAATGTTGATATTGGATTTCAATTCCATTACTCACATGTGTATATGATGAGATTTTATGAGTTTTTGATTCGATATATCTTTATACTCCTTGATTGTTGTTAGTTCGTATTTTAGCACTATTATTGTTGTTGTTATTTGCTCCCACCTTTTTGGATAATGCCATAGGGGGAGAGAAATAAACATACAAGATTCATAATGGATGTGCTAAGTATTTTCTAACGCTTGAATCTAAGATTTTTGTTGCCTTAGATTCAGGAGGAGTAAGATTACAATGAATAAGGATTTTATTTCCTATATTTCTTGAATTAAATTCATTCATATCTCACTCATTTGCTTCAATTGCTATGTAGATGAGCTAATATTTGTTGACTAACTTGATTGTCATCTATGTAGGGGGAGTAAGTTTTTATTACGCACAACTATTTATCTTTTTGTTTATGTTTGTTTGTCATCATCAAAAAGGGGGAGAATGTTGAGTATTGGACTTCTTCCTACTTAGTGTTAATGATGAGCAAACATAAAGACTTGTGACTAATCTCCTATTTTGCAGTTAATCCATTGCCTAAGCTTACTATGAAGATCAACTAGCAATGGATGACTCACAAACGTGATTGAAGGCAAATGATTTGAATTGGATGATCGTAGATTGATGTTTGAAGCTCCGTAAAGACTCAAGCTCATACGATGGAAAGAAGAGATTATTCGTCAATGTAATTTTTCTTTTATCTCTTCTAGTATGTAGCTTAGAAGTAGAACTTTGATGGAGCACTCACACACATCTTCATTCGGACATAGGACATCTCTAGACCTTTGTCCTTTGATCCCAATTCAATTCTCTTGTGTTTGTGCTAGGATTGTTCATAACAGCCGACTGCTTAACAGTTTACAGTCGTCTGTCTCAAAAACAGTCGACTGTGTTTTGTTCTACAGTCGACTGTTATGCACAGACTATTACAATACAATTTTGGGCCTTCTCTGATCATTTCGCACAGGCTACTGTTGAACGATTCACAGGCGCCTGTCCTTGTGACAGTCAACTGTGTGTTGTACATCAGTCGCCTGTCTCTCCTTGCCCAAACTCTGTTTTGATCTCACTTCTACGGCCAGTCGACTTATGCTGTATATACAGTTGACTATCTATTAGATCAGTCGACTGTCTATGCTGAAACAGTCGCATGTCTGTAAATCAATTCTTTGATTCAGCTCTCTGGAAATTTATCATGTTTGTGACAGTCGTCTGTTTAAGGTTATACAGTCGCCTGTTCTGATTAACAGTCGACTGTGTTCCTTGCATCAGTCGTCTGTCCTGTATCCTGTGAGATTTCCAGTATTTTATCTAACTTACTCTTCTCTCTGCCAGTCGCCTGTCGAAGAATGTACATTCGCTTGTTGGTTTAACAGACGACTGTCTTGGCTTCATCCATCGACTGTCCACGTGGTAAGTTACCGTTATGAATTCTCACCTACCCTTGCTGACTGTGCAACAGTCGACTGTGGATTGTTCAACAGTCGACTGTCGCGAGTTCAAATTATATCCGTTGAGATTTTTCTCACGGATTTCGATTGGGTTTTTGCCTAAACTGTTTTGTCGATTTGAGAAAGCTATAAATAGAGCTTCTACTGTTTCATTGGAAGGTTACTCATTCATTGCAAAATCCTTCAAGCTTTCATTTCCAAAGATCAAAGCTTTCAAATCCAAAGCCCTAAGTATTTCCAAATCTTGTTCTCTTGCTCTCCAACCTAGAACCAAAGATTGATCTTCTAGGCAATTGGTGTAGTCAAGAGAAAGGGCTTTTCTCCTCTCTTCCAAGAGAGCTCTTCAACACACATCACACTTCTCCTTCAAGTTCTACTTCAAGGCATAGGTGATTGTAAGTGTTGCTTTCAGATTTCATAACTTATTTATTTGAATTGTGCTCTCGGTTGTGAGAGTGGTTTTTGCTTGCTCCCTGGTTGTGGGAGTCAAGGACATTGATTGTATTCGATTGCACTTGTAGGGTTTCTACAAGTGGGTTTTAAGGAAACCTCAAGTTAGGGTTCTAACTTGAGTATCCGGTGGTATCCGGGTGGTAGGGACGTAGGATTACCAGGAACAAGTCGGGAGTTGACTTGGGTAATCCGAACCCTTGAAACATATCTGCATTTGCATGCGTTTCTCTTTGGGTTGTTTTTTTATTCCGTACTATTTGTTGATTGCATTTTATTTGGCGTAAATTCCTTTTAAATTTGAACCCCCCTTCTAGTGTTTTCCCCATAGACAGGGTCCTTACACTAATTTCTATGAATTATTGAATGCAGAATACTATTTTAATGAAGAAATACGAAGAAAAATTGAGAAAATACGTCGCATATACGACATATGTACGTCAGCTGCCTATTCGGGGACACATGGCATCAATCCACGTGGCCCCGCCCCGCATCCAACGGCCACGAGAAGCAGCGGGCGCTACAGGAATGGGCGACGTGGCACACATCGAGCGGCCTTCTGCATCATCGGATGGACAGCATCGACTCGAAATCGATCGGAACGTAGCAGCTGAAGGCGGGCGATGTGGCTTCGTTGGCACCGTTGATGCGAGATCTAACGATGGCGAATTGGGATCAAAAAGCGGGCGACGTGACAATCTCTTGATCGATCGATTTCGATCGAACGTTGCACAAGCCGCCCACTCAAATGCGGATCACAGCGAATAAGAGGGCTACGTGGCGATATCCTGGCATCGAACCGCTCGATCCGACGGCTCGGAGCAACTCCGAAGTGGATGCGAAGAAGCGAAGCGGGCGATGATTCGCAGCGAGGACACGTGGCGGGATCTCATCAGATCCCGCCTTGATCTAACGGCGGGGATTTAATCCACTCGGTGGAAACAGGTTTCGGCACGAATTTGAAGCGGGTTTAAACCCCGATAAGCACTTAAACCTGCAATGCCTATTATTTACGCGTATTCTAGGGTTTTTGTGGGGGCTTCTGGCGTATTTTGGGGCCTTTGGAGGGATACTGTGCGTATTTCTCCAGAGAAAAATTCTGATAAATTCCAGAGGCTATTCTTCTTATTTCCAGGGAGTTTTGGTGTCTATATTGGAGATTTGGTGATAAACTCTTGAACTTATACCCCGTATTTGGTGCTTTTTCATTGTATTTCGATACTTGAAAGATGTATTCATCTATGAAATCTGATTTTTCTTGCGCCATGATTAGCTAATCTCCTTGTGCTATGGGTGTGATGTAATTAGGAGTATGTAATCGCTAAATTTCATGTCTTTAGCCTTATTATGATGTTAAAATTGCTCGCAATGTTGATTTCTACATCGTATCTGTTGGGTATTCTTCATTGTCGATATCTTTGATGGTCCCTATGGCTAAGCCCAGATAAGGCTAGCTACTTTATGTTCTCTAATCAGGACATATCATTGCGCTTATCGTTTAACGAAATCAACGTTGCTAGTGATGCGTACACAGCTATTTTGACTAGTTTTTATCGACTCATCTTTCGATGTCTTCACGCCTTGACCGAGTGAAGCGTTGTGTGATATTAAAAGACATGATATTTTCAGTGATTATAAACTCCTAATGAAGTCACAACCGTAGCACATTCATCTCGTTTAGGGTGCCGTAATCATTGATTTTGATATCTTTTCGCCCTATTTGAATTGTATAATTGCGTATTTTGTCAATTTCTATATATTTCTTGTTTGGGTATGTTATACGGAGATGTGTGCATGCTTGAATCGAATCTGATCTTTGCAGACTTATTCGTGATGCGTGTTTATTTTCCTTAAGAAATTGACATTATACGTGATTGATTCTTTGGCACATTTTTATACGCTTGATCGCCATACTCCCCGACGTTCTCGTGCCCTGATCGGATGAAACGTTGAGTTATAGAAAAGGTATTAACAATCATTGATTACGCACACCCTAACGAATTCATACCAGAGTCACCTAAAATAATGTAGGATTTTCTTTTGTTATTTGAAACTCTTGAAACTATATCGTTATACTTGATAGGTGGTTGGTTATTACCGTATTATTACTCTTTACAAACTGAAATTCGTGGTTTTGCATGTCAGTTGTCCCGTGGATTCGATACCTGGACTCACTAGGATATTACTTGTTCGATCTCCTGCGCTTGGGAGTAGTGCTCACATCTTTTGAGACGCGGGAAGTTTTCCACAAACACCCATTAGACCATCCATTCGTCAGTTTCATCGGATAACTCGCATACAAGGCGAGGGTAGTAGCAGCACTCCTCCTCCATTTCTCTCCTCTGACAAGAGACTTACATGATTGGAGGAGGCTTTCCAGGATCACAAAACCACCATGGCCAGGGACTTGCATGCACAAAGGGTCTCGGTAGACGGCCTCACATCCATCGTCGTGACTTTACAGTCTCAGTTCACTGCCGTCTACCACTGGCACTATACCCAGGGCCATTATACTGCTATTGTACCTCTTCTCCTCACTTTTCCATCCACCTCTCAGCCATCCACATCTACTCAGCATGTCACCACTCCACCTCGTGCTCCTACACCACCTTCATCACCCACAAGTATACCTTCACCTCCACCCACATCTGGAGTACCACCATCCCCTACACTATCCACACGCATTACTTCACATATTCCATCTACCGTTACACCATCCACTGATGTCTCTACTACACCACCTTTCGACACACACATATCACCCACTTCACCACCCACAACTGTCGCAAACCCACCACCCTCTGATCTAACCTTACCACCCATAGTGCCACCACCTAACGGTGGCCCTGCTTGAAGAGATTGCCAATATTTTCCCCCTCTCACTTTTCTTCCTCATGTATTAAAGATTTATCGCATTGAGGACAATGCGAGATTTAGCTTTGGGGAGGAGCATTTTCATGTTTACTTTTCATTTATTTTTCTTCCTTTATAACTCATATGTCCATATTCTCCATATTAATATTTGTCTTGTTTTGGTTTTCCATTTCCTTTCTCCTTCTATTTACCCATGCATCATGTTTATTTCAAGCTCCTAATTGCATCAAGATTCCATAAAATCTGAAAAATCAAAAACAACAAAAATACCATCATTCGTATCATGCATTTCACATCATCATGCATCCATTTGTATATATTTGCATTAGCCTTAAGAAATTTTCGGATTCGAGATTTTGTATGCGTGATATATCAAGTTGAATTTCATTTTCCATTTTTTACGCTCGATTCCTCGATGTTGCTTAGGATATTTGATTAGGGTAAAGTTTTAGCTTCAAATCCCACTTAATATGCATTTTCATGACTACCCTCATAGCCTCTAGGATAAAAGTACTTGAAACATTGTTAAGTTGTTCTTCACTTAGGAGTCCACCTTATGCATGGAACGATGAATTGATAGTCAATTATAATGTTTTATAACTCTTCGGAACGTGGATAACGATGTGTCATTTAGTACTGAGGATTGATGTAGCTTGACCTATTCACTCTTTTGAAAAAAGGGAAAAAGATATAAATATATATTTTCTTTTGTATATTAAAAAATAAATGCACCATTCTCACATCGACACAGAGTAGCTGGATCTCCACGACTCAAGAATCATCGGGGCCTCGCGCCGAAATGTTTGGCTTATGAGAGTGCATTCAAATTAAGATTGATATTGGCTTGAGCTAGTAAGTCCGAGGGGTCCTTCTTGACCCGGTGCACTAAGGTTTTCTGGCCTGGGAGTCACCGACCCAACGCTCCTTACACAAACCAAGTATTAATCCCAAAAAATGTAAATACACATCAAAAACTGAAAAAAAAATTGAAAAGAAGAAAATTTGAAGGCATGAATAGAATAGTGACTTCATAAATCAAGGAAATTTGATACACCGTATGAACCACTTCCTCGATAAACCAATAACTCATTATCCTAGATTTATCCTTCCATCGACCACGGTATAACTTCAATTCATTCGTTTTCAACTTAGAGTCGAGTTAGAGGAAATATTCAAGGACTTAAGTATAGTCAAAAATTTGGTATATTATTTGACGATTGGGACTAGAAGCAATGTCCTAGGATTATATCCTGACTAATGAAGAGGTATATGTGTATTTTATTTAAATTAATTTGAGATTTCTACTCGATCACGTATATACGCTCAAATTCGTTAATTTCTCAAACTTCATGTCATCATTTGCTTGCTTGCTTGCATATCTCAAAGCTCCACCCCTTCATGTCTTCCATGAGGATAATAAAGAGTTTAGCTTGGGGGATTTTGATGTGTACCATTATTACACATATTTTACACTCTTTCCACACGCATTTCATATCATTTCATCCATCGCTTCTCGCTATTTTCGACGTTTTTGTTTCCTTTTATGCTTTTTGGTATTTCTCATGTGTTGTAGGAGATATCAAGAGTTTTTGGGCTCTAAATGTGGAGAAAAGGGGACAAGATGGAGCAAGAAGCGATTGGGGAGAAATTTGGAAGTATTTAAGCTGAAAAGTGTCTCACGCGACCGTGTGGATGAACACATGCGGCCGCGTGGACCAGGACACACCAAGGGAGCCAAGTGGAAGCCACGCGATTCCATCGTCTATGCCAAATATGATGCAAGAGACAAAGGGAGCCACAGCTATACCAGGCAGAAAGTAAAAGCAGCCATTACACATAGTTGGCAATTCAACATTTAATTTAACTATGTTTCGGAAGCCCGAGTATAACGCTGATATGAGGACCAGGACGCTCGTCCCAAGGTGGGACGGTAGGAGCACCAACGACTCCATAGAGCACCAATGACTCTATAACAACTCAACAACGGTGATGCCAATGGTAAGCCACAGTCCTATCCTCATACCCTAGTCGTACCCAGCTTCCCCCAACCCCCGCCTAGGGTGCTCACCCACCACATGGAGGACCAAGACATACCTAGGGTTAAATCTACATTTTACTTGAATAAACTATGATACAATGTCAAGTGCATAGAGCTAAAAGCAACATTTAGAGTGACGTAGAGTGAGCATGCAAATTAAAGCGACATAAAGGTAGCATGCAACATAAAGTGATGTAAAAGTAGCATGTTGTAAAGCATGTTGTAAGGCATGTTGTAAAGCAAATTGTGAGGCATGTTATGAAGCACGTTGTGCATGTTGTGAAGCATGCTCTGAAGCATGTTCTGAAGCATGTTGTGAAGCATGTTCTGAAGCATGTTGTGAAGCATGTTCTGAAGTATGTTGTGAAGCATGTTGTAAAGTATGTTGTGAAGCATGTTATGAAATACAATACAACATTAAGGAAGTTATAACATATAACATTAAGGAAGTTACAATGAATGTTATAAATGATGTTATAACATATTACTTAACATGGATGTTATAAGGATGTCAAACATGATGTTATAACAAATAACATAACATGGATGTTATAAGGATGTCATACATGATGTTATAACATATAACGTTCAAGAATTTGAATTGCATTTAAATTAAAGAGTCATCATGCAATATGAGAGACGACATAAAAAGGTTCTATGCTTAAAAGAGAATAACCACCTCTCCTCCTTCATCTCTCCAACACAACTTTCATGTGTAACGTTCCACCACCATCAATGTCCCTTGGCCAAGTCAACTATAGCAATTACCCACAATTTCTCAACACAACCATGAGCAATTTCCATCAAGTGCAATTTCCTAACGACTTAGAAATCAACATGCAATAATAGCAAATTTTAATAACTAAAATACAACATTAACAACTTCAATTTTAACTTTAACAACCCCCTAGCTAGAATGATAATTTTAAATCAAAGAAACCCCTACAACAACCTAAAATAATAAACACCACACCAAAAAGAGATCATACACTAAATGCTCATTTTCTCCTCCAAGAACTCCTCTTAAGCTCCATTGATTTCTCCTCCAATCAAGGCCTCCTTCAGTAGCTCATCCTTCATTTCTTCTCCTTCCTTACAAGCTTCTCCTTAATTCCATCCCTCCATCACTCCTCCTTTAATTCTTCTTTTCTTTTCTTTTTTTGTATTTCCTCATGAAAAAGCCCATGGCCAAGGGGGGAACAAGTGGAAAAGAAAATGGAAAGAAAAAGAAAGGAAAAGTAAAAGAATGAGTAGTTAATCCCCTTTAGAAAATATTTACATAAGTTCACTTTAATTACCATTAAAACTTTCCTTAAAAGGGAAGTCCTCCACAAAATTTCTTCAACTTCATTTATTCACAAGTTAGCCCTTTCCTTTTATGGTAAGTCCTCAACATATTATCTTTGAAGTTCATTTATTTACAAGTTTGCCATTTTCCTAAAAAGGAAAGTCTCTTCCAAAATATCTCCATCTCTACACACACACTCCTACACTCTACAAACGTATACCAATATGCATACACTATACACATACACATCCTACCGTATATAGCACTAGGGCCATTACACCTACTCCAATGATGGTTCTCTTTTGATCGTCTCCAAAGGTGACTGTTGCACCATTCTTGAGGTGGATCACTTCGAAGAGCAAAGAGGAATCTCACGTCATGTGCTTGGAGCAACCGCTATCGAGAATCCATCCTTTCTTCTTTGAGCTAATATTGCTTTTCTTGCTCTATTTCTTTTTCTTGGGTACCTACATATTTTACCATAAGCTTATGGTACCCAAGCTTGTTGGGTCCAAGGGGATTAGCCCTTTGGAAACCAAGTCCAAGTCGACTTTAGCTTCCCAACATAGTTATCACAATAAATTGCATCTTTGAAATATGATTTCATATAAACATTGCTATCATGAATTTTAGTGTCATTGGGACCTCTAATTGTGTGTGTTTTAGGAGTCATCTTCCTAGTTGCATGCACATTAGGTTGGGTTTTACGTGGTGCATGATGCTTAGGAGCATGAGGTCTAGCATATGAAAGAGGAGGAGGATATGCATGAGACATATAGGGATTATATGCAAAATGAGGAGCATGCATATGTTGTGGTGCATATGGAGCATATATATGATGTGGAGAATCTGGATGAGCATACATATGATGTGTATAAGAATATGCAGGACCACGTGCATAAGTATTTCTCATGTGTGAGTTAGCACGTGTCCGTGCGTGTAGAGCATAAAACTCATCATATGTGTTCATACGTGTAGTAGGAGTGTTCCTATGTGGGTGAGTGTTAATGTACATAAAAGCATGTTCCTTCTTTTGATTTCCACCCTTGGTGGGTTTCTTGGCAAAAGAGGGATTTTGTGGAGTAGTGACTTTCTTGGTAGGTTTACTACCCACTGTGTTTTTGTCACTACTTGTGGATGCACCTAAGGATGGCTTCACAAAATCTATAGTTATACCACTATAGAAGGTGCGTGATTTGGATGCATTTGCTTTCGAATAACCAAGTCCAACACGATGTGTGTCCGAAAATTGGTTTGAAAGCAACTCATCCAATTGTCCTTTCCCTTTGTTAAATCTCTTAACTTGGGAGGACATGAGCACATATTTCTCTCTAAGAGAAGAAATAGAAGTGTACAAGGTGGACACACGTGTGGTGAGCTCGTGCACTTGGGTTTTGATAGAATTATTCTCAATAACCAATTGTGTGTTTTGTAAGATGAGATCATCGGTATCTTCAAAAGAAACGTGATCTAATTGAGATTTGAGGGAATTCACCTCATTTCTCAATGTGCTATTTTGAGAAATCAAATTTGCTTTCTCAAGTGTGAGTGTGTCAATAATGGTGTCATTGTTGGTGATGGATGGCATGGATGACTTACATGCACTTAATTTCTTCAAATTAATATACTTAAGCTTGAGAGATTGATACTTAGAAAATAATTCTTCGTTGGCTATTCTAAGTTCATCCATTATTACCTCGGGTTCATCACTCTCACTAGAGCTTTCATCGAAGAATGTATCTTCACGTGCCATGAAGCACATGCATGCACTCTCACCCTTCTCATCCTCGATTCGCTTGAAGAATCCCCACTCGAGTCATCGAAAGTGCCAACGAGTCCTTTCTTCTTATCCTTCTTGAATTTGTCAGACTTGTGGTACTTCGGTACTTTCCACTTCTCTTTGTTCTTTAGCGTTGGACAATCCTTCTTGATATGCCCTGGCTTATTGCACTTAAAACAAAAAGAAGACAAGTTGTTAGTGGAATCGAATTTATATTTGGATGGAAATTTACCTTTGCGAAAGAAGCGTTGGAACTTCTTCGCTATGAGCGTTATTTCTTCCAAATCCATCTCGTTCTCGGACTCATCACTATCTGAGGATGAAGAGGTAGCCATGAACGCTACTGCCTTCTTCTTTACCTTCGTTGGATTCATCATTCCTTTAATCTTCAATCGGTTCTTCCTTCTCACTTCGTAAGACATGAGAGTACTGATGAGATTCACCATGTTATAGCTCTTCATATCATTGACCTCCTCAATAGCAATTACTCTTCTTTCCTATTTTGAGGTCAAGACATGATTATCTTCCTTACCTTCTCTTATTGGATGTATGTCTGTCCAAGAGATTCAAGCTCATTGGTGATGTCGATGAATCAAAAATACATTGTGGCAATGTTCTCACCTTCTTGCATTTGAAACATGTCGAAGTTTTGTATATCAATATATAATTTTGACAACTTTACCTTGTTGGTTCCTTTGTGGGTGACGATGAGATGGTTCCATATTTGATATGTACTCTTACATGTACATATCTTGTTGAACTCATCAGGATCTAAAGCAGAATGAAGAGCGTTCATTGCTTTGGCATTTTACCACTGCAGACATATCGGCAGCAGTCCATTTGTCGAAATCCTCTTTCGTAGGCTCTACGTATTTCTTATGGAGGATTCTCCATAGGGAAGAACTCCTAAGGAACGTCTCCATCCGGCACTTTCAATAGCCGAAATTTTTTCCATTGAAGCGCGGAGGACGAACCGTAGATTGTCCTTCGAATACGAAAGAAGCACCATCACGATCATGGTTGTTGTAGGAAGGAGGTAGAGAAACGTTATTGTTGTTGGATGCCATAGCTATAACCTTGTGCTTTAATACCAATTGTAAGGACCATGGCAATGAGGAAAACACTAGAAGGGGTGATGAATAGTGTTTATAAAATTAATTAATAAATTACGCATAATTAAAACCCTAATCCAACAAGGATACAAAATTATGAATTAACAACAATGAACAAGCAAAGACAAGTATATTCATGGATTCGGATTACCCAAGTCAAACCCAACTTGTTCCCGGTAATCCTACTTTTCATCCACATGGGATACCGTCCGGATGTTGGAAATATCGTTGTCGATGATTTCTTGTTTGATGATAACAAACCCGTGTGTACTATTTTAATGTGTATGTTAAGTGTATTTCAGGTCATTAGAGAGCTATGAAGACCATGTACTATGATGGTGGAGACAATACTCGTGATGGAGTTGATTATGCGAAGAAATACAGAGTAATACCCTTGAATATGAAAGAAAATTAAGTACTTGCAAGCGGATGTCAAAGCAAACATCAACAAAATGAAGTGAAACTCTTCAAAGCAGTGAAGAGTATGTCAAAGACCTCTCAGGAATTTTATGGCAAATTTAGGAATATTTTTGGCACATGAAATGTCACGTATACGAGCAAAATATGTGAAGAAATAGAGTTCTTATAAAAGGAATTTGAGCTATAGTGGAAGCAAAGGGTTAAGAAAATTCTACAGGTGAAGAATGGGCTCTGGGAAGTTTAGTTGTTTTTTAAGGAATTTACAAATTTTTAAGAGGCCAAAATACACTCAAATACGGCTGAAATATGCATGGTTTTTGGATTTGAGCAAATCTCTTGGACACGTGTCATCACCTCAACCAATCCTGCATTTTGAAGGCTGATCTAATGGCCAATATTGCTACTGACTTGGATCTAAGGTCTAGATGTGTTTTAAGTGGGGTTTGACCCGTTTTAGAGTTCCAAACCGACTCTACCTTATGTAAGTCAATGTACATACCTAGGGTATTTTGCCGATTCCAAGAGCTAGAGACATTGAAACGACGAACCATCTTCTCCTACGTGTTCCTGATGACTTGCTTGACAACCTGAGACAAATATAATAAATATCTAAAGCAAAAATTTAGGGGGCTCTTCATAGCTAAAGAATGAGACGATACGACGATCAAACTTGGAACAGGGATAACTTTCTGCACATGCATCCAAACGACGAACAGCCAGAGCCATTGGGGAATTGTGCATGCACAGAAAGACGAGGACATTACGACATCTCAATATGAGCTTTCTAAACTCATATTTATCTTTTGAGAGTTGTGATGATCTTTGTAAATCTTGTTTTTACAAACTTTTTGTGCAAGCTACGTGTTGTAGTTTGGGGGATTATTGATGCATGGGATATGATTGAGACAGTGTCCAGCTTGTTTGGTTAGTTTATTTTAGCAAAGGGAGTTGCGAGTCTAGAGAGCTATTGGGCATGGAGCAAAGGGTTGTGAGTTCAAAGTGTCTTGTAGGCGTGGAGAAACTGATTAATCAAAGAGTAGATCTTGGGGGTTGTTGGAGTAGGTCAAGGTTCGACCGAACCAGTGTACATCTTGGTGTCATCTATGATTGGTTGTTTGCTATTTTCTGCATATCTTTTGATTGCCTGTGATTATTTCTGTAAATCATATTAATTGAACGTGCTTGCATTGTTAAATATTTTTAATTCTGCATTCACTCTATTCACCCCCATCCCCCCTCTAGGGTGTCTTATTGATCCTACCAAGTGGTATCAGAGCCAGGTTTAATTTTTTATCTCTGTTTAGGATTGCAAGCACACACAGGCATGTGTATTTCAGATGATGCTTTTACTGAGGGGCAGTTCGAAGTTAGGTCAGCTAAATTTAATCGAACTGATTATGCTTATTGGAAAGCTCGCATGAAAATTTATTTAAGCTCAGTGGACTACGATGTTTGGGATATAGTTGAATTTGATTTTACACCTCCTATGGTTAACATTAAGGGAGTAAATGTTTCTAAGCATGGGGACAAGTGAGATGCTAATGATAAAAAATTATATACATTGAATGATAAAGCTATGAATGCTTTTATTTGTGCCTTGGATAAAACTGAATATAATCGTATTTCTCATTGTTCCAGCTAAGTGTTGGATCATGTGGATGGCAAATAACACTAGAAGGAGGTTTGAATAGTGTTGTGGGGAAAAAAAACTTTTCACAAATGAATATCACAAAAATAACTTCCCTTCCAATGTTGCCTAAGGAACCAAATAGAGTGATCTATGCTTGGTCCGTAAGTAACACGATTGATCTCCAAATAAAGATAAAATAGTATATAAACAATAAAGATCAAAAGAGTAATAATAACAAAATAGATCTCACAGCGGAATGAAATATAAACTTGCAATAATATAGTTAAGCATCGGAATGTAAATGCAAGTAAATAAATAACAATCGCAAGCACACAGATTTTTATCCTGGTTCCCCACAACCTGGGTACGTCCAGTCCCTGAAACTCTTGTCGGGCTTTAATCCACTATTATCGGTAAATAGTACAAACCACCTTCCGTCAAGAGGATTTACAACCACCTTGCCTACAACAAGGATTTTCCCTCGCCTCACAACCCGATGACTTCTCCTTGCCTCACAATCCGAGGACTTTCAACACCCTTATCACCAAGGGACTACAAGTAAAATCAAATCCAATTCACCACAATAAATTAGTGGAGATTGGTTTACACCCAATAATTATATAGCCAAGATTAAATTTGCAATTGTGCTTAACGTGGCTAAAAGAATTTAAATCGTTCGTAGATCACACAAAGAATATGAAATAATTCAATGTGATCTAGAATCTTGTTGTGTTCTTAGATCATACAGATTATATGAAAATTATTCGATGTGATCTAGAATCTAGATGTGTTCTTAGATCACACAAAGAATATGAAATTATTCAATGTGATTTTAAAATCTAGATGTTTCAAAAATCCTTTTAAGAATATTAAAAACAAAGAGAGGATTTTGAAAACCAATTTGCAATAGCCAAAAATAATATGATCTCAAAAATAATTTATAAACAAATATAAACAATAAGATCAACGAATGAAAAGACCGTTTTGGCTACGAAGAGCTTTGAGAGCAACAAGAACGATGAGAACTTTGAGAAATTTATAGCTTTAGCTCAAGAATGAATTGGTGAGGAAAATATTCTCATATGGTGTCTATTTATAGAGCCAAACGAGAATTCAAAATGATTCAAAATGGGTTTGACTTCTGCCCAAAAATCAAGTGAGAATTAAATGATAGAGGCAGTCAAGGAAGTCAACACGTACAGCTGGTAGTCGACTCCCTAAAGTTGGTAGTCGACTCCTAGAGTAGTTTCTGAGAAAATTAGTTACAGCTGGTAGTCGACTCCCTAATATTGGTAGTTGAATCCCAGATTATCTTTTTAGGGAGAAGGCAGAAATCAGGGTAGTGAACTACTGGGTGTTTGTAGTTGACTACAAGTTGAAACTTAGCTTCTATGAAAAGTATGCTATCAAATAAGTTTAAAACAAGTTTAAAAAACATTTTAGAAAATCATTTTGTGTGTGTGTGCATATTCTTTCTTGGCTTTGACATAATCCTAAGAAAATGAAAAACAACTCACACACTAGACTCTATGAAGAACTTGAAGCCATGAATGAGCATGAGCTAGTTGCATATGCTCTGCTTGAATTTGAGCTCCTCTTTAGCTTTAGCTTGAGCACATTCTTTGAGCTTGATCTTTAAACTCTTCGTGTGCTTGAGCTTTGGAATTGCAAGCTAAATCATCTGCATCTTCTATGAGTGTGGTTGAAGTTCTTCTTCTCGGAGTATGCTTTGAGCTTCACTTAGCTCATTTGCACAACCTACACACTTAAGTAGTATGATTAGTAATTTAACAACATTTGGTGTGATCATCATCAAAACAAACCACTTGGGATGGGACTGGATTCCCATCACTAAGGAGATCTAGCATACTTTTGAGGTTACATACGAAGGAACATCGTAGGTGAAAGAAACTCGCCTCACTCTGCTGAACCATGAGTATGCCAGCTTCAGGATAGCAAAGGATGAAACAATCAAGGAGATGTACACATGATTCAGTGCCCTCATCTACAACTCCACGGTTCTTGGGAAAGTCTATTCAACTAAGGAATAGTTATGGAAATATTAGGTTTACTGCCAAAGAGCTTTGAAGCCAAAATAACTGCGATCTAGGAATCTAAAGATCTTAGCACATATAGTATGGAAGAGCTCATCGAAACTTGATGACATATGAGCTTGAGCTTAACGCTAAGGAAGAAAGGCATGCTAAAGATACTGCAGAACCAAAGAAGAAGTCCATCGCATTAATGAGTTCACATGATAGTGATGATGATATGGCATTGATGGTAAAAGGCTTCAAGAAATATCTAAAAACTAGACATGGAAGACCATTTCTTTTAAATAAACGCAATACTTCTATGTCTAAAAATATGTCTGATGATTCTGATGATGAAATTGTTTGTCATAATTGTAGGAAATATGGACATATTAAAACTAATTGCCCATTTCTGAAGGATGAAAAGAAAAAGGGCAAGTCCTCTTCTAATGATGGCAAATCAGACGATGAGGTGATTTGCTACAATTGTAGAAAGCATGGGCATATTAAACCAGAATGTCAATTGCTAAAGAAGGGAAAGCCGATGGAAAAGAAGAAGTCTTTGGTGACTACATGGGATGATGATAGTGAAGGCGATGAAAGCCATGTAATGATGAATATATTTTGATGGTACACACAGATTCTAGTGACGACGATTCAAGCGATGAGGTACCTGAACTATCTTATAAAGATTTAGCTAGACTATGCGATCACATGACTGCAGAAATTGAAAATTTAGAAGCTAAAATCAAAACATTAAAATCTGAAAAGAAAGAATTGCTTTAAAAATCTTGTGAAAACAATGTGATTTTAGAAAAAGAAGTGCATGGTCTAATAAATGAAAGAAAGAAACTTGAATGTGAGAATTGTGCTAAATCTAAAAAGGAATTGCATGACATTAAAATTGAAAGAGATGAGCTTAAAGTTAATGTTGATGCTTTGAATGTTGAATTGAAAAAGAAAGATGATGTTTTTATCTCACGTTGTTCAATGCATGTTGATGAGAATCTTTATTTTAAACCCAAAGTTCAAGAGTTGGAAAATTGCATGAAAAAGTTGATATAAGTGAAAAATCAATGAATATGTTATTGAATAATCAAGTGTATGCAAACAATAGAAAAGGACTGGGATATAATAATGTTGTGCATAAGAACATGAATGTTGCTAAAGGAAAGAATGTTGTACATGCAAATTTAAATGTTGCTAAAGTGAAATATGTGCATAAGACTAATGTTTCTAACAAAGGTAAAAGTGTTGTTGCAAGATGCATGTGTTGTGAAAAATATGGACACACTTTTAATCGTTGTTGGAATATGAACAAGTACTTAAAGTTCAAGCAGGTTTGGTTTCCTAAGGCACAGTCAAGAACGATGGTGGACCTAAGTTAATGAATAGGCCACACATCTCATCTTCCAAGTAAGAAGGAAAGATAGTTGGACTAGGAACTTGGATTTCAATGTCAAATTAAATGAAGTTCCTTGACCAAGTTGACGACTTGAAGGTATGATTTCTTGCTTGATTTTAAAGTATTAATTACCTTCGTATGATAATATTTTTTATGTGTGTTTCATTTTTATATTTCTTTTAAGTTGATTTTATTTTCCTTGAGTTTATGCTTCTTTTGCTTAGCATGTTTAGATTCTTATGAAAAAGATGAGAAACAAAAATTGGAAAAGAAAATAGGATGAAAAAAATTGGAAAAGAAACTTCATAAAAAGAGGAGCTTATTGAATATCTTTTGTTTGTTTGATTTAAAGGGAAATTATTGATGAAATTCATATTCCTTTAGATGTCTAGTATTATTTTCTTGGCTATGCATGCATAATAGGGTTGATGTTTAGTTGAGACATGTTCAATAATGAAAAACTAAATTTTTACATCTTCTATCACACTTTCACGGATTAAATGTTATTATTAATTTGGAATTGCTTTTTATTAATAAGATTAAAGTGTATGAAGGTGGATAATTATATGTTTATAACTTGATGGGATATGATGAGTCTAGAAAAGAATAAAAACTGATGCTCATCAAAAATAAAAGAAAAATAAATGTGAAAAGGTAGAAAAATTATATATGAAGAGCTTGTATGAAAATCGGATACAATTCTTGGCTAAGTCTCAACCCACGGACATTCAACTAATGCAATGAAATTCTTATTTATTAGTGCTAATGTTTTGTCCGTCAAGTAATGCCACCCTTCGTTTAAAAGTCCTTATAGGCTATTTATGGGTGTTGGTAACTTGAATTCATGTTTCATGAAGTGGGAGAATTCAATCTTTGAAATTTATACAAATGGAAAATGTTGGTATGTGTTTACGGGTGTTTTCTCACCACTGGATCATTGACCAAAGACAGTACAGTCTACATTGTCAAGGGGTCGGTTGGGATCCCTTGGGCATGCCAAGCACACGTGCACTTAGCGTGGGTCAGAGATGAAGTCGAGGTCAAGCGTGAGGTTCGAGCAGAGTGTCGGTCCTCGGGTGAAGCAGAGCGGAGGGGAAGCCTCGGCTCTGCGAGATGGGCTCGGCCTCGGTTGGACGTGCGTCGAGGGGCAGCCTCGGCGCTTCGTTTGCTGCTTGGTCTTTGGTCGGTAGCCATGCCCGCTTGCAGCAGGGGCGATCGTCTGGCGCTGAGTGGTAGCCTCGGTGCCTCAGTCAGCTTCTTCCTGGATAGACGAGAAACTCGTCAGTGGGGCCGGACCTTGGTTCCGTCCGAATCCCCTCCGATGCCTAAGTCAGATCAAGGTCTGAAGAGTACTCGGTAGGGTAGGTATGACTCGAGAGGAGATCGATACGCTGACCCTCGGCACGAGCAGGGGGGTGGGAAAGAAAATGGCAGAAACCAAAGTCGTTGATGGAATACCTCAGATCTGAATACCTGGGGTTCAATCCCCTTTCCGATTGCTCCCGCCGCCATCTTATTGGGTTCGTGCCACGATTGCCCCTGATGCACGTCACTCGTCCGCCTCCACTTACGCCCCTACGATCCGTCTCCTTCCCAGCGACATCGTGCATTGTGGGGGGCATTAATCAACGAACCCCTTAATGGTCATTAAGGAGCCGCGGATTCAGTGGAACAGCTGTCCTAGGGAAGCGCGAGCTAATCGTGCGTCCCTTGGGATAGTCTGGCCCGACGTAGGGCTTTATTCGTGGGCCTCGCTTGGCGGGGCCCAATCTCGCTAGTGGGCTTCTCGTTCATGGCTGGGTCTCGGGTCTCTGTTTCTTGGGCTTCTCCAACATAGTCGTATCAATTGCCCCCATCGTCTGAGCCGTTTGGGTTTAGCCGGTTCGGTTCGGGCGATGTGACTATTAGGGATTTGACAGGCGCGTCAGTCGAGGCCAGTCCATTAAATGGGGGTCATCATGATGCGGCCCGTTTGATCTTCTCTTGGTGCGGGTTTCGAAACACCGCCGATCCTCTGATGCTGCCACGTGCTCCCTCCTGGACGGTTTGAATTTCTCGATTGCCTCGCATATAAAGACGCCGGCCTCCCAAGTTTCGATTCTTTCGCGCCCTTCCTTCTGATCTTGGTTTTGCAAGCTCCTTCTCTCCGTCGTCTTTCTTCCTTCAGCTCCTTCTCAAGGTAATCCCCTTCCTTCTTTTGCCCCATGGCAACCCTTAGAATAACCAAGGGACCCTCCGGCACCTGGGTCTGGCAATGTCCGACCTTTGGGGCCCGGAGTTCCTTCGGGGACTCGTCCTATTCAGGACAAGGGGAAGAGAAAGCTTTTCACGGACCTCGTCGGTGATGATGTGGCTCAAGCCGCTAAGAGGTTCGACATTCCCCCGGCGGTCCTTGGGTCGCTGTCTAAGGTCGCTTTCCTGGCAGCTGCGGAGATCCGGGAGAAGTATTTGCATCATCTGTACGATGTCCGGTTCCTATTTAACGATGAGCAGATTTTCTTCCCGCGGAGTAATGAGGTCGGTGTATACGTCGAGATGTTTCTCCTAGGCCTCCGTTTCCCCGTCATCCCCTCATCATCTAGGTCATGGAATTCCTGATGGTGTCCTTATGTCAGTTGACCCTGTATTCCGGCGTGGTGCTGACCGGGTTCATCATGCTCTGCCTTGCCCATGGCTTAGAGCCGTCTCTTCCTCTTCTTTTTCATTATTATCGGGTTCAAACGGTCGGCCAAGGGTCGTGGAAGCACCTCCGGGTCCACATGGGGAGGGAGTGTGACCGGCGCCCCGTTTACGGTTTGGGCGCGGTGTCGTTTTATTGCAAGTGCACCGTTAGTTTAGGGTGCGGGTTTATCGAACTCAGGGAGGTGGATGGCTTGAATGGCTACTAGCCTCGCCTAGGTTGTGTGCTAGCTACATGGAAGTGTAGAAATAAAAGAAAGAAATAAAAAGACACGAAATGAATCCCCGCTAACACGGGGTAGAGCATTCATGACACTTGGCATTTGACTTGACCCAGGGTGGGACATTGTCCCAAAAGGTGGTACCTAGCGTCCATGGCCCGATATTCCGGTCGGTGCCTAGTACGCTAGACCTACCCGGTTCTGGACGGTGGGCATTCCCATGTCCATTAACACCTCTGCAACCGGGAGCATTAAGGCCACAATGATAACTCCCAACACTTCGTCCAAGCCGTTCCCATGCGCGAGGACTCAATGTCAACACTAGGGGTGTGAGCTGTGGCTAGGGAGTCAACCACCAAGTTTATTCTCCCTTGGCCCGACGGTCAGAGGCAGTCTTTTTTCCGCCAATGACAATGAAACACCCCCGCGTAACCCTAATGGCCAAATAGGTCGAATGTGATTTCTATCAATACATCAAAGCAGATCTTGACTGGACAAGACACCGGAACCCAATCCCCAACACAACTAGTGTGTTGCCGTACAAATTGGACCCAGATTGCTAGAAATCCCCATTGACACAATTCATCAAACACATGCCATGCAATCAAGTCAAACCTAGTTTTCCAAGCACCAATCCTACCCTAACCCGTATTAGGGTTCATTAAGAGCTACTCAATGGTGAATAACATAAAAGAAAGCAATAAAAATGACAAACACACATTCACCATTGAGCAAAATGAAAACAATACAAAACAATGGAAAACAAGAGAATGAAATACTTATCTTGAGTTTGAATCTTCAATCCAATACAAGATTTATTGATGAAAAGACCTAATCTAAACTAACCTAAACCCCCCCAGCAAAGTGGCTGAAAAATCCCTAAAAACCGAAGAAGATCCCCTTTGAGTCGGCCAGCCTCATGTATTTATAGCCCCCCTTTGAAACCCTAATGGTTCGGGTCCAAACCCGCAGAAAAATCGTCACCTGATCGGTTGATGAGTCAACCGATCGGGTGAGAGCTTTGAAGATTTTCAACCGGACGCTGAGGCGAGCGGGTGGCGTGACCGGGTCGTCGTTCGTGGAATTGCGGCTACAGGTGAACTGATCGGGTGATATTTCACCCCATCAGTTGGAATTCAGTGCAATTAGACAGAGAGTTCTGTCGGTTCACCTGATCGCCGAACCGATTGGGCGAGCTGCTGCTCTTCTTTAGTTGTCGTCCGAGTAGGATACGCGTGCATCAACCGATTGGGTGACTGTGTCCACCCGATCGGTTGAGGGCTGAAATATAGCAGTCTTTATCGTTTGACCTTTTGGATCACGCGTGACTCCTCCCGATGCTCTGGGGGCTCATGATATCTTCTTTAAACGTCCCCAATGCTGGCAATCTCTTGCATTCGCACAAAAACATGAAGAAAGTGAAAAGATACAAAAAACACGAAAGAACGGGTATGAAACGATGGAAATCAACGGATAATCACAAAGAAGACGTGCGTGAATATATAGAATATAAACGCTCGTCAAAATCCCCCAAGCTGAACCCTTCCTCGTCCTCGAGGAAGACGAGTAAGAGTAGGAGCTCGGAGGGCAAAATAGAGAGAAAGAGACGGAAAGAGAAAACTCCTAGATCTCCTATCAGAGCCAACAAAATCAAACACGCCATACTAAGCAAGCATATGAAAATACACAACACCAAACCAAGGAATGTGAGTCCAAACAAGTGTCGTGGGCCCATGCAGTGAAGCGCGAGTGAGTGTGGTCGTGCGCTAGCAGACGGTGTCGCTATCTACATTGTGCAATAAGGCTCCATATACACAAATCCAAGGAATGACGCAAATATCAATTCAATTTGAAATTGCGGTGAATAGTAGCTCAAGCATGCATGAGAAGAGTATAAGAATAGAAGCATATCATGCATCGGGGACTCCATAGCTAGGGACTAGGAAATCACCACACTATCTCCTGGTAACCGCTAGAGAGTTCCTATGCCAAGTGTTTTCGAAAACGATGGAGGTTGAGAAGGTGTGGAGTAGAACACTCGGTGCACATTCTCGCCTTCCCTTTATTCTTGGCAGGTAGGAAAATATTCACACTGGAATTTTTTGGGTTTTGGGTATTTGTATAATTTTTTTAGCTTTTTGGCTATACATATTTTTTTCTTCGTCCTCTTTGCTTTCCTTTTTTTGGGTTTTTCTTTTCTCTCCTTTTTGGATTTTTTGGATTTTGGGATATATACATGTGTACTCTCCCAAGTGGGAGAACGGCACACGACGAGGGGATTTGCACCAAGTAAAACAAAAAAAGAAATCGGAATCTAAACACTTGAGCAAAGGAAATTTTTCTCGCTAATCAGAGCATAGGCTAAATGGGTTATCCTAGTCCTTAATTGTGGAATCCCGACACATGTGAATTGAAGCATACGATACATATATATCATGCATATAGAAGCAGACAGTAGAAGAAAAAACCACATATTCAATATCGAAGCATGATAATCTAGGTGTCAACCAAGGGTAGGTATATAAATCAAAATCACAAAGTAGAAGTACACCACTAGCTAGTCACGATACACGACTCACAAAAAGCTAAGTGGACCCACGATGCGTGAAATGCAAGAGGACTCGGCTTCCTAGTGTTAGTGAATGTGATTATCGAAGCTATCCTAAGTGTGTGCGTGATCATGTGGCAATTCATCATATGGGGCCATCTCTAGGAGAGAGGGAACAAAAGATGAGAAGAAAAAATAAAAACACGATGGAAAAAGACTCAAAAACGAAGAAAAAGAGCACAAATGACGCACAAAGTGCGACTTCCCCCAAGCTGAAACTTGCATTGTCCTCAATGCAATAATAGTTTATACGGGAGGGCAAAGAAAATGTGGGGGGTGCGCACCGACACAAAAAGTGAAAAACATGAAAAACACATGAACGAAACTAAAAAATAAAGAAAAAGAAACACTCAAATAAAAGATATAAAACACGACAAAAGAACACATAGACACAGACACAAAACAACGACACGCGAAAACATGCACACAAATCGATTTCCCCCAAGCTGAACATGACAATGCTAGCAAAATGATATGATCAATGTGATGCAGAAATATGCTAGGGGAAAATCGGAAAAGAAAAGAAAGAAATCAAAATGCAGGAGAGACGGTGTGCTCATTCTCCTCAGAAGAGGATTGGGGTGAAATGATAGAAGGGCACGACATGAAGGGTTATTATGATGCAAAAGCAAATCCTAGATACACTCCCCTCGCTAATGAGAGGAGACGAGATTATTCAAATCTAAACTAGAAAGCGGTAAATTTTTACACTACTGGATTAGGATACACCTGAGGATAGGCGGATCCAAGATCTGAAGTGAGGCAGGTAACTGCTCTAACTGCTCCTTCTGTGGCTCCGCCAGAAGTGCTGTGCCACGTGTGCCAATGGACCCAAGCAATGCACCTCCAAGCATCCTTAGTGGGTATCCACCTGTGACCTGCAAAGGACGAGGTGCATTAGTCCATGGCAAGAAATTATTTCCCAAAATAAATGTATCCCAGAGATAATCGTCAACATGAGATGGAAAAATAATAAAAGGGTGACGAATACTCCCCGAGAATGGGTCACTATCCTTTGTACTAGCGACGAACAAATCCTCGCTCTCCATGAGAAGTGGCTCTCCAGGTGGTGACACACCACAGCATACCTCAAGGGAAGTAGATCCTGTGTCCTGCGAGAGATATGGTGTATCAAATATATATGAGTCTAAAGAAATAGGAAGTGAAAAGCGAGACTCAAAAGTGGAGTGAGAGTGAGTATAAAAATCTCCCTGAATAGGGGCATATGCTCAAGTAGATGCTCAGTCGCAGAAGAAGTGGAGAGCGACGGTAAAGGTAGATGTGACTCGGGCTCCATGGAGTGGACCATCATATCCAAGCCCTCATGCACATCTTCCTCGACGATATGCTCATGCTCCACCATCTGCCCGATGTCCTGAATGAAATCCTCATGGTTGACCACAGACCAAGGAAGAAGCAGCAACAGAGATGACATTGGAGGTGGATGTGGAGCGGACCACTCGTATGTTGTCGTGGTGTCTGTGTCCTCACACACATCCTCCTCTCCGGTATGCATAACCTCTGTGGTCTCCTCGGTGCCCTCGTAGGACTCATGTGTGGTATCCAAATCAAGATGAGAAGTCTCTCCCACAAATCCTAGAGACATCTCCCCATCCTCACTATCACCATCAAAAAATGCTTCGTCATCCAAGTGGTAGTGTTGGAAAAATGGGGTATCAGCTTAAGATTTGTCTATGGGGGCCGATGAGATGGTGGTCTCAACCATGAAATTAGGTATATCCTCTCCTTCATCCCCTCTCCTCGGTGTAGGCTCGGTGATTGGTACCATGAAGTTTTGTAATAATTAGCCTTGGTTAAACATGTCACTTTCAAGGAGAGACACGAGGCTTGATTCTTCTTGTGTTAGTGGAGGGATATAAGGTTGAGGAAATGGATGGGAGGTATTTGGGCAATGGTTGTGGGAAAATGTATGGCCTTGGTGTAGGGGGAGGCTTTCAAGCGTAAATGGGCAATCATAATACATGTGCTCAACCATCCCACAAGTCTCACAAACCACAACTGAATAAGGATCGTATCCTCCCATCTGAGCATCGAAATTTGATCTCCACATGGTAATATCAAAGATACCTGGACAACAAAAATAAGAAAACTAGAGAGGAGCGTCAATAGCACAATAGAATAACAAAAAGATAATATAATGGTGGGGGAAAAATTTCTTTTTTTTAAAATTTTTTTGTGTTTTTATGCGTAGTCTAACGAATCCATGCTAAAGCTAATATCAAACCGAACGCCTCCTCGGCAACGGCGCCAAAAACTTGACTGGCGCCCCGTTTACAGTTTGGGCGCGGTGTCGTTTTACCGCAAGTGCACGGTTAGTGTAGGGTGCGGGTTTATCGAACTCAGGGAGGTGGATGGCTTGAATGGCTACTAGCCTCACCTAGGTTGTGTGCTAGCTACATGGATAATGTGGGTGGAAGTGTAGAAATAAAAGAAGAAATAAAAAGACACGAAATGAATCCCCGCTAACACGGGCTAGAGCATTCATGACACTTGGCATTTGACTTGACCCAGGGTGGGACATTGTCCCAAAAGGTGGTACCTAGCGTCCATGGCCCGATATTCCGGTCAGTGCCTAGTACGCTAGGCCTACCCGGTTCCGGACGATGGGCATTCCCATGTCCATTAACACCTTCTACAACCGGGAGGATTAAGGCCACAATGATAACTCCCAACACTTTGTCCAAGCCGTTCCCACGCGCGAGGACTCAATGTCAACACTAGGGGTGTGAGCTGTGGCTAGGGAGTCAACCGCCAAGTTTATTCACCCTTGGTCCAACGGTCAGTGGCGGTCTTTTTCCCGCCAATGACAATGAAACACCCCCGCGTAACCCTAATGACCAAATAGGTCGAATATGATTTCTAGTAATACATCAAAGCGGATCTTGACTGGACAAGACACCGGAACCCAATCCCCAACACAACTAGTGTGTTGCCGTACGAATTGGACCCAAATTGCTAGAAATCCACATTGACACAATTCATCAAACACATGCCATGCAATCAAGTCAAACCTAGTTTTCCAAGCATCAATCCTACCCTAACCCATATTAGGGTTCATCAAGAGCTACTCAATGGTAAAGAACATAAAAGAAAGCAATAAAAATGACAAACACACATTCACCATTGAGCAAAATGAAAACAATACAAAACAATGGAAAACAAGAGAAAGAAATACTTATCTTGAGTTTGAATCTTCAATCCAATACAAGATTTATTGATCAAAAGACCTAATATAAACTAACCTAAACCCCCCAGCAAAGTGGCTGAAAAAGCCCTAAAAACTAAAGAAGATCCCCTTTGAGTCGGCCAACCTCGTGTATTTATAGCCCCCCTTCGAAACCCTAATGGTTCGGGTCCAAACCCGCAGAAAAATCGCCACCCGATCGGTTGATGAGTCAACCAATCAGGTGAGAGCTTTGAAGATTTTCAACCGGGCGCTGAGGCGAGCGGGTGGCGTGACCGGGTCGTCGTTCGAGCAATTGCGGCTACAGGTGAACCGATCGGGTGATATTTCACCCGATCGGTTGTAATTCAGTGGATTTAGACAGAGAGTTCTGTCGGTTCACCCGATTGCCGAACCGATCGGGTGAGCTGCTGCTCTTCTTTAGTTGCCGTCCGGGTAGGATACGTGTGCATCAACCGATCGGGTGACTGTGTCCACCCGATCGGTTGAGGGCTGAAATATAGCAGTCTTCATCATTTGACCCTCTGGATCACGTGTGACTCCTCCCGATGCTCCAGGGGCTCATGATATCTTATTTAAATGTCCCCAACGCTGGCAATCTCCTGCATTTGCACAAAAACATGAAGAAAGTGAAAAGAGACAAAAAACACGAAAGAACGGGTATGAAACGATGGAAATAAACGGAAAATTACAAAGAAGATGAGCGATAATATATAGAATATAAACGCTCGTCAGAGTGTCTGCTCGGTCTACCCCGCTGGGTGGGGGACTGGAGTTCGAGCTATGTCTTTGTCGTGTTTCCTAAGGACGCCGAGATATTGACAGGCTGTGGAGGGTTATGTCAATACAACTTGACGTTGACCCTCTCCGAGGCTAACCAGGCAGCCGTCCGGCTGCTGTCGTCTCTTTCCCTGGAGGAGAGGTCGATCTGGCCTCTACTGGATGACCTGCTTCTTAAGACCGTCCTGTGGTCTCCCGGTAGGCTCTTCCTTTCTTTATGTTTTTCCTCTTGCTCACCCTGATTTTATTTTCTTCTACAGAGATGGCTGGGTGTGAATTCACCCGTAATGTTAACGAACTCATTCGGAGGGGTTCCAGCCGAAGCCGAGGGAACCCGTCGGGTCAGGCGCCCCGCTGCACCGTTGACGATGAGGTGCGTCAGGCCGAGCCTGCTGTGGGTAGAGTGGAGCCCACGGTCATGGCGACACCTCCCCCTTGGCCGCGGAGAACCTCCCCGAAGGTGAGGCCCTGGGGGCCGAACTCCCTCGCCCCGCCCAAGCCGAGGGAGGCGACGCGGGAGCCGAGCCGGCCCCCTGCGTGCCCTTGGGTGGTCGTGGTGCGGGGCGTAAGCGTTCCCCTCCGACCTCCACCGGCCCCAGGTAGAGGAAAAGGTGGAAGGAGGGTGGGGAGACCCGCACTCCGGTGGCCCCCGAGGTGCCGTCGGCCTCCGGCGAAACTCTCTCGCTGACCCTGGTGGTCACTCCCACCGTCTCGACCGAGCCTTCCCTGGTGGGACCCGACGGTGTATTGGCGAATGTCTTGGCGGGCCCCGAGGTTACCCCCAGGGATTCAGTATCCGTCGATCGGACCGCGGCCAACCAATTGGCGCACGGCTCTGTCCTCCCGAGGGACCGATCTCTCCTAGAGAGAGCTCCCACCGACACACTGTCGGGCTCTCTAGTCTGGCAGCTTCAACAGGTTTGGCTGCTTTGTTGTTCTCAGACCCGTCTTCTGACCTTTCTCTATATAACTCCTTCCTTTTTGCAGGCCACTGTGATGGCCGTCGAGGCGCAACGTCGGGTGGCCCAGGCGAGGGACCTCAAGGAGTCTTCTGCTCGGGAGTGCTCAAAGGCCGGGGCAGCCGAGGTGGCCACCCAAGAGGCACGCATGGAAGCTCGGCATCTCTGACACCGGGTAGAAGAGCTTGCTGCCCAAGTGATGGACCTCTAGGAGGAACTGGCCGATGCTCAGAGGTCGGCCCGAGAGGCGGAAGAGGCGTTTCGCCAGGAGAGGGGCGATCTCCAGAGCGAGCTAGGGATCTGCGTCAGATGACCCGGTTCATCGACGAGGTGGAGAGGGGCATTGACGGGGTCCTGTGGTCAAGGATCGCAGAAGTCCTTAGGGAGGCCTTCAGCTCTTATGACGACTATATTGCTCCTCGGATCATTGATGTCGTCCGGAACTCCTTCCAGCGGTTCGCGGAGCATGCCCGGTAGCCTCTCCTACCCACAGATCCCCCGCGTTTCGAGCAGGGCGAGGCGCCATAGGATGCTTCCTCTCGTGCCCCAGGGCCTTAAGTCGCCCCATTTTGTTTTTCCCTGTAATTTTAAACAATCTATAAAGTTTTTTGTTGGCCCACATATTTGTAGCTGTTTTCCTTGTTTTTCGGGGTTTTTCTGCCTTGCTGGGACCCTCGGTCTCTTCAATCTTTTTGTGCTTTGAACTGGTTGTGAACTCCACATTCTTGTCGATGTCCCTTTATCTGGTGGGGGTGAAGGGTCTTCAGAACTCCGGACCCGTTGGCACCCTGGATGGGGCGGACCCGTTGGAACCCTGGATGGGGACCTTATAGGCGTCCTCGTCTGACCTGTCGTAGTTCTTCCCCCATTCGCGATACTCGGTTTGCTTAGGTAATTGCCTTGTACGAGACTGGGTAGCTCTCGGCCTCTTAGTCAGTTGGATCGGTTGGTCGTCGAGGGGGGCTGCCCCTTGGTTTATAACTAGCTGATGCCTCGGTCTGCCGGGGGAGTTGCCCCCTGCCTTACAAGCAGGTGGATTGTTCGGTCGACGAGGGGAGCTATCCCGCGGCTTATAACCGACTGATGTCTCCATCTGCTAGGGGAGTTGCCCCCAGACTTACGAGTGGTCAGATCGTTCGGTCGGTGAGGGGAGCTATCCCTCGGATTATAACAGACCGATGTCCCCATCTGCTGGGGGAGTTGCCCCAGCCTTACAGACGAGCGGAACGTTCAGTCGGTGAGGGAAGCTATCCCTCAGCTTATAACCGGCCGATGTCCCTGTCTGCTAGGGGAGTTGCCCCCAGCCTTACGGACGGGTGGATCGTTCGGTCGGTGAGGGGTGCTATCCCTCGGCTTATAACCGATCAATGTCCCCATCTGCTGGGGTAGTATCCCCCAGCCTTATGGACCGGCGGATCGTTCGGTCGGCGAGGGGAGCTATCACTCGGCTTATAACCGATTGATGTCCTCGTCTGCTAGGGGAGTTGCCCCCATCCTTACGAGCGAGCGGATCATTCGGTCGGCGAGGAAAGATATCCCTCGGCTTATAACCGACTGATGTCCCCATCTACTGGGGGAGTTGCCCCCAGCCTTACGAGCAGGCGGATCGTTCGGTCGACGAGGGGAGCTATCCCTCGGCTTATAACCGACTGATGTCCCCGTCTGCTGAGGGAGTTACCCCCAGCCTTACGAGTGGGCGGATCGTTCGGTCGGTGAGGGGAGCTATCCCTCGGCTTATAACCGACCGATGTCCCCGTCTGCTGGGGGAGTTGTCCCTAGCCTTATGGACGGGTAGATCATTCTATCAGCGAAGGGAGCTATCCCTCAACTTATAACCGGCCGATGTCCCCGTCTACTGGAGGATTTACCCCCAGCCTTACGGACGGGCGGATCGTTCTGTCGGTGAAGGGAGCTATCCCTCGGCTTATAACCAGCCGATGTCCCCATTGCTGGAGGATTTACCCCCAGTCCTACAGACGGTTTTAAGGATCGTCCCGCTGGGGGAGTTGCCCCCAGCCTTACGGCCGATCGGTTCGGTAGGCCTGCGGGGGGCTGCTCTCCGGCTTAGGGCCGACCCTGAACTAGTATGCTAGGGGAGTTGCCCCCAAGCTCTCGGACGGGTTTGAGGATCGTCCTGCTGGGGGAGTTGCCCCAGCCTTATGGACGATCGGTTCAGTGGGCCTTCGGAGGATTGCTCTCCGGCTTAGGGCCAACTGCTGAACCCGTGTGTTAGGGGAGTTGCCCCCAGGCTCATGGACGGGTTTGAGGGTCGACCTTCTGGGGGAGTTGCTCCCTGCCTTCGACCTGTTGAGTGAAGGCGGTTCTCCAGGAGAGGAGATTAAGTTCTCTTCAGCGTCGTGAAATGGCCATTCAGCTAGATGTGAAAAAAGAGGTTGCATTTGTACTAACAAGGTCCTTCTTTCTTTCCGTGGACCAGTACATTTGGAGGAAAAAGACAGAAAAATGGAGGAGGCCAAGGTAGGACGGCCCTCCCCCGATGAGGTGGCTGTTGTTTGTCCCGTCCGCTCACTCGATGACGCGCATGGCCGCCTGGACCACGTTTACCTTCTTCCCTTTGTCCGGCTGCCTAGATGTCCCCTCCCCAGGAGCGGGATCGTTGATGAGGTTCTTCAAGTGCCCCCGACTCACCAGCTTCTCTATGTCTTTCTTCAGATACCAGCAGTCGTCGATGTTGTGACCATTGTCCTTGTGATATTTGCAATATTTCTCTTCGTCTCTCCTGCCTCTCTTCATCTTCGGAGGAGGCCGGTTCATGCGCCCCTCCTTCTGGGCGTGTGCAAGGATAACGTCCGGGGCAACGTTCAGCTGGGTGTGCCGCGGTTCTTCCCTCCGCTGCTTTCCTCTGGCCTTCTTCTCCTGTCGATGGTCCTCCAGGCCGCGGCATTCAGTCTCGTCATGTTTGGATTCTCGCTTGGTCCTTCCGTCATCGACGGCCAAGGCCTCTTCCGTCAGCATGAAGCACTCGGCCCACTCCATGACGCCGGTGAGGTCCTTCGGAGGATCATTGTGTAACGATTTCTTTAGACCCATGTGCCGTAATCCTTTCTTCAGGGCTGTTTTAATGACCAGCTCGGGACAGCTCTCCACGTTCAGTCGCTCCGTGTTGAAACGACGCATGAAGTGCCTCAGGGATTCCCCGGGACCCTGCACCACATTGAATAGGAGTTCTGAGTCTGGCTTTACCTGTCACCCAGCCATGAATTGCTTGCAGAATAACTAGGTGAGCTCCTCGAAGCTATCAATGGAGTGGTTGGGCAAGCTGTGGTACCAAGTCATCGCTGCTTTTTGGAGGGTGGAATAGGTATCGTCGGCCCCCTGGAACGCCATGACCCCCTCGTAATCCATCACGTGGTCCGCGGGATCACCCGTGCCGTCATACTTATCTAACGTCGGCACCTTGAAACTTGAGGGCACCAGTGCCTCAGTTATCCTCCGGGTTAGGGGGCATCGGTTGCCATTAACGCCCCCCGGCCGCCCTCCTTTGCTTACCTCATGGCCACCTGGTCGCGTCGGGGGGGGGGGGGGGGGTAGGTTCATGCCTGGCTGTCCCCCGTGTCCCCGCCAAGCTGGGGGTGGGGCTCGATCGGTACGCGTCCCCTTTCTCGCCTCGGTTCTCTTACTGGTCTCGCCTCAGTCGACGGGTACTTCCGCTCCGCTGGGTACAACCCGCCAATGCCCGGCGATCATCCCGTCGATGCCTAGTCGAGCCTGGTCGCCTGGACGAGGCGGTCACTGGCTCGTCCTCTGCTTGGTCGGAACCCTTCCCGGTTCCCTCCCGAAACGAGGTGTGAGTGGGGGACCGCGCTGGGTTGAAGCCCGGCATGGTAAATCGCCGCTCCAGGTTGGGCACCCCGTTCCCGTGGTCGGTGACTATGGTGGACCGCACGGGTTGGTGATCCCCTCCCCAATGGTGGGCTTCATCCACCACATCTCCCTGGGTGGGCGCGTTGCTGACAAGTTGTTGAATTGTTGCGACCAACGTATGGATGTCAGAGTTGGTCTCCTGGGCGAAGATGCGGAGCTGTTCCTGGGTGACCGATCGGGATTCACCTGTCCCCTCGGTGGTGTGACTGTGCTGTTTTTCGGGAGGAATGTAATCTCCTTCCTCTTGGATGGGGGGCATGCGCACCGTGCAATTGCAGATTGGTTCCATTCTGGTGGTTCGATGTGGGCTTACTTCGGTTACCACAGACGGCGCCAGATGTTTACGGGTGTTTTCTCACCACTGGATCGTTGATCGAAGACTGTACGGTCAACGTTGTTAAGGGGTTGGTTGGGATCCCTTGGGCACGCCAAGCACACGTGCACTTAGCGTGGGTCGGAGATGGAGTCGAGGTCGAGCGTGAGGTTCGATCAGAGTGTCGGTCCTCGGGTGAAGCAGAGCGGAGGGGAAGCCTCGGCTCTGCGAGATGGGCTTGGCCTCAGTTGGACGTGTGTCAAGGGGCAGCCTTGGCGCTTCGTTTGCTGCTTGGTCTTCGGTAGGTAGCCACGCCCGCTTGCAGCAGGGGGCGATCGTCTGGTGCTGAGGGGTAGCCTCGGTGCCTCGATCAGCTTCTTCCTGGATAGACGAGAAACTCGTCATAGGGGCCGGACCTTGGTTCCGGCCGAATCCCCTCTGATGCCTAAGTCAGATCAAGGTCTGAAGAGTACTCGACGGGGTAAGTATGACTCGAGAGGAGATCGATACACTGACCCTCAGCACGAGCAGGTGGGAGGGAAAGAAAATGGCAGAAACCAAAGTCATTGATGGAATACCTCAGATCTGAATACATGGGGTTCGATCCCCTTTTCGGTTGCTCCCATCGCCCTCTTATAGGGTTCGTGCCACGATTGCCCCTGATGCACGTCACTCATCCGCCTCTACTTACGCCCCCGCGATCCGCCTCCTTCCCAGCGCCAGTGTGCGTCGTGGGGGCATTAATCAACGAACCCCTTAATGGTCATTAAGGAGCCGCGGATTCAGGGGAACGGCTGTCCCGAGGGAGCGCAAGCTGATCGTGCGTCCCTTGGGCTAGTCTGGCCCGACGTAGGGCTTTATTCATGGGCCTCGCTTGGCGGGGCCCAATCTCGCTAGTGGGCTTCTCGTTTATGGCTGTGTCTCGGGTCTCTGTTTCTTGGGCTTCTCCAAAATAGTCGTATCAGTATGTAAAGGTTGAATTCAATTCATGAAGTCAACTCCTTATGAACTTAACTTTTAATCATCATGCACAAGCACAAAGATGTTTATAATCCAAGCTCTAAATTATTGAATATTGATTAACTACTCGTGATGGTCTTAATGTATTCATATGTCGTGTTTTATAACGCTTTATTTTCTATATGCATATGAAATATAATCTTTTCTGGACTTTTGATGTTAACAAAGGGGGAAAAATTTATAAGATTTGAAACACCTGTTGGATCTGGATCGTAGCCTAGAGGGGGGTGAATAGGCTAATAAAAATATTCGTGCAACCCACGAACAATCCCACTCAGTTATAGGCACAGACAGGTCAATAAAAAAACAATCACAGAATACGCACAGATATACCCTGGTTCGATCGTCCCCACGACCTACTCCAGCCCCCGAAAGCAACTACTAGATAGATATGTAATCAAGTACAGCTACAATGAGTCAAGATCCCAAATCTACTCTCACCTAGCTCGTACGCACACCACGTGCTTTACACTATCAATCTAGTCAGATGCTCTCCCCCCGTGACGACTCCCAAAGTCGTCAGGTCCCCAAAAGTAACACAAAAGGTAATGTTTCCCCTACGAGGATCTAACACAACAACTATACAAAATAATAATAAGTAGAGTTTAGGAATCTCAGTTTGTGTAGTGGCGATGTCCTCGTCAATTAGCACGGGTCAGATCTCGTCTGACGTAGATGTAGATGTCTCCTCTATAGTTCGGCTCCCCTCTCGCTGTAACTTGCGCCCTTCGCCAAAGATTTGAAACTTGCGGCACCTCACCAAAGATTGCAACTTGCGAGACTTTGCAATGAGGTGAACCAAAAACAATTAAGCCCTTTCACTTTCTTTGATTGTCCTACAAAGTAAATAATAGTAACCAGTATTAGATATTAAATAACATAGAATTTATATAGATTACCTTCTTTGTTTTGGCTGTGAGTCTTTGTGATAAGGAGAGGAAATATTCTGCCAATGCTTGGCCTGAGCTCTGAAAAGAATGGAATACTGTCGGCCCTGTAATCAGACACCCAAAAAAATTTGAAGCACAACTCAAAATTTTCGGCTCTCTTCACAAAATTGTGCTGCTTATGTCAACCTGCAGTCATCAAAAACAAATAATAGGAGAACAAAATAGACTTTGTCTATGAGGAGTTGATTCGGCCTGTTGACGGAGAACACACAATTTTCGAATCAAAAATGAAAGAAGAGGAAGCCCTTCACAACTTCGGCTCTTGGGTTTTTTTCTGCGTTGCTTGGAGATGATGCAGGCTATTGGAAACAATTTTGGCTGTCTCTCTCTCACATTTGATTGGGCGCCTTTGGTTTTAGCAAAAAAAATGCGGCTCCTTTTTTTTGATGTTTTAAGGCCGGCTGAAGCTCTTGTAGAAAACGCACGCAAATAAATGTGGCGCCTTGGAAAATTGTGGGAGAGGTGAAAGCCTGTGGGAATTCTTTTGGGAATTTATTTTACCTTGATGCACTTGGAATTAAATCAATGAAGAGAAATTTGCCCTTTCCAAAACAAATCATACGGCCACCTGTTTTCTTTCCCTCTAAATCAATTCCTGTTAAAAGGAATGGCCGAAGTCTGTGCCTTAAAACATATGTTGAAGAGTCAACAAAGGCCGGCATGTGACTGTATTGGAGAATAAAAAGAGATGCTCTCAAAAACAATGCGAAAATAACAAAAGACAATGCAGACCCCTTTATTTGATGCGCATGGCCTTTTTTTGTTTTGCAATGATGATTTATATATAGAGATGACTAGGGTTTTGAAATTTGGCAAGGGATAGGGTTGAACCAACCGCTTTGATATTTTACCCAATCAATATGGGATTTGATCAGGAGTTTGAATAGGAATGGGTAGAATCAAATATAGAATCAAATATTTCTAAATCTAGATAAGTGATTTGATCAAACCCATTTTGGAACTCAAATTGGCCTCCATCTCATCCTGCATTGGACCAAGTCCAATTAACTTTGCGTATAGCTCTTTTGACCAAGTCACATTGCTTTGTGCCTAGCAATTTCTCCATCTTGTATGTGTATAGCAATTTTTCCAACACATTAATTTACGTTCTCGCCAATCCTGCAAATACTTAACACACACATCAGATCGTTCACAACTGTTTGTCATCATCAAACCATAAATCCTAGATCGGTGTTTCCAACAACACCATCTTGGATGTTGAAGTAATTGGTTGCATGTTAATATGGAGTATCCAAATAGGTGAAGCATGTTAAAAGGGGGAGCTTTATAATTATATGATTTCTTATATCGCATTGACTTGCATGATCACACTTCATAAACACAAGCACAATGGCATAATTATGAGCTTTCTATGATCAAATCGTAATTGCAGTTTGTCTTCATCAAAAGGGGGAGATTGTTGGAAACATCGTTGTCGATGATTTCTAGTTTGATGATAACAAACCCGTATGAACTATTTTAATGTGTTTGTTAAGTGTATTTCAGGTCATTACAAGGCTATGAAGACAATGGAATATGATGGTGGAGACAATACTCGTGATGGAGTTGATTATGAGAAGAAATACAGAGTAATACCCTTGAATACGAAGGAAAATTAAGTACTTGCAAGGGTATGTCAAAGCAAACAACAACAAAATGAAGTGAAACTCTTCAAAACAGTGAAGAGTATGTCAAAGAACTTTCACGAATTTTTTGGTGAATTTAGGAATATTTTTGGCACATGAAATGTCACATATACGGGTGAAATACGTGAAGAAACAGAGTTCTTATAAAGGGAATTTGAGCTACAGTGGAAGCAAAGGGTTGAGAAATTTCTACAAGTGAAGAATGTGCTCTGGGAAGTTTGGTGATTTTTCAGGAATTTACCAATTTTTTAGATGCCAAAATACACTCAAATACGGATTAAAGACGCATGGTTTTTGGATTTGAGCAAATCTCCTGGACACGTGTCATCACTTCAGCCAATCCCACATTTTGAAGGCTGATCTAATGGCCAGGATTGCTTCTGACTTGGATCTAGGGTCTGGATGTGTTTTAACCGAGGTTTGACCTGTTTTAGAGTTCCAAACCCTATAGGACTCTACCCTATATAAGTCAATGTCTATACCTAGTGTATTTTGCCAATTCCAAGGGATAAGTCGTTGTTTGGACTCTACCCTATAGAACGAGCCATCTTCTCCTACGCATTCCTGACGGCTTTCCTGACAACCTAAGACAGAGAAAATGAAGATCTAAAGCAAAAATCCAGGGGGTTCTTCATGGCTAAAGAAGGAGACGATACAACGATCAAATTTGGAACAGTGACAACTTTCAGCACAAGCATCCAAACAAGGAATGGCCAGCGCCATTGGGAAGCTCTACACGAGCAGAAGGATGATGACATCGTGATATCTCAATATGAGCTTTCTAAACTCATATTTATCTTTTGAGAGTTGCTTTGATCTTTGTAAATCTTATTTTTACAAACTTTTTGTGCAAGTTACTTGTGTAGTTTGGGGGATTTCGATGCATGGGATATGATCGAGACAGTGTCTAGCTTGTCTGGTTGTTCAGTTTAGCAAAGGGAGTTGCGGGTCTAGAGAGCTATTGGGCGTGTAGCAAAGAGAGTAGCGAGTTCATAGTGTCTTGTAAGCGTGGAGAAACTGATTAATCAAAGAGTATATCTTGGGGGTTGCTGGAGTAGGTCGAGGTTCGACAAACTAGTGTACATCTTGGTGTCATCTATGATTGGTTGTTTGCTATTTTCTGCATATCTTTTGACTGCCTGTAATTATTTCCGTAAATCATATTAATTGAACGTGCTTGCATCGTTAGATATTTTTAATTCTGCATTCACCCTATTCACCCCCAGGGTGTCTTATTAATCCTAACACTGGATACTCAAGTTAGAACCCTAACTTGAGGTTTCCTTTCAGCACACTTATAGCAACCCTTCAAGTGAAATCAATACACAATAGATGTCATTGAATCCCATAACTTGTGATCAAGCAAATCACTCTCACAACCGAGAGTAAAACCAAATTATGAAAGTTATGAAATATGAAATTTAAACTTACAAATCACATATTCTTTGAAGTAGAACTTGAAGGAGCAAAGTGATTGGAGTGTTGATCTCTTCCAAGAAGAGAGAGAAGCCCTTTCTCTTGTCACCACCAAATGCCTAGAAGATATGAACTTTGATTCTATGTTGGAAAGCAAGAGAGAATGAGATTGGAATGTTAGGGCTTTGAGAAATGAGAGCTTGAGAGCTTAGAGATGAATGCATGAATGGCTAAGAGTTGATATCAAAAGGCTCCAATGGAACAGTAGAGTGCCTCTTTATAGGTTCTCTAAAACCCTCAAACAAAATACCCAAAACCCCCTTTGAAATCTGTGTGGAGAATCCTAACGGATTAATTTTATAGCCAGGACAATCGCTTGATGTACTGTGTCAAAGGGTAGTTGAGAATTCAAACGGTAACTAACCACGTAGGATAATCGACTCATGAAGGTTGGACAGGCGCCTGAAAACCGACAGGCGCCTGAGAAACCTTCTACTGGCGTCTATGTGGCAAAGTACGTTAGTTGCCAAAATGTAAGAAATCTGGGTAAGCTTGGGCAGTCGACTGATGTGGTATCCACTGGTGCCTGTGCCAGGGGCAGGCGACTGGAAAACCCACTTCAGTCGTCTGTGTGCACAAGTGCGTAACTTGCCAAAATGAAAGATCTGGGCAAGAGATGGATAGGCGACTGTAGAGGTATAGACAGGTGCCTGTGACAAGGGCATGCACCTGTAAAACCTACGTAGTGCACCTGGATGCACAAGTGCGACAATTAACAGACCTTGGGATCTTTGGGCAAGAGGAGGCATGCCACTGACCAATAAGTCACGGGCGCTTGAAACTAGACAGGCACATGTACTTTGTACAGCAGTCACATGTTGAAAGTTAGGGATGAAAAGCCCAAAAACATAGGTTATAACGTGTGCATTACAGACGACTGAAGAACAATTATCAGGCGCATGTATGGGGACCTGCGCCTGTATTTTGTTCTTCAGTTGCCTGTTAAAAGTCTAAACTGCACATTAAAGGGAATGAAGAGTTGGAGTCATATGAAATGGCTTCTAATGACTTCCTAGGCTAAATAGAGTGAAGTTTGTGTGCTCCATAGGACGCTCTCACATTGGGACAAGGCAAAGGAAGGTTGACGAGTAACGATGTGAATACATTTGCTACATAGGACGCTCTCGCCAAGGCATTCTTGAACAAATTTTTTCCACCGGGCAAGACCGTGAAGCTCTGTAATGAGATTACATCTCTTAGGCAATATGATCAAGAAATCTTGTATAATGCATGGGAGCATTACAAAGAGTTGCAGAGAAAATGCCCCCATCATTGCATCCCGGAGTGGCTTTTGATATAGACTTTCTATAATGGACGCAAGCATGAAGTGAAAATTTCGATAGACGTCACAGCTGGCAGTGCCATCATGACAAAGACCCCGGAGGCGGAAAAAGCATTATTGGAGGAAATTGCCTCCAATAACTATCATTGGAAAAATGACAGGGAATCCACAAAGAAGGATGGTAAGCTGGATGTTGACGTGGTCACCCTTTTCAAGAGCAAGTTCGATAACATGACACAACAGATATCCCAAATTAAATCAGAGGTCAAAGGATCCTCTTATTCTTTTACCATGGTGGCAAGTTGTGAGGTTTGCAGAGTGCATGGCCATCAAAGGCACACCACCGTTCTACGGTCCTGCCAAGGGTAATGCACGATTCATCCGTATGTTGATTAGTGTGTTGGAATCCCTAACTTAAGCTCGTGAGTCAATCCTTGCATCCATGTCAATATGGTGCAAGGATGGTGCACATAGGTGTGACCCTTAGGGCACACCACCGTTCTACGGCCCCACCAAGAGTGGTGCACGACTCAATTAAACCTAGGGCAAAGCCCCTCAATCAACACTATTAGCACCCATTTCAAGGTGTGCTAATCCAATTAAATGAAAGGAATGAATCATCACTAATCAAACACACAAACCCTAACTAATCCTAATTCCCACACCATTAGCTCTAGGCCATCATAATGAAAAGCAATATGATAAACATTAATAAGCATTCATTACAAGCCATCAATTGAATAACTATCAAAAGATTCTCACTATCATTCAATAATCATTCAAATATACTTTCAATTCATTTAGAAACCAATAGCTACAAAAGAGGGGAAGAAATCACCAAGAGAAACCCTAGAAAACCAAGATTTCCCCTCTCTTGCTCCTCCTCTAAGCTTCCCTAGCCTCCAATGGCCTCCACGCCCTTGCCCTAGCTCTTGGGGAAGAAGATGTGGGTCTCAAACCCTCAATAGAACAGTAAAATCGCCCAGGCCGAAGTCTCTTCTCGCTAGAAATGCTACAGGGCGAAATAAACCCCCAAAATCAACTATCGGGTTTGCGGGTCGGGTTTCTTGCGCCCGACCCGCTAAAACTCAGCGCATGCCTGCTTGGAAAACAAAAGGAGGGGCACCTGTAGGGCACGTGCCCCCCTAAGCTCTTCAGCCTGATCACGGGCAGGCAAAGAAATGGGGGCACGTGAGCAGCACGTGCCCCCGCAGCTCTCTAAGCGAGCGGGCGTCATTCGACGGTTTGAATGGTGCCACGTGGCGCCCCATTATAAATCCCCCTTTTCTGATTTTAAACCCTCCTTTCTCCTCCAAATAATTCACCAAAAATATCTAGAAATCCCAGAAAAATCGCAGAAAATTCTGAAAAATACGTAAGACTCCCAGGAGTACCTGAAAAATGGGAGAATGAGAAATAGTCCATATAATGTTGTTTTGTGCAAAGAATGCGAATAAGCTCTAATATGAACCATAAAGTGAGATTATACCCAAAAGAGCAAGATTAAGCCTAATCCTTAGCACAAAATAGGGGTATTTAGGGGGTATAAATATACACTTTTCACCATGAATAACACCCCCCAACTAGCATTTTGCTAGTCCCTAGCAAAATAAGCGATAATTCCGGATTAAATGGAAAACACATGCACCAAATTTAAGATATCATCATGGCCTCCTTTGTTGGATCTGGATCGTAGCCTAGAGGGGGCGTGAATAGGCTAATAAAAATATTCGTGCAACCCACGAACAATCCCACGCAGTTATAGGCACAGACAGTGCAATAAAATAGTAATCACAGAATACGCACAGATATACCCTGGTTCGGTCGTCCCCATGACCTACTCCAGCCCCCGAAAGCAACTACTAGATAGATATGTAATCAAGTACAGCTACAATGAGTCAAGATCCCAAAACTACTCTCACGTAGCTCGTACGCACACCACGTGCTCTACACTATCAATCTAGTCAGATGCTCTCCCTCCGTGACGACTCCCAAAGTCGTCAGGTCCCCAAAAAGTAACTGGTAAAGTTTCCCCTAACAGAGATCGCTACACAAATAACACAGATATAAAGTATAGAGTTTAGGGATGCTCAGATCGTGTCTGTGTAGTCGTCTCTGCCAATAAGCACGGGTCAGATCTGAATCTGACAAGATGGAATCTTCTCGTCGGCACGTCTCGTCTCGAACCTCAAGTTGTGGATTCTCCTTGCTAGTTGAAGCATGCGGCTAAACAGGACTCTCGGCCTCCTTGTATTAAACACAAATTGCGACACCTCCCCCGCACAAAAAGGGAACGGCTGAGGAATTTTTAGAGAGATGTGTCTTCAAAATTTTCGGCTGCCTCTATCAATTGTGCCTGCAAGGAATTAAAAGATATGTGAAGAAATACAATCAAGTGCCTGCAACATTAAGTACTCTTTAGATATTAGTGGAGAAACAAAGTCAGAATAATATAATGTTGAAGATTTGTTTAAAAAACAATAAGGCCAACACTTCCCTGTTGATGCCTTGTGTATCAGCCGCACAAAAGATACTTGAACACACAAACTTCTGCACACACAAAAACTTGTACCAAAAAATATTTGCTTCCCAAAATAATTCGGTTCTTGGGGGACTTGTAAAAATAAATACTCTTGGATTAAAACGGAACCAACACAACAATTAATGCCCCTTAAAAACTTTTGTGCGGTTACTGACCGGCGCCCCGCTTGCGTCGCGGCGGCGCGGTGTCGTTTACCGCAAGTTTCACGGTTAGTGTAGGGTGCGGGAATATCGAACTCAGGGAGGCGAGGTTGTGCTTGGGTCAGGTATGACCTAAATCACCCCGAGGGGTGAGCTAGCCCGAATCGGTAGATGGTTGTCACGAAAGAAAATAAAAGGGTGTGAACGAAAAGAAAGTAAACCCGGGACTTTGGTTTCCAACCCGACGAGAGACTCTCACCGATCCGGCCTTCGGGTATGGATAGCGATCGGGATTAGGGTCTAATGGTGAGACGTTGCCTCTGAAAGTGGTACCCGGCGTCCCATGGGCCCGATATTACGGTCGGTGCCCAGGATGATACACCGGACTTCCCGGATTCGATCAGTGGGCACTTCCGTGTCCATTAACACTGATCGATCCCGGCAGCACTAAGCCCGCAACGATATCTCCCAACGTCTCATCCTGCCGCTCCCCGCGTGCTAGGATTCGGCGTCTACGCTAAGGGCGTGAGCTATGGCTAGGGAGTCAACCGCCAAGTTTATTCCCCCTTGGCCCGACGGTCAAAGGCAGTCTTTTTCCCGCCAATGACAATGAAACACCCCGCGTAACCGTTAGATTCCTACTCCCTATCGATTTCCTAACCCTATGGACGCATCGGGAAGAGCCCCCGAAGGGGTTTCCACCAAAATCCCAGATTTGGGGACTACTCACAAAAATTCATGAAAAAGCAATCTAAATGAAATTTAACCGTTGAAATCATAATCGGACAATTGCAATGCGGAAGTAATAGAGTAATAAAGAAAATACTAAAATTTTAGAAAGATCTGAAAACTTACTAAAGAGTAACAATTACAGCCGTCACAAGGAAATAAAACAGTAGAAAAACAGCAACTCCCGTTTCTGGAACCCTAGGGGTTCTATATATAGAACTTCGCATCAACCGATCGGTTGACAAGTCAACCGATCGGTTGATCCGTTACAAATAAATAACAGAAAACAGCGAGTTTTCACCCGATCTCATGAACCGGTCGGGTGAGTTCTTGAGCGACCGGTTGGATCTTGGAGCAGTCGGGTGAATCGATCGGTTCGACGTCCGTGTCTTCAGCTCTTCTTCTTCAGCTACAGATGAACCGATCGGGTGAGAGTCACCCGATCGGTTGGAATTCTGCTCGAAAAAACAGAGAACAGCCGCCCGCAGAACCGGTCTGTGAACCGGTCGGGTGACTTCTTTGTGAGCTGCGACAGAGACCGGGTGGTGCACACGTGCATCACCCGATCGGTTGAAGATGACCAACCGACCGGGTGAGGGGCTGAAAGATGAAATCTTCGACGTTTGACCCCCTGGATCACGCGTGACTTCTCCCGTTGCTCCGTGGACTTGGGATATCATCGTTAAACGTCCCCTACGTGGTCGAACCCCTGCGATCATGGATAAACAAAGAAAAGTGAAAGAAAACGGGAAAATATACGAAAACGAATAAGAGACGGCGGAAAAACACGGAGAAACACAAAAGAAAACGTGCGTGAATATATGAAATATAAATGCACGTCAAAATCTCCCAAGCTGAACTCTTCCTCGTCCTCGAGGAAGACGAGTGAGAGTATGAGCTCGGAAGGGAAAAAATAGAGGGGAAGAAAGAAAAAGAAAACTCTAAGCCCTAGATCGTCCATCAGAGCCACCAAAATCGAAAACGACACACCAAGCAAGCAAACGCCAAATCACACCACTAAACCTAGGAAAGCGAGTCCATAATAAGTGTCGTGGGTCCACGCAGTGAAGCGCGAGCGAGCGTGGTCGTGTGCTAGCAAATGGTGATGCTATCTACGATGTGCTATGAGGCTCGATATACACAAATCCAAGATATGACCCAAAATATCGATCCGAATTGAATTAAGCGGCGAATATAAGTTCAAGCATGCATGAGAAGAGTGGGAATAGAAGCTTATCATGCATCGAGGACTCCACAACTAGGTTTAAGGAAATCACGCCACTACAGCCTAGATACTAGCTAAAAAGTTCCTAAGCCAAGTGTTTTCGATAACGACGGGGGTTGAGATGATGTGGAGAAGAACACTCGGTGCAAATTCTCGCCTTCCCTTTATTCTTGGCAAGAATGAAAAAATATTCACACGGAAATTTTTTTTGGGTTTTGGGCATTTGTATTTTTTTTGAATTTTTGGGCTATACACAATTTTTCTTTTCTTTTCTCTTTTTTTTTTGGATTTTTGGGTTTTTGGCTATACACATGTGTACTCTCCCAAGTGGGAGAACGGTACACGACGAGGGGATTTGCACCAAGTAAAACAAAAAAGAAGTCGAAATCTAAACACTTGGGCAAAGGAAACTATTCTCGCTAAATAGAGCGTAGGCTAAATGGGTTATCCTAGTCCTTAGTTGTGGAATCCCGACGCATGCGAATTAAGTATACGATATAAATATAGCATGCATATAGTGGAAAGAAATACCGCATATTCAAATCGGAGCATGGTAATCTAGGGGTCATTCCTGGACAGGCATATAAAGTAAAATCACAAGGCAGAAGCACACCAAATGCTAGTCACGACACACGACTCACAAAAAGCTAAGTGGACCCACGATGCGTGAAATGCAAGAGGACTCGAAATCCTAGGGTTAGTGAGTGTGATTGTCGATGCAAAGCTAGGTGTGTGTGACTTTGTGGCGATTCATCATAGGATTCATCTCTAGGAGAAAGAGCTAAAAAAAAGAAAGAAAGAGAAAAAAGAAGAAAAAATAAAAACACGATGAAAACGACACAAAAAACAAAAAAACAAGGACTAAAACGACGCACACAGTGCGACTCCCCCAAGCTGAAGTTTGCATTGCCCTCAATGCAATATGAGTGAGGACGGGAGGGCAATGAAAATGGGGGGGAATACGCACTGACACAAAAAGAAATGAAAACGAGGAAAACACATAGATAAAATTGAAAAAGAAAGAAAGATCAAAATCAAAATCAAACAAAACGAAAATAAAAATAAAAGGCACACGACACGACACTCAAAAAATGAAAAACAAGCACACACACACACAAAATGAGAAAAACAAACAAAACACGGCAGCATACCAAAATAGACGTCCCCAAGCTAGACCAGAAAGTGCTAGCGAAATGATATGATCAATGAAATCCAGATATGTGCAAGGGGGAGTCAAAAACAAAAGGGGTGAATCTAGAAAGCAACACGCAAATAGTCCCCTCCCTCTGACAGAGACAAAGCAGGGCCCCGAAAAGACAGATGGGCACAAATATGGGGGGGCAAAAGTGGGTTAGTAAAATTAAGCGGGGGCACCACCCTCTGGGGGCGGTGACGGGGGCCTGCGCTGTGGACCAGGGGTCGTGGGGGGTGGAATGTGGAGCTCGGAGACGTCGGGTGGGTCTTCGCGGATGTGGCGAACGAAGCTTTGAAGGAAGGGGAGGTCTCGGTCGACGGACTCCTCGGTTATCCGACCACCCTGCCCAGCTAGGAGGATCATGGCCATGAATCGATCGGCTTGGTCTTGATCGGGGGCAGGTGGGTTGGAGGTGGTGGGCTGAGCGGGGGGCTGTGCGCGACGAGCGCGACGGTTAGGCCTAGGGTTCGAAGAGCTGGCGTCGGTGGGTTTAACACGGTGGGGAGGCATTGTGCGGGTGTCTTGTGTGTGCGCGAGTGTGTAAAAGTACAACGAATTCAACACAAACACGAAATACGACCAACAAGCAATTGAAATATTTGGGGTAAGATTAAAATTAAGTAAAGGAGCGAGTTTACCCAAATGAGATGAAGATAGTCGATCGTAGACGCCCCGATGCTATTCGATTGGAGCACGCTATGAAGCCGCAACGATCTCTTCAACAAGTTCCGATGTTGGTGAGAATGGGTGAAATTTAGGGTTTGTGTGGAGGGAGATGGCGGGGGAATGGAGAGAAATGATGGTGGACGGGTAGGGATATGGCGGGGGAGGAAGATCGAGGCTGATCTTGGGGAAGAAAGTAGGAAGGCACACGAGGGGAGTCGAAACGGCGGCAGTTCGAGCGATCGGGCGAGGGTGGGAATGAACGGGTGTCGGGGGGGTTTATATAGGGTTTTAAGTCGAACCGATCGGGTGACTTGTCACCCGATCGGTTGACGGTTAGGTCGAAAATCTTGCCGAAGAAATGCTACAGGCGAATCGGTCGGTTGACTTTTCAACCGACCGGTTGGCCGCTCCACTCATTTTCCCGAGAGCTTAGGGCTGCTCACCCGGTCGCATCAACCGATCGCGCTCGAACTCAACCGATCGGTTGATATTCCCCAAAATTTCCCGAGAGTTCTTTCCAGCTCACCCGGTCTGCCACCCGGTCTCTTCATTACTCAACCGATCGGGTCATATGGGGACAGATCTCGGCATGTATCTGATACATCCCAACCGATCGGGTGAGTTGTCAACCGATCGGTTGGGGCTTGTTTCCTGCAAAAACCAATAGATTTGTTTAAGTCCCCGAACGGATGCTCTCGCGGCTGATTTTATTTATAAAAATAGATAAAATAAAGTAAAAAAATAACGCTAAAAATTGGAGAAAAAGTTTAGAACATGGGTTGCCTCCCATGAAGCGCACTTGTTTAACGTCGTTGGCTCGACGCCCGTAAGAGATGCTCATGGTGGTTGGTACGGGTGATGCCCAAAGTTCGGCATCTCTTCTTCATTGGAGCTGAAGGAACTTGGAGTAGTCAGCGGCTGGAAAAATACTTGCTCGACTACCCTCCCCTTGTTCTTGGGATCCGGGGGCTTTTCCTTGGTATTGGCGCTTCCCGCCATCTTCTTCAGGATCCGGACCTCGTCTTTAGTGAGGTCCATGGGCTCTTTCCCCGTTCTCCTCGCAGGAGGAGTCTTGGGGAACCCGGGAGGGGTCGTTCTTGTTGCACTCGGTTTTCCAGCAGCTTCTTTGTCTTCGGGGCTGTCTCCATCTTCTGAATCCCCCAAGTCATCTGGGGGGTTTCTCAGGAGAATCTCCCAGGAGCTCTCCTCTACAGCTTTTTCTTCTTCTATCTCAAGCAAATTGCATCCAGGGTCATCAGGGGGATCGGGGTGCTTCATGGATAATCCCAGATCAAACTCAACTTTCTCTCCGCTGACGTTCAAAGATAGTTTTCCGTTCTTCACATCTATTAGAACGCCAGCAGTGGCCATGAAAGGCCGTCCCAGGATGGGGGTGTGTGCGTCTTCGGGCATGTCCATGACTACAAAGTCCACAGGCACATGCACCCCTCTCACATTCACGGGAAGGTCATCCACAACTCCCACCGGATATTTGACCGATCGGTCAGCTAGTTGTAGGGTCATACCGGTGGGCTCCAAATCGCCCATCCCTATCCTTCTGTACATTGACAAGGGCATCAAACTAACACTCGCTCCGAGATCGACGAGTGCGCGATGAATCTTCACTGCCCCGATCGTGCAAGGAATAGAGAAGCTCCCCGGGTCTTTAAGTTTCGGCGGATTTGCCCTCTGGATAAGAGCGCTACACTCCGCCGTCAACACTACTTTCTCTTTTCTAGACCCTCTAGTCACCAAATCTTTCAAGAATTTTGCATAGGAGGGGATTGTTTCGATTGCTTCTAGGAAGGGGATCTGCAAACTCAGGTCCTTGACCATGGCGAAGAACTTGCCATATTTCTCATCAATTTTTGCCTGAGCCAACCGTTGTGGAAATGGCACAACGGGTTTATACACTTTAGGGCTCTCTTCCCCCCTCTTCTCCTTCTCTTCTTCAGAGACTCCCTCCGGAGTCATAGGATTTGATGACGAAGCACCGGTGTCGTTTGATTTTTCGATCGGTTTCTCAACGACCAATGGTGCTTCCGGGTTGCTAGGGGGCACTCTAGTAGGAATTTGTGTCCCGCTTCTCAGAACGATAGCGGACACATTTGCGTGCTCGTGCACGAGTGCCGATGTTTGGGTTGCTCCCCTCGGGTTCACCTCCGGTTGTGGCGGTAATTGGTTTTGCGACCTTGCAAGGTTCGCCACTTGTAACCCCAGCTGGGTTACTTGGTCCGTGAGGGTCCGCTGACCCATTTCCAGCTTTTGGTTGATCCTCTCCTGGTTGGTAATATATTGAGTCAAGAGAGACTCAACCAGAGAGACGGCCCTCTGTTGGTCATACTGCTGCTGCTGCTGGAACGGCTGCTGATTCCTGGGGGCGTAAGATTGTTGCTGAAATGGTTGCTGCTGTGGCCTAGCCGGCTGAAACGTTTGTTGCTGCGGCTGCTGAGGCGGTGAGGGCTGAAATGGTGGCCGGTAACTGAAGTTCGGGTGGTTCCGGTTGTTTGGAGAGTAGGCCGGGTTGGAATTTGTCCTTGGCGGATACGGCGCATTTCCCATAGGGTTGTAAAATAGTGCGCTCACCTGATCCAACGGTGGCGAGATGTCACCACCGTCGAATTCCCCAAAGAATTCGGACTCTACAGCAGAAATTTGCTGTGTACCGGCCCCACCGGCTCCTACCATTAGTGCGGAGATCTGGGTCGAAAGCAAGTCAAACTTGGTTGAAAGTTTGTCGACGTCCTCGACTCTGTGTATACCCCCGGATCTTGGTGTGGCTCTCTCGTCACACCACCGCTCATTGTTGGATGCCATATTTTCCAGAATATGCCCGGCATCCTCCTCACTTCTAGACATGAAGGAACCCCCAGCCGCGGCGTCCATAGAAGATTTCAGGTCGTCCCTCAACCCATTGTAGAACAGGTTAATAATCTGCCACTTCGGAAGCTCATGGTGAGGGCATCTTCTTTGCATCTCTTTATATCTCGTCCAAGCTTCATGCAAGGACTCATGGCTGGCCTGGGAGAAGGAGGAGATCTCACTCCTCAACTTCATGGTCTTCCCCGGAGGAAAGAACTTTGTCAGAAAAGCGTTGGAGAGCTTCTCCCAGGTGTTGAAAGTGTTGGGGTCCTTCCCCCTTAGCCATTGCTTGGCTTTATCTCGCAAAGAGAAGGGGAACAGCTTCAGACGGATAGCCTCTGTCGTGACACCATTAATCCGGAAGGTGTCACACTTCTCCAAGAAGGAGTCTAGGTGCTCGATCGGGCTCTCCATGGGTGCACCCGCAAACTGATCCTGCTGGATCCATGTCACTAGAGACGGCTTCAGCTCAAAGCTTTGAGCCGTAATAGCTGGAGGACGGATGGCGGAAGTAGACTCGATGGATGGCATCGAGTACTCCAGCAGAGACTTTTGAGGCGGGGTGTTCTCCTCCATGGATTCGGGATCTTCTCTTCTTCGCTTCTCGGTGGCCAAACGCCTAAGGGTGGCGTTAATCTCTGGATCGAGGGGAATCTAGTCATCAAGACTCCTTGAACTCCTGCGCATGAAAAACAACAAACACCCGTGAAGCGACAAGTGGGAAATAAACAGATAAAATAAGAAATAAAAATAAGGAAGAACAAAAAGAAAAAGAAAAAGGAGAATGCAAAAATTATCTCGAGGTAGGGATGTGAGCTAGACATGAGGGTTCAAGAGATCCTAAAATAACAAGCACGTTGCCTCCCCGGCAACGGCGCCATAAACTTGACCGGCGCCCCGCTTGCGTCGCGGCGTCGCGGTGTCGTTTACCGCAAGTTTCACGGTTAGTGTAGGGTGCGGGAATATCGAACTCAGGGAGGCGAGGTTGTGCTTGGGTCAGGTAGGACCTAAATCACCCCGAGGGGCGAGCTAGCCCGAATCGGTAGATGGTTGTCACGAAAGAAAATAAAAGGGTGTGAACGAAAAGAAAGTAAACCCGGGACTTTGGTTTCCAACCCGACGAGAGACTCTCGCCGATCCGGCCTTCGGGTATGGATAGCGATCGGGATTAGGGTCTAATGGTGAGATGTTGCCTCTGAAAGTGGTACCGGCGTCCCATGGGCCCGATATTCCGGTCGGTGCCCAGGATGATACACCGGACTTCCCGGATTCGATCAGTGGGCACTCCCGTGTCCATTAACACTGATCGATCCCGGGAGCACTAAGCCCGCAACGATATCTCTCAACGTCTCATCCTGCCGCTCCCACGTGCTAGGATTCGGCGTCTACGCTAAGGGCGTGAGCTATGGCTAGGGAGTCAACCGCCAAGTTTATTCCCCCTTGGCCCGACGGTCAAAGGCGGTCTTTTTCCCGCCAATGACAATGAAACACCCCGCGTAACCGTTAGATTCCTACTCCCTATCGATTTCCTAACCCTATGGACGCATCGGGAAGAGCCCCCGAAGGGGTTTCCACCAAAATCCCAGATTTGGGGACTACTCACAAAAATTCATGAAAAAGCAATCTAAATGAAATTTAACCGTTGAAATCATAATCGGACAATTGCAATGCGGAAGTAATAGAGCAATAAAGACAATACTAAAATTTTAGAAAGATCCGAAAACTTACTAAAGAGTAACAATTACAGCCGTCACAAGGAAATAAAACAGTAGAAAAACAGCAACTCCCGTTTCTGGAACCCTAGGGGTTCTATATATAGAACTTCGCATCAACCGATCGGTTGACAAGTCAACCGATCGGTTGATCCGTTACAAATAAATAACAGAAAACAGCGAGTTTTCACCCGATCTCATGAACCAGTCGGGTGAGTTCTTGAGCGACCGGTTGGATCTTGGAGCAGTCGGGTGAATCGATCGGTTCGACGTCCGTGTCTTCAGCTCTTCTTCTTCAGCTACAGATGAACCGATCGGGTGAGAGTCACCCGATCGGTTGGAATTCTGCTCGAAAAAACAGAGAACAGCCGCCCGCAGAACCGGTCTGTGAACCGGTCGGGTGACTTCTTTGTGAGCTGCGGCAGAGACCGGGTGGTGCACACATGCATCACCCGATCGGTTGAAGATGACCAACCGACCGGGTGAGGGGCTGAAAGATGAAATCTTCGATGTTTGACCCCCTGGATCACGCGTGACTTCTCCCGTTGCTCCGTGGACTTGGGATATCATCGTTAAACGTCCCCTACGTGGTCGAACCCCTGCGATCATGGATAAACAAAGAAAAGTGAAAGAAAACGGGAAAATATACGAAAACGAATAAGAGACGGCGGAAAAACACGGAGAAACACAAAAGAAAACATGCGTGAATATATGAAATATAAACGAACGTTAGTTACTTATCTTAATTTGTGCGGCGGCCGGCCTTCTTTTGAGTTCTTTGATGATTGCAGTTAGCACATGGATGGAGATAGGCACATGAGATGTTGGGTGATAAATTGCGGTTGTTAAGAACTAAAAAATAACCCACAAAATTTTGATAGCGTCGAGATCAATCCTTGCAGCAGCTCCCTTGATGATACGTTCAAGACTTGCGGCTCTTTGAGGTTGACGGCTTTTCTTTGCACATGGAGGAAGTTGCTTTTTGATGCATGCGAGAGTTTGCCTCCTGAGATATTTGAGCGGCTGCCTAAGGGTTTTTATTAGACGTGCGGCTCTCAATCAAAGAACAAAAACCCTTAAAAAAACAGGCGCACTCCAAAAATTTTGGTTCGGCTCTTATAATTTCTGTGCGCCTCTGCCCTAAAGAGCAGCACCTCCTATTTATCAAAGCAAAGCACAGTCCGATTTTTTAGATCAAAAAATAGTGCGGCCTCTGCAAAAATTAGTGCGGCCTCTCTTTTAAATGAACGTCCATGGCCTTTTGAATATGCATGCCCTTTTGAATAAAAATAGTGCGGCTGTGAATTTTTTAATGGGCTCGGGTAAAAAAAATGGCGGCCTATCTCTGTGTTTGTTTGCAAGGTGCGGCTTCCTCCTTTCTAAAATATTTCGGCCATGTATTATAAACCCCAAAAAAAATCAAATATTTGGCAGCTTGCCCCTATTTTTTTTGCACACCCAATAATTTTGGTAAAACCTTGTACTGTGCACTTGGGGAAATAATGTTGAAAGAAAAACTTAGGCTCTTTTTCAATCACCCTTCTTTCTTATACTCTCAAGTGGACGTGTGATGTTGATGTCCCCTTTTTGTTTCTTCAAATTTGATTGGGTAATGCTCCCCACTTAATTAATCTCTTCTTCCTTGAATTGTGTTTTTCCTGTACAAACAAAAACTCACGAAATCATATCTTAATAATCAATTAAGAATAAAGCAAGTGTACCACAATCTTCCTTTGTTCATTTGTTGAGTGCGGCACATGGGTGATTTGCGACTGCTCAAGTTCTCTTGTTGCGGCTTGCTATATGATTAGCAATTACTCCAACTATTGGGAAGATTATCGTTTCGCCTTTCCTGAAACACACTTAGCACACACGTTACATATAACACAACGGTTGTCATCATCAAACTAGAGATCCTAGATCGTTGCTCCCAACAATCTCCCCCTTTTGATGATGACAAACCCATAAAACCCATAAAGGATTTGTACAAATAAGTGTGCGTGTGTGAAGTGTGATGAAGGTGTGAAATGCAATATGATATATTCAATGAGATGAGATCAAGCATCACAAGTTACTAGCATGCACACTATAACAATAAAATTATCATGCTCCCCCTTTTTCCAAGCTCCCCATATTCATGTATTTTCAATGCTCCCCCTTCAACCAATATTACCGTATTTTGTGCCAACATCACAAATCTCACAAATCTTTTCTCACTTTTCTCCCCCTTTGTCATCATCAAAAGTGTATTCATGAAGATTTAAACATATCACATGAAAAAAGAGAGCATTATTAACTACAACTAGCATTTGCATGTCGTCATTCTACAATTAGCACTTCAAATCCAACGATAATAATAATAAGAATTCAACACCATCGTGTAAGTGCAATTATTAAACCTAGAAGTACAAAGGGAGATACTTTTATAAATCCAACCAAAACCAATCCAACATTTTCCAAATAACTTTGTATCACCTAGGATTGATTTTTCACACCTCATCAAAGATGAGTTCAAGATATCATACCCCAAAACATAGCCTAAAAGGACTCTTAGATGTGGGGGTGTCATTGCTTGACGAGTAAAAACACCAACGCTAAAGATTACCCATAAAGCTTATGTTGGATACTCGTGCGTAGTGTATTTGCCATGAATTGTATCCATTTTTCATACGGAGCAATTTTCAGAATTTTTTTCATATTCATTTCATTTGTTTTGTGCTCAATTTTTATTCATAGCAAATCACATCATATCCCGTAGATTTTTCAGTTAATAATCATCCTACATTCACTTTCCAATATTCATAAATAGTATCTCCAAAAGTACGACATAGTCTAATATTCGTGGAAGTGAAAGTAGGTGTAGAATTCATATTATTAAAGCATTGAACTTGGCATGGCTATTATTGAAATAAAACATACGCATGTAGCCAAAAATAATAATACTACAATTTCTACAAGGATATGATTATCATTCATTTATATCACTAGAATAATACAAAGAGGAAGATATGCAATAAGCTCATTTTTTTTGTCTTTTTCATTTTTTTGTTTTTATAATGAACTAAGAAACACACTAAAAACAATCAAGCAAACAAAGGAAAAAACAAAGAAAATCCAAGCACACAAAAATGTTAAGAAAGAAAATGTTATGAAGGTACGCATTAAGTTCAAAGAATGAGATATACCTTCGCGTCGCTTATTTGACTAAGGAGCTAAAATAATGAGACTCTCAATTTATTGCTCCTTGCCAAATTTCCGTCTCACCTACAAAAGAGGTGTTGTGTGTGACCTTGGAATCCAACAAGGTCCACTCACGTTAGTCATCAAAGATTTAGGAACCCATATTTGTTTGAACTTAATGTTTTTGTTCCTATATTTGCAATGATATGAAGTATGACCAACACATCCACATGTAAAGCACTTAGCATGAAAATTTCCAACCTTTGTTGTTTCAATGTGAACTTTTCTATATTTTGATTTTCCAACATTTTTAAGATCATATCCTAGTCCTCGCCTATTATTGCCATAAAGTTGATTTCCAAGAATGATATCCAAATTTTGTTTTCCTATGGAAAATCTTTTTAATGACAATTCTAGGGTGGTGACTTTGGATTTCAAGATATCGTTTTCATTCACACGCAAAGTGCATCTACTAATGAAAGCTTGCTTGTTTTCCTCTTCTTTCTTTTCAAAATCCCTCATTTTTTCTTTAAGTTCAAGATTTAGCATGTTAATCTTTTCAGAAAGCAAATCATTTTCAGTTTCAAGCTTTATCTTATCTAGCTTACACATGCTAATATCCTTTAATAAAGAGGGACATGAAAGGCAATCAATTTTTTCAGGCAAGCTAGCTTTCTCTTTTTCTAACATAGTAATGGTAGATTTGCATGCAACAAGCTCTTGTTTAAGATTTTTCATTTCTATAGACATGTCATACTTAGTTTGTTGCATATCAAAGTTATCATTCCTATAACATTCCACATCAGCTTCTAGCTCATCAATTCTATGTTGCATTCCTTTACAGATTTCTAAGAATTCAGCTTTAGTGGGTGATTCTACCTCATTGTGTTTGGCCATCAATGCCATGCAGGAGTGGGCTTCATGTTCCTCATCCTCCTCCTCAGCTTCTCTATCCATGTCCCACGTCAGCACTTTCGTTTTTCCTTTTGCAACTTGAGCTGTGTGTTGTTGTGGGCAATCTTTTATGTGGTGCCCTTTCTTCCTGCATTTAAAACATTCACTTCTATTAATAGCTTTCTGATCATAGGAATTTCTAACAAAATTGGAATTATTAGAACGAATGAACCTTTTTCCCATCTCAGCTCTTCCTTGATCAGTCTGAATGTATCTCCTGAAGTTTCTGACCATTAGGGCTTGCTCTTCATCAAGATCGTCATTGTTAGCTTGAAGAGCTAATGGTGTGGAAGCTTTGGTCTTCTCTTCAGGTTTCTCTCTGGCTTCTATACTCTGCAACTCAAGCTCGTGTGACATTAGGTTGCCTATCAAGTCCTCCACTTTCATTGTTGACAAGTCCTTAGCTTCTTGAATAGCGGTGACTTTAGGCCTGAACGAGCTTGGTAGCGCCTTTAAGATCTTTCGTACCTGTTCATGGCTAGAGTATGGCTTACCGAGGGAACTGGACTTGTAGACAATGTCCGTGAACCTCGCAAACATGTCTTTAACTGATCTTGTTGGTAGCATGCGGAAGCTCTCATATTCAGTGCTCTGCAACGCAAGTCTGGATTCCTTTACTTGCGATGTTCCCTCGTGTGTCACCTCCAGTGTATGCCAGATTTCCTGTGCAGTTAGACAATGTGAAATACGATTAAATTCAGATTTATTAAGAGAGCATATAAGCGCATTCATAGCTTTACCATTAAGAGTATAAAGTTTCTTATCAGCTAAATCCCACTTGTCTTTAGGCTTAATCATAACAGTGTCTTCAATTTTAATAGTGGGTAAACTATAACCATTTTCAACAATATCCCACACATCATAATCTACAGACACTAGATAGATTTTCATCCTAGCCTTCCAATATGCAAAGTCTACACCGTTAAACTTAGGGGGACGGGCTATAGACTGACCTTCAGCAAATGCACAATCAGATATATTCATGGTCATCTAAAAATCTAGACTAGATCCTCTAACCTTGCTCTGATACCACTTGTTGGATCTGGATCGTAGCCTAGAGGGGGGTGAATAGGCTAATAAAAATATTCGTGCAACCCACGCACAATCCCACGCAGTTATAGGCACAGACAGTGCAATAAAATAGTAATCACAGAATACGCACAGATATACCCTGGTTCGGTCGTCCCCATGACCTACTCCAGCCCCCGAAAGCAACTACTAGATAGATATGTAATCAAGTACAGCTACAATGAGTCAAGATCCCAAAACTACTCTCACCTAGCTCGTACGCACACCACGTGCTCTACACTATCAATCTAATCAGATGCTCTCCCTCCGTGACGACTCCCAAAGTCGTCAGGTCCCCAAAAAGTAACTGGTAAAGTTTCCCCTAACAGAGATCGCTACACAAATAACACAGATATAAAGTATAGAGTTTAGGGATGCTCAGATCGTGTCTGTGTAGTCGTCTCTGCCAATAAGCACGGGTCAGATCTGAATCTGACAAGATGGAATCTTCTCGTCGGCACGTCTAGTCTCGAACCTCAAGTTGTGGATTCTCCTTGCTAGTTGAAGCATGCGGCTAAACAGGACTCTCGGCCTCCTTGTCTTAAACACAAATTGCGACACCTCCCCTACACAAAAAGGGAACGGCTGAGGAATTTTTAGAGAGATGTGTCTTCAAAATTTTCGGCTGCCTCTATCAATTGTTCCTGCAAGGAATTAAAAGATATGTGAAGAAATACAATCAAGTGCCTGCAACATTAAGTACTCTTTAGATATTAGTGGAGAAACAAAGTCAGAATAATATAATGTTGAAGATTTGTTTAAAAAACAATAAGGCCAACACTTCCCTGTTGATGCCTTATGTATCAGCCGCACAAAAGATACTTGAACACACAAACTTCTGCACACAAAAAAACTTGTACCAAAAAATATTTGCTTCCCAAAATAATTCGGTTCTTGGGGGACTTGCAAAAATAAATACTCTTGGATTAAAACGGAACCAACACAACAATTAATGCCCCTTAAAAACTTGTGTGCGGTTACTTATCTTGATTTGTGCGGCGGCCGGCCTTCTTTTGAGTTCTTTGATGATTGCAGTAAGCACATGGATGGAGATAGGCACATGAGATGTTGGGTGATAAATTGCGGCTGTTAAGAACTAAAAAATAACCCACAAAATTTTGATAGTGTCGAGATCAATCCTTGCAGCAGCTCCCTTGATGATACGTTCAAGACTTGCGGCTCTTTGAGGTTGACGGCTTTTCTTTGCACATGGAGGAAGTTGCTTTTTGATGCATGCGAGAGTTTGCCTCCTGAGATATTTGAGCGGCTGCCTAAGGGTTTTTATTAGACGTGCGGCTCTCAATCAAAGAACAAAAACCCTTAAAAAAACAGGCGCACTCCAAAAATTTTGGTGCGGCTCTTATAATTTCTGTGCGCCTCTGCCCTAAAGAGCAGCACCTCCTATTTATCAAAGCAAAGCACAGTCCGATTTTTTAGATCAAAAAATAGTGCGGCCTCTGCAAAAATTAGTGCGGCCTCTCTTTTAAATGAACGTCCATGGCCTTTTGAATATGCATGCCCTTTTGAATAAAAATAGTGCGGCTGTGAATTTTTTAATGGGCTCGGGTAAAAAAAATGGCGGCCTATCTCTGTGTTTGTTTGCAAGGTGCGGCTTCCTCCTTTCTAAAATATTTCGGCCATGTATTATAAACCCCAAAAAAAATCAAATATTTGGCAGCTTGCCCCTATTTTTTTTTGCACACCCAATAATTTTGGTAAAACCTTGTACTGTGCACTTGGGGAAATAATGTTGAAAGAAAAACTTAGGCTCTTTTTCAATCACCCTTCTTTCTTATACTCTCAAGTGGACGTGTGATGTTGATGTCCCCTTTTTGTTTCTTCAAATTTGATTGGGTAATGCTCCCCACTTAATTAATCTCTTCTTCCTTGAATTGTGTTTTTCCTGTACAAACAAAAACTCACGAAATCATATCTTAATAATCAATTAAGAATAAAGCAAGTGTACCACAATCTTCCTTTGTTCATTTGTTGAGTGCGGCACATGGGTGATTTGCGACTGCTCAAGTTCTCTTGTTGCGGCTTGCTATATGATTAGCAATTACTCCAACTATTGGGAAGATTATTGTTTCGCCTTTCCTGAAACACACTTAGCACACACGTTACATATAACACAACGGTTGTCATCATCAAACTAGAGATCCTAGATCGTTGCTCCCAACATCCTTCATATGTTATTTCCAATTGATTTCAAAGCCAATATACACAATGTATGAAAGTAAACAATAAATGATATTCTCCTCGACCCAATTCTAAGAAAAGTAAGGAAATAAGCATCGTATCGCATTCTTCGGGAAGATGCGCACATGGTAAAATTTTCAATTTTCATGGAAATGGCCAAAACCAAAATAAATTCCCTCTAAGTGGTGGGAGATGAGATTGTATCATTCATGAAGCTTATTCTTTCATTTATGCATTCAATTTTTCTTTTTCTTTTCATTTTCTCTCTTTTTTGTATTCTTTTTGTTTTAGTATGTTTATGTTTTGCATTCACGCAATAATGCTATGAAATGCAAACACGGCCACATTTGCATACACGCAATGACGTTATATAGGCAAATGGATGGAATGATCCCCTAAATCTCATTTTTGGCTTCCTCCCCAATGTTTCGTGGGGCACCGGCTACTCAATTTGATTAGAAAACCCATTTACTTATGTTAATTCTTTTTCTCATTCTACTCATAAATTATCAACTCATCCACCCACTCCTTAGTAGGAAAACAAAACATACACCAATGGCCACATCCAATCCAATCAAAAACTAAGCCATTCATCCCAATTCATGCGATTACTTACACCAAACTATTCCCGAATTATTTCAAAGAGAGCATCAAAACATATAAAATCGTTTCATACATGGCATATTAGCATTTGACTCCAAAATGGAAAAGAAATTAAAACACGCCAATCAAACATCTATAAATTTGATACCAAAGTAATAATCTGAAAAAATTGCATGGCATTAAGCATGTAGGGACTAAGCAAAAGATATGTGGTGGAGGTAAGGATGGAGGCACCAAAATGATATGCTCAAAATGAATGAATGATGATGATGATTGAGAAAATTTTTATTAACATCAAAAAATTTCAAAACTACCCAAAACTAGCATCCAACTTCAAAGTTCACTCCTCCAACTAGAAATGAGCATTGTCCTCAATGGTTGAAGTGAAACTAGATATTATTCAACGATGCTAGAGGGAAAACACACATACTAAAGAAAACTAAACTAAAAAAAGTTTATTTTTTTAAATTACACTAAAGAAAGGAAGGAATACACCTTAGCAAAAGGCGGATCCTGAATGTGTAATGATGGAGGCAGCTGCTCAATCATATCATTGCGTTCCTCAGCCAGCTGCTTTGGAAACGCTGCTCCTCTGCTTTCCTTGGATCCTAGCAACACAGCTCCCAGCATCTCCCTAGAATATAATCATGTGTCCTGTGGGAGACAAGCTGTGTCAATCCAAGGAAAATAAGTAAGACTTCCAATGAAGGAAGTTCAAATAGGGTCGTCATAATAAAAATAAGGAGATGAATATGTATGAAGACAATATGAATCTAAGGTATATGAAAATGAAGCTTGATATTCAGAAATGAAGGGAAAAGAGTGATGAGAACTTTCCTGAATAGCGATGTTATCGCCTGGCTGATGCGACTCCTCAGGAGGAGGGTCAAATGGCTGCAGGGGCAAGTGTGGAGGAGAAGGCAGCGCAGGCTCAATGTAGATCATCTCGCAGTCACTGTCGCTTGCCGAATCCTCGCCATCGAAGGTAATGGCCTCTGTAGTCATCTCTGGACTCTGTGGTCCACCCTGAATATCCTCGTCCTGGATGATGAACTGATATGTGTCCTGGGGTGTCTGAAGTGATGGCTGCTAAACTGAATCTGAAGGGAGGGAGGGCTCGGGCTCCAAAGTAGTCTGTAGGCTATGTCCCGTGCACTCCCACCGTAGTAAACCATCTCAGCAGTCCATCCAAGATGCTCATGCACCTCCAGCTGTGGTAATGGATCAGACAAGCAATGTGACTCAGGCTCTCCGATGTCATCTATCTCACTCTCGTCTGGGCACATCTCCATCTCATCATCACCACCAACCCAACTAAACTGCATCATGTCTCCAACGTGGGTGACACACTCCATCATCCATTTCCTCCTGATCCTCAATACACAATCTCTCGATATCATCTACCTGGCTCTCATACGACCCATCATCATGCTCTACTATGTATCCCATGGGGTCGCAAGAGAAAGAGCCCAAAGATGGCACCTCAGAGTGATACTAGACCTGCTGCTCTGCATCCTGAAATGGTACCAAGGACTGGCCATCATCATCATATCCAAGTGACGGCTCTCCAGATGGCGCAGTCTGCTCCCACTCTGCAAGGTCTCTCAGGCACAACCATGCATCCTCTTAGTATATGCAAAGAAATCTCCGCTACTACTCATCTGCACAAAGTCCCGTGTCGACGGCTGCAACCCAGTGTAGAAAATCCGAAGTAGATCCTCTGCGCTGAAAGCATGGCATGGACACCCAAGCACTAAATCATCGAACCTCTCCAAAACCAGACAGTAAGTCTCACCGTCAAACTGGGCAAAGCTCTCCATGTGTTCCTCAAATGCCTGGCGCATCTGTACCTGATTCCTGTAATAAATAGTAAAGAAAGCTCGAAGGAAATCAGTCTAAAAAGAAAGCCATGTAGAAAAAGAATCTCGAGGATAAGCATCAAACCAGATTTTAGCATCATCTCTCAAAGTATATGGGAACACTTTAAAATAAACAAAATCTGCACAATTGTTCCCATCAAACAAATCACAAAACTCTTTCCTACACCAATATTCAAACTTTGGCATAAATGAACTAGGATTTTCCAACCACGTACCGTGAAAGAATGGTGGGAGTTGAGAATCCTCCACATAAGCATCGCTAAAGTTTGAAAATGAATCCATAAAAAAATTATCCGCAAAAGAATTTTGAAATAAAAGAAAGAAAGAAAGAAAAACGACTGAAAAATGTATAAAATAAACAACCAAAAAGACTCAACACTAAGCTGGAAGTACTGCACCAAAAGTGTCCAAAACCAACCAAAAATGTGAGTGTGAAAACCGTTGTCCCCGGCAACTGTGCCAAAATGATTGACCGCGAGACGTGCACAATCCAAGTAGGATGCACACGCTCACCTCCCAAGAGTAGGAGTGTCAAAGCAATATAATCCCGGTAAGTACGGGGTCAAATCCACAGAGACAATTCGTTTCACGTTCACAATCTCAATTGGTTAAGGAAATGCTAAATATGTTGGAACGACCAACTAAACTAACGAGTATCGTGTGAGTGGAAGTGTGGGGTGAGACAATCGAGCCAAGCCCAAGGTAGGTAGGGTGGAGACCAAAGTAGGGAGCTAGTCAAGCAAGGAGAAGTGTGTGGAATGGGATGTCATTAGGGTTGTGACTTGATTAGCAATAGGTTCATCCCAAATGAATCAAGGTATGCAGGGTTGTGCACATAGGTAATGCCCTTAAGGCACACCACCGTTCTACGGCCCCGCCAAGGGTAATGCACAATTCATCCGTGTGTTGATTATTGGGTTGAAATCCCTAACTTAAGCTCGTGAGTCAATCCTTGCATCCGTGTCAATATGGTGCAAGGATGGTGCACATCGGTGTGACCCTTAGGGTACAGCACCGTTCTACGGCCCCACCAAGAGTGGTGCACGACTCAATTAAACCTAGGGCACAACCCAACAATCAATACTATTAGCACCCATTTCAAGGTGTGCTAATCTAATTAAATGCAAGGAATGAATCATCACTAATCAAACACACAAATCCTAACTAATCCCAATTCCCACACCATTGGCTCTAGGCCATCATAATGAAAAGCAAGATGATAAACATTAATGAGCATTCATTACAAGCCATCAATTGAATAACTATCAAAAGATTCTCACTATCATTCAATAATCATTCAAATATACATCCAATTCATTTAGAAACCAATAGCTACAAAAGAGGGGAAGAAATCACCAAGAGAAACCCTAGAAAACCAAGCTTTCCCCTCTCTTGCTCCTCCTCCAAGCTTCCCTAGCCTCCAATAGCCTCCAAGCCCTTGTCCTAGCTCTTGGGGAAGAAGATGGGGCTCTCAAACCCCCAATAGAACAGTAAAATCGCCCAGGCCGAAGTCTCTTCTCGCTGGAAACGCTACAGGGTGAAATTAACCCCCAAAATCAACTATCGGGCTTGTGGGTCGGGTTTCTTGCGCCCGACCCGCTAAAACTCAGTGCACGCTTGCTTGGAAAACAAAAGGAGGGTCACGGGCGGGGCATGTGCCCCCTAAGCTCTTCAGCCCGATCACGGGCTGGCAAAGAAATGGGGGCACGTGAGCGGCACGTGCCCCCGCAGCTCTCTAAGCGAGCGGGCGGCATCCGACGGTTTGAATGGTGCCACGTGGCGCCCCATTATAAACCTCCTTCTTCTGATTTTAACCCCTCCTTTCTCCTCCAAATAATTCACCAAAAATACCTAGAAATCCCATAAAAATCCCAGAAAATTCTGGAAAATCCCCAAGACTCCCATGAGTACCTGAAAAAATGGGAGAAGGAGAAATTAGTCCATATAATGATGTTTTATGCAAAGAATGCAAATAAGCTCTAATATGTAACATAAAGTGAGATTATACCCAAAAGAGCAAGATTAAGCCTAATCCTTAGCACAAAATAGGGGTAGTTAGGGGGTATAAATATAATATACACTTTTCATCCCGAATCAATTCCCGACCTTGAAATCCGTAACGGTGATGCGGGCGTCGTGGAGAATTTTGGCCCTTTCCTTGTAAATTCTAGAGCTCTCGTAAGCATCCCGTCTAATCTCGTCAAGCTCTTTGATATCTAAAAGTCATCGCAATGCCGCACTCTTGTAGTCGTATTTTAAGTCTTCATTGCCCAATAGGCGCGGTGTTCCAACTCCACCGACAAATGGCATGCTTTCCCATAGACTAACCAGTATGGGTAGTGCCAATATGGGTTCGAAAAGCCGTGCGATATGCCCACAGTGCATCGTTCAATTTCATGGTCCAATCCTTCCTAGATCTTTCGACCGTCTTCTCTAGAATCTGTTTGATCTCCCGGTTTGACACTTCCACTTGTCCACTCGTTTGAGAGTGGTATGCCATCCCGATTCTATGATTCACCCCATACTTCTTTAGCATAGCTTCGAACTTGCTTTCAATGAAATGGCTTCCTCTGTCTCTTATCAATGTTCGTAGCACTCTAAAGCATGGGAATATGTTTTGCTTGAAAAATTTGGATACCACTCTCGCATCATTGGTTGGGGTTGCGATGGCCTCCACCCATTTTGATACGTAGTCAATGGCTAATAGAATATACTTGTTTCCTTTGCTTGATGGAAAAGGCCCCATGAAATCCACTCCCCAAAAGTCAAATAGCTCAATTTCTAAAATAGGCTTCATCGGCATCTAGTTCCGTTTGGATATGTTTCCCGTCCGTTGGCATCTATCACAGTACTTGACGAAGTCATGTGTATCCCTGAACATGGTCGGCCAAAAGAACCCGCATTGCAATATCTTTGCGGTGGTTTTGGAGGCGGCGTAATGTCCCCCGCAGGGCATATCATGGCAATATGAAATGATGGAAGTGGCCGCTTCTTTTGAAACGCACCTCCGTATAATCCCATCCTTGCATACCTTGAAGAGGTACGGGTCTTCCCAGAAATAGTTACGGACTTCGTGCATGAACCTCCTTTTTTGTTGCGTGGCCATCCCACACGGTTTTATCCCATACACCAAATAGTTCACATAATCTACATGCCAAGGTACTTCTCCGAGTCTGATGGCGAATAGCTTCTCGTCAGTGACGTCCCCACGGTTTTATGTTGTGATCATGTACAAGGTGCAATAGGATTGGGGGCGTGAGATTTAAATATTTATAACCGCAAGCGCACGATGTTGTAGTGTGGCTTGGGGGTCGAAGTCAGGGAGGCCTGGTTGTGCTTGTGTCAGAAAGGACCAATTTCACCCCATGGGTGAGCTAGCCCGAATCGGTAGATGGGTGATCACTCCTTATTTTACACCTTTTTCCGCATGATTGCATGCCATTTAGATCGCCCAAATCACGTCTTTTACGATTTATCGACGATATTGCGATGCTTTTCACGTTTCGTTGTTTTTGTCGCATTTCAGGTGATTTGGCGCGATTTGGAGTGATCTCGAGATACGCTTACGCTAGACGGCCACCAACGACCTCCCCGAGGAGTATTTTGCTGTTGGAGAGGAGCGGAAGAAGAATGGATGCCGCAGGAGCGACGGGGAGGCCAAATTAAGCAGTTTGGGCATTTTTTGTGTCCCACTCGGCCGAGTGGAGGAGCCACTCGGCCGACCAGCGAGACACCGCTCGGCCGACCCGTTCAGACACGTTTTCCATGTGTACTCGGCCGAGCGACGGAGACCACATCGGCCGAGTGACTATACCACGTCCGCCCGAGTGGCGCCCAGACGAAGGCCCTCAAAAGTATCGAAGTTACTGTTTTTCGGCCACCTGAGCTTCAGAAGACCCACTCGGCCGAGTGGTAAATCCGTCCGCCCGAGTGAAGTAAAGCCATCGGCCGAGTGACGACAACTCACTCGGCCGAGCCACCTCCGAACTGAAGACCCCTGAAAGCCCCGACTTACTGGAAAATTACAGGGTTTTCACTCGGCCGAGCGACTTTTGTCACTCGGCCGAGTGCGATGCGCTGCCTGTAGCGAAATCTGCGGAAAACAGGCTGTGCAGGGGCGTTTTGGTCAGGATTTTTGGACGATTTTTGGGGCTATTTAAGCCCTGTTTTTACCCTAGTTTTGGGAGCCACCTCTTAGATTTTTTGCAACTTTTTGAGTCTACTTTTTAGCTTTATTAATTGTGATTGGAGAAGAGAAAAACTTGGATTTTTGTTGGGCTGATTGAAGGTCTACATTGGTTTGCACTTCTCTTCCCCAAAAACTCTATTTTTATTGTTTATATCATTGTTGTGATGAATTCCATTGTCTATTTCATTGCTAATTATTGTGCTATTGCTATGATTAGTGAGTAGTCTCCACGCCTTGGGGCGTGGGGATGAACCCTACAAGCCCAATTTCGTATTTGTGTTGAATTGGTAGAAATTGAGCTAGGATCGTTATTAGGGATTAGATTGGGATCGAATTACTACGGATAGCTAGGTATTCGCATCAATTGGGATTTGCAAGAGATTGGATCCCAATTCGATAGGAAGCCCTAGAAATCCGAATTGGGTTGGAGTCGGACTTCCGAAGTATCGGTTTGCAAGAGATTGGACCGATGCTAGGATCTCCGGTTGCAATTCCGTGCCAATACCCGTTTGCAAGAGATTGGACGGGTAGGAACTATCCTAATCTAGATTGTGGACCGAGTTTGCAAGAGATTGGGCTCGGTGCGCAATTGGACGATGATGTTGATCCTAATGCTAGCTTCCCTAGGCTAGGGTTTGCAAGAGATTGGACCCAAACCTAGGATAGCTATAGACCGGCAACAGCGCGAGAGCGTGAGCTTGGTTCCACATTTAGTTGCAACTAGTTCATCCAAATTCTCATCCTAGCGATTTCGATACCGGCGAACCACATTTGTGAAATACGGTGAGTAGTGGGGATTCCCCATTCCCTAGGCGTTCTCTATTTGATTTGATATTTCGCACTTTTGTCTGACGATTGTGACAGGATCGCCCAAGGCAATTATCCCTCTTGGATAGCCAGGTTGATTAGGAACAAGCACGGTCATTCGTCCTCCCTGTGTTCGATACCCGCTCGCCGCTATACCGTGCGCTTGCGGTAAAACTACAACCGTCGCCTCGGGACGTGTACGCCGGGGCGCGATCAAGTTTTTGGCGCCGTTGCCGGGGAGGGCATTTTGACGGTGCTCGGCACCGACCACCCGTTTATTTCTTCTTACTTTTTTCCTTTACTTCCCTCTCTATCTTATCCTAACTTCATTCGTAGCCCTATTTGCATATTCTCCCCGCATTTTGCATAATACCTTAACAGGGAGAATGGGGGATGCAACGCCAACAATAGAACTCAGTCGAGAAGACTATGACACCTTCACAGACCTCCTTAAGGAGCTTGTCGACGAGGTCCACACTACCGGAGCATTTGCTATCAATATCACGGACCCCGACGAACAACTATTTGCTAGCTTTGTGATGGACCAAATCTCCCCGGAAGGGACTATCGGAGGCAATGTCAGAGTTGACGTGGTCGACGACAAATTGCATTTCGAAGACAATAGAGCAAATGTCGAAGAGCACTATGCTCCCGAAGAACCCTTCGAGCAAACCGATATTCAGGGTGTTACACTTTATGATGCTCACTCTTGTTTTTATGAATCGTCTGATGTGTTTTTTGATTCCAGGTACGAACTGGAGCAGAGTGAAGGTTTTGGCGATGCTAGCACTGAATCAGAGGGCGCCTACTTCGATGCCTCATCCTCACTAAGCAGCGAGTCCGACTTGTCACATGAAAGCATGCCATCTGAACATGAGCTAAACCCGGATGACGAGGAAGAAGCCGAATTCATGCGAGCTGATAAAGTGGAAGAAGCAGCGCCACCTCAGGTAGAGCTTAAACAATTACCGCCGAATCTAAGGTATGCCTTTTTGGGTAATAAATTGACTTTTCCGGTGATAGTCAATTCCCACCTCACACAAGATCAACTTGAAAAACTCCTAGACGTCCTTAGGAGCCACAAAGATGTCCTGGGATACACTATTTCCGATCTAAAGGGAATAAGCCCTAGGCTTTGCACGCATCGGATCCATTTGGAGGATACCGAAGCCACCTCCATAGAGCCTCAAAGGCGGTTGAACCCGAACATGAAGGAGGTGGTTAAAAAGGAAATCCTAAAATTGCTTGAAGCCGGTATAATTTATCCTATCTCTGACAGTAGATGGGTTAGCCCCGTCCACGTCGTCCCCAAGAAAGGAGGGATGACTGTCATAAAAAATGACAAAGGTGAGCCAATATCCACGCGCACTGTCACGGGATGGCGAATGTGCATTGACTATAGGAGACTCAATAAAGCCACCCGAAAGGACCATTACCCATTACCATTCATCGATCAAATGCTTGAACGCCTCGCGAACCATAAATACTTTTGCTATCTAGACGGGTATTCGGGTTTCTTCCAAATCCCTTTGCACGAAGATGACCAAGAAAAGACGACTTTCACTTGTCCCTATGGCACCTACGCATACCGTAGGATGCCGTTCGGCCTTTGTAATGCTCCCGCCACATTTCAAAGATGTATGACATCCATATTTTCCGATTATATTAAAAATATTATGGAAGTTTTTATGGATGATTTCTCGGTTTATGGAAGTAAGTTTGACTCTTGCTTGGAAAATCTCACTAAAGTCCTAAAAAGGTGCCAACAAAACAATCTCACTCTCAATTGGGAGAAGTGTCACTTCATGGTCACGGAAGGTATAGTTCTCGGACATCTTGTTTCCTCAAGAGGAATCGAGGTAGATAAAGCTAAGATTGAGGTAATCGAAAAACTTCCTCCTCCTATTAATGTCAAGGGCATTAGAGGCTTCCTTGGTCACGCGGGGTTTTACCGCCGCTTCATTAAGGATTTCGCCTCGATTGCCCGACCACTTACTTCCTTACTCGCTAAAGATGTTCCTTTTGACTTTTCAGGAGAATGCTTGCAAGCTTTCAACACCTTGAAGGAAGCGCTAGTCTCAGCGCCCATCATTCAACCGCCGGATTGGAGCCTCCCTTTTGAGCTAATGTGCGATGCTAGCGACCAAGCCATTGGAGCGGTATTGGGACAAAGGAAAGATAGGAAGCTTCATGCGATATACTACGCAAGCAAGACATTGGACGACGCGCAGAAAAACTACACAACTACCGAAAAGGAGCTTCTAGCGGTCGTCTATTCCATAGAGAAGTTTCGCTCCTACCTCCTCGGTTCCAAGGTGATTGTCCACACCGACCATGCAGCATTGAAGTATCTTTTAAACAAGAAGGATGCCAACCCCCGGTTGATTAGGTGGATACTCTTGTTGCAAGAATTCGACCTAGAGATCAGAGATAAGAGGGGTACAGACAATGTCGTGGCAGATCATTTATCCAGGCTCATTCGCGACAAGGAGGATGAGAGCTTACCTATTGACGACACATTTGTTGATGAGAGGCTATATGCGGTAAGGGCCGAGGAAGTACCTTGGTATGCGGACTTCATCAACTACTTGGCGTGCGGAATCAAACCGCATGGGATGTCCACGCAACAAAAGAGGAGATTTATGCATGAGGTCCGTAGCTATTTTTGGGAAGATCCTTACCTTTTCAAGATATGCAAAGATAATGTCATTCGTAGGTGTGTTCCTAAAGAGGAGGCAACGTCTATCATTTTGCATTGCCACGGTCTACCATGCGGGGGACATCATGCCGCCTCTAAAACTACCGCTAAGATCTTGCAGAGCGGATTCTTCTGGCCCACAATGTTTAAAGACACTCACGCTTTTGTAAAGGGTTGCGATAGATGTCAACGGACCGGGAATATCTCCAAGCGCAATGAGATGCCGATGAGACCCATCCAGGAGATTGAGCTTTTTGATTGTTGGGGAGTAGACTTCATGGGGCCTTTTCCGTCGAGCAATGGCAACAAGTACATCCTATTGGCCGTTGACTATGTCTCCAAATAGGTTGAAGCTATTGCCACCCCTACTAATGATGCTAGGGTCGTCTCCAAATTCTTCAAGCAAAATATCTTTCCGCGCTTTGGAGTGCCGCGTACCTTGATAAGCGACGGGGGAAGCCACTTCATAGAGAACAAGTTTGAAGCCATGCTAAAGAAGTACGGGGTAAATCATAGAGTTGGAATGGCTTATCACCCCCAGACAAGCGGCCAAGTAGAAGTCTCAAATAGAGAAATCAAGCAAATTCTCGAGAAAACCGTAGATCGGTCTAGAAAGGATTGGTCAATGAAGTTAAACGATGCTCTATGGGCCTATCGCACGGCCTTTCGCACCCCCATCGGTACCACACCGTTCCGCCTAGTTTATGGGAAGGCTTGCCACTTGCCGGTAGAGTTGGAACACCGCGCATATTGGGCCATCAAGACCTTTAACTACGATTATAAGAGTGCGGCGGTGAGGCGACTCTTGGACATCAACGAACTTGATGAAATAAGGAGAGACGCCTATGAGAGCTCGAGAATTTACAAGGAAAGGACCAAGATTTTCCACGATGCCCGCATAACTGTCACGGACTTCAAGGTGGGAGACAAGGTCTTGCTCTACAATTCCCGACTCCGACTATTTCCCGGTAAGTTGAGGTCACGATGGTCGGGACCTTTCACCATTAAGCACATACAACCGGGAGGAGCTTTCGAGTTGGAAAGCAAGGATGGTACCACATTCAAAGTAAATGGTCAAAGGCTCAAGCACTATTCCGAGGGGATCCCGACGGGTGAAACCAATAGAGTATATTTGCTTAAAGAGCGGTCGGATGATCTCTCGGACCTCCTCGATGAGGTAATAGAGGAGGCGATTCCTCATTCAATTGGTGCCCTTTTTGATGAAGAATTTGATGAAGGCCCGGATTTAGGCCAAGATGAAAAGATTAAAGACGATTCCCCCGACTTCTCCGCTGATGAAGATGAAGGCGACGCTGATGTCGCGAGGATTCGAGAGCTCTGCAAGCTCTCGAAATTAAAGTCTCCAAAGAAAGCTCCGCCGGCACGGAAATCGGCACCGCCGGTCAAGCCGTTGGCCGGGGCAAATGCTAGCTTGGGGGAGCCTCCCCCCAACACTATTCGAGATAGGAGACCACCGCGGGAGAACGCTACGCCGCCACGTTCGAATCCAAGCGCGCTCCCCGGAAAGTTTGACGGGTGCATCCCGTATGCACCCAACATCCCGCATTGATTGAAAAATTGTAGGGGGTCGAGCTCACGACCTTAAACGAGTGCTTGTCGGGAGGCAACCCGACGGTTTTTGCTTTATTTTCACTTTTTCTTTATTTTTGTTTTAGAAATTTTTAGTGTTTTGAGTCGATCGCCTAAAATTTTGTGATAACGGGTCCCATTTTTCTTGACAGGAGAGGAGATAGGTAGATCCATCATGAGGAGGATGAACGAGGCGACGAGGAGCGCCCAAAGAAGGCGTTCGACGCTTAGGAGGAGCATGAAATCGACTGGAGGAAGAAAGACGGAGTTTAGAGCCCAAACGAAGATAAACAGCAGAAATTAAGGCTCACTCGGCCGAGTATACTAGTCACTCGGCCGAGTCCATAAGTTCGTCCGGCCGAGCCGCTCACGAACGAGGGAAGTCTGCTGTACCCAACTCTCTGTCTATTTTTCTCATTTCATAAGAACTGCCACTCGGCCGAGTATATATATTCACTCGGCCGAGTAAATCGGATACCCTCCTAGGGCGAGTTATGCCGAGTAGCTTGAGTCACTCGGCCGAATGGACTTACTCCACTCGGTCGAGCCTGGCAAAGCCACTCGGCCGAAGCGATATCGGGGAGAAATTTTTATTTGCCTCGCTCGGCCGAGTGAGTAATGTCACTCGGCCGAGTCGTAACTTTTTAATATAAAGCCGAGGGGGGGCGCAGTTTTCGAAAACGAAAAAAAAAAATTCCTTCGCCCGCGCCCCCTCAGCTTTCCCTCGCCCGATCTCGCCTCGCCCAACAGCCACCCGCCCGCGCGCGCCGCCGCTCGGCCTGCCATCGCCGGCCGACCATCGCCGGACCCCGCCCGAGTCGCCGCCGGCAGCCCCGTCTCCGATCACCTCCGGTTCGCTTATTTTCACCGTTTTCTCCTCTCCTCGTGTATTTTTTTTGAGGATCCATGTGCTAAACGCCCCCCTAACCCAAATCAATTCCTATATCTATCCATTGCACCCCTATTGCTCCATACATTTTGATTATTACTCGCTGATATCGCTTTTTCACGCGCAGGCTGCTTATTGGGGCTTAGGGGAGGCCAGGGGAGCTTCTACGGGCTGCTCCGGACTTCGTGGAGGCGCGGACTTCGCACGCTTCCACTACTTAGCACTCGCGGCGTGTTCAGGTATACTCTTTCCATTCTTTTTGCACACGCCGCACTTTTCACTTTTCGGCGCGCGTTCGGGGCCGACATGCCGCCCCGGACACGACCGAGGTCGACGAGAGCTTCCGCCAAGCGGAAGCGATCGTACGAGGCCGGCCCTGCTCACGAGGTGGAGGACTCTCCTCCGCCTTCTCCCGCACACCCCGTCCACCCAGCACAGCCTACAGGCCCCGCACACCCCGCACAGCCTGCAGCGCACCCACAGCCCGCACAGCCCGCACAGCCACTCCCCGCCGCTGCACAGCCACCACCACCGGCTCCACTGGTCGGGCCGCTCGGGATCACGTTCCGAGACGACGCACACCGCGCCGTCTTCGACCGTATCTCTCAGCGCTCGATCGTACCCTCCAGGTTTGCACACCTCGCTGACCTTGGACGCCTGGGGGTACTCGAGGGACTGCTCACGTTGTACGACAACGTGGGTTGGCGAGATTTTCTGCAGGTGTCGGCGGATACTTTTACCCGTTCGACACTTGAGGTTTTGAGTTCGATCGCCCGGACCGATGAGGGATGCTCATTCCGGTTCATGGATCGAGAGTGCCAGGTCACTCTCGATATGATGAGAGCGTTTTTCTCTTGGCCCGCAGTCCCCGGAGCCGATCGCGGTTACGGCCCTACCCATATCCCCCCACCTTCTTTTGACGCCGGTGCCTTCTGGGCCCGGATTACAGGTCTTCACGCCGCCTTTGACCCTAGTAGGGCCAAGGCCTCGGCCATAGTCCACCCATGCCTACGCATTGCCCAGCGCCTCATGGCGACTACCTTTTTGGCCAGATATGAGCCGGGCACGATGTCTACGCCGGAGCTTTACATGCTCTACGCGATGACCCGTCCCAGAGCTCTATCTAGGGATGGAGATGAGCTTGTCCCCGCCGTCGTGATCGATATCGCGGCATGGTACTTAGACCGCATCATTGTATCGGTGGGCGCTCGCTCACCGATATGCTGCGGCGGCCTGATTACCCTGCTGGCTCTTATGACCGGCGAGGACTTCCCCGACGACTTGCGACGCGTCCCGGGCCCCACCTCTTTGTCGATAGATGTTATGGCCCGGATGAAGATGCTGCGTCCGCATGGTGAGCGTCACTGGGTCTGGTTGCACGGCCCTTTCGGTGCCGACTACATGATTCTCCCGAGCCCTGCTCGGACCCAGATTGCACCGGCCCACGTTGACTGGCTCCCAGATATGGATGTCCTCATCCCCGCCGCCTACGTGCTCGAGGCTGAGGAGGCCGAGCAGGCCCACGCTGCCCACGCTGCCCAGGCTGCCCCCGCAGACCCTGCTGCGCGCCCTGCCGAGCCTGCTGCCGACCCTGTCGCCCCTGTGGCCCCTCAGCCCACACCTGTCGTTTCTGCTGCTCCCGACACTTCTGTCCTCACCTCTGCCAGTGTCGAGAGTACTCTTGCTGAGCCCACTTCCACCACTGTCACCACTTCCGAGGCTGTCACCACCACTCCCACTTCCGCCACTGGCCCCTTGTCTGTCGAGCCTCTTTCTTCTGCCTTCCCCGAGCGCCCGCCGACCGTAGTCGAGTACGGAGAGCCCTCGTTCGTTTCGGTCGTGGAGACCATGGTTAGCATGATCTCCGCTGGGGCTACACCTTTTGGACCACACACTTCTACCCCAGCGGGAGATTCCTCTGTCTCCACTGCCGCCGTCTTCTCCGAGAGTGTCGTGGCGTCTGTCCACACTTCTGTGCCACAGACCTCTTTGGCCACCTCGTTGCCTCTTTTGCACGCTTCCTTTGCTGCCGCCGCCTCCACTTCTCGCCAGCCGGTGTCCCGGCCTCGCACCGAGGCCAGGCCCACTTTTCCAGGCGCGGCACCTTTTGTCCCCTTCCCCGCTGAGCCCGTCACATACTCCACTCGCGTACGCCAGCCTCGCCCTGCGCAGCCTAGACCGGTGCGTCCCTCTGCACCACCCCCGCCCGACACTACACTGCAGAGCATACGTGCTCTTGAGTTGGCGGTGAGTGGTCTTAGAGGAGACCTTAGGACCCTGTCCTCCACCGTCTCTGCGATGGCTGGACGCTTCGACCTGATACCCCAGATCCACTACTGCCTTACACAGGTGCTGGAGCGCCTCCCTCGCGTGCCCCAGCCCACCCAGCAGGTTCCCACACACACTTCCACACACACTAGACCTGCTTCCACTTCCACCCCAGCTCAGCAGCCCACACCACCACCACCACCACCTCCGCCTCAGGACGGAGATGGCGCGGCACCGCCTTCTTAGGCACTCTTGATGCCTTTACCCATTCCTGCCGTTGTGCTGCCCGTCTCTGCTGGGTCCTGATGCACTTTTGTCCACCCCCCCCCCCCCCCCCCTCCCCCTCACTATTTTTGGGATTATATTTTTGATCATATCTTTTTGTGCATATCATATCATATCTACTTGGGATTCTCATTTTGATCACATCTATATATATCTTTTTGGGAGAGAGGGAGCGTTTTTGGTACCGTATTTATTTTCATATCACTCCTGTTCGTGCATGCATCATGTCCCGCATCATATTTTTTTTTCATTTCTTTCTTTTTTTTCTTTCTCTTTCTTTTTATTTTCATTTTTCCATGCATGCATCCTCACTTGCCCCTCACACTTCTTGTCTCTCGGTGTACCACACCTTGCACATTGAGGACACTGTGCCGTTTAGCTTGGGGGAGTGAGTCCTCACTTTCTTTTTTCGTTTAGCCACCTTTATTTTCAGTTTTTCACACCGTTTTTCACTTTTGCACTTATTTTTCATTATTTTTCATTTATCTTGCCATGCATCACGTTTTTCTTATTTTCCTGTGTGCCACATTGCATAGTTCTATTTTTCCTTTTATCTTTACTTCGTTTCTTTTTCATCTCATGCTAGAGATGAATTTTCTGTGATGATGTCTACGTGGAGTCAGCTTATTCTATATGCATGCTATATTTGTCATGTCTTAGGTTTTATATCTGACATCATATGCTATGACTTGCCTTGCATTTAGAAATGGTAACCCACACCTTTTTTCACATGAAAATGGATGAAGTTTTATTATTAGCTGAGCCTGAATATTCATATGTATGCTATCACAGAAAACACACCAAGATTCACGCATCGAATGCCTATATCTGGAGTACTGATTTCTTTTCCTTTATCACTTCTATATGCATGAATTGTACACTTCACTTCAGAATGATTGAATGATGTTAGCTATGATATATCGGGATTAGTTAGCTTTTCATGATCAAAACTGAGTAGATTAGATTACCCTGCTGAAGTTGTCGTGCATGTCTTATAGAGTGAGCCGAGAGTTATATATATTTCTTTCTCCACAAATCTTGAACATCATTTCTCTACTTTTAAAATCTTTGGTGAATCTCCCCTTAGTGATTCTATTTTATGGCATTTCCCCCGCTATTAATTCCTAGCTCCAAATCCCCTATTCTATTCCAAAAAAAAAATGAATGAAAGGGAGAAAAACGTACTTGCATATCATTATCTCTCTCTGAGTTGGGATCATTGTGAATATATTGCTTATTGAAAAAAAAACAGAGAGAGAGAAAAGAAAAGAGGAAAAATCCTCAATAAAAGATCCCATCTCACTTTCTTTCTCTCTTCTTTCTCTTCATTGATTTTGGAGCTATATGTATACATAAATGGGGATGTAAATATTTTTGTGCCACCACGCTTATAGATAAGCTTGGGGGAGGAGATCCATTGATGTGTGAGAGAGTGACTACTTGACATTGCACGACAACCTAGGCTAAGTAATATTCTATACTCGGTGAGATCGTTTCTAGCTCTACGAAATCCAGAAATCTAAGCCTAGCTTTCATTTCATGAAATCCATACTTTTCTATTCTCTCTATTCTATAGTGTGATATTCTTATACTCCAGATAGAAAGCGTTTGATTGAAAAGTGTGTGATCTGTGATTTGTATACCGCTTTAAATGATTCAGACGATGTTAATCTTAAAATTATTCCGTTCTTCATGATTACACCATTGTTCGTGGGTTTTCTATTTCTATTTGCACTATTATACTATGATATCAAAATAAAATTCTTTGACATGTATTTCACATTCGGTGCATGCTATATGAGTAAGTGAAACCCACGTCCTGAGAAAATGATCTAGCGCCCTACCTCTTCGCTTCTTTCTTTCTTCTTTATTTTCATTCCGTTTTCATTCTTCTTCGTTTTTCTTTTTTTTCGTTTTTTTCGCCGTTTTCGTTTTCCGAATCCACCGGGTTCGCCTTTTACTTATCTTCCTCGAGGACGAGTAAGAGGCAAGCTTGGGGGATTTTGATCACTCCTTATTTTACAACTTTTTCCGCATGATTGCATGCCATTTAGATCGCCCAAATCACGTCTTTTACGATTTATCGACGATATTGCGATGCTTTTCACGTTTCGTTGTTTTTGTCGCATTTCAGGTGATTTGGCGCGATTTGGAGTGATCTCGAGATACGCTTACGCTAGACGGCCACCAACGACCTCCCCGAGGAGTATTTTGCTGTTGGAGAGGAGCGGAAGAAGAATGGACGCCGCAGGAGCGACGGGGAGGCCAAATTAAGCAGTTTGGGCATTTTTTGTGTCCCACTCGGCCGAGTGGAGGAGCCACTCGGCCGACCAGCGAGACACCGCTCGGCCGACCCGTTCAGACACGTTTTCCATGTGTACTCGGCCGAGCGACGGAGACCACATCGGCCGAGTGACTATACCACGTCCGCCCGAGTGGCGCCCAGACGAAGGCCCTCAAAAGTATCGAAGTTACTGTTTTTCGGCCACCTGAGCTTCAGAAGACCCACTCGGCCGAGTGGTAAATCCGTCCGCCCGAGTGAAGTAAAGCCATCGGCCGAGTGACGACAACTCACTCGGCCGAGCCACCTCCGAACTGAAGACCCCAGAAAGCCCCGACTTACTGGAAAATTACAGGGTTTTCACTCGGCCGAGCGACTTTTGTCACTCGGCCGAGTGCGATGCGCTGCCTGTAGCGAAATCTGCGGAAAACAGGCTGTGCAGGGGCGTTTTGGTCAGGATTTTTGGACGATTTTTGGGGCTATTTAAGCCCTGTTTTTACCCTAGTTTTGGGAGCCACCTCTTAGATTTTTTGCAGCTTTTTGAGTCTACTTTTTAGCTTTATTAATTGTGATTGGAGAAGAGAAAAACTTGGATTTTTGTTGGGTTGATTGAAGGTCTACATTGGTTTGCACTTCTCTTCCCCAAAAACTCTATTTTTATTGTTTATATCATTGTTGTGATGAATTCCATTGTCTATTTCATTGCTAATTATTGTGCTATTGCTATGATTAGTGAGTAGTCTCCACGCCTTGGGGCGTGGGGATGAACCCTACAAGCCCAATTTCGTATTTGTGTTGAATTGGTAGAAATTGAGCTAGGATCGTTATTAGGGATTAGATTGGGATCGAATTACTACGGATAGCTAGGTATTCGCATCAATTGGGATTTGCAAGAGATTGGATCCCAATTCGATAGGAAGCCCTAGAAATCCGAATTGGGTTGGAGTCGGACTTCCGAAGTATCGGTTTGCAAGAGATTGGACCGATGCTAGGATCTCCGGTTGCAATTCCGTGCCAATACCCGTTTGCAAGAGATTGGACGGGTAGGAACTATCCTAATCTAGATTGTGGACCGAGTTTGCAAGAGATTGGGCTCGGTGCGCAATTGGACGATGATGTTGATCCTAATGCTAGCTTCCCTAGGCTAGGGTTTGCAAGAGATTGGACCCAAACCTAGGATAGCTATAGACCGGCAACAGCGCGAGAGCGTGAGCTTGGTTCCACATTTAGTTGCAACTAGTTCATCCAAATTCTCATCCTAGCGATTTCGATACCGGCGAACCACATTTGTGAAATACGGTGAGTAGTGGGGATTCCCCATTCCCTAGGCGTTCTCTATTTGATTTGATATTTCGCACTTTTGTCTGACGATTGTGACAGGATCGCCCAAGGCAATTATCCCTCTTGGATAGCCAGGTTGATTAGGAACAAGCACGGTCATTCGTCCTCCCTGTGTTCGATACCCGCTCGCCGCTATACCGTGCGCTTGCGGTAAAACTACAACCGTCGCCTCGGGACGTGTACGCCGGGGCGCGATCAATGGGTTGTCACGAAAATAGAATGCGAGGGATAAACAATATAAAGGGAAACCCGAGACTTCAGTTTCCACCCTATCGTATGATTCTCTCTAATATGACCGGCAGATAGGATAACGATCGGAATTAGGGTCTAATGGTGAGACGTTGCCTCTAAGAAAAATTGCGTAGTTGATTCTCGCTTAGGGTGATCGAGGTCCCGAGTTCAATTCTCGGAATGACCCTACTGTTATAAATAGGCCCATGAGGCCCATTGGGTATCCAAGCCCACTATTGAAAGCTATATATATGAGGGTAGGGGGATCTTACCCCTCTACACCTATTCTCCCTAAATTTCCCTTCATAACACGTTATCAGCACGATCACGCTCGTTTGGAGGAGCCGGCAGCTCGCGGGGAAGGAGATCCATCAATCGCTCAGATTCAAGAAGATCGTAATCTTCTCAACGGGGAGCGAAAAGGGCATCCTTCACCAACCGTCGACTAGATTCCTTTGTCGAATCTAGAGGTAAAAATCAAAAAATTTTAGATCTAAACTTGCTTTTCACGTTAGATCTGCATGTTTTAGGATCAAAAAGTTTAAAACCACGGTAAAAATCAATTTTTTTAGATCCGCATGCATAAAAACAATAAAAATCTGTTTTTAGCGATCTGAATACTCGAAAAATCCTGTTTTTTACCCCCAACCTTTGATCCAAAAATCTGCACGCCCATAGGGCGAAACGGCGGCGCTTCACAAGCGCCGCCGGCGTGATTTTCACGCCGCGGCCAGCAGCCGCGGCCTCAGGCCGCGGACTGCCGCCGCGGCCTCAGGCCGCGGCCAGTTGCCGCGCCCTGCAGGCCGCGACGGCCGCGGCCTCAGGTCGCGGCCCTGTGCCGCGGCCTGAAGCCGCGGCCCTGTGCCGCGGCCCCCGTGTCGCGGCCTGCAGGCTGTGGCCCGCCGCTGCGGCGGCCGCGGCCCGCAGCTGCGGCCTGTCGCTGCCACGGCGGCTGCGTTTCTGCGCGGCTAGCCGTCGCGGCGACACGCCGCGGGCCCCCCCAGGGTTTTCCGAAACCCTAACCCTAAACGGGCCAACTTTTCGGGGGAGGCCCAATTAACCCTAATGGGTTGTTTTCATGGCCCAAAAGGCCAGAAAATTAGCCCATTTACATAAATAATTTTTCTTTTTGTTTTTGGCCTTAAAAGCCCAAAATAATTAAAAGAAACTTTAAAGGGTTTTTAAGCGGTAAACAAAACATTAAAATATGGATCAAAAGGTAAAAGTTTTCAAAAATAAATTTTTGCACGTCACACACGTTAGATTATTTAAATTAATCTGTACATGCCTGTGATTGATTATCTGCGTGGTTGTATGTTTCAAATATATTATCTGCGTGGATGTGCAAATTAGGCTATGTTTTTAGGGATCAGCCAGGTTTCCGACACCTTTTAATTTCCTGCAATTTTTCTTTTTTTTTTGAGAGAAATTTGTAAGTGAGGATATAAATGTAAAAAGAAGACCGAATGACACCAAAAAGGAGCTGAAGGCGTTTGCACAATGGAGATAGGGGCTTCTCTCTGAAGTTCCCGAGTTGTAATTTATTCTTTCATGCAATTATTTTTGATGTAACTTCGGACTGTACTTCTTTTTATTTCGGTGTCGGCTGGCTGATCCCCATAGTCCTAAGTCATTTTTTCCTTCTTCATTGCTTATACATTAACTGCGTGGATGTTAACTACTTTAATACCATGTTTAATGTTACAATGAAACTACTTAATAGCATGCGTGAATGTTAAACTTTATTAATTATTCACATTATGAATCTGTAAAAGCATGTATGTTAAATTCACATTAATTAAATCCATGCTATGAAAATGTTTGCATTACATGCGTGGATGTCTATTTTACTCAGTTTTAATGATACATGATGTCTTTCTTTACATTGCTAGATCATTGAATGGCCAGACTCGCAAATGTCGACTTCTCGGTCCTGAAGGCCGATGGGTCAAACTACCTGAGTTAGCAGTTGGACCTGAAGTTCCATCTGCGCTCTCATGGTTTCAGTCTCACACACACTGAAAAGGCAACAACAAGTACTGCCCCAGCAAACAAGGAGGCTTCAGTGGAAGCACCTCATACAGAGGAAGTTTCCGATATATTAAAGGCGAAAGCCATTATATATATCAGGAAACATTTAGACTCGACCTTAAAGGACGAGTACCTCACTGTAGAGGACCCTTACGAGCTGTGGGATGCACTCGAGGAGAGGTACAGACATCAGAGGGATGTCATACTCCCCCGTGCACAGTACGAGTGGACTCACCTCCGCATACAGGATTTCAAATCCGTAGCGGAGTACAACTCAGCTCTCTTCCGCATCACCTCACACCTGAAGTTGTGTGGTGAACCAGTGACGGAGAAAATGTTGCTGGAAAAGACGTTCACGTCTTTCCACGAAAAGGACATGATCCTTATGCAACAATATTGCGAGAGGAAGTTCACTAAGTACTCTGACCTGCTTTCATGCCTGTTTATGGCTGAACAGAACAGAGACCTGTTGGTTGCCACCCACAACCTGCGCCCTCCTGGCTCCGCTCCATTGCCACCTCCTGCAGAGGCTCACTTCCAGTCTTCCCAGAAGAAGAAGACGGACAAAAAGGTAAAATTCCAGAAATGGAAAGAACAGAAGCAGCGGAAGAAGGCCACTCCCCCAGCTCCTCCTCAGAACCAGAAGTTCGTGGACAAGAAGCAGAAGAGGATTCCCAACAAAGGTGGCACTCCCAAGAAAGACTGGGAGGACAAGTGCTCTAAATGCGGGATGCCGGGCCACTGGTCCAGAATCTGCCACACAGTAAAACACCTCCAGGACCTCTACCAGGCAAGCCTCAAGCCTCGAGCTGAGACAAACCTGATTGAGAGCGCAGCGTTGGCAGAGACCTCATGGACTCCTGAAGACTTCATGGGAGATGACACTCTCTAGATCTGGACCATTTCTATGCACTAGCAATGTATCTTCTATTTATGCATCGTATCTAGTTTTATTTCCATGTCAAACAATATTTTGAGCATTTATTTTATGAAAGTGGATCTTCTCTCTTCATTTATTGCTTGAATGTCTTTCCTTTTTTAGATATGGAACTTATCTGCCTAGTGGATAGTGCATCGACGCACTCGATCCTTCAAAACATAGACTACTTCACGAGAATAAGTAGCTATTCTGGCCCACTGAGAACAATCTCAGGACCAGCAAACATAATCGAAAGATCAGGGGAAGAAATTATATTGCTCCCCGGCAACACACAAATAACACTTAAGAATGCGTTATACTCCCCTAAATCCATCCGAAACCTCCTAAGCTTTAAAGACATCCGTTTAAACGGATATCACTTAGAGACGGTCGAGGAAGATAAAGGGGAATACTTGTTTGTAACGTCTCTTACAAATGGTTCAAAAACCATTGTGGAACGTTTCAAGTGACTCCCCTCAGGGATCTACCAAACAAGTATACAAACTCTAGAAACATCCATGGCGGAGCACCTGCAGTGCCCCCAAACACCAGAATTCCAACTCTGGCACAGCAGACTGGGACACCCTGGCTCTGTTATGATGTACCGCATCATAAAGAACTCCAGGGGTATACACCGGAAGAACCTGAAGATTCTTCAAAAAGGCAAATTCCCATGTCCACCCTGTTACAAGGGTAAACTGATCACGAGACCCTCTCCACTGAAAGTGGACGTGGAGTCCCCCAGTTTTCTGGAAAGAATCCACGGAGACATTTGTGGGCCGATTCACCCATCAAGTGGTCCGCTCAGGTACTTTATGGTCCTGATAGACGCATCTACTAAGTGGTCACATGTGTGCCTACTGTCCACCCGTAACCTAGCACTATCTAAGCTTTTAGCTCAGATAATCAAGTTACGGGCCCACTTCCCCGACTACCAGATAAAGAAACATCGTCTGGACAATGCGGGGGAGTTTACGTCACAAGTCTTCCTAGACTATTGCCAATCTCAGGGATTTGAAGTCAAACATCCTGTAGCGCATGTTCACACCCAAAATGGGTTAGCAGAATCTCTAATTAAGAGACTGCAATGGATCACTCGTCCATTATTACTTCAATCCCAGATGCCAGGGAATGCGTGGGGTCATGCAATTTTGCATGCTGCATCTTTAATAAAATTAAGACCTTCTGGAGGTCAGTCATCTTCTCCAATGCAACTAGCACTTGGAGCCCCACCAATTGTCTCATATTTGAGAATATTTGGTTGTGCAGTATACGTCCCCATAGCACCACCGCAAAGGACAAAGATGGGTCCACAACGTCGCCTAGGCATTTATGTTGGGTTTGACACCCCCACCATAATTAGATTCCTAGAACCCCTTACGGGAGACGTCTTTAAGGCACGTCTAGAAGACTGTGAATTCGATGAAACATCGTTTCCAAGACTAGGCTCACAGACAAAGAAACCCGAAGCTTCAGAAAGTATCACTTGGGATACAAAGACATTATGTCACTTTGATCCACCAACAAGCCAGTGTGAGGAGGAGGTCTTGAAGATTCTCCACATCCAAAACACTGTCCATCTCTTGCTGGACAAATTTACTGACAACCAGAAGATTGTCAAATCACACGTCCCTGCTGCTAACACTCCAGCTAGGATTGACATACCGCAAAATGGATGCAATCCGCCTGCAGCAGAAATGGTTGGACCCCTCAAAAAGAGAGGACGGCCACCGGGATCCAAGGACCAAGTCCCTCGAAAGAGTAGGACCATTGGCAATGGTAAACAAATACCACCAGAGGATGCTAATATAAGCCCTACTACCCCATCTCTCCCAAACTCTCATGAAGAGGAAAAACTGGGAGAAAATGAAGTATCGATACACTATGTACGAACTGGGGAGTATCAGGACAGAAAAAGCACAACCATAGATGACACATTTGCGTGTAATATTTACATCAACGTCGCGTACTGCGACGATGATATTGAACCACGCTCTCTGACAGAATGTCAAAGCAGAGATGATTGGCCAAAGTGGAAAGCGGCAATAGGAGTGGAGTTGGATTCACTCACCAAACGCAAGGTCTTCGGACCCATAGTCCAGACACCAAAAGGTGTAAAACCTGTAGGTTATAAATGGGTATTTGTTAGAAAACGAAATGAAAAGAATGAGATCGTTCGCTACAAAGCAAGGCTTGTAGCACAGGGTTTTACCCAACATTCTGGGGTGGATTTTGAAGCAACATACTCCCCGGTAATGGACGCGATCACCTTCCGATTCCTCATTGGCTTAACAGCCCAAGAGGGTTTAGATATGCAACTCATGGACGTGGTTACTGCATACCTATATGGCAACCTAGACCGAGACATCTATATGAGATTGCATGACGGTTATTCTTTGCCTGCAGCACTAAAAGAGAGAGAACGTGACATCTACTCAGTGAAACTGCAAAGATCATTATATGGTCTAAAACAATCTGGAAGGATGTGGTATAACAGACTGAGCGATTTCCTTGCGAAACAAGGATTTACAAACGATCCAGTCTGTCCTTGCATCTTTATAAGAGCAAAGGCAACAGGATTTGTAATTATAGCCGTCTACGTAGACGACTTAAACCTCATCGGATCTCCTGAAGAGATCGCAAAGATTTCTAGAAGCCTGACAGAAACCTTCGAGATGAAAGACCTCGAAAAGTCAAAATTCTGTTTAGGTCTTCAGATAGAGCATCTTAAAGATGGGATCCTGTTACACCAGTCAAATTACACATCGAACTTATTGAAAAAGTTTCAGATGGATAAGTGCCACCCCCTCAGCACTCCGATGGTCGTCAGATCATTGGATGTACACAAAGACCCTTTCCGGCCGCTGGAAGAGGGGGAGGAAGTACTAGGCCCCGAAGTGCCTTATTTAAGTGCTATCGGTGCACTCCTTTACCTGGCTAACTGCACTCGCCCTGACATAGCATTTGCATTAAACTTACTAGCCAGATATAGTGCTGCACCTACACAGTGGAACTGGGCCGGAGTTAAGCATCTTCTGCGCTACCTCCAAGGGTTCATAGACTTAGGTCTATTCTACAGGAAAGGGGCATCAACTGGTTTAGTTGGTTATGTTGATGCAGGTTACAGATCCGATCCTCATACAGAGAAGTCTCAGACCGGATACATGTTCACATACGGCGGCACAACCATATCCTGGAGATCTGTAAAGCAGACCATGACGACCGTCTCATCCACTCACTCAGAACTCATAGCGATCTTCGAAGCAAGCAAGGAATGCTTCTGGATACGCTCTGTGATCCAGTACATTCTCACCTCCACCGGCCTGATGACCGGCGTTCTTGCGCCTACTCCACTCCATGAAGACAATGCAGCATGTATAGCCCAGCTTCAGGACAGCTACATCAAAGGCGACAAGACGAAGCATATCTCCCCCAAGTTCTTTTGGATGCATGAACTTCAGAAGCAAAAGCAGATTGAGGTACAGAAGATCCAATCATGTAATAACTTGGCGGATTTGCTTACCAAATCCCTGCCTACTAGTATCTTTGAGAAACTTGTATATGGGATTGGGATGAGGAGAGTGAGTAAATGTACACTGGGTCAAGATGAGAGAACTATGAACTCATAGATACATAGGAGACTGATGTATAGATTCATAGGAAATCTGCAAGCCTGAAGCTTGGTCAGATGAGGGGGAGTCAACTGCAGAGTTGTACTCTTTTCCCTTGGCTACAGGTTTTTTCCCACTGGGTTTTCCGTAGTCAAGGTTTTGACGAGGCAACCTCGTTGACTCTGGATCCTGAAGTATCCACCCCTAGACACATCCCTAAATCAGGGGAAGTTATGGGTTAACTGTTCTTTCTTTAACAAGGCAGTTACTCTAACTCGGATCCTGAAGAATTCACCTCTTATTCAATGTTGGTTGGATAAGGGGAAGTGTTATGAATAGGCCCATGAGGCCCATTGGGTATCCAATCCCATTTTTGAAAGCTATATATATGAGGGTAGGGGGCTCTTACCCCTCTACACCTATTCTCCCTAAATTTCCCTTCATAACACCTACCAAAATTCTCCTACCTTTTTTCATAAAAGTTATCTAATACATAGTAAAGAAGTCCCTTTAAATTATAGAATAAATTATACCCAAGAGCAAATCTGCTAATTGATTTACTTCTTTCTTTAATGGGGGGGTTATTTGTTTGATTATAATTTGTTTATCTATACAGATAGCACTGAGAAAAATACAATGCATCTTTAGAACCATTCGTAATAAATGAGTACCTCTACCTAATTTGTTAAAAATTCGTACATTTCATGAATTAGAATTACACTATTGACTACCAAAGCTAACGGCAAACGATGAAGGAACAATCTTGAAATATCTATGCAATTTTCTTATTACTTTATAGAGCGAAATTAGAGTTAACTGCTTGTGTTCGAATTACACAAGCTGTAAATTGGAAGGACTTAGAATTTTGAATGGCAACGGCCTATTAGCTCAGTTGGTTAGAGCGTCGTGCTAATAACGCGAAGGTCGCAAGTTCGAGACCTTCATAGGCCATAGTTTTAAATTTCAAATTTATATTTTTGCCCCAGTTTCTAATATGAGCAATGTGGAGGCTTCACGCTATCATGCACACGATTGATTCCGTTCATTTTGATATTCATGTTCTAAAATCACAACAACAAAACGAATTTTCAAGTGAACTCAAGCGGTTTTACTCGTACATTTAGCTGTTGCAAAAAGTTCTCTTACTATGAAACCATTAAATTTGCGACGAGTGAATAAATGAGCAACCCCACTTGGATTCATGTGAAAATGGGTAATTTGTGGTTTTAGAACATGAGATCAAAATTGAACGGATTCGGTCATCAAGAAAAAAAGATTGGGGTGGGGTTTTAATGCTAGCCATGGATGAAATTTCCTCATTGGCTAGCTGACACTTATTTTTCTCTTCTAATATAAAGAATTTTGCAAGTATCACCTATCAATAAATAGAGAACAATGGGGTGTCAGTTATCCAATGAGGAAATTTCCTTATTGGCTATTGGCTAGCTTCAAGACCACACACCCTATATTTATTCATTCGAGCCGATCCGTTCATTTTGATTTTTATGTTCTAAAACCGAAAACTACCAATTTTCAAGTAAAATCAAAGAGTTTTACTTGTTCATCCACTCATTGTAAATTTAACGGTTTCGCAATAACAGCACATTTTGCAACGGATAAATGAACAAGTAAAACTTTTTAGGTTCACTTGAAAGTTGACGGTTTATGGTTATGAAACATGGAGATCAAAATGAACTGATCGTCAAAAAAACGAACGGGTTTGGGTTGCGTGCACTAACCAAAGTGGGAATTCCCTCTTTATCTAGCTTACCTTCATATTGCTTCGATAAATTTGTATTATTCAATTGATTTTTTAAGCTTATCAGTAGCATAATTTAAGTTTAATTTGATCTTCACCCTTTAAAACTTGGATTTCTGATATTAGTCCCAAGTTTTATTTAATTACACCAAATTAATCAAAATGGCTTATTAGCTTAGTTGGCTAGAGCGTCGTGCTAATAACGCAAAGGTCACAGGTTTAAGACCTGCATGTGCCATAGTTGCAAATTTCAAATTTATATTTTAGTCCCATTTTCAAATATGAGCAATGTGGAGGGTTTCACGCTACCGTGCACCTCCTATGTTTTTCGAATATCGATTCTATTCATTTTGATCTTCATGTTCTAAAATAAAAACAATCAATTTTCAAGTGAACTCAAGCAGTTTTACTCGTACATCTAGCCGTTGCAAAAAGTTCTCTTACTATGAAACCATTAAATTTGCGACGAGTGAATAAACAAGCAAACCCACTTGTATTCACTTGAAAATTGGTAATTTATGGTTTTAGAACATGAAGATCAAAATGAATGGATCTAATCGTTAGAAAAAAGAGATGTGGTCAGTTTTAAGCTCTAGCCAAGGAATAAATTCTCATTGCCTGTCACCGCTTCATATTCTACTTGGAAGCGAGAACGCGAGCGGGCCCATGATGTGCTTAAAGCAGGATGAGAGTAATTTTTCAATTCCCATTTTTTTATTTTGTCGTTCCTTCCTCCTTGGTTTAAACACACAAAGCATGTAGTTACTTGCAAGTTCGTACATGCACACTTAAAAACAACACAGATAATTATTATTACAACCACATCGTCTTAGAATGAATTACAACAAATGAAAGATAAAAGTTCTGTTATGGCACATATATCACGATGTCCATACATATGATAATAAAGGAAACATGACATATAGCAGCAACTCAAAACTAGTCTTCTGAAAAATCATGTCTCTCAATGAAATTATGCAACACTGGATCTGAATCAGCTTTCCAGGCCACTCGGTCCGAGTGGCAATCCCACTTGGTCCGAGTGGGTAAGGTAAAGAAAAAAGGAGTTCAACACTTATCAGCATTCGAGTGTAGAAAGCCTTTCTTTGCTACTCGGCCGAGTGAAAATTCAGATAGAACGACAAATTCAAGCCAATTTTAAGCTCTAAACTTGACTGAGTCGCTTGCTCACTCGGACTGAGTGCCTAGGTGACTCGGTCTGAGTGGACACTATTCCAGATTTGGAGCTAAGACATCAGCTACAGTCGACAGAGCTACAGGGTTCGACTCGGACCGAGTGGCATCACCACTCGGTCGAGTCGGGCGGGTCGCAGGCGCTGGAAATTTAGGGATGAGAATGGGCATGCCCAAAGCCCGATTGGGCTTCCAATTGGGTATGTCACATCCTCGTCCTTACTCACCCATTCACTATTTTTTCTAGAATTAGTGAAGGGATGAGTAGGGATGAGTATGTGGCATGCCCAATTGGAAGCCCAATCGGGCTTTGGGCATGCCCATTCTCATCCCTAGCTGGAATGAGTTCGAAAATGGGTTTTTATTTGTTTTAACGGGTCCAAACCCACATGTATATAAACTAATTGTCTTTCCTAGGTTAAAAAGGAAGAGAAACTAAGTTTTATTTCATTTTTGAGTAGCCACCTAATCTCAAGAGTAAGGATTAGGGGTTTGGAGAGGATTTTAGGCTAAAAACTTGGAATTTCTTGTGGAGTTATTAATTTTCTGAGTAAAGTTCTGGATTCTCTTGGTTTGGTGTTTATTTTCCTCTCTATTTCCATTTTTTTTATTATTGATTGATGCAATGACGATTAATCCTCTTATTGTTATTATTTTTATTGCTTCCACCATGCTTAGTGAGTAGTTCCATCTAGGGCTAATGGATGGGCCCTAAGATTTTAGGGTTTAGATGCTAAAACCATGAATATCAGGTTAGAATGGTGATTAGGGGTGTGATGTGATCGATTTAACCAAGTTTATGAGGTTCTCATCTATGGTTTGTGATCCACGATAGGGGTGTTGGTAGCAACGATCTATGAACTTCGTTTTGATGATAACAAACGTGTGTGAGCATTTTAACGTGTGTGTTAAGTGTTTCAGGAATGGCAAACTTGTGATTAATTCACGGAGAGACTTAGTCAATGTGTAAAGGACAAATGAGGAAAACCTAGCTTGAGTTGACTCATATCTATTTGACTCAAACCCAAATCTTGTTCTGTATCAAGTCCAAACTCCATCCCCATCACAAATCGCCCTATCACTAGGATTACCAATAGTCTAATTAATCCTAGTCATTGATCTTCCCTTGTCACAACAACCCAATGCCTCTCATATATAATTTAGCATCCAAAGCCAATGGGAGCATCTCGGCAAAAAAATTCCAAAAAACCCTAACTAAGAGCCTAGTGTTGAGAAATGGCAAATAATCTCTCATTAAGAGTATCCATGGCACAAGCCATGGCTCTCTATATATTCATTGAAAATAGGATTTAGGATTCCAAGGGACTCCCCACTAAGTTAGTGGGGAGTAATGGTGAGATGATGAGGGGAGAGAGGCCAAAAGCCTCCCTCAACTCACAACACTCCCCCTCATCTCTCCATTACATTGGGTTAAGCATATGAATACTTTAGGATTCAGTATGCTAATGGGGTGGATACTTCTGGATCCAGAGCCACTGTGGTTGCCTCGTTAAAACCTAAGCTGTGGAAAACCCAGTGGGAAAAACCAGCTGCTTAAGGGAAAAGAGTACAACTATCGAGGGACTCCCCCTGATCTGTACAAGCTTCAGGCTTGCAGATTTCCTATGTATCTATACAATCATCTCCTATTTGTCTATACATCCATCATGTTCTGAAAGCAAATACAGTCATCACTCATCTATACAAGTTTCACTCATCTAGCGACTATTGGAAAGCAGTGGCGCTCTGGAGTGGAATGCTCTTCGAAGTTGGTAGATGACTCCACTAAAGTATTTCTTTGAATCAGTCTTCAGTGTGTCTGCAAGGTACTGTTGGACCTGACTGAGCGTTTTCAATACTTGTTTCTTGGATGATGAGCTTCTCAGAAGATGTAGACTTTGGAGGATGATGTGTAGATATTTAGGAGGTGGCCTGCCTTTTGTGTTTTAGTCATCGTGATGATCTTTAAACCTTCATATGCGATATATATTCCTTAACCCTTGGAAGTTGCACAGAAGCAGCTTATCCTTGGTCTAGTGGTGCTCTCCAGGACAACACTGTATGTGGTTAACAGCTTTACTGCAGATGTTCTATCAGAGACACGTGCAGTTGGCCATATAAAGAAGTGTAACAAGTACACTAGAGATATGCTCTTCAGGACCTAGGATGTCCTCCTCCTCTTCCAGAGACTTGGAAGGTGTCATAAATAAGCATCTATTTTTAATAGGTTGCAAATGGACATCATTCTTCATAAACTCCAGGTGTATGAAGGATATTAAGGGGTTCCACCACGAAGGTGTTAAATATGTAAGCCGAGACAATACCTTGTTATACCTAGGTTTTTCATTTCCAAGGTATGCTTAAAGCTATTTGATATCTCAATGGTCTCTGCAGGAGATCCTATTAGCTTTAAGTCGACCACATGTACGGCGAATATCACAAATCCTGTCAACGATCTTTCGAAAAAGATACACGGGCAGAATATTGCTTAAGATCAACTAATGATCTTTGTAGCCTTTATAGAGAAGACGGTTCTACGTCTCTCTTTCATCTCTGGGGGGTAGAGTATACCCTTCTGGAAGTTTTATATAGATCTGTATATCTATATTGTCGTATATGTATGCAGTCACAACGTCCATGAGCTGCATTTATTGGCTTTTTCAGAGAAGTTTAGGCTTAGTAGGGAAATGATCACATTTCCTTCCGTTCAATTTCTTATAAAATCCAACTTATATTCCACGGGTTTTACACATTCAGGTGTATGGACTACTGGTCCCAAGACTTTGCTTTTCAAGAGTGAGTCCAGCTCTACTCTTAATGCCTCGTCCCACTTTGGCCAATCTGTGTGTTCATGCTATAGAAAAGTGGGTTGACGTCATCGTCGTATTCAACGACGTGAACGACAATAGCGAAAGCAAAACCATCGTCGATGTCTGTGCTATTTCTGTCCAGTACCTCTCCAGTACGTATGTAATATAATGATTTTTCTCCTGTTGTTTCCTCTACAGGGGAAATTTGGAGGGGAGAGGTTGCTGGTCTGAGCTCAGCATCCTGTGGATGGATCATTTTAATATATCCAGGAATTTTCCTCTTTCGAGGAACTTTTTATATTTTTAACCTGGCGGGCGTCCTCTTTTCAACTGAGGTATAGCCAATTCTGCTGCCGGTGGATTGCATCCATCTTTGTGAATGTCAATCCTAACTGGCGTGTTGGCAGCAGGGACGTGTGAACGAACAATCTTCTGGTTGTCCGTAAATTTTGGCAATTGATGTACTTTATTCTGAATGTGAAGGATCTTCTTGATCTCATCTTCACACAGAAAAAGTATGCGGAATCATAACGAGATTAGGACGTTTATGTCACATGATATGGTCTCAGAAGCTTCAGGCTTCTTTAGACTGCGTGCCTATTTTAATGAGACTTTACTCATTAAATTCACAGTTATCAAGACTTGGTGGTAAACCATAAGCAGGCGGCATCAGCAATAAGATATGGCCACAAGAGGGTCGTATCGTGATAAGCGATGCGGAATGCAGTGTGTTGGTCCCTAAACATCAACAGGCAACTGGGATTTAACAATGGACGTGAAATCCATTGGAGTCTCTTTAACAGAGACTCTAATAACCCATTCTGAGTATGAACATGCTACAGGATGTTCAATTTCAATGCCAGTTGATTGGCAGGAGTCTTGAATGATATGTGTAGTGAATTCACCCACATTATAAGCTTTTTGAGAAAGCTAGGTTGCGAGTGAATATGAAGGCACACATAAGACCATCTAGTAGATGCATCTATCAGTACAATGAAGTACCGAAAACGGGCCACTTGCGGGGTGAATAGGCCCGCAAAGGTCACCATATATTTTCTCAATGAAGCCAGGAGACTCTAATCCCACTTTCAGGAGGGAAGGTCTCTCTATAAGTTTTCCCTTAAGATAAAGGGGGACAAGGAAAATCAATCTTTTGAAGAATCTTCAGGTTCTCCAATGGATTCATTTTGATGATGTGTCCATCATCGCTGATCCAGGATGACCAAGTCCATTTTCCCAGAGTTAAAAACTCTGGTAATGAAAGGCACTTCTGGTGCTCAGTCAAGTTGGCTTTCTATAGGATGAATATCTGTAATGATAGGGGCCCGATGGGGGGTCCAATGAAATCGTAAGTAGATGGTCTTCTGGCCATCCTCTTGACGAGTTACATATTGATATTCAATATTGATTATCCACAGTTTTCAAGTTATGTTCGTTTAAACGAAATATCCTTGAAACTTGGAAAATTCTTATATGTTTAAGGGGAGAAGTTTGCATCTTATAGTCTCGTTGTATGTGGGAGCAATTTAATGCTACACCAGTGCAAAGAGGCACTGTCCACGATATTACATACTCCAACTATAAGCAAAATGAAATTTTATTTAAGTAAATGAATAATGACATTCAAAATAAAAGTTCGTACAAAAGCAGACTAAATATGAAGCTATATGTAATTTTAAATGCATAGACATAAAGATAGGGCTTAATCGAGCTGGTCTTCATTCTCGAAGTCTTTTGCAATGAAATTCGTTGGCGGCTGAACAGCCGCCATGTTTGTTTCAGGCAGAGACTTCTGGCTGGCCTGATACAGTTGCTGGAGGTGGCGAGGAGTGCGGCAGTTTCTGGACCAATGTCCAGTCATGCCACATCTATGGCATTTATCCTCCCAGTTCTTCTGAGGAATTGACACTTTGTCAGAGTTCTTACATTTCCATGTGAAGTTTCTCATTTCTCTGTTGTTGTTGTTGGTCTGGGTTGCTTCTCCTCGTAATGGTTTCATTACAGCCTTCCCTTTGTTTTTTTCTAGCCTTCTTCTTGTTTTTTCACTTCTGGGGAGAAACACGGTAGGCTTCAGGGATAGTGACAGTACGAGCCGGATGCAAATTATGAGTGGCAAGCAGTAAATCTCTATTCTGCTCTGCCCTAAGGAGGCAAGAGATCAAATCAGAGAAATTCGTGAAGTAGCGTTCACGATACTACTGCATGAGGATTGCATCTTTCTAGTGAAACGAGGTAAATGTCTTTTCCAACATGCGTTGCTCAGTCACTTCTTCACCACACAACTTCAGGCGTGAGGTGATATTATGAAGTGCAAAGTTATACTCAGCAACGGACTTATAGTCCTGAAGTCTGAGGTTTTCCCACTCATAACTGGCACGTGGTAATATTACATCAATTTGATATTTATACCGTGCCTCCAGAGCTATCCACAATTCAATTGGGTCATCTACCGTTAGGTATTCGGCCTTTAAGGTCCGATCTATATGTCTCCAAATATAGATAATGGCTTTCGCCTTATCCACATCAGAGATAGTGGTAGGAGTGCTGCTAGATGTAGCAGAAGCATCGGCCGCTGCTGGGGCCGATGAAGGAGCCAAAATTGAGCCAAGGAGGGCCATTGAACGCAAGTGGAACTTCAGGTCCACTCGCCAACTCAGGTAATTCTTTCCTGCAGCATCAAGAACTTCGAAATCGACGCTTGCCAATTTTGCCATTTATCTATGCAATTTAAAATAAGCATGATAATTAAAATGTAAATTCATGCATAAAGAATAAAATAAGTAAAATGTGGGAATCGGCCAGATACCCAAAAAAGTACAAAGTCCAAAATCCGATTTACAGTTCATAAAGAAAAGAAAAAATACAAGTTGGAAACCTAGAATGGGTCCCTATCAGTTGCAGTTTTCACCTCCGTCTACATATGTTGGTACACCGGTCTTTGGCATTTATACATACAATCCCCACTTACAAATTCTCTCAAAAGGAAAATAAAAGTGCAAGGAATATAAAAGGTATCAAACTGGCCGATCCCAAAAAAATCGCATTTTAACGTATATAAACATTCACACAGTTTATAATATGCTACGGCACAAAAGAAACAACCACACATATAACTCAGGCATATATTGTTGGATATGGATGACGTTTTTACACCCTTGTAGGGGATGTACGAGGGAATACAGACCTCGAACGTCGCGTACACGAAGTCGTGTGCAAAGGGAATCTGTTCCCTTGCGGAGAGGATCTCTAGATTAGTGGGAAAGTCGCATTATATGTGCATAAGTGCATGCGACATATGGCTAATAAAGGGGGAATATCTTAAGCTTATGTTGTACCATGCATATGGTACAACTTAAGCTTATAATGTGCCATGTATGATGGTACACTTTAGTTAAATTGTTCTAAAGGAACAATTACTCCTAAAATAACTACCTTGGGGGCTATAAATAAGACCCAAGGCTTAGCCATTTTCTTACACTTTTGCATGGTATTCTTGCCTTGCATTTCATTCTAGCGAAGCTCTGCCGAAATCCTTCCTCTCTCTTTATCCAAGTTCTTAATCTAAAAGTAGAGATTTAGATTGTGGATTTAGTAGCCTTACTCCGTTCGTGAGAATACTCGATCCGTCGTGGCGAATCCGAATGCGAAGTTCCGAGACTACCGTGCCGCATACGCAAGCGTAAGTCTCAACTTCATTTATCGATCCTAAAGCTGTTTTGACAGGTTCCTACATTGGTATCAGAGCCATACGGGTTCGCCCCGGTCAAACCGCCGCCCCGTCGAACCGATGAATGAGGCGTTGTATTTTTCACGAATGGGTATCCTACCATTACGTATATGGTAGGAACGCTTCGTGACGGAGAGAACACAGCGGTTGTTCTTTTCACGTTAGGGTCTTCTGTCATTACGGATATGGCAGGAACTCTCCGTGACGGGAAGAACCGACCGTTCACGTCGTCAAGCTCGCACTCTTCATAGATGCCGAGTCTCCATTCATAGGGAATGTGAACTCCTATTACATCACCATAAAAATTGACACGGGAAGTCCTATTTCATCACCTTCATTGATGACTTCACCCGTTTCAGTCACATTTATTTGATTTCCCACAAACATGAAGCTTTATCTTGCTTCAAAAACTATGAGTTTAGTGGAAAATCAACTAGATCGCAAGATAAAGGTCTTGCGAACCGATCGGAGTGGAGATGTAACGGCCGGTACTTTTAGCCGTGCTTTAGTTCGTGTGTACCTGTATTTTCCCTTCAGTCGTCGGGTTGACTTTCAACCGTATGTTTCGTGTTGCGCGTATGCGACTCTGTATTTCTGTATTTACCGTATCGTCGTTGATTAATCATCACATTTAAATTAAAAACTCTAATTTAATTATTTTGCTAATTATTTTTGTCATATTTACTAATTACTATTGTTGTTTTTCTTAATCACTTATGTTAAGTTTAATAATTACCTTAAACACTTTATTAAGCTTAAACATTCACTTTTAAATCTTGTGTTAGGGAGTAAGCCAATTCGTAGGCAGATTCATTTTCGCTTGCACCAAGTCAACAAATCTCATTAAATTGCCCTAATCCCAAACCGGCAATCTTTATTTGAATGGTAAGAGAAACGTGCTTGGCCAGATGCATCCTTCCCTCGTTTGTCAACAAACATCATTTAAACCCTTCTTAATCCCATACCTAAACTAATTAAATTTGTTCCCTGCCAAAGTCCTCAAGGCAAGCTAAGCTACGTCTTCTCCCCGATAAAAACATCTTCAAATTCCATCAGACAAACACAAACTCTCTGCAAACCCCCATCAACCTGCAAGCAAATCTCTGCAACAAATTCTACAGCAAATTATTCATCATTTCCAAACCCATTTTGCCAAAATTCTTTACAAATCAACCAACAAACTCAAATCAGCCCCCTTCAACAATTTCTTCCCCAAAACCATGAACAACCCAAAATCCAAATTAGAAATCTAGATACAAGATCTGAAAATCATTTCAGATTCTTACAAAGATCAAACACAAATAGAAATCACTTTCAGATCTGAAACTAAATCCTCAAATCCCAAACTTATGTCAAAAAAATCAGATCTCACTTCATCCTCTCCTCCTTGGCCGGCCCCTCCCCTTACCTGTGCGCGCCACCCATCTGAACTGCCGCCGGTCGGACCCCCTGTGCGCCGCCCGCCGCCGCTGCTTGGCCGCGCGCGCCGCCGCTGCGCTGCCGGAGGCCGCCGCCGCCACCTGAAAACCGACCCTCTTCCTCCTCCCCTCACGCGGTAAGTCCTCTCCTCCTCCTGTGATTTCTTCTTGCTGCCATTAAAAAGGAAAACAAAAGTAAAGAAATGAAAGAAGAACAGAGAGATGAGAAGAGAAAGTGACAGGGGAGAGAGACTTGTGGGGTTAATAATAAAGAGAATGGGAGAGAGAGAGTTAGATGATGTTATTTATTAAATAATGATAAAGTTTTAACCATGTTACCCCTTACCCCATAGTCAAACCTAGTAGGTAGACTAATAAATGTCATGTTAACACATGTAATTAGCTTAAGTTAAGTTATTACTAGTTTTGTTATTAACTTGTTAATGTTAATAAGTATTTCAGAATATATTAACTTTGTAAATAATGTTAATGTTAACCATGTTATAATTAGTTGGTGGACTTAATGAACAATATAACCATGTTAATTTATCTAAAATGAGTAAGATTAAGTTGGGTTAGTATTAGGATTGTTATTAATTTGTTAATGATAATTAAGTTCACCATGTTGATATGATTCAATACTGTTAGTGTAATAAAAATTGAATAAAAATTAATAAGCGTACCATGTTCATATAACCTAATATAACCGTCACCCTAGTCGGTGAACCCCGTAAAATTAGACGAACCCAATTTAGGGGTTAACTTAATTTTGTTGTTAACTCACAATAGATTTAGTTCCTTCATTTGTGTAGCCAAAATAGAGAACCGGTATCACCATTACGTAATACCCGTCAAAACGAACCCAACGACGTATAATTTGATATATCTTAATTTAGAGCAATACCTAGAATAATTAACTTTCTGATCCAATTAGTTAATTCTCATTTTTAACACTTTTCGTTAATTATAATAAATGTTATTATTTAATGACGCAGATACATTGCGAACGTTACTACCGTTACTCGGACAACCCAAACTGTCCCAGTCAGGCAAGCGTGCAGTTATTTTATGTTTTTGTGCTATCTGATGTTGTACACTTAATTGCTGACACAAACACATTTTTAGAAATGCTAGAGTTAAACTCGTGTGCGTGTGTGTGGACCCCTTAATAATCAAAATGAACACACTTTGTGAATGGTAATGTTTCTGGACATGTATGGTTAATTTTAGAACTGTTGATACTTATAGCATGTTAAATGCCGTTGGCTCTCGTAGTTAAATGCCGTTGGCTCTCGTAGTTAAATGCCGTTGGCTCCCATAGTTAAATGTCGTTGGCTCCCGTAGTTAAATGCCGTTGGCTCCCGTAGTTAAATGCCGTTGGCTCCCGTAGTTAAATGTCGTTGGCTACCGATGTTACATGCCGTTGGCTACCAGTTGCCGTTGGCTACCAGATGTTACTGCCGTTGGCTATTAGTTAATCTCGTCGGTCACATGTGATTACGTCACATGCGACTAGTCTGGACTCGTGTTTCAGTATATGACGGATTAGCATCCTGACACGTGATTCAGGAAAATACACTTGGGTGGGGTTGGTTCCCGGGCACTAGCCGGTAGTAAACGGGTCGCCTTCGAGGGCACTTGAAGGTGTATTTATTTACTATTCGTCTAACGGCGGGAATCTTAGTCACGGACTTGCACACACAGTTAAATAATTGAAAAAGAAAGTTAATTACAGACTGATGTTACATTACTCAACTGCCATGTCAATTTTTATAACTGAACTACCATGCTAATGTAACTTGTTGCTTTAACTACCATGCTAGTGTAACTTTTCATAATTGTTTTAACTGCTTCAGTTCATTGAAATACATGCTAGTGTAAATTCTTTTAACTGCTGTAAAACTGCCATATATATAACTTGTTATATATATCTTGCCTTGGGTCATCTGACTTCTACTTGCAGACCCTTGCTGACATACATTCATGTTGCTTGAATGTATGTCAGGTTACGAGATAGGTTACCAGGAGGACTAGCTGAGATAGCTGAATCAGTGGACCAAGAACTTTCATTGCACTTCTTTTCACTTATTGTACGGGTCATAAGACCCACTCCTATTTTCTACATTGTTGTAATACCGTTGAGATGGTTGAGAATGTAATAATGTTTTTTTTATCTGCGTTGTTTTTGAGTAATGCAAGCAAGAACCTGCAGTTTTTACACAGACGCTTATTGTGATAAGTCAAGGGGAAAGAAAAGCAAAAGTACCTCCTCCTGACTTGCACAAGCGGGCCCGTTCACGTCCTCGCTCTCAAGTTTAATGGGAAGCGGGACGTGACAGGTTTTAGTGGTGGCCCATGCAGGTCTCTGCTCATGCAAAATACTTTAAAACAACATAGATAATATTACAATCTTGACTCTCAAACAATACCTTCTTTAGAATTTTCTACGCCAATCAACTTCAGTAGAAAATTCCAGTCCTAAGTTTCCTGATCCTTAGTCAACCAAATCAGTATTCCTTGATTTTTAATCTCCTTCATTTTACATTCCACTTTTGACCTTAGAAATCCATCGTAGTCTTTTCACAAGTCAATTCCTACCCGTACTCACATTTCTAATCCTTGCTTTCGACCCATGTGATCTTCCGAACGGCCATCTTTATCCTTTGAATGAATCTCATTACTATGCTGATTTTACTATCGATATCTCTTTTATGAAATTTCTCGCCCAATTTAACTTCTTTAAAAATCTTTTACATAGGCCTCACACTTTTCCACTGACTTAAAATTATTCATTGATTTTGAGTTTCCTTCACTGAAAATTTTTAGCCACAAACTTTTTAAATGATTTCAAATCTATACTATCCTATTTTACTTCTTACATGTGGGAATCTTTATCTTTAAACTCTTTTAAAGGCACGCATATAAATGATAAACTTCCTTCAATGGACCATGATCCGGTCAATGTGCTTGGCTAAGCTTGTTGGATCACCCTCGCTAGGCTTGGGGTAAGTGGTCATGGCTTAGTCACTTCCCTGGCCGTGTCTGCTGGACCGCAAGGACGTGATTCATGCTTATGTATGGCATTACTATACTACAACAGATTTCGAAACAACCAACCATATACTAATTTTAAATACTTTTTATGTTCAATAAAACTTCAACTATTTCAGTGTATTAATTCTGTATTCATCGTATTTATACTTTAAATTTTTTTAAAAAAAACAAAACAAAAAAAACAAAAAAAAACCAAAACAAAAAAAATCTATCTCCATTTACGAAACAAGAGCCACATCTCTGCACCCATGAATCTTTCGTCTATTGCTTATCTACTATGTTAACTCATGCTCATTCATTACTTGTCCTTTTCAGTATTACTGCGTCTACCTGGTTGTGTTCACATTACCTGTAGGTTAAAATATTGTTGTTACCATTTGTCATGCCACCGTCGCTACTTTTGCACTTACACAGTCACCATTTCTTTATACATTACACACACTTTACTAAACACACTTGAGCAGTCACCAATACCTTACTTTTCACTCACAGTTGTATGTCTGTTTTTTTTTCTACCTATAAGATCATCTTTTTGAGCAAGCTAACTCTACGTCCTTGCCTCACCTAAACCCATTCGTCACAAACTTGATTGTTACATCAAACAGCTCGTTCTCTGATATGATGTTAGATATGATGATTATTATTAGAGGATTATAATTACAGATAGGAGTAGATTAAGACGATGTAAAATGTAGTTGTATTGATGGTTTACAATAGAGCGCTCTGTTCAAGAGTTATATTTAACATTTGGATATACCCGACCATAATAGCTTCAATAAGATTCCATACTAAGAATGGTGCACAGGAAGATGAGAACGTTACAGATTTGAAATTCAGACGAGTAACGGATAAGAGTAAATTTGAAGCTATAGTATGATCTATGGTGATAATGAGAATGAGTAGAATATTTAACAAGACTTCATAGCGTGATGGAGACGTCGGAAATCAAATGACCTATTGATATAAATAGATAGTTGCGTCTAAGTTGTTTTGGATAAGATACAATAATAAATAATGAGATGTGATTTACTAATTTATTAATTAGGGTGTGTAAACTTATGAGTTGTCACGATAAAGAATGAGTTGAGAGTCCGATAAATGTTGATGATAAATGGTGATGTATATTAGGCGTATTTGTATTTTGCATCTTTGTAATTGGTATATCACCATTATATCAATGGATTAAAATAAGAATAAGATTAGCATTGGGATTCGTAGATATCACAATTAAAGTACTACAAGTTCGGATACATTACGGATGAGACAACCTATGAGAACGTGCAGCTTTTTGGAGAACTTAGGTATAGAGGATATCATGCATTAAAGATTCCCCAAGATGATGTTACTGTTTTAATAGCAATGATGAGCAAAGGAGTAAGGAAATTTGTAGAAGCATTGATTAAGGATAGTTGGTATTTTCATTTCTTAGGTTGCATTGTTTAAAGTATGAATTGTTTAAGACAAAAAAAAATTATGAGTTTTATAGAAAAAAGAAAAAAGAAAGAAAGGTAATGTATTAGCCCTGTGTTTAAGTTCATGATGTGCTTATAGTAGTAACATTATTTGGTGACGAGACGAGAAGTACTGATTTATTTTATTAACACTTGCTTGGGTTTATGAGTTTAACAACCTGGGTGTTAGAATTTTGAGGTGGTTGTTAAGAGGATATGTATATATACATTACTATTTTTTCTCACCCTCATCTCTGCACCTCTTGGATAGCCGTTCTCAGGCTTTTCCCTTGCCCACTAATTGTTAAGGAGATTAACGGTGCGTAGTCATCCGAACTTTTTAACCACATCACTTGTGTCTTTTTATAACCGAGTTCATTTTTCGTCTCGAAGTATCTCATGTCATATTTGTTTCCTGCTCCTTAGTTGATAAGAATTCCGAGGACGGAATTTTCTTAAGGTGGGTAGAATGTAACGGCCGGTACTTTTAGCCGTGCTTTAGTTCGTGTGTACCTGTATTTTCCCTTCAGTCGTCGGGTTGACTTTCAACCGTATGTTTCGTGTTGCGCGTATGCGACTCTGTATTTCTGTATTTACCGTATCGTCGTTGATTAATCATCACATTTAAATTAAAAACTCTTATTTAATTATTTTGCTAATTATTTTTGTCATATTTACTAATTACTATTGTTGTTTTTCTTAATCACTTATGTTAAGTTTAATAATTACCTTAAACACTTTATTAAGCTTAAACATTCACTTTTAAATCTTGTGTTAGGGAGTAAGCCAATTCGTAGGCAGATTCATTTTCGCTTGCACCAAGTCAACAAATCTCATTAAATTGCCCTAATCCCAAACCGGCAATCTTTATTTGAATGGTAAGAGAAACGTGCTTGGCCAGATGCATCCTTCCCTCGTTTGTCAACAAACATCATTTAAACCCTTCTTAATCCCATACCTAAACTAATTAAATTTGTTCCCTGCCAAAGTCCTCAAGGCAAGCTAAGCTACGTCTTCTCCCCGATAAAAACATCTTCAAATTCCATCAGACAAACACAAACTCTCTGCAAACCCCCATCAACCTGCAAGCAAATCTCTGCAACAAATTCTACAGCAAATTATTCATCATTTCCAAACCCATTTTGCCAAAATTCTTTACAAATCAACCAACAAACTCAAATCAGCCCCCTTCAACAATTTCTTCCCCAAAACCATGAACAACCCAAAATCCAAATTAGAAATCTAGATACAAGATCTGAAAATCATTTCAGATTCTTACAAAGATCAAACACAAATAGAAATCACTTTCAGATCTGAAACTAAATCCTCAAATCCCAAACTTATGTCAAAAAAATCAGATCTCACTTCATCCTCTCCTCCTTGGCCGGCCCCTCCCCTTACCTGTGCGCGCCACCCATCTGAACTGCCGCCGGTCAGACCCCCTGTGCGCCGCCCGCCGCCGCTGCTTGGCCGCGCGCGCCGCCGCTGCGCTGCCGGAGGCCGCCGCCGCCACCTAAAAACCGACCCTCTTCCTCCTCCCCTCACGCGGTAAGTCCTCTCCTCCTCCTGTGATTTCTTCTTGCTGCCATTAAAAAGGAAAACAAAAGTAAAGAAATGAAAGAAGAACAGAGAGATGAGAAGAGAAAGTGACAGGGGAGAGAGACTTGTGGGGTTAATAATAAAGAGAATGGGAGAGAGAGAGTTAGATGATGTTATTTATTAAATAATGATAAAGTTTTAACCATGTTACCCCTTACCCCATAGTCAAACCTAGTAGGTAGACTAATAAATGTCATGTTAACACATGTAATTAGCTTAAGTTAAGTTATTACTAGTTTTGTTATTAACTTGTTAATGTTAATAAGTATTTCAGAATATATTAACTTTGTAAATAATGTTAATGTTAACCATGTTATAATTAGTTGGTGGACTTAATGAACAATATAACCATGTTAATTTATCTAAAATGAGTAAGATTAAGTTGGGTTAGTATTAGGATTGTTATTAATTTGTTAATGATAATTAAGTTCACCATGTTGATATGATTCAATACTGTTAGTGTAATAAAAATTGAATAAAAATTAATAAGCGTACCATGTTCATATAACCTAATATAACCGTCACCCTAGTCGGTGAACCCCGTAAAATTAGACGAACCCAATTTAGGGGTTAACTTAATTTTGTTGTTAACTCACAATAGATTTAGTTCCTTCATTTGTGTAGCCAAAATAGAGAACCGGTATCACCATTACGTAATACCCGTCAAAACGAACCCAACGACGTATAATTTGATATATCTTAATTTAGAGCAATACCTAGAATAATTAACTTTCTGATCCAATTAGTTAATTCTCATTTTTAACACTTTTCGTTAATTATAATAAATGTTATTATTTAATGACGCAGATACATTGCGAACGTTACTACCGTTACTCGGACAACCCAAACTGTCCCAGTCAGGCAAGCGTGCAGTTATTTTATGTTTTTGTGCTATCTGATGTTGTACACTTAATTGCTGACACAAACACATTTTTAGAAATGCTAGAGTTAAACTCGTGTGCGTGTGTGTGGACCCCTTAATAATCAAAATGAACACACTTTGTGAATGGTAATGTTTCTGGACATGTATGGTTAATTTTAGAACTGTTGATACTTATAGCATGTTAAATGCCGTTGGCTCTCGTAGTTAAATGCCGTTGGCTCTCGTAGTTAAATGCCGTTGGCTCCCGTAGTTAAATGTCGTTGGCTCCCGTAGTTAAATGCCGTTGGCTCCCGTAGTTAAATGCCGTTGGCTCCCGTAGTTAAATGCCGTTGGCTACCAGTTGCCGTTGGCTACCAGATGTTACTGCCGTTGGCTATTAGTTAATCTCGTCGGTCACATGTGATTACGTCACATGCGACTAGTCTGGACTCGTGTTTCAGTATATGACGGATTAGCATCCTGGCACGTGATTCAGGAAAATACACTTGGGTGGGGTTGGTTCCCGGGCACTAGCCGGTAGTAAACGGGTCGCCTTCGAGGGCACTTGAAGGTGTATTTATTTACTATTCGTCTAACGGCGGGAATCTTAGTCACGGACTTGCACACACAGTTAAATAATTGAAAAAGAAAGTTAATTACAGACTGATGTTACATTACTCAACTGCCATGTCAATTTTTATAACTGAACTACCATGCTAATGTAACTTGTTGCTTTAACTACCATGCTAGTGTAACTTTTCATAATTGTTTTAACTGCTTCAGTTCATTGAAATACATGCTAGTGTAAATTCTTTTAACTGCTGTAAAACTGCCATATATATAACTTGTTATATATATCTTGCCTTGGGTCATCTGACTTCTACTTGCAGACCCTTACTGACATACATTCATGTTGCTTGAATGTATGTCAGGTTACGAGATAGGTTACCAGGAGGACTAGCTGAGATAGCTGAATCAGTGGACCAAGAACTTTCATTGCACTTCTTTTCACTTATTGTACGGGTCATAAGACCCACTCCTATTTTCTACATTGTTGTAATACCGTTGAGATGGTTGAGAATGTAATACTGTTTTTTTTATCTGCGTTGTTTTTGAGTAATGCAAGCAAGAACCTGCAGTTTTTACACAGACGCTTATTGTGATAAGTCAAGGGGAAAGAAAAGCAAAAGTACCTCCTCCTGACTTGCACAAGCGGGCCCGTTCACGTCCTCGCTCTCAAGTTTAATGGGAAGCGGGGCGTGACAGGAGAATATCAATCAACGAGTTTTAAGGAACTCTGTGATGAAAAAGGCATAGTTCATCAAATAACTATGCCTTATACTCCGCAACAAAACGGTGTTGCGGAAAGAAGAAATAGGACATTGATGGAAATGGTCCGATCAATGATGTCTCATGCAAATTTGCCCATCACCTTTTGGGGTGATGCATTATTGACGGCAACATTCATCTTAAACCGTGTACCCTCGAAGTCGGTAAGTTCTACTCCTTATGAGTTGTGGAACAATAGAACTCCAGACTTAAGCATTCTAAAACCTTGGGGTTGTGCCTCTTACGCACATTTATCCTCTCACAAAAATGGCAAACTTGGGCCACGTGGGAGGAAGTGTATCTTCATCTGATACGCTGAAAACTCCAAAGGATATGTTTTCGTCGGTCAAGAGGACAATGGGGGTCTAATAGAATTCGAATCGAGGAATGTTGTCTTCTTGGAAAACGAGTTTCCAAGACAGGGTGACATAAGTCAAGACTTATCCTTGTTTGAGACTTGGGATCAAGAAGGATCGGAACGTTCGAGTGGGAGAATTCTTGGTGAAGAGGAAAATGACCCTCATACTTCACCTATGGATGATACGAACGATACCAATCCTATTCCGAGTGGGAGTGATGTTATTCCAAGTGGGAGTGATGTCATTCCAAGTGGGAGTGATCAAACTCAAGCAAGACGTAGTAATCGAACGAGGCTTACACCTCTGAGATTTGAGGATGAATTTTCTCAAACATTCATGACATTACTACAAGATGATGACGAACCTGCAAATTTCAAACATGCCGTCACATGCCCTGCTAAAGATAAATGGATAGCGGTGCCTCTCTCAAAACAATGTGAGCTTTACTCCCAAGCGCAGGAGATCGTGCAAGTAGTACCTGGAGAGTCCAGAGTCGAATCCTTGGGACAAGTCGACCTGAGATAACACAAATTCAAATAATCAAATAAAATATACGGTTAAGAAAACAACCACCTTTGTGTAGATGGAGAATAGTGTAAGGATTTGTATCAAAGAAAGTGGTTCCTAAAAGTATTACGGTATCACGAAAGTTTGGAATTTGATGAGACAAGTATGCTACGGTTGTGAGTTCATTAGGAGTTTATGGTCGCTGAAATTTCACGTCTTTTAAGGTCACACAACGCTTCACCCGGTCAAGGCGTGAAGGCGTCGGAAGATGAATCGATGAAAACTAGTCAAAATAGCCTTAAACGCATTACTAGCAATGTTGATTTCATTAAGCAATAATCGCAGCGATAAGTTCAGTTTAGAGAACACAAATTAGCTAGCCTTATCAGGGCCTAGCCATAGGGCACATCAACAATATCGGCAACAAGCAAATACCCATCAAATACGTTGTAGAAATCAACATAACTAGCAATTTTGACATGATAATAGGGCTAAAGACATGAAATTTAGCAACCACATACTCCTAACTACATCACAACCATAGCACAAAGATATTAGCCACGCATGGTGCAATAAAAATCAGATTTGATAGCAAAATACATCGTTTAGATAGCAAAATACAAAGAAATACACCAAATACGGGGTATAAGTTCAAGAAATTATCACCAAATCTCCTCCTTAGAACCCAAAACTCTCTGAGAATAGGAAGAATAGTCTCTGGAAATTTTCAGAATTTTCTCCTGGAGAAATACGCACAGTAGCCCTCCAAAAGTCCCAAAATACGCCAGAATACCCCCAAAAACCCTAGAAATACGCTTATATATTAACATTGCGGGTTTGGGGGGTTAACGGGTCTAAACCCGCTTCTTTTTCACGCCCGCACCCATCATCACCGAGCGGCGTAAATGTCGACCGTCGGATCATGCGGGATCGCCCCACAGATCGACACGTGGCAGAGCTTATCGGATCTTCGCCGCCGCGCGCCCAAACCCGCTTCCTCGTCGCTTCGGGGTGGATGTTGACCGTTCGATCGACTCCACTTTGCATCTCGACCGCTCGTTGCTGCGTAAATCTGATATCGATTCGGAATTGATTATACCGTTGGATCGTAATCCAACGGTCACGATAGCGCTCTTCGATTCGCCTGCAGCTTGATGTGTAGCCGTTCGATTATCATCGTGCGGTCGATATGCAACCACGTCGCCCCGCCTTCGCTTTCGATCCCGGCCATTGGATGAGCATCCAACGGCGCTCAACACGCCACGTCGCCCGCTGTATTCGTTGCGATCAGCTCGTTGCTACGGTCCGTCGGATGAAGATCGGGCGGATTATAAAATGCCATGTGGCCCGCCTTTTGGGTTAAATACGAAATCGTATTTCAGCGTGTATTTGCGTATTTTCGACCGTATTTCTCCATTTAAATGGTATTCTGCATTCAAAAATTCATAGTAATTAGCACAGATCTCAGAAAAATACAAATAAATAGTCCTTGGAATCGTGAGATCGAGACGGTGCTAGGAAAAATATAAAAATGCAGAAATACTCAATATAATTCATGTTGTGTGCACAAAAAAGGTGATTTCTCTAATAATTAATGGTGTACAAAATACGCACATATTAGAGAGCAATTAAGCATTATATAGGCACATCATAGGACTAATTAGGGGGTCAAATACGCAATATTCAACCCGAATCACACCCCCCAACTAGCGTTTTGCTAGTCTCTAGCAAAATGAGCGAGATACGACATCAAGTATACACCTAGATCACCTTATCAGGTCTCAAATCATTCATCACCATACTACAAGGACGAAAGAAAATGTCCACACACTAATGCCAAGATTTCATGCTCATTATATAATGGTACTCATGGGTTTACAATGAAAAGCAAGTATCTCTAAAATGGTCATTAAATCAATTTAACTTCACTTTACATTACTTCATAGCGAATGGTATGCAAAATCAATGGCTCACACCTTTCAATCAAAGTTTACAACTTGGAGCGTAGATATATCATGCAAAGCAAGCAAAAATAGATTGGCATCAAGACATACACACGTCAATTTCATTCATAGGAAATCACACCATATCTTGTGCTTTTAAGCTTTGGAAGTTCTCTTGCCTTGCTAATGATGCACACTTTTTCTTGCTCTTCTTTTCTCATTTTATTGGTTCTGTGTAACGCGCATCAAGCAACATTTGCAGAAAAAATGTATAACTTGGATCGCTCCATCAAATGAATGAGGTTCCAGTCAATGGCTCCCAAATCAGACGATAATAGGGCATTAGGCCAAAAAGGACCCCTCGGACTGTACTAATCGAGCCAACCAATTTATTTCTTTAATGACACATTTATTTGTCCATACATTTTTCTTCATTCATCTTATTTCATTCTTTCTTTTGTGTGTGCATAAATAACTTAGCAAGATGGCTTCCTTTTCTTTATTCTTTCACAAGAATGGGTTATCCTAATCATTTCAAAAGACAGTGTAGACTTTCCACCCAAGATCACACAAAGCATGCAAATAGCAATGAATATGAGATAAAAAACAATGCTCCAGTCATTTTGTGATGGTGTGTTCCATTGAAAGCATACGACTTGCTAATTCATAACTTCAAGATTAATTAAGTCATCATTCAATCCTACCATAGAGATATATCAAGAGAGATTTACCACGAGTAATAGCATTCATGTTGAATGAGAATGAAATATGTAACAATAGTGGTGGAGGAAAATAAATCATATGTGCAAAGTGGTGAATGGATTTCGAGAATTTTCATCACATGAGGTTCATTTCTAGGTGTAATAAGCATTGGTGATAAATCTTGACTCAACCCCCTTTTGATAAAAAGAAAAAAAAATTTGCAAAAGGGAACTACTAAAAGAAAAAAAATAAAAATAAAAATAAAAATAAAAATAAAAATCCTAAAAGTTTATACCCTCCCCCCAACTTAAAATAAGCATTGTCCTCAATGTTAAGGAGAGGGAATCATGGAAAGAACACACCTGATTAGTGACCACCCGAAGGTGGATCTGTGAGATCAATGGTGGTATCCTCTCTGGCCCAAAGCTCTTGAAAATGTTTCAGACGTTGTCCGTTGACTTTGAATTCATGGCCATCCTTTTCATTCACTAAGACCACCGCTCCATGTGAAAAGACTTCTTTGACAAAGTATGGTCCCGTCCATTTTGAGCGCAGCTTTCCTGGAAATATATGGAGTCTTGAATTGTACAACAGAACCTTGTCTCCACTTTTGAATTCCTTTCGAAGGATCATCTTGTCGTGCACAGCTTTCATCCTTTCTTTTGCGAGCTTTGCATTTTCATATGCCTCACGTCGTATCTCATCAAGCTCCATGATCTGCAATTTACGAGAAACATTTGATGAGTCATCAAGCAAATTAAGTGTTTTAATTGCCCAAAAAGATTTATGCTCTAATTCAACAGGAAGATGGCAATTTTTTCCATAAACCAAACGAAACGGTGACATCCCTAAGATAGTCTTGTATGCTGTCCTGTAGGCCCATAGAGCTTCAGTCAAGTGAAGACTCCAATCTTTGCGTGTTGGATTCACTGTTTTCTGAAGAATGTTCTTGATTTCCTTGTTCGCCAATTCCGCTTGCCCATTTGTTTGAGGGTGGTAAGGTGTTGAAACTTTATGTGTCACCCCAAATTTCTTCATTAGATTTGCAAAGAGCCTATTACAGAAATGAGAACCTCCATCACTGATAATGGCCTTTGGCACTCCAAAGCGCGAGAAGATGTTCTCTTTCAAAAATTTCAGCACAATGGAAGCGTCATTGGACCTGCAAGGAATAGCTTCCACCCATTTAGAGACATAATCAATGGCAACCAATACAAATATATATCCAAAAGATGGTGGAAATGGCCCCATGAAATCAATACCCCAACAATCAAATAATTCTATTTCTAGCATGGGATTCAATGGCATCATGTTTCTTTTGGTAATTCCCCCCAACTGTTGACAACGCATACATGATTTACAATAAGCATATGCATCTTTAAACATACTAGGCCAATAAAAACCACTCTGTAAAATTTTTGCAACAGTCTTATGAGCTGAAAAGTGCCCCCCACATACCCCATCATGGCAAAAATGTAAAACACTATCAAACTCATGGTCGGGTACACATCTCCTTACAATTTGGTCTCCACAGTATTTGAAAAGATAAGGATCATCAAAATAGAACGATTTTACCTCATGCTTGAAGCGTTTGAAATCTAAAGAAGACCAATGTGGAGGGGTTCTACCTGTCACCAAATAGTTAGCTATATCTGCATACCTTGGTAGGGTAGAAATGGTGAAAAGCTGCTCATCTGGGAAGGAATCTCGCAATGGAATGGTAGGCGACTCTGTTCCCACCGTCAATCTAGAAAGGTGATCTGCGACATTGTTCTCAACTCCTTTTTTATCCTTGATCTGAATATTGAATTCCTGCAAAAGGAGAATCCATCGTATAAGTCTAGGTTTAGCATCCTTTTTAGATAAAAGATATTTCAGTGCAGAATGATCTGTAAAGATGAGAATAGGTGAGCCCAATATGTAGCTTCTGAATTTCTCCAATGCAAACACCACCGCTAGCAACTCTTTCTCCGTAGTAGTGTAGTTCCGTTGTGCTTCATTCAAAGTTTTACTGGCATAATAGATAACACAAGGAACTTTCTCTTTCTTTTGCCCAAGCACTGCCCCCATCGCGTAGTCACTTGCATCACACATGATTTCAAATGGCATACTCCAGTCTGGAACATGCAAAATAGGGGAGGAAACAAGTGAGTTCTTTAATTTATCAAATGAAACTTGACACTCTTGTGTCCATATGAAATCAGCATTTAAAGTTAATAAGTGGCAGAGGGGGCGGGAGATGGCGCTGAAATCCTTTATGAATCTTCCATAAAATCCTGCATGGCCTAGAAAGGATCGAATGTCTTTGACGCATTTTGGTGTAGGCAACTTCTCAATCACCTCAACTTTTGCTCTGTCTACCTGAATACCTTCTTTGGAGACTAGGTGTCCAAGAACCAAACCCTCAGTTGTCATGAAATGATACTTTTCCCCGTTTAACAGCAGGTTCTTTTCCTGGCACCTGTGCAAGACAAGAGCTAAGTTAGATAAACAATTTTCAAATGAAGTGCCATATACAGAGAAATCATCCATAAACACTTCCATAATCCTCTCAACCATATCGCTAAAGATACTCAACATGCAACGCTGAAAAGTAGCATGTGCATTGCATAATCCAAAAGGCATTCTCCTAAAAGCGAAAGTTCCAAAGGGGCAAGTGAAGGTAGTCTTCTCTTGATCCTCTAGAGCAATCTCTATCTGATAATAGCCAGAATAACCATCTAGAAAATAGTAAAATTCGTTACCTGCTACTCTTTCCAAGATTTGATCAATGAAAGGTAATGGAAAGTGATCTTTTCGTGTTTTAGCATTTAACTTTCTGTAATCAACACACATCCTCCAACCTGTGGTGGTCCGCATCGGTATAAGCTCATTGCTCTCATTTCTTACCACTGTGAGGCCTGATTTCTTTGGAACCACATGTATGGGGCTAACCCATCTGCTGTCTGAAATAGGATATATTATACCTGCAGCAAGTAACTTAAGAATCTCCCCCTTAACAACTTCTTTCAAAGTAGGATTTAATCGGTGTTGCATCTCACATGTTGGTTTGGCATCATCCTCAAGATAAATATGATGAGTGCAAATTAAGGGATTTATACCTGTAATGTCCGCAATAGACCATCCAATGGCCCCTTTGTGTTCCCTAAGCACATCAAGCAAAGCACTTTCTTGTTCAGCTGTGAGTTTAGAGGATATTACCACAGGGAAGGTCTCCTCCTTTCCAAGGAAAGCGTATTTCAAATAGTCTGGCAGAGGCTTCAGTTCCAGCTTTGGATGCTCAATCTCTGAAGGTTGTTGTGGTGGCAATTCCACTGGCAATGTCTCGAACTTTGGCACCCATGCATCCCTTGATCTTTCATTTTTGCCCTGCACAAAATAAGATTCATCAATATCGTCGAAATTATAATCAATAAAATTTGACGGGCATTCATACTTAGCCTCAAAATAATCTTCAATTAAACTCTCAATAAAACATACCTCTTTCACGTCATCAACATTCGCAGGTAACTTACATGATTTAAAAATGTTCAGCTCAAGTTTCATGTTACCAAAGCTTATCTTCAATTGTCCATCCCTACAATTTATCATAGCATTGCAAGTTGCTAGGAGTGGACGTCCTAATATAATCGGAGTGCAATTACCTGATTGTGGCCCATGAATATCAAGGACGATAAAGTCCATGGGATAATAGAATTTGTCAACCTGGACCAACACATCCTCCACGCATCCTCGTGGGATTTTTACCGACCTGTCTGCTAACTGTAAAACCACAGGTGTCGTCTTCAGCTCCCCCAATCCTAACTGCCCATAAACAGAGTAAGGCAAAATATTAACACTAGAACCCAAATCAAGTAAAGCATCTCCAAATTTCTTAGTTCCTATAATGCATGGGATAGTAGGAGAACCCGGATCCTTATATTTAGGAGGGGTGTCATGTTGTACCATTGCACTTACTTGTTGTGTTAAGAATGCTTTCTTTTTCACATTTAGACTCCGCTTTACAGTGCATAGCTCCTTCAGAAATTTAGCGTATGCAGGCACTTGGTTGATTGCATCAAGTAATGGGATATTAATTTTTACCTGCTTGAAGATATCTCTTATCTCTGCCTGATACCTGTCTTTTGATGGTGGAGCAAGTCTGTATGGGAATGGAGCTGGAGGTACATATGGTTCTGGCTCTTTTTCTGCTACCTCTTCCTCAGCCTGCAAACTTTCAGGTGCTTGTGCCTCCTCTTTCTCCTCAGCTGGTTGTTCATGTCTAGGCATTTCCGGTTTTTCAATTTCACGTCCGCTACGCAATGTGGTCACTGCCTGACATGGTTTGACGTTGTTTCCAGAAAAAGAAGAAGAAGGATTCGTATTAGGATTTGCAATAGGCTGAGCAGGTAATTTACCTTTGTCTTGTGATGCTATAAATCTCGAAAAATTTTCAGTGAGCTGTTGTTGCATCTGAGCCATCTGTTGAACTGCAGCAGTGAGACTCTGAATTTCATTGTTCTGCTCCCTTTTTCCTTGATAATTGGAGTGGTTGGGATGGTAATAGGGAGTGGATGTCTGCTGCTTCTGCTGATATGAAGCACCTCCTTGGTTTGATGGGTTCTTCCAATTAGCGTTGTAGCTTTGATTTGCCACCCAATTCACCTCTGATTCTGGATTTCTGCCCAATTCTTTAATCGCTGGGATCAGTGGGCAGACTGTAGTATCATGAACTGGCTTCTCGCATATGACGCAATATGGCTCTGATGTGACTGCCTTTGCTGCTCTGAGATCAATATTTTGTAGCTTTTGCGTCACCAATGCATCCACTTGTGCCATCAAAGCATCTTCAGGCTTCAAAGTTTGCAAGCCACCTTTTGTTTGATGTGTAGACATGGACCTGTCAAATTCTGAAGGTGGCTCCCATCTTCTTGCATTCTCTGCAATGTTCTCCAAATATGCCCAAGCCTCCGTCGGGGTCTTCTCAAAGAAAGCTCCATTGCACATCATCTCTACATATTGCTTCGTATTCGGCTACAATCCATCGTAAAAGAATCCAATGGTGCGTCCCTTGTCAAAACCGTGATGTGGGCACGCCAACAAAAGCTCCTTAAATCTTTCTAAAGTTTGATCGTATGCTTCAGTTTCCTTCTGCGAAAAAGACATGATATGCCTCTTTAAAGCTTGAGTCCTGGCCAAAGAAAAGATTTTTTTCAGAAACTCAGTTTGCATGGTTAGCCAAGAAGTAATAGATCTAGGAGGCAATGCATTGAACCAATTCTTTGCCTTGTCTTTCAATGAGAATGGAAAAAGTTTAAGATAAACAACATCATTACTAACTTTTCCATCCAACTGTGTAGAGCATGCTTCTTCAAACGTTTTAATATGCAAGTAGGGGTTTTCCCAATCCTCTCCATGGTAAGAGGGACGGATCTGGATCACCCCAGCTTTAAGCGAAAAAGAATGAGCACCCTCAGGCAACACAATGCATGACTCAGAAGTAACTCTAGTGGGCATATAAGTAGCACTCAATGGTAGTTCTTGTGGGTGTACAAGAGGTTGTTCGTTATTATTAGCCATGTTTTCAATTCTTATCAATCTGTGTGAAGTAGAGATCCTATGCCACATAAACTAGCAAAGAGATATTTTTTTTGTTTTCAATAATAAAACTAAGCTATAAAGTGGAAGGATCTCACCGAGTACTCCTCTGAAAAGATGAAAATGTGGATCAAAGATACCGTTGTCCCCGGCAACGGCGCCAAAAACTTGCCTCTCTCAAAACAATGTGAGCTTTACTCCCAAGCGCAGGAGATCGTGCAAGTAGTACCTGGAGAGTCCAGAGTCGAATCCTCGGGACAAGTCGACCTGAGATAACACAAATTCAAATAATCAAATAAAATATACGGTTAAGAAAACAACCACCTTTGTGTAGATGGAGAATAGTGTAAGGATTTGTATCAAAGAAAGTGGTTCCTAAAAGTATTACGGTATCACGAAAGTTTGGAATTCGATGAGACAAGTATGCTACAGTTGTGAGTTCATTAGGAGTTTATGGTCACTGAAATTTCACGTCTTTTAATGTCACACAACGCTTCACCCGGTCAAGGCGTGAAGGCGTCGGAAGATGAATCGATGAAAATTAGTCAAAATAGCCTTAAACGCATTACTAGCAATGTTGATTTCATTAAGCAATAATCGCAGCGATAAGTTCAGTTTAGAGAACACAAATTAGCTAGCCTTATCAGGGCCTAGCCATAGGGCACATCAACAATATCGGCAACAAGCAAATACCCATCAAATACGTTGTAGAAATCAACATAACTAGCAATTTTGACATGATAATAGGGCTAAAGACATGAAATTTAGCAACCACATACTCCTAACTACATCACAACCATAGCACAAAGATATTAGCCACGCATGGTGCAATAAAAATCAGATTTGATAGAAAAATACATCGTTTAGATAGCAAAATACAAAGAAATACACCAAATACGGGGTATAAGTTCAAGAAATTATCACCAAATCTCCTCCTTAGAACCCAAAACTCTCTGAGAATAGGAAGAATAGTCTCTGGAAATTTTCAGAATTT